>CM052546.1:44463315-44502476 GCA_028533065.1 Trachops cirrhosus | reverse complement strand
TTTCCATATTTCTTATTTTTAAGCCTCACCAGAGGATATATTCATTGAGTCCAGTCAGAGGGAGATAGAGACAGAGATAGATAGATAGATAGAGAAAGATAGAGACAGAGAGATAGAGAGAGAAAAAGAAACATTGATATCATTTCCATATTTCTTACGTATATTAACCCCCAACCAAAATCAAATGATGGAAAATAGAATAAATCTTTGTTGAAAATAATATATTTTAAGAAATGAGCTGCTTTCTATAGAATATATGAAAACTAGGAATCAAAAGAAGGTGAAAAACTGCATTTCAGCTGGGAAAGTCTCTTGTGCACTTGCGTTGAGGCAGGGTGGTGAAGATTCTTACATGCACTGTTACAGAAGTCCCTGTCTTCCATCATCATTAAATCCACCTTTATGTATAGGGGTTTTATTGTATATGGAGAAGTTAGATTCATCAAGGGGCTGAATTATCCAAGTCTCCCCTCAGAATGGAGACACAGTCCTCAACCTCCTATAAACTTAGCTGCACCCATGCCTGTCTTCATTTCCTTTCTTCCAGTCTTGAAGGACAAAGCAGTGATTTTTCAACCTTTTTGTGTTCTTGGCATAACTTTCAGTTAAGGGACTTAAAAAAGTATAATGCCAGCAAACTACAGGAAAATGACTACATCAGGCAAACAAAGCTTCAATGCCTATAAAGGAATCCCCAATACCATGCTATTCGTTGTCCTCCTTTAGCTCCTGTTTGAATGTTTTCTGTCCTGGCTGGTCTCTTTTATATAGTCCTGAAAAGCTCCAGTATGTTCCAGCACATACATGATCCTTCTTTTGTACTGGCTTGACACTACGCTCCATCTCTCAGTTCCTATTTACAGAAAGTTGTACAAATGCTACCTTTCCAAACCTTTCCACTCAGCATTATGCTGGGCAGATACTAGCAATTATAATGTGTATAACCAATTGCAATACAACTGAATCTTACACACTGATCACAGTGTGGTGGCAGGCTGGTGTGGGGCACAGGCATGAGGCATTCCTCCTTCAGCACAGGCAAATCTATGGTTGTGTCCTTGCCCCTTTGTCTCCTGACACCTTTGGGATTTTATTCTCAATCATTTCTTTCACTGTCCTTTATTTTCAGCCTCTCCCTGAACACAATTTGACTTGAAACTTACCTCCACTTTCTCTTTTTTCTCCAAGCCTCACCTCCTCATTTTATTAACCTTTTGTAAAAATAGTCTACATTCACAGACACTTATTCTGCGCAATCCATTCATTCTTTAAACCCTTGTTGGTGCTTTGTAGGTTTGCATGCTTGGCCAGCTTCTCTTATTATTAATAATAAGAATACACTCTGTGACTGATTTTATCTACCTCCCAGGTTTTAATAATCATTTGTATGGGGATGACTCTCAAGCCTAAATTTGTAGCCCAGACTTCTCTTAAAAAGCTTCAAATTCAATATGTCTGAAATGGATCCCCTCCTCCTCCCCTAAAATATACCAGAGAGTCACCCAAGATAGAAATCTGATGTTATCTTTGACTCTTTCTGCCTCCAACTTAATCAGTCAGTCCTTACTATTTTTCTTTTCTCAGTAGTTCCTGAACAATTATTTCTAGTTCTTCCCTACAGCCAGCTGTAGCTTTACTTCAGACCTTCATCTTCTTCCCAGATGACAGAAACAGCCTGAAAACAGATCCTGCTGTTTCCAGACCTGTCCCTCTCCAGTTCACTCCCCACACAACAACCTTTAACCCCCACCCAAGCACACCACCACAGCTCAGTGACGTCCCTTTGACTGCAGGATCCCAACCAGCCTATGCAATTCCCCATTATCTGCCTCTCCAGTGTTATTTCCCACCCCGTGTAGCCTAACTCCTTACCTTCCAGCAACCAGTGATAGCCACGCAGGTGCCCCCTCATTCTGCCCCTGGAGCCCTTGACCTCTGTTTTCTCTGCCCCTCTCATCTCTGAAGGTGCTTGTTTCTCTTCCAGAATCCCTCCCCTATTAGACATCACCAATGCAATCCCTGCCCCCGTGGTTCCCCTCTGCTCACGTGTGTTCAGAGAAGCAGATATTCCTGAGTGCTCAATGAATATCCTTGGTAGGCACATATTACTCACCACGCTGACTCTGCAGACGAATTTTTCCTATGACATTGAATATTTTTAAGATGACTGAAGTACTATAACATACTCAGTTCAGGAGACTTGGAAGAAAACATCACTTATAATTCCAGTAGTCCTAGAAATTCCATGAACAAAATGTTGTTAATGGAAACACTATTCCAGTCCCCTTTCTATGGGTAGATGTACATACTGATTTTTATATAGTAGCTGTATCATACATCACTCTTTCAAAATATGTTGAGCACCTTAATATGTGCCAGACATGAACCCTACTCTTTCAGCTGTCTGATAGTCAGAGAGTTAGACATCAATTAAAGGGTCACACAAATAAACACAAGGCACAACTCTATTTATATGGTTGACAAGTGCAAAGAAGGAGAGACACATAGAACTATGAGAGTGTAAGGTAAAGAGAACTGATTGCTCATGAGGTCAGGATGCATGCATTAAACCTGGAAGATGCTAGCAAGGGTGGCATATCATTGAGTGGTCTGCTGTGCATGCCTGTTTTTCTTTCATTTTTGCATGTACTATATTAATAAACTGCTAATATTTTCTTAGTTAAAATTCATTTGACATAGATGTATCCTAGGCATAGTATTCAGTCATATGGATATAGTGCAGTTTAATGAATTCCCTAACATTATATATTTATGTTTTCTACTTTTTTAAAAAAGATTTTATTTGTTTATTTTAGACAGAAGGGAAGGGAGGGAGAAAGAGAGGGAGAGAAACATCAACGTGTGGTTGCCTCTTGTGCATCTCTGGCTGGGAATTGACCCAGCAGTCCTTTGGTTTGCAGGTCAGTGTTCAATTCACTGAGCCACACCAGCCAGGGCTCTACTTTTTATTATGAATGATGCTGCAACAAATGTTTTTGCACATCTGTCTTTGTGTGTGTCTCCAATTATTTCCCAAGGATATGTTTTCTACAAGTGGGAATGCCATGTCAAAGGTGTGCGTATGTCAGTTTTTGCAATTGGCTGCCACCCTGCTCTCTGGAAAGGCTCAGCTGATCTGTTTTTCCTCCCGTGATGAGTGCACAGGAAGGCCTGGCTCTGCGTGCTCACCAGCTCCGGGGGCTTCCCTTTCTTCTTCATCTCTACCGATTTTAATGATAAAAAAACGGCATCTCACTGAAGTTTGAGTTTTAATGTCTTTGCTTGCCATTGAGACTGAACTTTAAATAGATTTTTGTTTGAGCAAATTTCTTTTGCCAGTTGTCTCGGTGTCACGATATCATTTTCAAGTTGCTTCAGTCTGTTTCTCATTAGCTCATTGAGGGAAGAGCCTCTTTTGGCCCAATGTGTTACCTAAATCATAGTAGGTACTAATAAGAGGATGTTTTCAAGGCTAATTTCAAGGGCACTCCATTGCCTGGGTCATGGCAGCAGCCAAGGTTGCTCCAGGGTTGTTATCATTGACAATCACTATGACTAGAAAGTCAAGGTCCTCCTTCTGAATCATGTGCTGGTCACATGGGCAGGTTTCCCTTCTGCCACTGCACAGCCCTGTATTTCTAATCTTAAATTCCTTTAAATATCAGGAAGAACCAGGCTCAGTGGTCTAAAATATCCCTTCAGTATTGTCTTCTCCTGTAAGCCTGAGGCTCCCAAGAGGTGGTAACGAAGCCTCCAACTTGGGACCAGCTGAGTCTCTCCAAAGAAGGGCAGTGGGCAGACGCTGGAGGCCTGGCCAATGTTCCAAACTAAGGACCCTGGCATTATGGGGTCCTAGGACAAATCAGTGTTCAGTGTCTAGAAGAGAAGACTGAGGATGGATGAAAAGATATAAAAGCATATAATATAAAAGGATTTAAAGATCCATGGGTGTTTATCCAATAAAGGAAATGATTTTGGGAGTAAGAAAATATAAAAGCTGTCATCAAGTGCATTTTAATGGTAAAGGTTACAAAGACATACATTTTCATAGCTCAAATTGAATGTAACCCTATGGATTAATAAAGGAATGTAATTTACATTGCACAAGTTACTATTGCTTATAAGTTCATTACTTCTTTACTTCATTTTAAAAATTTATTCATTCAACAAATATCTATTAAGTTCTAATGGGAGCCAGACACTGTCGTAGGTGCTGGGAGCTCAGAGGAGAACAAAACGGCCACTTTCCTGCTGTCGTGGAGCTTGGGGGTCAGGAACATTGGGGCATCAGGGTGAGGAACTAGGCCCACTGCGGCAGGTGGGGAGGGGACAGGCATGGTTGAATGTAACACCCTGAGTGGCCTTATCACTCAAGTGGAAGAGAAGGGGTTAGAAGAATTTGTAACAAGCACTGTGTTAATGACAGGGCTGGTGGTAGTAGAAAGATCGAGCAGACATTTTGGGGTAAAAGGTAATTGTTAGCAGACACTGAATTTGCTCAGTGATATTTATATTTTAATACTATTCACTTAAAGCTATACAGAACTTTTATTGTCAAAATGTCATCATGAAACAAGTTAAAGAACCCTATTGGGAATAAAGGATAGAAACTGTACTGAATAAACTAAAATTAAAAAAAAAAGAAAAATGGGGACACCTGTAATTGAACAATAATAAAAGAAAAGAAAAAGAAAAATAATAATAATAATAAAGGGACATTTAGTGCTTTATTAGTGTTATATATAAAAAAAAGAACCCTATTCTGTTATCTTACATCTAAAGCTCTCTTGCTTTAATGTTCTCTTTCTTCTTAAAGGATTGTTACTGTAAAGGATTATTTTAGAATGCAAGTTTCCCTAAGATGCTAATATTGAATGATAGAGTAGACTGCATTTGAACTCTATCTCTTGGTCTGCGTGTCTAGGTGCCAAGGAAGACCAATGGCGGGAAGCTGCAGGGAAGCAGATTTTGTTTCAACAAAAGGAGAAAGAATTTTGTAAGAAAGAGAATCAGAAGGATGACCCCCCCCTTTTTAGAACAGGAATGAGTTGTTCCTATAATACTAATGATGATAGCAATAGCAATGACTATTTCTTGTACAGTTACTGCATTCCCATGGGGTGTGTTTAAAATCTGCACACATTTCATTGAATCTCAAAAATATCAAGAGGAATCATAACCCATGTATGTGTGCAAATGCGTGATGAAACTGAGGAGCGAGGCTAATCTACCAGCCCGAAGTCACACGGTTGCAAAGTGGCGACACCAGGCTTTGAACACCTGCTTTGGAGCACCAGCTCCAATGCCTCTGTTCTCAGTTATGGGACTATTCTGTCAAGTTTTCGTCACTGGAGGTGTTCGAGCGTGAATTGGATTATCGCATGAATGAAACAACAAAGAGTGAGGCCAGACTTCAGTTGGAGAATTCGAGCAGTCACTGGGGTTAACAGCTAAGTCAGTCGCTCTAAACGTTTTTGGTAATGGACCTTGCTGAGAATTTCACAACAATTTGTAGGCTTTCTCCCTAGAAAAAATCCGTGTGTGCACACAGATGCAAACCATCACAATGCAACGTTTTGGGGAGTGAGGATATTCCTGTAGCCCCTGACTCCACCTATCTTTTCTCCAAAGATACTTTTGCGCAGGCGCGTGCATTTGGAGGTGAATTTCCCTCTGAGTTCTGCCTACAGGTGTTGAGATGGTACCAACACCATGTGGCACTAATAGGAAAAACAAAACGAAACACAAGTAAAAAGAAAGAGAAGCCCTCCTTACGCATTTCTTAAAGCAGGCTCCATGTACCCTTGGAAATCTCTCCCTTGTATGTTACAACTTCAGGTGCATCATTCGAAATGACTCAGAAATAGACACAAACCACATGTAAAGCCTCCATTAGTGTTATTTATGAGGCACCTGAGCCTGTCCCTCCCCAGCAAGTCCCATTGCCAGTCCCTCCCCAGCAAGTCCCATTGCCAATGAGGAAGTAAAGGAAGACTGGGGAGGAGGGACAAGATCATGGAGAGAAAAGTGTCTGTGGAAGAAAATACTGTTACATGTCGCTGGTTTCTGATTCCCATCTTGCCTGATGGCGCCTGTGTTTCCAATCTGGGAGGAGCCTATGAGCTTCAGGCTCAGGCCTTCCCTCTGCCGCCCACATTCACTCCCCGCCTGCCCGCCAACCTTGGGGAGCACTGGTACCTCCGGCCTGGGAAACAGTCCTCAGCCAGCCTGGGCCCTCTTCATCTGGCACAGGTGTACGTATGAGCACGTGTGCACGGTATGGGGTTTTATCCTCACTGAAACCTCCTCATTTGGACATTTGGATCGCAGAAGTTTCCGGGGGATTATGGATGTACATTAGGGCTTTCTGGGTCCCCCCGGGGAAGGTTACAACGTTTTTCCTTTCCTCCGACCAGCCCTTCTATTCTAATGCATTGTTACAGGCTTAATTGCTTTGGCACCAGGCCTGGGAACAGGGGGCGGGGCCCTCTGCATAGGTTCCTGATGGTTTGTGGGAGGCTCTGGCCCGAGGCAGGTTTGCAGAGCTGCGGACAGAATGCCAAAGGGTGTGCAGAAAGCGTGTTTGTGCCGCTCCAGCCCTCTCTCCCTCACTAAGCCTCCACTCTTGGTCCTATGCGGCTCCTGCACCACGCCTGTTGCTGAGGCAACCTTCCTCAGTGGCAAGAGTTATTATGTGGCTTAGAAACCCGAAATGGCTCCCTGAGACTTTGTTATAAACAATAATCACAATAACTTCTACCCATCACGGAGCTCTTACTCTGTGCCAGGCACCTAGCAAAGTGCTTTCATGCCATACTGTTGGTCATTTCCAAACAACTTCGCCAGGTGGAGTTCTGCGTTCTCTACCCTTTACTGACAAGGAGGCTGAGACGGAGCGTACATAACCAAGGTCACGTGGCTGGCAGCATGGAGTTGTGTAGCCGATATATATATCTGTCCTGCACAAGGCACAAACAGCAGGCGAACGAGGCCTTAAATCCAGCCAGGCCTCCTGTCAGGCAGGACTTAGCCATTTGCCTGGGACACCAATGATACAGGGGAGGAGACAGATGACAAGTGGGCTAAGTGTAAAGGGTGAGCTGTGTGTAGCACACTCAGGGGACACAGTGGAAAACCCTCCTGGCCACCTTGAAGCCGGGGGTGGGGGGTTGTGGAATGCCAGGAAGAGTCCAGGAAGGCTTCCTGGAAGAAATGATAGCTGAGAGGTCTTACTCATGAGGCTCACATAACCAGATGAAAGTGGAGGTAGGAAAGAAGAAGGAATTCTAGGTGGTAGGAGCAAGAGCAAAGCACAAAAGTGTGAACAACATGGGTGCCCAAGGTCTCCGTGTGGAGAACCCCTTTGTAAGGGAACTTCTGGGGGAGAAATTTAAATCTTAAGGGAAAGTTTGTTTGGAGAATTCAGTCAGAGTAAACCTACGAAAGCCCTTTACAGAAAAACTCACTTTCGCTAAGATAAGGACAGTCTGCTAAAGGGCAATGACTTCAGCTGTCCCCGGGTATCGCTGTGCTGTAAAACCTGAGAATCCCCCTTCCCTGGGGATGCAGTGGGGGGTTGCGAACTCACATGGCTGTGTGGAAGACGGTGGACATACAAAGAGGCCTTTGTCTTTTCTCCTTCACGCCAGTGTCCAGCCTTTCTGATTGCGCGATCCATGCTTTCCCTGGCCGGGACACCAGGAAGCAGAGAGACGTGGGTGCTTCAGGAGGAAAACCTCAGTGTCACTTGTATCGAGCTGCACATCATTTCTGGGCATGTATTTCTTGCACTTCCTCCCTTCCTTATACCCTATTGTCAACTCACCCTACTTAGTATTCACTAGATGCCAAAGCCCACCCCACCCCTGTCAATCACACCGAGATCTGTTTCATTTTCACCCAAAGCTCCTCCAGCTGGGGATTCCAAGGTTTCTCCACGTCTTTATCCTCAGGGCTTCATCGGTGAAGACCTACTCTCATTATGCCTGTTTCCCCTTCCGTTCTCACCATATTAAGAATTTTTTCAGTCAGAGCAATACTTGAATAAAACTTAAAGAGTCAAATACTGTTTCAGGGCTGATATCAAAAAGCAGATCCAGGGTCCACTTCTCTTTATCCCTAAGTCCTACCTGACAGACTGTCATTTTCAACTTTTGGCTGCTCTGTTTTTTGTTTTCTATACTTTTTCGATTTCTATTTCAACCATTGTGGGAGTGGATGGCCTGTTCCTTTGAAGTTCCCTTTGGAAATAGGGGAAGAGACTCTTATTTATTTCTTATACACCAGAACACCTATTACCAGACATTACCTCTTCATTTGGTGACAGTGGAATTATTCAGTCCTGTATGATGCATTAACAGGCAATTACATGGACACAGAGTAGAAACTTTGATTTGTTCATGTAGATTTTACCTATACATAATGAGATGAGAAGCAGGTGCCAAGAGATGAGTGACGTGGTCAAGGCCACACAGCTGGTAAACGGCGGAGTCAGGCTGATTGGCTCCAGAGACCCATGAGTGCCCCCGCTGGCTGCGGTGCAGACTGTGTCACTCAGCTAGAGCTGTGAGGAGGTAGAGAACAGTGTGTACCTAGTAGTTCTATGTAGCAAGTGCTTGCTGCCCCATCAGGCTAGAAACTTCATCCCGAATCGGGGAGCTGACCTGAAGAAACTTTTGTGCTTCTTGGTCGTGGGGTAGGTGTGTAAAAGGAGAATGATACCTAGCCTGACTCTTGGGCCTCTATTAGACTCTACTCAGTGGCAGTGAATGGCATGTGAATCTTATTTTTCTGAGTCTCACCTTACGGAGATCTATTTCTAGGACAAAATTTGGCTCCTGGCTGTATTCTTAGCCTCAGAACCGAGGTAAAGGGACCAAAACTGGCTGAAAGTCTTTCTCAGGCTTTAGTACTCCATGTCTGAAGAAAGACACAAGGCTGTACCGCATGTGCTGGGGACACCAAGATTGTTATTATTTCCAGAGACTTCCAAACTCCTAAATGCTAACAAAGACAGATGATTCTGAAAGATGGAGCTTTTTAAAAGTCAGGCATGCCTGGGGAAAAGAACCAGCCTGAGAAAGCAGTAGGGCTGTCTCAGTGGCCCCAGCTCACTTTTAGGCAATCACAAGGGCAGGGAGCTTAGAGCCCATGGGCGCTGCTGACCTTGCAACACTTGGTAAGCAGTGTCCTTAGATTTCCAAACTCTTCAAAGCCCAAGGAAGAGGTACTAGTAAAGGACACATAGGCATAGTCAGTGTTTGCCCCGAGACATCAAGCTGGTCAGGGAACATTGCGGGACCATGACAGTGGAGAGAGACTCCAGGGATTCAGATCGACTGTCCAGTCACTTGCAGTAATTCGCCACTGGGAGTGAGTGAAGATGAGACAGATGTAAACACGGACACATGAGAAAGAGAACAATGGAACACACTTTAAAGTGACCACAGAAATAGTTATCAAATGCTTACTGTAGAAAAAGTATGATTCTAGCCTTTTTTTTTGACTTAGACTTTTTAGATAATATTCTGGCTGCAAGAAACTTGAGTTTAACTGGAGAGAGAAGATATACACCTAACAAGCCAGTCCTATAGAATAGCATTTGAGAGGCAGCATGAGATAGTAATCGTAGCATGGGCCTGCTTGGTTTCAAACGGTTATGGTTCACTAGTCCTGTGGTTCTAACTTACTCCCTGAGCCACATTTTCCCTATTTTTGAAATGAGAATACTATCGTCGTTACATCATATATCTATTAAGTATTAAATGAAAACAAGAACATTCGAAGCATCTAGGTTGGTATTTGGCATATATTAAGACTGGTAGTTGTTGAATCTAAATGTGATAAGAAATAAGTGACTGTATTAGTTTGTTAGGGCTGCTATAACAAAGTACCACAAACTGAGCAGCTCAAACAACAGAAATTTATTCTCTTGTAGTTCTGGAGTCCAGGAGTCCAAGATCAGGGTGGACCTGGCTCTTTCTGAGGACTGTGAGAAAGAATACAGCACATACTTCTCTCCGAGCTTCTGGTGGTTTTGCAGCAATGTCCGCTTTTCCTTGGCTTGTAGACACATCATCCTGATCTTTACCTTCATGTTCACATGGCTCCCTATGTGTGTGTCTGTGTGTCCCTTTTTATAAGGACACCAATCACAATGACTCCAGTGTGGCTTCATCTTAACTAGTTACATCTACAGTGACCCTATTTCCAAAAGGACCACATTCTGAGGTACTAGCAGTTGGCACTTCAGTGTATGAATTTAGTGGGGTTGGGGAGGTACAATCCAATCCATAACAGTGGTAAAAAGAAAAAAATATAGAGAAGATAGGGGAGATGGAGATTGATCTCTAGTGCCCAGGGTGATCAATAACATTTTCTTAGATCACATGGGACTTGACCCAGGGCTTGGCAGCTGACAGAAACTGGTGGTGGTAAGGCACAAGGGGCATTACAGTAGGGGCAGGGATGTGATAAGCAAGTCACAGAAGCAGAAATGTGTAGGTATGTTAGAGGAAACGAGCCAGGCTGGGCTGGAGAATATGAGCCAGGCAGTATTTTGGAGGCCCTTGACTGCTAAAGTAGGGACTTTGCACTTCATACTCTTGGCAGGAAGAAGCCGTTGAAAGATTATGACACATTCCATAGAGACAAATAAGCAGTTCAAATAAGACCTGAAGTATGTAAATATTTGCTCCAGTTATTGAAAGTGACACTAGAGACCCATATTACTAGTGTGTTTACTACGAGTTACTTTGCAATAGTGAAACTGGATTAAGAGAACTCATCCTCTTTCCACTCTGGAGCTCTTTGCATATAGTTGGCCCCTTGCCTGGATGGACTTAGGGTGCTATCCATGATCAGATGGGAGCTTGTCCGTGGGCCAAGTGATCTGACTGATATGAGGATCAGGTCAAATTGATAGAATACATAGCGACCTCAGGGCTGAAGGGAGGATACATAATGGAGATCTGGCAGACTGTGCTCATCAGGACGTGCCGGTGAGCCACCAGGAGCTCTGTGAGAGGAACAGGTGGCCTGCTGAATGGCAACAAGAGAGAAGACATAGAGACTGGTCTCAAGAAGCACAGGCCTAACAGGTTGCCACAGCTCAGTGCCCAGGACGTTCATCCTTGCTCCATTAGGATCTCAACACCTCATCATACCAGCACCAAAACCTCATGGAAAAGTAAAATTGTACTCAACCAATCAGTCATTTGGTCTATAGGATGCCAGCTCATTTCAAGGGAAACTACTGTTTAACCTCAGTTGTTGGTTGCTGTGGCAACAAATCACACAATCCTAGTGTCTGACACATCTGACACGTCACTCAGCGCAATAGCAACATCTGGCACCACGCAATTCTTGTGGGCAACCCCACATTTATCACAGACTATATAGGCTCCATAATTAACTTGTCAACACTCCCCACCAGTGGCCAGAAATTTCCACCAGTCCCGAAGGGCTTAGCTCAGGGTATGAGCCATCTCGTGGGAAGGTTTTCTTGCATTGACTCTTGGAACTAAACCTGACACCTCTGGTGGGTGAATTTGCAAGTATCAAGTCCTTTTCTTCGGCATGTGTCTGTTCTTTCAGTTCTGCAGAGTTCTATTTAGAAGGACTTCATTGTTGGTTTTTTAGAGGCCAGTCCTATGGTCCTGTTACAGAGACAATGCAAACTCAAAGCAATTGCAAGCTGATCACATGCATTTAACGTGTAAGTACTTCAATTTTGTATGTAACTGGCATGTTACTCACTGTATGCTAAAATGCACTGGGTTCTCTGCATCCGGGCTCCTTTCTGTAAGGTCTTCCACTCACTTGAGAATGAATATCAAACCTGTTTTTTTCTACAATGATTCTTGGCACTGATGAGCCCCAGTCAGCATTGAGATAATGCACATAAAACACACTTATTTCTTGGCACTTGATCTGTTGCAAGCTCTGTTACGTGCCTATTGTATTTAAAACAACAGTGATTACAATTGCTCCCACAACATGCCTATTGTAGCATCAACATAGACCCCCCAGTCTAGAAATTGCCTTTTGTTCAGGTTTCTTATGAATCATCAGACCAGAATGGCAATGCTAACTGGCATTATCAGGGAAGGAAGAGGTGTCGGCCCCTCTGGTGTGGCTAGCAGGCATGGTTTCAGCTTTAAGTGGTGATCCAGGAAGGGAGTGTGTGCCTTCCAGATATGACAGGCATCGGTGGCCCCTCTTGCTTTCTTTATCAGCTCTATGACATTCAGTAGAAAAAGTCAGAGCTAGAAGAAATTTTGAGGTAGTAGTTGATTGTTCCTAGTTTTTCCCGTTAAAAAATCTAGGTAGAGAAATAATCATCTTCTTGTATGTGGCTTAATGTTTTCAGTATTGTTCTGGAGAGAGTGTTCAATGAAAGATAGAAAAAAAGAAGACATAGTTTCTATGATCAGAAATTTGTCATTTAGCTGTCTACAAAAGATATTCATGCATGAAAACAATAAATAAGTAACCTTTGGAAAAGATTTTTAAAACTTCCCAGGTATCACCCAAAGCAATCTCCAGATGCAATACATTTCCTATCCCAAACCAATGATGTTTTTGTAGAGACAGAAAAATATACTTCAACATTTATGTGGAATTTCAAGGGACCACAAATAGCCAAAAAAAATCTTGAAAAAAAAATAAGTTGAAAATCTCACTATTCCTGATTTCAAAACTTACCACAATGCTAGAGCAATCAAAATGGTCAAAACACAGTATGGGGAGCTTCTGGTCAAGACGGCAGTGCAGGTAAATATGGTGCTCAGCTCCTCCCACAACCACATCAAAATTACAACTAAACTACAGAGCAACCATCATTCAGAACCACGTGCATGTAGCTAAATGACAGTCCTACAACAAAGGCTATAAAGAAGAAGCCACGTGGAGCCTGGCAGGGTCTGGTGTGGAGGGTGCCTGGAGGCCTGGCAGGAGCAGCAGGCAGGGTTGGGGCTCCACGACAGGAGAGGCTGGAGCCACATGGGCAGGGGCTGAGGCTGCAGGAGGAGGGAGGGCTGCTTGGTGGCCACTGGGAGAGACCAGGGCAGGCTCTGGGGCAGAGCCACGTGCCAGGAACAGGGACCATTGCTGCTATTTTACCAGGTCTGGGAGGGAAACAGCAGGAAAAAGGAGGTAGGGAATGGCTAGGATCCTGCTGAAGCCAGGCCCGAGATATCCAGGTATCCGTGTCTGGGTTAGGGGAGGGATTGAGGTGGGAAAGAGCAGCCCTGGTCAATCTTTGCAGTCAGGTGTGACCCCACCTCCTTCTCTGGGTCCCCAGTGGCTGCCTGGGTCCCCTGAAGTAGGAAGCCTTGGCTCAGAGCACTCCCACCTCCTCTGTTCCCAACTTCTCCGTTGGGGCCTTTCAAAATGTGGGTCAGATGTGCATGAGGCTGGACCAAGGGTGTTTATCTAGGGGACTATCTCCACATGATTGTTTCGCATAGTAGATGAGAGGTTGGATTAGCTACTAGTACAGCTCTGGTAATAATTTCTCAGTTTGTGCCATATGCAGGCACAGTGTGAGGCAAATACATCAGCAAATGGCAGACATCTGTTCTCATGTGGCCACCTCCTCTCAATCTGTGTCATCCCCCCTTCAATGAACTCACATGTGCCAAGTGCCTAGCCCAATACCTGGCACAGAGTAGATGCTTAAAATGGTACTTATTGTTTTCACTGCTTATCCTGGCTCTGGGTCTCCCATCAGAGCCATCCTTCATCACTTTGTCACTGCTTGTATGTGCTGTTTACACACTCACCTTCCCCCCATTTCTGGTTGTTACAAAGATAATCCCAGATCATCCACAGTCACTGCCACGGCACAGGCATGAGCTCATCAGGCGTGAAGCAGGATTGATATTGCCTAGCAACTGGGAAAAATAGCTCCAGCAGGCCCCACAGGGGCTAGAGAATCTCATCCCTTGGGCATGTGGGAACGGAAGAGCTTCAGTTGCAGTAAAGATACAAACAAACGGAATTGGTCCCTAGACATCACGCTTCATCTCCCTAACTCTCAGGAGAATGATCTTATTTGCATCCTGCTTACCCACCCTCTCAAGCTCCAACATGTACCTAAAAGGGTCAGATAAGAAGAATAAGCAATCAAGGTTGGAGCATCCCTAATCCCTCTCTCAGAAGATGCACAAAGATTCACACACACTTGCATGGCAATGTACAAATTCCCATGTGCACGCACATTGGGCGGACTTCCTGTTCCGGTGGTCTGTGCTGAGCCAGGGGAGTTGTTTGCCTGTCAGAGGCCATCAGCCATCCTGTGTGTCTGGACTGGAATGAGGACAAAAGTTGCTCAGGTCAGAGATGCCGTGCAAGTAAGCGTGATGGGTGCCTGCTCCACTTCCTGGTCCTTCTCCATTGCACAAACAGTACCAGGTGGGGAAGTTCAACACTGGTGGACACTTGGCTGCTGTCAGCCACACGGAGTGGGAAAGAGGGTGGATGCTGAGGAACTAATTTATTTCTGTGGCGGTTGGTAGTCTTGGTTTGCTTATGGAAGTGTTTGAGATACACAGTTCTTGTGCAGGGATAATTTGAGGTAATGAGAGAGTTTTTTTCAGCAGGACAGCTACGATGAAGAATTTTCTGCCAGATTGCTACGTAAGAAGCAAGAGGAGGGCACAGGGAGGAATGCAGTGACCCCATGGGAGTTGCTTTGTCCCCTGAGCCCCCAACCATGGAAGGTGGTGCGATAAGAGGCTGGAATACAAGGTCTGGAGAGATGAAGCCTCCCCTGTGAGTGATAATTCATCCCCAGGAGGAGAGACAGGTTTCCTGGAGCTGAGTTCTGGCTCTACCTGTCACTGTCCGTGTGACCCCAGGCCTGTCCTCTAATGTGAAATGAGACCAGTGGCACCTCACAGGCAGGTGTGAGAACTACTGAGGCTGTGCGCCTGTTGTTCAAGGTCAGGCCATGGGAACAGCAGGAAATGCTCTTGTTCTACCCTGTGACATCAGTGGGGCTTTTTTGTGCCCCTGGATTCCACAGCCAGCTCACGTTGGGTGCTTCTACCTGGCCTAATATCGTCAATTCCCCTGTCCCTCAATCGCAAGTCTGGATCATTGTACTCCTATTTCATCGCTTCAGGTCTCGGTGCAGGTCCCCGAAGTCACTGTCTTTGCCCCCACTAGTCACCCCTGACTTCCTTCACACCTCCTTGCTCTAGCTTTCTGGGCATCGGATAGTGGCTACTGTTCCAACCTTGTGGTCCATGTCTAGCTTGTTAGAAAATTATTGTTCCACAAGCCTGCATATAACATTTGTAAATAACTTAGTATAAGGTTTAAAAATATATTAACCCACTTGTACAAGCCTAGACTTAGTTACTTCTTCAGTCATTATCTGAGTCTTGGGGCTAGACTACAGCCAGGGTTTTTTCAGTTCAAATCTCCTAACATTTTCCTCCTATGGAACTGAAGTGAGATTGAGGTGATTCTGAATGGATTGTGAGCCTGAGCTCGTCCAGGATAAATCTGAAGTGAAAAGGGGACTGTAGAGACACACTCACAGACAGAGAGCAGGCTGACAGCTCTGTGGAGGATGGGGGAAGGGTGGGCATTAGGGAGTGGAGGGATGGAGCAAAAAGGGAAAGGACTCATGGACATGGACAAGAAGGTGGTGATTGTGGGGGGTGGAGTTGGAAGAGGATATAAAGGGGATACATGGTAATGGAAAAAATGCAATAAACAAAAATTTAAAAAAGGTCTATAGAAATGGTCCTCTATTTGTACCTACAGTAAGCCCCTCGTTCTGCTCCAGTTCCACCTCCAACCTCACCACTTTATTGAGACGGCTTCCACTAAAGTCAGTAATATATGCTCTACCCAATGGGCATCATTCATTTTGGGGGGGTGTTTTATATTTTAACGTCAACTTTTATTCAAATTATAAAGTATATTTAATTATTCAAAGCCCCAGCGGCTACCACTGTTGCAAGGATTAGAAGGGGGACACGTGCTTAGTGACAGACAGCGAGTTTAGTCACGGTTTCACATAGACTGTTCCCCCTCGGGAAATCTGGAATGCCTAGAGATTATTCAAATTTTAAATTAGTTAATTTTTATAAGCTTTCCCCCTCAACTTTGGCTAAATGTAACCACATTAATATACTGACAAAGTCTTTGATCACAGAGTAGAAATATAAAATGGCAGATTTCTTACTCAAGAATGGTCGTTAAGCAAAGCTCTCATTCACTAAGATAGACACAATATATATTAGAAAAATAACATTCTAAATTTTATGGCACATTCCCAGGTAATGTTAACCAGATTAAAAAATAAGGAGAACAAATGTTATTATATATGTCCTTGAGCTAGAAAATTTCTCAAGTAATAGGGTTGTGTTCAGGAAGTAGTACTTAAAATTATAAATTCTTATACAGTAATTTCTTTATTAAGTCTCTTTTAAATTCTTCTGTTGATAGCAATACTTAAACATCCTTAACTGTGAACTCTTAGCTTGCAATGGTTTACTTTTGTCCTGAATTATGAAAATTTAAGTGCCATTAAATACATTGTCTTCTATTTATTTTTTTACTAAATTTATTGGGGGGACATTGATTAATAAGTTTATTTAGGTTTCAAGTGTACATTTCTCTGATACGTGGTCTGCGCATTGCATTATGTGTACACCACCCACAGTCAAAACATTTTCCGTCACTGTAGATTTTGTCCCCTTTGCCTAATGTTTATGCAAGGATAATTGTCATTGTCCTCAGCTGATTCAAAATCATCCCCTTTAACTATTTGGCTCTGGGACAACCGTTAGGTGGATGACGTGCTCAACTACCTTTGCAGAAAAAACATCCGCCTCTGGTTCATTCTCCTCAATCACCATCTGAAGCGCCCTTCAGGAGGGTCGCTGACTTGTAGGCTAACAGGCACCTGAAGCTGACATAGCTCTGGATGATGTTGACATAGTGTCCTTTGAACTCCTGCTTTGGATAGAAGTCTCTAGATCAGCACCTGGACTACCAGTTTGTGATAAATGATACAACTCAGAAAACAGCTACATGAAATGGAAGAGATGCATAGGGCAGGAGTGGCAGCCCTCCCAGCATTTCCACGCATGCACAACCTGGAGTTTTCATACCACTAATTTTTCACCTTTCTTATCCACCGTGGGGTTTCCACACCACTCCCTCCTTCTTGGCACATTCTGTTGTCTTGTGAGACACCGCACACTCCTGGTTGGCTTCCAGCTTCTCTGGCCATTTGTTTTCTCAGTTTCCTTTGATGGACCTTTTCTTTCTGTCCAACCTTTAATTTTAGAATTCCTCTGGTTTTGATCCTAGGCCATCTTTTGTTCTCTCTTTGTGTCCCTCTGGGAGATCTCACCCACTTCCATGGCTTCAAACACCATCTTCCCAAACGTATGTTCCTAAATGAGACTGAGGTCTGTACTTGTGCATGCAGCTCCTGCTGATTCTTCCTGCGATCCTAGTTCCATCCACTTCTCTCTCTCCTCTGCCCCTCCTTTCTCCATATTTACTGTCCCTATCTGGGACAACCATGCCAGCCTCTGAGAGGCCATATTCCGCTGTCTTCTGCACTCAGCAGCTAAAGTGACCAGACTCTGTCGTTCACCTGTGTAAAGTTCTTTGATGGTTCATCATTATCCCTAGCATCAAGTCCAATGTTCTTAACATGGCCTGCTGGGTCTTGAACGGTCTGACTCTGAGTTGGATCTTCAGCACTCTGGTTTTCTCCTGGGTTCTTGAATTTATGAAGTTTCTATCCACCTCAGAGCCTTCTTACACCTTGCTGCCTTGCCTGGTGTGCCCCTTTTATGTACTAGTCTGGTACATGGACTTTTGTAGCACTTATCACAATTGCCACTGAATGGTGATGAAATTATTTGTCTATTGTCTATCTCTCCCACTGAAATGCCCTTTAAAGTCAGGTATCATGTCTCCTTTGTTCAACAATTTATCCTTAATGCTGAGCAGTTTTATTTGATTCAACAAATACTTCTTGAAGGAATGAATAAACCAGTAAGGGAGTGAAGGCTTGGAACCCCTGATATTGGGCTTTTGCCTGAACATGGAAAGTAGTTGCTAAGGTTGGTGCCTATGGAGGGAAGCGAGCCCAGATTTCTGCAGATGTAGATTCTAGACTCTCATGGAGGGGACTGCCTATGCCAAGGCCTTTGGGTGTCCCCAAGGACATTTCTGTGTGTGTGAATAAGTTTGGTGACAACAAATATGTGTGACTATAGGGCATCCAGATTGATTCAGCTGTGAAGAGGGAGACTGTGACACTGTCTTGCTTTCACAAGGAATGAATCGGTGGTTCGATGCTGTAAAAGGGGCAGAGTTCAGGTTCAAGCAACCATTGAACTAGGGTTTGAATCCCAACTCAATAGCCTATTATCTTGTAAAATCAGACAAGTTATTTAATTTCTCTGAGCCTCCACAGGTACCTATCTCATTGGGTTGTGAGGATTAAAGGAGATAATCCACATTAAGTGCTCAGCTCAGTGTTTGGCAGATAGGAGGACCTGACTAAGTGTTCCTATTGTTATTATCAGCAGTACCAGTTATCTAATAGGAAACTAAATATTTGACCTTAGCTAGGTTGCTTCCTCCAGCTTTAAGATTGTCATCTTTTTTTTTTTTTGACAAGGTGACCTCTATAGTTTCTCCAGGTGTAAGAGTCAATGATTCAAGGAAATTTTAGGTCTCGTCTATTCTGAAACTCCTGACAACACTTCTATGGGAGCAGTAAAAATCCCCTCTCTTTGCAGCCACACTTGTTTGGATTTTTCTGGGGAGAGAGCAAGAACGACACACACAGGAGGGGAAAGTCCATCCATCTGGCTTGGTCCTACCTGGAACCTGGTACTTTCTGGTGGGGCTGGAGGCAGATGCTTCATTTCACCCACATCATGTACATCGTTCTGGGAATAATGGAAGGAGGGAAACCAGAGAAGCAGGATGACTTAAATTTATTTTCTTGGAAAGAAGATTTTGTTGGCAAGGCTTATGCTTTGCCTCATAAATGGGCAGGGAGGCTAACTGGGCAGGAAGAACTGGGTTTGGACCACTCCCTCTCTGCTGGCCGGGCCCAAGAACATTGCCTTGAAGAGCATGACTGGTTCCCACTCACACTTTCCTTCTCCAGGGCCCCAGGCTGTCTGTCTGTCCCTTTGGTGATCTGCCATTAATCTGATATGTGCAGAATTTCAATCCATTTGGGTGAAATGCGTGGGAGGAAAAGAAGAGAACACAGAGGACAATGGATTTCAGTAGGCAAAGAGAGGGGAGAAGAACAGAGGAATCCCCATGCAAAAGGTAGAATTATCCAGCTGAGTGACAGAAAATCCAAAGTTAATAGGGATTTAAGCAAGATTAAGGCTTATTTGCCTCACACATTAAACGCTGGGAAGGCAGTCCAGGGTCATAGTTGTGGCTCCACAATTGTAAGTGACCAGACAGAGTCCTCTGTGCCACTGCTCTGCCACCCTCACCAGGCAGTTTCTGTGTTGTGGCTCAGGATTGTGGCTCCAACTTTGATCTTCACATCTGCTCTCTAGGCAGCTGGAAAGAGAAAGAGAAAATGGGAGGGAAGGGTGCATTCCTTCTCCTTAAGGACGGTTCCCAGAAATTGAACCCATTGTTTCAACTTATATCCTGATAGCCAATATTTAGTCACATGGCTCCATGTAGCTACAGAGAGATGGGGAAATGTGTCCTAATTCTCAGTGGCCACATGTCCAGCTAACATTTGTGGGGTTCTATCACTGAGGAAAAGGTTGAGTAGAGGTATCAGAGGACAACCAGCAGTCTCTGCCACTCCCTAAAAACAAGAATGGACACTGCAGAGTGACGTCCTCAGAACAGCCACAGTCAGCCGTAGAAGTTGGCTCTGGATCCAGGCAGCCAGATCTGCTTAGAATTTCAGTCCTACGAGATGTGAGCTGTGCTGCGTTGGGCACATTTCTAAATCCCTCTGAGCATCGGTCTTCTCTTTTGTAGCACTAATAATAACCACTTCAGAGAATTACCGGAATTAACTGAGATGATATTCGTGATTGCATAGTGTCCTTCCTGGCAAACGGTTGGAAGCTTACAATCAGCCTTAATGATTACGATGTTTGTTATGGATGCAGAGCCTCCCCAGGGATGAGCTTTTCCTTTTACCCAATTGGAAATGAGACTTCTTGCTGGCTCTCATCATTCTGTGACCATCACCCATGCCCTTGAAAAAGGCCATCATTTTCCCCTGAGAGAGGTGAAGCTAGTGCTCAGATTTGAGTTCCTCTGAAAGTCCAGATCTCCTGGACAGAATAGCGCCGTAGCATTTTTAAAGTAGTAGCTTATAACAAGAAAATATCTGTGTATCAGTGAATTCTCTCTTCAGTTAGTGCTTACTTCTCTCAAACATACATTTAGTTTAGGTTTTAAGAAAGCAGTTACTGTCCACTTATTAATGACTGTTTATTAAAAACATACCTGCTGCCTGAGATGCGGGCGGTCCTCGTGCATCAAGAGCAGATCCAGGCCCCACTTTACCCATCTCCACCTACCGCCTAACAGCCAGCCAATGCTTGCCTTTCTCCAAAAGGATTTTATTCATGGCTAATCACTGCAGGGAAGAAACATGCCTAAGGCTACTCCTCCATCTCCATCCCAATGAGGAACACAGCACAGCCTGTGCGCCTAAAATACAAAGCATCTGGTCAACTTGAATGCCTGATGGGTAGCTTTCTCCTGCAAGCCATGGATCCTGCCCACGTGCTGCACCTGCTGCTGGACCGAGGCGAGGCCAGGCTCTGTAGGTTTCCTTTGCACAGTGCTGAAGGTGTCAAGTATGATTTCTGATAAAGTTCAAGGATACTTGACATTTAGGTACAGTTTTACAATTCATGGAGTATTTTTGTATGTCAATAAAAACATTTATTGATTTATTGAATATATAAATAATTCATATATATTATCTCTAAATTTTACTGTCTAGTATGATGAGCATTAGTGTTGTATGCCAGTTTTACAGGTTAGTAAACTGAGGCTCAGAGAGTATGGATGACTTCACCAAGCATAAAGCTCAAAAGTGGCAAACTTGGGACTCATGCATCTTCCTGATTCCGCTATAATTTCTTGCTTAGTAAAGGAGCCAAGTAGAAGAAAAAAGAAGAGGACAGACTTGGGCCATACAGATGCTACCTGGAAGGGACCATACCTGAATGGCCCCACAGGGAGACTGCAGACTCTGAACAGCCCTTGGAGCCACACATTCTCTTGCCTTGTCCTCAGCCCCTTTCTAGCCGGGTCGACGATAGCAGGTGTTTCTGAAGGTTAGTGGCTAGGAAGGTGGGAGAGAGAGAGCTGCTGTCTTCAGACAGGATCCTCTGAAGCTCGGCATGGCTGGCGGGCTGCGGAAGTCATGGGAGGGGGAAGCTGGGGGGCCCCTCATGATAACTAATGACAACAATGTCATTTTTCCTGTTTTGTATTTACTGTTGCAGTTTTCTTTGGCCTCTTTCATTCTGTAATTATATCTCCTATAGTAAGATTCTTAAACACCAATACATATGCCTTTTTCTACAATTTCCATAAAGCAGTTTCAAGTTGTATTGTCAATATTACTAGTAACATAAAAACTGCTGAGTAATATTTAATATTTTAAAATCACTTTAATGTGCTCTACAGTTAGGTTATTTTGTATTTTTTGGTTCAATTTTATGACTTGTTTTCTTTTCCTATTTGACTTAATTATGATGTTTTCATACGTAAGATATTTACTGAATTGAAATACAGAACATTGAAACACACGTGTTCAGAAGATTTCCCCCTCATCAAAACTTCTCCAACCTACTTTCTTTAGGGAACCATTTTCACTAGTGTCTGCACCCTTCTTGTAATTTATTTTACAAATATATATGTGTATGTATATGTGTGGTTTTGCACAGATAGCCATGGATTAGAAAGAAAATATTCTCAATTTTCCTTCCCTTATTAAGATAACACAAAATGTTTCATTGTTAAATCAGACTTCCCATGGATTGTAGGTCTACCCAGTTTCAATTTACATATCATTCAAAGGACATAGGCTAAAGCAATATGGGCCAAACATTCCTCCTACAAAAAGGTTCAGGGCCACCTACAGCCCCCCGCCTTCCCAGTGCCTTTTCTCCCTGTAGTAGGGCATATTCTGCTTCATGTTTGACATGCAAAGATTAAGCCATGAACATGGATTGTCGCTACTTTGGCTGAGAACTTCACAGCATTTCCACGTGGACGGTAGCTGATTTCCTCTATCGAGGGTCAGGGAGGTAGTGCTGTAACTCGGAACAGCCACAGGGAGAGGTGCAGGGGTGTGTGAGGAGGGTGGGATCTCCCATGATCTCTGGGCCCACCACTCTCCCGACACGCCTGTGTGTTCACCAGCCTGAATACCCAGTAATGCCACTTGATCACAGCTCAGTCAATGCCCTTTTGAGCTCTATATGCTTATCACTGAGTTAAGAGCTTTACGGACATGGTTTCATTGAATTGTCAAAGCATTCTGGCAAAGTAGACATTGTTACCTGGTGTAAGAATGAGGAAAATGAGGCTCTGACAGATTAATGCCCAAGGACACACAGCTGGTAAGTGGTGTAGCCACAATTTGCTTCAGTTAGTCAAGTTTCACCAAGGCTCCAACTATTGTACTAAATGCAAATAAAGTACTTATCATAATGAAATACTTAGCAAAAAGCTTAGGGCCTGGAACATAGCCAGGTACTCGGGAACTGGCCATTATTGTCTAATCAACAGAAGTTTGAGCTCACTGTAGGCCCAGATCGATCATTGTGTGTGTATCTTTCCATGTCTGCACCTGCACAGTGCAGGACGGGACGGCAAATTGTTCATTCTCACTGACCGCTGGTGATTTCGGAAGTAGAGCATCCGTGGAGAAGAGCGATGTGACTTGAGTGCAGCGTGGACTTCAGGCAGACAGCCCGGTCACGACTGGGGATGGTAGATGGCCTGGCTTTCCCAGAGGAGCCAGGCTGGCTGGGATGAGAGTCTCAGGCTCTCCTGGGGATGATGGAGCCTGGGAAAAGCTGCGACAAAAAACGAGAAGGTCATTGCCAGCTGTAAAAGTTCTAGGACTTTTCCATAGAAAAGGGAGAGGATATGGGTTCACTGAGTTTCCAGACCTCATCGTAGCCAAAGGGACTTTCCTGATTCCAGCAACGAGTCACTCATTGTGGTGACTCAAGGAAGCGGTAAAGAGCAAGGGAGAGGCAAGAGTCCAACCCCACGACTGATGTGGTCTCATCTCAGACGTTGTAGAAAACAGCTGTGGGGTGTCAAAGGCGCCAACGCCACACACTTGGACCCAGCATCCCCCAGTGACCCTGCACTGGGGCAGCCGTCCGCCCCCTGTTACAATTGCTGTCTTCCCTTCGCAGGGCTTCCCTCATCCCAGGAGGTGCACTGAGGTCCAGCTCTGAGCCCTGTCCCATGGGCCCCTGTTGTGTTTGGTCTACTCTTCCGCCGAGGAGGCCCCCAAGGAGACATCACTAGCTGTTTGCCAGGTTCTCACTAGGTCAAACCCCAGCTTTACCACTGAGTACATGGACAACAGGTCAAGCCAGAAACTAGGGTGACCTTGAACCATTCACCTGAGCAACAGAGAACCAAGAGCACATCCCAGACAAGCTCAAGGATAGAGGCAGTCCCCCAGGAGAGGATTGATTACCTTTGTTAATGGGCCTCCTCCTGTCTTTAAATGCTAACAGCTAGAGGGAGTTAAAAGGATTTCTGAAAGGTTTACTTTGGGGTAGGTTTGAAAGCTCCCCTCTCCTGCTCTGTTTTTCTTTTTAGACAGCTTTGCACAAGGGGCAAGACTCCTGCCAAAAGGCCTCGTAATGCCCCTCTTCAGGGAATGAATTTATCCGCTCAGCTGTCCCTTGTAAATTTATTCCTGTGTGAGATTTTTCCCAAACCATTCATTCCTTCGCTTAGCTCAGGCAGCTGGAATGCAGAAAAAAAATACATTTTTTCTTTTCCTTTTCTTCCCCCCCCACCAAGAATGTGTCTTTTGTGTGCCGGGAGGAGCTGGGCTGGAGAGAAAAGAAAGCAAATGTGGTGCCCATGCACACACACGTGGGGGCTATGAGAGCCCCCCCAAGGCATGGGGCTGCCCTGGGCTGGTAAGGGGTGGCTCGAGGCTCCCAGGATGCCAGCGGATGTCTGCAGTGGGGGCCTCTGGTCCTCAGCCTGGGCCTGGGCCAGAGAAACACCTCACTGGTTGTTTCCATAGCAACATCACAGTTTAGCTGGAGTGGAAAGCCTCGGTGGGTTAGAGCCAGGAGTGGCTTTCCAGCTGCACGTGTGCACCAAGCGAGTCCGTGGGGAGGAGGAGAGTGTTGGGAAATTTTACTTTATTTTTCCTTGAGTGCTTTTAGTCTCCGAGGCAGGTGAGGACTGTGGAAGGGGCTGAAGGTGACATATGTGCTTAAAGAATTTGGATTGCCTTAGGGATCGGGAGAATTTTCCTGCGAGGCACCATCGATCGCTGGGGAGGCCTTGCATCTCGAGCGGAGGAGCAGACAGGGAAAGGGGTGCCAGCATGAACAGCCCCCGTGAATCGGCTGGCCCTGCCATCCTCTGCACCCACATGATGTGTACCTTCCCGGGGCAGCCCAGCACACAGGGATGGCTGGAAGCTTAGCAGCACTGGCAGAGAATCGGGACAGGAGTGTGCTCCAGTTTCTGGAAAGCACCCGTGCCATGGAGCAAAGAGGGTCTGCAGTGAGCTTGAAGGACAGGAGATGAGAGGCTCGGGTGTCCCGCTGCATACTATTCCCTCTGCAGTCAGAGCGGGGGATGCACCCTGGCACCCAGTTCTGGATTCGTGTTTATGCCCACAGCATTTTGTGGGGGTTTCTGCCAAGAAACCCCCCAGGAGCACAGAGGCCCCCACCCAGCAAGGAATCTGTTTTCTCTTATGGGCTGGCAGACGATTTTAGAACCAATGAGCCTACACCACATTTTTCTGCCTATAGAATATGTGAGGGGGGACCCCCAACAAATTGGAATTTATTTATAAAAAATTGTGTATTTATTCTTACATGTTCAAACTTCAGTAACCTTCAAAGTACTCTCTCTCCATTTGATGTAATACACCTATTGAAACATTTTTCTACTGCTCAAAACAGTTTTTGAACTTGTTGATTTTGATGCTTTTTTAGTGCTTTTTGTCATTTTCTGTTACACCTCTTCCACATCAGCAAAACGTTTCCCTTTGAGAGCTTTCTTCATCTGGGGAAACAAAAAGTCATTTGGGGTGAGATTGAGTGAATAGGGAGGGTGGGGCATAGGGGTTGTGCAGTTCTTGGTTAAAAACTGCTGAACAGTCAATGCAGAGTGGCAGGTACACTCATAAGTCACCCATCATGAAATGGGCAAATGTATTGAAAGTCTTCAAAAAAAGCTCCCTGTAGCTGAATGCAGCCTCTCACAACAACGCCAGCTGGTACACTGATACAGATGGGTTCCTGGAACACTCACCTAGCAGAGGAGGCCTGTACTATAAGGGGCTTGCCCTCCAGAAGATATTTACCATTTTTGGGGGGGTACCCCTTTGTATACACTTTTTGGATACAGGTGCAACTCATATCCCCACAGCACCATAATGATCACCTGTAAGAGACTCATTGATGAATGTGTGTGTGGCTGAGGCTCTGCCTTTCTCACAGGCTCCTAGGTGATGCTAGTGCTGCAGATCCATGGACCACCCTTTAAGTAGCCAGGGCAAGAGTACTCATTCTATGGGACCAGTAGACATTGCTTTGGCTATCAAGAATGGAAGGACAGCTTTGGCTGGAGCGGCTCAATGGACTGAGCTCTGGCCTGAGAACCAAAGGGTCACCGGTTAAATTCCCAGTGTAAGTCACATGCCTGGATCGTGGGCCAGGTCCACAGTGTGGGGCATGCAAGATGCAACCACACATTGATGTTTCTCTCCCTCTCTTTCTCCCTTCCTTCCTCTTTCTAAAAATAAATAAATAAAATCTTAAAAAAAAAAGAATGGAAGGACATTCTCAATAGAACATTCCTGACATGGTCTGCTGGCAGGGGGGTAGTTTCTCTCTAGTGAGTCCGTCTTTCCTGGTCTTGTCCTTCCATAAACACTAAGAATTCAAAGCCCAGTTTTCAGTTGCAATGCACCACCCCTTGGAATGAATGCGTTTGAGGGCCACCGTTGCTTGTTTCTGGAACTGTAGTACCACTTAATTGCTAAGAGTTCAGCACTTGATATAAGACAGACCTAGATTTGAACTGTAGGGCTCACTTACACAGCTATCAAACCTTGGAGAAGCTACCTGTTCTCTATAAACTTAATTTCCTCAACCGCGAGGACTAAATGTAACAATGTGTGTGAAGCACCCAAATTATATTACCTGTTACTGTGATGGGTTATGAAATAATTGATATATGGTAGAGCTTACGAGCTGGAGGCCCAGAGGCGGAATCTGCCCTTCCCCCACATCCAGATGTTTGGCTGGTGCAGTATTTTAAATAACATTGACTTGGTTGCCAACATCTTAAAATTGGGAAATTTCACATAAAAATTGGAATTTGAGGCTTGTGTTGAAAAATCATTAGTTCTGACAAACCTGGCTCTGATTTCTCGCATGGTACCAGTTGGCCGGGGCTGGGGCCGAGCAGGGCTGGCGATGTGCCACGGAGTCCACACCGCCAGCTCTCCAGCAGCTCTGATCTCGTATTTGTGTTACCTCCTCCCTGCGGGCACATGCCCGTGGGTTCCCACACCTGGAGGGGCCCTTCTGACTCTGGAATTCTAGTTAGTTTGGCTCACTGATGTGTAGTAAGGGCTTCTAGAACCCAGCAAGTCAAGGTAAAGATTGCCTTGCCAACAATACTTCTACTGCTTAAATGAAAGAAATCTCATAGCTTCTTCTTTGCCATGCAACAGAGTAGCTGCCTTTATTGCTCTCAGCAATTTCTCTGGGGCCACACCCTACTGGTCTAAAAAAGTCTCCCTCTGTTATCACTGACCATGAGGTCTTCTTAGTACTATGTCTTCCTTGCTCTCTCCCCAAAGTCTAAAATGCTCATGACTTTGGCCCTGAGGTTTGGGAAGGAGCTTCTCTTACCCTGACGCTGATGTCTGGGTGACATAATTGCTCCTTTGTGGACCCTTGATTTGAGTCTCTAGAGCTGCCTGAACTACTGCCCAATAGCTTTGCTCCCTGAGTTAATGGCAATGCTAAACCAAGCTATAGGCTGTTGGCCAGAAGTACCCCTGGTGCTTGGGAAGAGCAGTGATGGGAAGGAGGTCTCTCTCTCTCACTCCCAGCTTCTTTATTATGGGAAGGAGGTAGAACTACAAGAGCAGAGAGAAGGTGACTGCCCAGAATGAAGATAAAAGCTCTGAGCCTCATTCTTTTCTTCACAGGCTCCTCCGTGGACCCACCACTTCATGAAAGTTCTGTGTGAGCTGATGCCCCCTCTCTGTCTCAGACAGATCCTACCAGGTCTGTGAGCCCTGGGGAGGTGCTGGATCAGAGAGTGGGCAGGGTTTTTAGGGGTTGAGGTCTGGGAGGGACCACGAGACTGCTCCTGTGGGTGAATAGGTTTCTCTGCCCCACAGCGAGTGACCCTGCATGAGGGTCTGGCCTCCTCCCCACCCCAGCAGGGCTTTCCAGTGTGACCTTGGCTATTGGTAGTCAGGACAGTAAGGAGGGGTGGGGTGGTTGTCATTGGGAATGTGAGCCTAATGATGTTCTCTTTGTCAAATTCTCCAACTCTGGGGATAAATGCTCCAGGAACTTCCGTTTTGCAGGTCGGTGTTTGATGGTGGGTAAGAGATCTGGTAAAAGCATCTTGGTATTCCTGCCATCAACTCCAGAAAGTGGGTCTAGAGCAACAGAGTATTTTTAGAAGACCCGAAGAAAATACCATTTCATGCAGAATCAAGCTTACTCTTCAAGTTCCATCAACCAATTGACAGGAGAGCAAGACAGCCAAAAATCACATTTTGCTTTCTAGAATTTTGATAGCCTTAAGATAATCCATGTGTCTGTTCACTGATCTAAAGACAAAGAACTCACTGGTACCAGGGGCTGGTTATCATCACCCTGCACATCTGGACCTGAGTGGTCTTGTCCTCTGTAAGTGTCTTCAGATGGGTGACAGAATTATTGAACCCATTGGCCTGAGGCTGACCTGTGAGGAGGCTGCTGGGGTCTCTGGTACCGCACATGGCCCCAGGAAGCTGGTGAGGGCAAGACCCTGAGCACGCTGAAGCCCGTTGAAACCCATTGAAGCCCGTGTCCCTGCAGATGGTGGTCTCCCTCACACTGGGTTGCACTGGATGCGGTAGTTTCCCACCACAGATCTGCACCAGAACAACCTGAAAGCTCTGTGAATGCAGGTCCTGGAGTGAGAACGCTGTGCGTGAGCTGGGCTTAGCTTGCTTAACAAGCATCCCAAGGGACTCTGAGCTGAAGAACCACCAGGCTCACCCATGGACTTTAAAAGTTCATGCAGAGAATGCTTCTCATTCCTCAATTTAAAACATCCTTTAATAGTATCTCTGATGAGAGTGGAGAAGTTCCAGGAACCTAAATGCCAACCCCTGGAAGGGACAGGACATGGACTTCGTAATCATCTCATGCTGTTCAGGGCTACATTCAGGTCTGGTGAGTGACGGTCTCATTACCCGGGACACCTGCTGTGAGGGAGCTTCGTAACCAACTCTAGCTGTCCTTCCAGTGAAGCTGGGGTTGATTGTTTTCATTAAAGACTTGACCTGACACTCCCTTGGTTCCAGGTGGAACACATTTTCACTTAAAACCATCAAATGTTGGCTCTGAAGGGAATTTAGAGATCTATTCCAGAGCTCCCATTTTTATAAATGAGAAATTACAGGTAAGAAATAGACCCCAGAAATGCTACAATGATTAATTCCTGAATCTATATTCAAAATTCATGGAGAGAGGGACTTAGGAGGGGAGCAATCAACTAGCAACAAAATTATTGTCCCTGGATTCAGACCTTGACTGGGCAGAGATGACCTCTTGTTTCCTGAAAATCCTTTCAGAGGGAGATGCATGCCAAGCAGGGACTGTGAAATTCCTAGGGCTCCCCAGGCTTCTCTGTCACTCAGAGAGGACAGCATGGCCGGCCCCACCCTGCCTGAGCAGGCTCTTCCCACCAGGATCTCGCCACCCCCGGGCTTGCCCAGTGGAGGTGTGCTCTGTAGACGCAGAGCGCCAGCTGTGTCACAAGCTCTGCATTAGGCCCTGGTTCTGTTAACGGGAGAGAATGGGAGCTACTTTCCCAGAGCTTTGCTACCTAAGTCCAGACTCATTAAATTCTGTCTGTGTTTTTAACTGTCCAGTTTCTGCCTTGAGAGAAAATTTTGATGCTTGGATTTTTGAAAGAAAAATTCACTCCTTTATTTTCTCATCCCACAAATATTCACAGGAAACCGCACTGTGTCACGCCCATAAGAGAAGATTAGGGCTGTTTTTGGAGTTACTTCACCATAAGCTTCAGAAGGGCAGGCGCCATGTCTACTTACTGTGCGCACCACAGTGCACTGAGTAGGTCACAGATCGATGTGTGGTGAGCAGTGGCTGGGTGATAAATGAAAGGAATAATGATCAGTGTGGTTGTTTTCTTTATTGAATTTAATTTTAAAATTGAGGCTAAATTAACACAAGATGATTAGCATAAAATGAAATACACATATTGTAAATGCTCTCTTTGTTGAGTTTCACTCTGGTTTTCTATGGTTGTTTTACCTACTTCTTTATGTTTTATGCTGTTTCTCCTCTCTGCCCATGACCCAGACTCAAATATGACCTCTCAAGCTTGGTAGATGGGGCTTCAACACAGGCCCAGGAAGCAGAGCAGCTCCTGGTGGGGAGCTCCTGAAACTGTCCACCCAGAGAGCATCGTGACGCACCACGGAGGAGGCAGCATCTCCAAGTCCCTGCGAATGGCCATGGGAAGCACAAATGAAGCCATATGAGGTGCTGACTTAGCTTTAGTGCAGTCTGAACTGAAGGTTTCTGGAAGAGAAAAGGGCTAACAAGGGTCTCAGACTATCTGGAGAGAGCAGAGATCTGGGCTGGGCAAAGGAACAGGAGAAGACTTGAACCATGCTGGAGAAAAATTACTCAAAACTTGGCAATGGACAGAGAGATGCCTGGGTGTTCTTCTGGAGCAGTGCTTGGCAGGCTCCTGTGAATGGCTGTCCATCGACTTGGCCACATTATAGTTCTGTCGGAGCAGGGTTAGCTGATGGAGTTTTGTTTGGTAGAGATGTACATAACTGCTCTCCTGTGGGGACTGTGCTTTATGACCATGTGAGGCATTTACTAGTTTAGATTTTAACCTAGTGATCCTATCCTAACCTTCTAAATTAATTGCCTATAAAAATTGAACTTTTCAAATTGTCACTTGAGCAGTTTAATGCCTTTCTCTTTCCCTCCTTAATTGATGAATTGGATCAACTTTGTGACATGTATTCATGCTGTATTTGAATCAAAGTTATAATGTCACCTCTTTGAAAATGGTCCTCACCCAGATATCCCTTCTCCAGAGCCCTGGTAGCTCAGAGGGCAGGTGTCCCAGGGAGGCCCCGTCCTTCTCGTGGTCAAGTCCCTGGGCGGGCTGGCGGCTGTTCTGTGTGTAGAGGAGGTGAGTGGAGGGGCTGGTATTTAAAACATGGCAGTGGGTATACAAACATACATCATGAACAATTCCTTCAGTTTTCCATTTGCCAAGTTGTTCCAGGGCCCGGGGTTGCCAACTTCTGAGCCAGTGACTCACTTGCTCTGAATGGAAACACTTGTACCGCACAGCGCAGCACCTCTCTGCCCTGACGGGGCGCGGTGACCCGGCAGGCGGCCCTTTCTTTCACTCCCTTTGAATGCATCAATGGGAACCTGGTGTTGCCCTCCTTAGGGGTTTCCTGAAACAGGACCCATTCAGACCTCGCAAAGTTGCAGGTGGGACAGAAGGAAAACAAAGGCGGCTCTTGAAGGCCTAGGAGCTGGCCTTGAATCCTGACACCCTGGGGTGTGAAAAGGTCTGAGGGGACAGCCAGGTTGAGGTGAAGCAGTAAAAGTCTACAGCTTGTCAGGAAAGGAGCAAGAGTATATAATTCTATATATTAGCAGTTGACTGACCTTGGGCAGCCTGTGCCGCTTAATTGCCTTATAAAATGGTACAGGAAAGCCGCGTCTGTGAAGGCGGCAGGTGGCTGGAGAACAGAAGCCATCCGTGTTGGCAGAGCTAGGAGCAGAGTGAAGGCAGAGGGTGCCTCAGAAGGGGCAGGAACTATATCTCCCTTCTAGTTGGGGGCAGGGGTCAGGTCCCCGTGTCTGGGTCCCTCTGCTGTGCTTGCCTTTGCTTCGATTTGCACCGTCAACATAATAATGACAGCCCACCCTTTGTTTGGATAAAGTCCTAAGTGCTTCATGTACACAGCTCACTTAATCTTCACAGCCACCTTATCAAAGAAAGGAGGGAACACCTGGCCTCAGAGAGGTTAAGCAGTTTGCCCAAGGTTGCACAGCTGGCAAAGGCAGAGATAGAACCCAAACGGCGGTCTGCTTGGCTCCCCAGCACTTCATTGCTATAATGTACTTGCCACTCCAGGTAAGACTATGAACCTCGTTGTGGAAAAATATTAATAATAGGATGGAGGAACTGCCAAGCTTTTCCCTCTGGCAGGATTGGTTTTTCAGTGAGGCTGTGAGCTTAATGGGAGCAAAAGCTCAGGCCTTACGGTGCTTTACGTGCCCTCAGACCCCAGAAGTGCTAGGCAGGCAGGGAGCGGACACAGAGCAATATTGCTGCTGTGAACTTTCATTAGGATGTATAGAGTTCTGTTATGTGTTTGGAAAAAATCCATCATCTCAAGAGGCTATATAATGCTCAAAACAGCTTTAGAAATTCTCTTTGGAAATTGCTTTCTGAGCCTCAGGCACATAAATATATTTTTATATACATTCTCAATCACGGCACGCCTTAGTCCTCTGAGGCTAGCTTTGAATGTTATTGAAGCCCAAAGGCAATTCAGAGCCAAATTTGGTGAAGGAGGTGAATTATCAATTTCAAATGTTCAGTTTTGTTTAAAACCAAGCTGGTGTAAGTGGAAAGCAATGAGGCTGATGGTCTTGAGTAGCTCAAACACCAACTGGGGACATTCCTGCACTGGAGGATTTTGACAAGGAGATTAGCAAAAGCCCTGAATTTTTGGGTCCTGCCTACCTCGCCAGCTGCATCTCAAACTGCCTTTCCACTCACTCTTCATGTCCCTGTCACCCGGTTTCCTTTCAGTTCCTAGGGACATAACGCATATTACCTGTCTTAGGCCTTTGCACCTGGTATTTTCTCAGCCTCAGTTTGCCCAGCTCATCTGTCAAGTCTAAGTGTGAGTGCCATTTTCACCGTGTGGCCTTCTCACCTGTACCTCCCTCCCATGCCTCCCTGATCTTTCCTTCCCAGTTATATGATACAGCTCAGGACACTTACATGTGTGGAACACCTCCCCTCCGCTCCCACCCTGCAAGCTTTCCTGTGGCAGACACTCTTCTGCTTTGCTCACCACGGTGCCCTCAGCATTCAGCAAAAGATGTGGTGTATTTTTGGCACTCAAGAAATATTTTTGAAAGAATGAACAGGAGCATCCAGGTCTCCAGTTACCAAACTGATTCTCTGCCCAGTGCCTCTTCTCATTCATTATTGCCTCAAGTCTCCCCCAGGCATCTCAGAACTTTTCAATCTAGGTGCCCCCTGCCACATGCACCCCCACCAGGTTCTCTTTCCTCTTCTATCTCTGAGTAGCACTCTTCCACTGCTGGCTATCCTGTGTTTTCTTTCCATGCCAAGTTTCATCTTCAGCCCCACCTCTTTGTAGAACTCCAGCCCAAAGTTTCCCATGATCCACTGCTCATTTCTGCTCATTTCCCATGATCCACCTGCTCCCTGGGCCCTGGAACCTGTCTCAAGGACCAGAGCCATTTCCCCTCCTGCTCCTTGTCCCATGCTTTGTCCCTAGAATGTTTCAAAATCTGTCCAGTCTCCTAAAAAGAAACTATGAAGTGATCTTCACCCTATCCTTTTTTCCTTCTAGGTTCAACTTCTCACCAAAAGAAATTAATTCTGCTTCTGGAGTGACACATGCATCTTTCATTTCCTACCCATTCTGATGAGACAGTTCCAGGCTAGGCCCTAATTATGTCTCAGCTGGACAATTAGAACAGGTAGAGGACTTGCCTCCATCCCTAGGCAGTGGTCCAGCTTTCCTGCCACCTTACAATTCACCCTTCAAATGGCAAAGTGATAACGGCTATTATCTATAGAATGAAGCTCCCACTTTTTCTGTCACCAAATCCTTCACTGTTTCAGTCCTGTTGCCCCCAAAGTGTGGCTCCCAGACCAAGAGCATCAACATCACGTTGGAGTTTGTTAGAAAGGTAAATTCTTGAGCCCCACCCCAGACCTGCTGAACTAGAAACTTTTGGTGGGGTGTGGGGAGACAGCAACCTGAATTCTAACCAGGCCTTCTGATGCAGGCCAAAGTTCGAGAACCACTGCCCTAGAGGGGCCTGAGTTCTCATTTCTCTCTCAAGATTGCAATGACTTGTGTGCCTACATGACTTTGTGTGTGTTTTTTCATCCAAGTGGGATGATTTGCCTTCTTCCAGCTCCATCCCCTACATTCCATGCTCCGTGCTTTCTCCGCCTATCCAATTCCTGTTTGTTTCTCCAAGTCCTGCCTGCATTGCTCTTGCATGAAGAGTTTCCTGGGCCCACCAGGGTAGAATGAGTCACTCTGCCCTTCAAATTCTCACCCTTGCTGGCCCACCTGGACTATTGAGATTTGTCTGCTTTTGCCTTGTTAATTGTCTGTCTTCACAGCCTCCCATATAATAACCATTTTCTGAACTGGCTTGGGTCAATGTGCTATTGAATATACCTTGGCAGAAAAGGGTGAGGTGGGGAATCAGGCTAGAGACATGTAGTATTGATGTCCCGAGGCACTCAGCTACTTGATGTCCCGAGGAAGAGGCTCTGTGTCTCCTCTCTTGCCATTAGCTCACCCAAAGTTGGGTAGCTTAATTCTGGAGACATATCCAAAATGACTAGAAGGCTCAATTTCTCAAAATTAGGCTATTTGGGGAGAGCAGAGCAGAGGGCAGCTCATCACAAAATTGATGATGAGAAAGACTCAGGACTCCAAGGCCACATACCTAAGCTGACATAGCAAGCAGAGACTGTCACGCACTTCCCCACCAAAAAAGAAAGAAAGAAGGAAAGGAAGAAGGAAAGCAAGCAAGCAAGTAAGCAAGCAAGCAAACAAGAAACCCTCAATAAAGAAAAGATACAAAGGTCCATACCTTTCTGGTCTGCTCTGCTGGGTTGGCTAATGCACTGATGTGGACATGACGAAGCATGTTTAGTTATGAGGCCATTAACTAACAAGTGACACTTTTTTCTCTGCTTTTTATGGGCTGAATTGTGTCTTGTCACAATCCACATATTGAAGCCCTAACCCTGATTGTGACTATATTTGGAGATGGGGCCTTTCAGGAGGTAATTAAGGTAAAACGAGATTGTAAGGGTCAGGTCCTAATTCAATAGGACTGGTGTCCTTGTTAGAAGAGAAAGAGACGCCAAGGATGCACACGCACAGAGAGAAGGCCATGTACAAGCCAAGAATATGTACATAATATGATCTGGGCTTTCACTTAGTTCTAATGTGACTGGAAACTACATGATTAAAGAATTTAAATAAATGCATCCCTCTCTACCTCAAGTTAGGGACAGAGTTCTCATTCTGTCTCTAAAACTCTCACTCTACCCAAGGACTTCACATCCAGGAGAAAGTCTCGCAGGGGAAACCCTTTGTAGTGCCTCTAACTGACTATTTCCGTAATCTCTGGAATAGTACTGCTTGTTTCACAAATGGAAAAAATATGGGGACACATGAATAAAAATAGAATTATTTTAGAATGAAGAGAGGATACAACCTAAGTGCAATCCAGTTTCATTTTAGCCAATTTCTAATTTATCCTGGTGTGCACTATGGCTAGAAATGAGGTAATGGGCCAACTAGAAAACTGATCAAAGAAATAATGAGGAGGCCAATGACAATTTTTTAAATTTTTACCTTACCTTAGAGTTTTGTAATTTATAGAAGATACTCTGGAAGTTCTGAATCAATAGTATTGACTCAATTTTACAGATGAGGAAAAAGGAAGGGCAGAGGAATCATGGGATTTTCCCCAGTGTCACATATACTCAGTAAATGTAACCACCAGGATGTGAACATGCAAATGCAATGCATCTTCTGCTGGTATCTGTAGGATTTTGACTTTTTTTTCTTATTCTTCACTCCTTGCCCTCTGGGATATGTGACTGGAATGCTTTTTGTCTGTATTCTGCATTGTCTGTCCATTCTTTCTTCTATCTATCCTTTAATGTTATTTTTTCTATTCACATGTATTTGAGTTCACCAGCCTGACTTCTCCCACATTCTATCTGTGTTACAATGAGTTTTTACTTTCAGATATTGTAGCTCTAGAATGTCCACTTGCTTCTTTCAAAATAGATTTCAGTTCTCTGTTGAAATTCTTAATCTTTTCACTCATCTTGTTTGTTTATTATTTCTTTAAATATTTATAGTAGTTCTTTTCAAGATCCTTCTCTGCTAGCTGTAACCTCTGAATATTTTTTGGATCTGCTTTCTTTTTTTTCTTGAGTATTGGTCCCATTGCCCTACCTCCCTATGTCTCACTACTTATGGTTGTTTAACCACATGTTATATATAAAAGAACCATAGACACTGAAGTTAGTTATTTTTCCCTAGAAAGCATTTGTCTTTTTTAAAAAAAGATTGCATTTATTTATTTTTAGAGAGGGGAAGGGAAGGAGAAAGAGAGGGGGAGAAATGTCTAGGTGCAAGAGATGCATCAATCAGTTGCCTCTCACACAACCCAACCTGGGGACCTGGCCCACAACCTAGCCACGTGCCCTGACTAGGAATCTAACCAGCAACCTTTTGGTTCCCAGGTTGGTGCTCAATCCACTGAGCCACAGCAGCCAGGGCTGTCCTTATTTTCAGCTGGACAGACAGTGTTAAGGGGCTGACCATCTCAATGCCATGAGCAAGTAAACTGGGTCATGGCTGAGTTGCAGCCAGTGCCCCCTGAAAGAAAACCACCAGCAACCTCAACTCACTCAGCACATGCTCTTCCCTTCTGGAATTTTTATTCCTCTAGTCTTCTCTGCCTCTGTGCTTCCCCACACTCTTTGTAAAACCATGGCTTTGTTACATGTATTTTCTCTAGCTGTTGCCACGGGAGGAATGCCTTGCTCTCCCTACTACATCCTACACAGAAGCACAAGTCTAGAAACTACTAATCTATGCTATCATCAGTGAAAGCACACTGAGTCATATTGTTTTGTCAACATTTTATTGTGAACATTTTCAAACATAACCACAAAGTTGAAAGAAATTTACTGCGAACAACCCACATACCCAGTGGAGTGTTGGTCAGCCTGCTCTCTGGGGGAAATATAAAAATGCTCTGATTTGTATGGTTTGATGATTTTTGTGGTGTGGGTTTTCCTTACCATGGCCAGTTTTAAGTTACCAATGTGACTTGGGGACAATTTGAGCAAAATCAGCTTCTGTGAGCCAGCTCAGGCATACCACTGCACAAAACCGTCACCTACATTCTACCACTAACCTTCTAACATACTGATTTTATCACATGTATATCCACTCCTGTTTCCACCATCAATCCATCTTATTTGTTGTACATTTCAGATATAATTCCTGCCAAATACTTCAGCATGCCTGTCAACTGGAGTTTGATATTTATTTAGAGCATTTTTTGATGTGAAATGAATTCTCAGTCTTAATTGTACATATACTGAATTTTGACATATTTGTACGCCTGTGTAAACCAGCCCTATCAAGGTACAGAAGAGTACATTTACCATAGAAAGCTCCCTCAAAGCTCAGCTAACTCAAACTTTCAGCTTTTCCTGACAAGAACTGTCACTCCATCAGGACTCCTTCATTATCCTCGATCAAGTGATCATTTCACCTAAATGTGTGTCTTTACATTGGTTCTGCTGTACATTCACCAGGATGAATAATTAGAAGTTTTTTAATATATAACTTTGAAAGTAGAGGCCCCATAAGAGCCTGAGAGCTTCAGTACCCAAAACATACACATCTTCGAGTCATGCCAAAGAACATCACAAACATTAAACACTGACCAAGTCCACAGCCCCCTGGACAAGCAACCTCACATCCCAGCCCTCGGATTCCCTTCAGGTCCGTCTCCCACACTAAATATATGTGAATCATTCTGAGAATAGTCCCATGACATGGTTGTCCTCCCAAAGAACAAGCCTTCCCTACCTCCTGCCCCAGCTGATCCTGACCACACTTCACTTGGCAATATACGCACTTGGCTTTCACATGTCATAAGTCAAGGGAAAATATCAGTCAATGGCAAAAAAACAAACTCCAGAAAAACAGTCAGCAAGAAAAGAGAGAAAACAATCTTTTGCCTTCAATTAAGAGGAAGGATGTTTTAGTCTCAAGTAGTGAGAAATATTGGACAGTGTTTCAAGTTCTAAACCACAAATCCATGTTCCAGATGAAGAACGCAGGTTTGGAGAAGAGCAAATAGAAATCTCTCACCCAAAGTGCAGAAATAGAAAATATTTTCCAAAATAATTTCATGTATCTGTGACATTAACCCTGACAGTGACTAGGACACGATGGCTGCCTTTTATTATTTGAGAACTTAAGAACATAGTATCTTACACATGTGCCATGCAAAATAAAGATTTTTGTTCTGATCACCTTACTTGCCAGACCTGGTAAGAATGGAGAGAAATTACTGGAAGGCAGATATTTTTAAACCATTAGAGTTGTGTAACAATTAAATGGGTTATTGCAAGGTCCTTCCAGATTTCATGATTTCATGACATCTGACTGCATGGCTTTCCAGGGACCACATTTTCCAAACTGAATTTGGGTCATATTTTTGCCAAGAAAAGCCATGATATCTCCCTTTTCAACCTGGGCCCTCAGAATGGCTTCCTTCTTCAAAGAAGGGTGGCAAAAAGGGATCTTCTGTCATCACCGAGGTGATGATCAAAGGACACATCGTCAACAATCACAAGTGCATCCATGGAGTGTCTTTCAAAAAGTGTGCCCTTTGAGCACTCAGGGAGATCTGGAAATTTGCCATGAAGGCAATGGTAACCTCAGATGTGCACACTGACACCAGGCTCCACAAAGCAGTCTAGGCCAAAGGGATAAGGAATGTTCTATACCGTACCCGGGTGCGGTTGTCCAGACAATGTAATGAGCATGAAGAGTTACCAAACAAGCTCTGCACCTTGGTTACTTATATACCTGTCAGCATGTCAAAAACCTACAAACAGTTAATGTGGATGAGAACTAACTGCTGATTGTGAAATAGTTATAAAACTGCAAACAAACAAATAAAACATGGAAGATGATAGTATATTTAGGAGATTGTTGTTATTCAGGTCATTCAGCAAGCATATATTTGTATATTTTACTATAGTCTCTTTTTACACATCTACAGAGTTATGCTTTGTAGAATAATTCATCAGAATAACTTACTGAACCATTACTCTACTGTTGCACATTCATGGTGGTTCTCATTTTTCCATGTAACAAATATTGTCCCATCAGTAAATGAATGGATCAAAAAACTATGGTACATTTACACAATGGAATTCTATGCAGCAGAAAGAAAGAAGGAGCTCATACCCTTTGCAACAGCATGGATGGAGCTGGAAAGCATTATGCTAAGCGAAATAAGCCAGGCATTGAAAGACAAATACCATATGATCTTGCCATTAACAGGAACCTAAACTACAAAAGAAAGAAACAAATGAAATATAACAAAAGACACTGAAATAGAGGACAGGTAGTCAGGGACCAGAGGGGAGAGGGGAGGGAATTCCAGGGGAGAAGGGAATGGTTTACAGGAACAAATATAGAGGACACATGGACTAAACTAGGGGGGTTGGAAAGGGGAGGGAGGAGGGGAGGAATGGGTGGGTGGGCTGGAATGGGAATA
>CM052546.1:44413614-44462815 GCA_028533065.1 Trachops cirrhosus | reverse complement strand
AACCCCGTACCAGACACACAGACCAATGGAGCAGGATTGAGAGCCCAGAAATAAACCCACATGCACAATTTTTGACAAAGAAGCCAAAAACTACAATGGAGAAAAGAAATCCTCTTCAATAAATGGTCCTGGGAAAATTGGAAAGCAACATACAAAATAATAAAACTAGACTGCTATTTGTCACCAAACACAAAAAAAATTGACTCAAAATGGATAAAGGACCCAAAATATAAGACTTGAAACAATAAACTACATAGAAGAAAACAGATACTAAATGTATGGATCTTGGTCTTAGAGAGGATTTTATTAATTTGACCTCAAAGGCAAGAGAAATAAAAACAAAGATAAACAAATGGGACTACATCAAACTAAAAAGCTTTTGCACAGCAAAATGAACTATCATCAAAACAAAAAGACAACCAACTGAATGAGAGAAGATATTTGGAAACAATACCTCTGGTAAGTGGTTAATAGCCAAAATATATAAAGCACTCATGCAATTCAATAACAAAATAACCAGTAATCTGATTAAAAAGTGGGCAGATGGCCTGAACAAACATTTCTCCCAATAAGACATACAAATGGCCAACAGTTATATAAAAAGATGGTCGACTTCACCAGCTATTAGGGAAATTCAAATCAAAGCTATAATGAGATGTCACTTTATACCTATTAGAAGGGCTGTTCAACAAGACAAGTAATAACAAATGTGAAAAAGTTTATGGAGAAAAAAGAACCCTCATTCATTGCTGGTGGAAAACTAAACTGGTACAACCACTATGGAAAAGAGTATGGAGGTTCCTAAAAAAAACTAAAAAAGAGTTACCATATAACCCAGCAACCCCTTTTTTGGGTATCTACCACAAAAATTTGAAAGCATATATTCATAAAGATATATGTGCTCCTATGTTCATTGCAGCATCATTCATGGTGGCCAAGACTGGAAACAGCTGCAGTGTCCTTCGACAGATGATTGGATTAAGAAGATAAGGTACTGGTACATATATAAAATGGAATACAACTTAGCCATAAGCAAAGGTGAAACTGCCATTTGCAACAACATAGATGGATCTTGACAACATCAAGCAAAATAAGTCAGGTGGAGAAAGTCAAGAACCATATGATTTTACTCATATACAGGATGTAAAACCAAAAGCGATAAATGAGCAAATGACAAACAAAAAGTCATCTACAGAGATCACAGTATGGTGGTGACCAGAGAGATGTGGGGAGAAGAGGGAGCAAAGGGTAAAGGGGGTCAACACATGGTGACAAAAGGAGGTTTGGCTTTGGGTGGTAAACACACCATACAGTATAGAGATGATGTGTTGTAGAATTGTACACTTGAAACCTGTATAATTTTATTAGCCAATGTCACCCTCATAAATTTAATAAATTTTTAAAAAAACGTTTGGAGATTTTCTACAAATTTTTCTTGTATTGATTTCTACTTTAATTCTTTTGTAATCAGAGAACATACTTTATATTATTTAAATTCCCTTAAATTTACTGAGACTTGTTTTATGACTGAGAATATGGTCTTCCTTTGTGAATGTTGTAAGTGCATTTGAAAAAAATTATATCCTGCTATTGATAAATGGAGTATTCTATAATTGTCAATTAGGTCAAACTGGCCAAGAGTTTTGTTCAAGTGTTCTATATTGTTATTTTCTGACTATTTGTATACGATTACCAAGAAAAGGATTTTCCAATTGTGAGCTGCGGGTTTGTCTTTTGGTTCTATCAGTTTTTTTTCATTTATTTTGAAGTTGTTAGGTATTATTAGGTACTTATGTATTTATGATTGTTATGCCTTCATGATGAATTAACCTCTTTATCATTATGAAATCCTTGTTTTTCTTTATCCTACATAATGTTCCCAGTTCTGAAGTGAACTTTGTCTGATATTAATTATAGCCACCCCAGATTTTTTAAAAATTAATTTTGGCCTGGTATTTGTTTTTCTATCCTCTCAGTTTTACTTTTTCTATATTTTTATACATAAAGAGAGTTTCTTCTAGGCCGAATATAAGTAAGTCTTGTTTTTTAAGATCTAATCTGACAATCCCTGATCTTTAGCTGGAGTGTGAAAAGTTTTCTTTAATTTTCTTTGTAATGCAGGTCTGCTGCTGATAATTTCTTTCAATTTTATTCGTATAAAGGATTTTCTCCATTTCTAATTTATTCTCTATTTTTCTTCATTTTTAAAATATAATTTTTTCCCAGAATACAATTCTAGGATAATAGTTTCTTTCAGCATTTTAAGGTATTGCTCTATTTTATTTTGGTTTGTGTATTTGACCATATTCTGCTGGAATGCTTGTCTTACTGTTCTATTTGTAATATAAGTTTTATCTCTAGATGCTATGAAGATTTTTTAAATTACTTTATTGTTCTTCAATTACAGTTGTCTGCATTTTCTCCCCACCACTCCCCCGCCCCACCCCAGCCAAGCCCACCTCCCTCCTTTGCTTCCACCCTCCCCCTTGGTTTTCTCCATGTGTGCTTTATAGTAGTTCTTGAAAACACTTCTCCCTGCTGTCCCTTCCTCCCTCCCCTCTGGCTATTGTTAGATTGTTCTTAATTTCAATGTCTCTGGTTATATTTTGTTTGCTTTTTTCTTCTGTTGATTAGGTTCCAGTTAAAGGTGAGATCATATGATATTTGTCCCTCACTGCCTGGCTTATTTCACTTAGCATAATGCTCTCCAGTTCCATCCATGCTATCGAAAAGGGTAGGAGCTCCTTCTTTTCTCTCTGCTGTATAGAATCCCATTGTGTAAATGTACCATAGTTTTTTGATCCACTCATTTGCTGATGGGCATCTAGGTTGTTTCCAGCACTTAGCTACTGTAAATTGTGCTGCTATGAACATTGGGGTGCATAGGTTCTTTTGGATTGGTGTTTCAGGGCTCTTAGGGTATAATCCCAGCAGTGGAATTGCTGGGTCAAAAGGCAGTTCCATTTTTAGTTTTCTGAGGAAATTCCATACTGTTTTCCATAGTGGTTGCACCAGTCTGCATTTCCACCAACAGTGCACTAGGGTTCCCTTTTCTCCACATCCTCTCCAACACTTGTTTGTTGTTTTGTTTATGATGGCCATTCTGACTGGCGCGAGGTGGCATCTCACTGAGGTTTTAATTTGCATTTCTCTGATGGCTAGTGATGCTGAGCATCTTTTCATATGTCTCTGGACCCTCTGTATGTCCTCCTTGGAGACGTGTCTGTTCAAGTCTTTTGCCCATTTTTAATTTTTTTTGTCTTCCTGGACTGGAGTAGAGTGAGTTCTTTATATATTTTGGAGATCAAACCCTTATCCAAGGTGTCATTGGGAAATATGTCTTCCCATATAGTTGGTTCACTTTTCATTTTAATGCTGTTTTCTTTAGCCATACAGAGCTTTTTAATTTGATGAGATCCCATTTGTTCATTGTTTCCTTTATGTCCCTTGCCTTAGTGGACATATCAGTGAAGATGTCGCTGCGTGGAATGTCTGAGCTTTTCCTGCCAACGTTTTCCTCTAGGACTTTTATAGTGTCACAATTTATATTTAAGTCTTTTTATCTACCTTGAATTTATTTTTGTGTATGGTGTAAGTTGGTGATCGAGTTTCATTTTTTTGCATGTAACTGTCCAGATCTCCCAACACCATTTGTTGAAGAGGCTATTTTTACTCCATTTATGCTTCTTCCCCCTTTGTCAAATATTAATTGACTGTCGAGACTTGGGTTTATTTCTGGGCTCTATTCTGTTCCATTGGCCTGTGTGCCTGTTTTTATGCCAGTACCAGGCTGTTTTGATTATAGTGGCCTTGTAATACAGTTTGATAACAGGTATTGTGATCCCTCCTGCTTTGTTCTTTCTCAAAATTGCTGCAGCTATTTGGGGTCATTTGTGGTTCCATATAAATTTCTGAAATGTTTGTTCTATATCTCTGAAATATGTCATTGATACTTTAATAGGGATTACATTGAATCTATAAATCGCTTTGGGTAGTATGGCCATTTTGATGATGTTAATTCTTCCAATCCATGAGCTTGGTACATGCTTCCATTTGTTTGTGTCTTCCTTAATTTCTTTCTTCAGTGTTGTATAGTTTTCTGAGTACAGGTCTTTTACTTCCTTGGTTAGGTTTATTCCTAGGTACTTTATTTTTCTTGTTGCTATATCAAATGGGATTTTTTTCCTGATTTCTGTTTCTGATATTTCATTGTTGGTGTACCAAAATGCCTTTGATATCTGAGTATTGACTTTGCATCCCGGTCTTTTGCCAAATTCATTTATTAGGTTGAGTATTTTTTTGGTGGAGTCTATAGGATTTTCTATGTACACTATCATGTCATCTGCAAACAATGACAGTTTTACTTCCTCCTTTCCAATTTGGATGCCTTTTATTTCCTTTTCTTGTCTGATTGCTGTGGCTAGAACTTCCAGTACTATATTGAATAGAAGTGGTGAAAGTGGGCATCCTTGTCTTGTTCCTGATCTTATTGGGAAAGCTCTAAGATTTTGTTCATTGAGTATGATGTTGGTTGTAGGTCTCTCATATATGGCCTGTATTATGTTGAGGAATGCTCCCTCTATTCTCACTTTGCCAAGTGTTTTTATCATAAATGGGTGCTGTACCTTAGCAAATGCTTTTTCTGCATCTATTGATATAATCATGTGATTTTTGTCTTTCATTTTGTTTATGTGGTGTATTATGTTTATTGATTTGCAAATATTGTACCATCCTTGCTTCCCTGGGATGAATCCCACTTGATCATGGTGTATGATCTTTTTAACGTATTACTGGATGTGGTTTGCCAATATTTTGTTGAGGATTTTAGTATCTATGTTCATCAACAGTATTGGCCGGAAGTTTTCTTTCTTTGTTATGTCTTTATCTGGTTTTGGGATTAGGATGTTGCTGGCTTCATAAAAAGAGTTTGGGAGTCTTTCATCTTCTTGAATTTTTTTGAACAATCTGTGGAGCATGGTGGTTAGCTCTCCCTTAAATGCTTGTAAAATTCTCCTGTGAAACCATCTGGTCCAGGGCTTTTGTGTGTCAGAAGCTTTTTGATTACTGTTTCAATTTCATCAGCTGTTATTGGTCTGTTCAGGCTTTCTGCTTCTTCTTCATTGAGTTTTGGAAGATTATATTTTTCTAGAAATTTGTCCATTTCACCTAGGTTTTCAAATTTCTTGGCATATAGTTCTTCATAGTAATTTCTTACAATCCTTTGTGTTTCTGTGGTATCAGTTGTAATCTCTCCTCTTTCATTTCTGATTGTGTTTATTTGGGTCCTCTTTCTTTTTTTCTTGGTGAGCCCGCTTAAAGGCTTGTTGATTTTGTTTATCTTTTCAAAGAACCAGCTCCTGGATTCATTAATCCTTAGAATTGTGCTTTTAGTCTCTATGTCATTTAATTCTGCTCTGATCTTGGTTATTTCCTTCCTTCTACTTGCTCTGGGCTGTCTTTCTTGTTGTTCCTCGAGTTCTTGTTGGCATAGGGTTAGGTTGTTTATCTGAAATGTTTCTACCATTTTTAGGTAGGCCTGTATCACTATGAACTTCCCTCTCAGGACTGCCTTCACTGTTCCCATAAGTTTTGGGTTGTTGTGAGTTCATTTTCATTTGTTTCCAGAAACTTTTTGATTTCTTCCCTAATCTTATTCTTGACTCATTCATTGTTTAATAGTATGCTATTCAATCTCCATGATTTTGAATGTTTTGGGATTTTTTCCTTGAGGTTGGTTTATAGTTTCAGTCCCTTGTGGTCAGAGAAAATGCTTGATATCATTTCAATTTTCTTGAATTTGTTGAGGCTTGTTTTGTGTCCTATCATGTGGTCTGTCTGTGAAAATGTTCCATGTGCATTTGAAAAGAATGTGTATTTTGCTTCTTTGGGATGAAAGGCTCTATATACATCAGTTAAGTCCATTTCATCTAGTGCATTGTTCAATGCCACAATATCGTTGTTGATATTTTCTTTGAAGATTTTTGACAGTGGGGTGTTAAAATCCCCTATTACAATTGTGTTGCTGTCAATATCTTTCTTGAAGTCCTCCAAGATTTTCTTTATGTATTTGGGTGCCCCTATGTTGGGTACACATATATTTACAATGTTTATGTCTTCTTGATGGATTCTTCCCTTCAGTATTATGAAGTGACCTTCTGGGTTTCTTTTTATGGTTCTTTTTTTGAAGTCTATTTTGTTCAATATGAGTATTGCTACTCTGGCTTTTTTTTTTTCCTGTCCATTTGGTTGGAATATTTGTTTCCCGACCTTCACTTTCAGTCTGTGTAGGTCCTTTGTTCTGAGGGGGGTCTCTTGTAGGCAGCATATGTGTGGGTTTGTTGTCTTATCCATTCCACTATTCTGTGTCTTTTGATTAGGTTATTTAATCCATTTACATTTAAGGTTATTATTGATGGGTACTTATTCATTGCCTTTTTTTCATACCTATATTCCTCTCTCTTTCACTGTTTTTCTTCCTGTTCTTAAAGCAAATCCTTTAGCATCTCTTGCAGAGCTGGTTTGGAGGAGGTATATTCTTTGAGGCTTCTTTTGTCTGGGAAGCTCCTTATTTGGCCTTCCATTTTAATTGAGAGCCTTACTGGATAAAGTAGTCTTGGTTGCAGACATCTGTTTCTCATTATTTGGAATATTTCTTGCCATTCTCTTCTGGCTTGGAGCATTTCCATTGAGAAGTCAGCAACTAGTCATATTGGGGCTCCGTTGTATGTTACTTCCTGTTTTTCCCTTGCTGCCTTTAAGATTCTGTCTATATCTTGGAATTTTGTCATTTTAATTATGATGTTTCTTGAAGTGGGCCTCTTTTGGTTCCTCTTAATTGGCACTCTCTGTGTTTCCTGGATTTGTGTGACTTTTTCTCTCATCAAATTAGGGAAGTTTTCTATCATTACTTTTTCAAACAGGTTTTCTATCCCTTGCTCTTCTTCTTCTTCTTCTGGTATCCCTATTATACAGATATTATTACATTTTATGTTGTCCTGCATTTCCCTTAACTGCTCACCATTCTTTCTGAGCCTCTTTTTCTTTTCTTGCTCATTCTGGGTGTTTTTTTCTACCTTGTCCTCCAGCTCGCTGATCCGATCCTCTGCTTCATTGAGCCTGCTTTTGATTCCTTCCACTGTGTTATTCAGCTCAGGAATTGTATTCTTCAGTTCAGAAATTGTATTCTTCATTTCCTCTTGGCCCTTGTTGATAGTTTCTATTTCCCTTTTCATGTTGATATAGTTTGCAGTGAGTTCATTGTAGTTTCCATGTAGTTTTTGGTAATTTTCTGTGAACTCATTGAGCTTCCTTATAATGATTGCTTTGAACTCAATATCTGATAGTTGAGTTGCCTCTATTTCATTTAGCATTCTTTCTGAGGCTTCCTCCTTTCCTTTCACTTGGGGATTGTTTCTTTGTCTTCCCATTGTTTGTGAGACTCTTCTTGTTAGCCTCAGCTTCTTAAATTTATCTGTTCTGACTCCCTGGGTTTATGGTGTGAACTCCTATGGTAGAAGACCTGTGAGAGTCAGTGGTGCAGTGTCCTTGATCTCCTGAGCTTGCTGGTTTTGGGCTGTCATTTATGTTGACTCTCTGTATGTCTTTGGGTTTTGATTGTTGTTGGGTATTTCTTTGGTGGGTTTTCCCCTCCAGCTGGGTAACTGAGGGTCACTCCATCCACCACCTCTTGTATTCTGTTGTGCAGGTGTGGGCAGGTTGTGTTGAAGCTGGTTCTTCCATGAGTACAAGGTTTTGAGGATTCTCTCTTGCCTTTGTTCAGTTGTTTGTTCTGAGTAATTTCTCCACCATTTAGTTGTATTTCCAGATCGGTCCTGGGTTGAGTTAGTGTGGCTCCCACTCCCTCCTTCATCTTCTTCTGTTGTTTTCTGTTGGTGGTTCCTTTGTTGGTGGGTTTCCTCTTCCAGCAGGTGTCCTGGTGTTCACAGCTACCTACTCATCTGATTTTTCAATGTCCTCTACAATTTTTGGTCTTCAATATTCATATGTGCTGGGATACTGTTGGCTGTTGTCTCTGTTCCTCAGAAGATCAGCTAGGTGTTTCATCTATGTGTAGGGACAAGTGGATTCCGCTCCCACCTATCTTGCTGAGATCTTCCCCAGTTTTGCTATGAAGATTTTTTAAGAAGTTGATTTTAATGTGTTTTGGAATGATTTTCTTTATGTTTATTCTGTTTGGGTTACACTTTTTTTTGATGTCTCTTTATAGTCTTCATAAAATTTGGATAAACTAGCTATCATTTCTTCATATATCTCCTCTCTTTCTTTCTGGGACTTTAATTATGCTTTAGACTGTTTTGATATTTTTCCACAGGTACTATATATTAATTTAATTTTTGTTAGTCTTTTTTTCTTTGTACTTAATTTTGGATATTTTCTATAGCTATTTTTTCAAGACCACTGATCTGTTCTTTTATAGCATCTAATTAGTTATTAATCTATCCAGTATATACTTTTAGATAATATAATTTTAACATCTAGAAGTTTCATTTCAATCTTTTTCTTAAAGATTTTATTTATTTATTTATTTTAGAGAGAGAGGAAGGGAAAGAGAGAGAAACATCAATGTGTGGTTGCCTCTTGCACGCCCCTACTGGGGACCTGGCCTGCAACCAGGCATGCACATTGACTGGGAATCAAACCAGTGACCCTTTGGTTTGCTGGCCAGTGCCCAATCCACTGAGCCACACTAGCCAGGCTCATTTCAGTATTTTTTAAAATGGGCTTTCTTTCTGCTCCTCATCATGTCTATGTTTTTCCCCTTCTGTCATTTCTGATTCTGCATATATTTATTGACCTTCTTCTGGTTATGGGTCATGTATTCCTACATTTTTGCATGCCTGATAATTTTTTATTTGATTATACACATTGTAAAATTTTACATTTTTGAGTGCTGGCTTGTGCTATATTTTTAAAAACAGTGTTGTACTTTGGTCTGGCATTCAGTTAGAGCAGTGGTGGCCTCTAGGTGGGTGGTGGTGAGATTGGGGCATGTAGTTGTCACAAAATTCACCAAAATATACACTTATGATATGTGCATTTTACTCTGTCAATTACACTCAGCAAAATTATTTTTTAAATGTTATACTCATTCATTTAAGATTTAAAAAATAACACATATATATTGAACAAAAACTAAAAGTTCCATTTCACCCCTCCTTAATTTTTCTTCATTCTTCCCTCTTCCTCAGAATCTCATTATTCATATAACTTGTTAAATCATTTTGTATCTCTCCTTTAAAACCTTTTTCTATGTATTTACAGACACAGTAACATGGTTGATATCACAGGCCCTAGAAAACACATGGCTTGGGACAGAATCATGGCTCCATTACTTAGTAAGTTTACTTTGCCCAGCCTTAAACATCACACAAATGGACTTACAGAGTAGGCATTCCTCTATGTCTGACCTCTTTCTCTCAATATCATCTTTTAAGTTTATTGATTGCTTTGCTTATATCTATAGTTTACTCCTTTTCATTGTATTCAATTATATTTACCATTCTTTAATAATACCACAATTTGTTTATGCATTCTCTGGCTGATAGATATTTGGGCTGTGTCCAGTTTGGGCTGTCATGATAAAAGCTGCTGGCAATATTTCACACTCATTTTTGATGAACATATGTTTACTTTTCTCTAGGGTAAAACAAGAGAATTAGGTTAAAGGGTATGATTTAGGTCATAGAGTATGTTTATGTCTATTTAAAAACTGCTTAATTGTTTAAAAAAATGTACTGCCTCATTATTTGTAAATGGTTTTACCATTTGCCTCCTGTTCTTCCATGTCTTCGCCAGTACTTGGTATGGGTCCGTCTTTTAAATTCCATCCATACTAATCTTCTGAGGTTTTATTTTATTTAATTTATTTATTTTTCATTTGTGGTTTTAATATTAATTTCCCTGATGACTAGTGATGTTAGTCCTTTTTTGTGTTTATTGTTTATTTTTTGTTTATTGGCCATGTGTATTTCTTCCTGTGTGAAGTATCTGTTTAAGTTCTTTGCTCATTCTTCTTTAAGTTTGCTTACAAATCTTTCCTTTGAGCTGGCCTCAGTTGCACAACTCATTTCTGCTCCATGTGGTATCAGTTTGGGTCGCTAGCCTGGGGCTGGAATATTCCCTCCAACATGGTTCAGCTGCATGGCTGTCAAGTCGGTGATTTCAGCTAGGGACTCAGCTGAGGCTATCAGTCAGGGTTCCTGGTTCCTCTTCATTTAAGTCTTCCCATATGGCTTCTCTGATTTCCTCAAAGCATGGCTGTCTGGGTTCTGAGAATAAGTGTCCAGGAGAAGAGATGTGTAGTATTCTCTTAAGGTCTTGACCCAGAAACTGGCTTATCATGATTTCCTTCATAGTCTCTTGGTCTAAGCAGCACAGCGCCCACCCAGATTCAAGGAGAAAAGAGGAAGACCCTACCTCCTAATAGTAGACGGATTCATATTTAATCTACCACAGTCTAGCCTCTGGCCAGGAAATTCTAGCATTCATCTTATATTAGAAGTACAGTAGGTTCATTCCAAGGCCCATGAAAGTTTCATTTTGTGCTCTGTCTTCCATGTTTCAAGCAAACTTGAAGCTCTTAGGGGAAAGCCAGTTACATGTGTATGTCATCTAATGAGTTTCACTTATTTCCGAGGTGGCATCTGCCCCATTTCTGCCTGCTTTCAGTTGCTCTTCAGGGTCTTTAAACAACTGGTTTTTATATATTGTCCATAGTTTATCACTGCTTTTTGGCTATACCACCATTTTGGAACGAGAATCCCCTGTATATCATGTAAAAAATATTTTTAAATGTATAAAATGGGGAAAAATAGGAGTACCCTAAATAGTGGTATGTAAAACATAAGCACCATGTGAAAACAAAACAAAAATATTCACATGTGAAGTTATATATGGCAAAAATAATTAATTAATTATTTGCCATTGAATAGCTATGTGACTTAAGGAGTTTATTTCATATGTTTAGGCTAGATGTTTATCTAAATGACAAGAAGTTTACATCAGGTGATATAAAGAATCCTTTAGATCTTTAAGGTTTATGGTTCTAATAACTTTATAATTTAACATAGCATTTGATTTATATTTGGTGCATGTAAACAAAGCTTAAGGATTTACAATTTATGTGGACAATATAAAACCAGAATGTACAAAAAAGAAATTCTCTCAAACATTAAAATTATATTTTCAAAGGATGTTTGTGGGAAAACCAGCAACCCCAAATAAAGTCTGGATTTTAATGGCAATAATGTACCAATATTGGTTTCTCAGTTTTGACAAACATTCCATGGTTAGATAAGAGATTAACAATATGGGAAAGTGGATAAGGAATATAAGAAATCTCTGTATTATTTTTGCATGTCTGTAAATCTTGAATAATTTCCCAATAACATTATTTTAAAAAAGTAATAAAGGTGTATTAAAACAAAACAAAACAAAAATTATATTTTCTGATGGAGCTTACAGTTTCTTTCTTCTCAGACTGGATGCACAAACCCAAGAAGTACCTGACTGTGGGCTTTGGAAACAGTTACAGAGCAAACGGGACTCATCTTCTCAGGACATCAGTTTTGACTATGTTAAAATAAACTTGGATAAATTATGGCACCGAATACAAATATCACATGGATTTTTAAAATATCCTTGGAGAGAAACCTAGGGCAACTACCTGAGATAAGGGGGTGTAAAGACTCTCTCTCTTATGGGACTCTGACAGACAAGTTTGAGAAGTTCTGCAAACCCAGTGGGCACTGGGCCGGGCGTCTGAAATCCTGCTCTTTAAGATCTGCAACTGTGATTGAATCTATGCCATAAATATAGTGTATCAACCCAGATATCTGCTCTATTTCTTTAGTTTTAGTCACAGAGGGAACAGTTTTTACCTCTTATGAGCTGCTACCCTCACACTGTTCATCTGTTCTTCAGTATATTTTTGGCTGATAGGGTTCGGATAAAATATTTGTTTCTTTGACCCTTCACTGAGGTAAAACATAGTCACTAGTCTGCCCTTGCTTTCCAGGTGCAGACAAAACTGAGATTACCACAGGCCATTTGGTCTGGCTGACTTCTGAGGGGTGCATTAGGAATCGTTCTTCATCCTGATTTAGGGGTTCCAGGTGTTCTCCATCATGGCCACCAGGCACCTGAGCTAGAACAGTAGGGACCTGGACAGGCCAATACTATGCAAAATTAGAGAAAAATCCTTTCTTAAGCCACTTATCATTCAGAATTTTCTTGATTCAAACTAGTTGGCCATGATTTTAAAACATGTCCTTAAATTCTTTAATACTCTTACCATCAAAAGATGGAATATATCCCTTCCCTTGAATATAGGCCAGCCTTAGTTACTTGCTTCTAAGGAACAGTGGTTAGAACTGATGCTTTTCAAACTCAGGTAGAGAAAGCAACACAGCTTCTGTCCAGAGAGCTAGAGGGCTAGAGCTAGCATATTATCATCATCACCATTCTTCTTCTTTTCCTTCTTTCCTTTCTCCCACTTCTTTCCCCTCCCCCTCTCCTCCTCCTCCTCCTCCTTCTTCTTCTTCCTTGCCCCCCACCCCCCGCATATTTGAACCCCCTGAGCCAGCATGTTAGAAATTCAGCTACTCAGAAGCTATTGTGCTGGAAAGAGTATGTGGAGACAACATAATGACATACAGAAAGATGATCAGTGCCCTCAGTGTTCCAGCCTCTTGCTGTCTGAGACTCCTCAGCTTCCAGGCACCAGGTGTGTGAGGCAGAAGCTCTTAGAGGATCCAGGCTTCAGGCTGCCCCAGGTCTCCCAGGTGGGGCAGAGATGCGCCGTCCCTGCTGAGCCCTGCCCAAGTTGCAGATTCACCAGCAAAATGAATATCGTTGTTTTAAGCCACTAAATTTTGAGGTGATTTGTTAGGTAGTAATAGATCAACACATTATTCCCTATTGCTCAGCCACACTGGGAGGAAATGGGTCATAAATAAATAAAATTTTAATTGTAGACAAAAGGAGTAAGGTGAGAGAGTCTAGACTCACATTGCACTGAAGGAGAGGGATTCAGAGATGTGGAAAATGAATTACTTTTGCAGATTTATTTCAATAAGTCTGCATGCTTGTGGAACTTTAGAAGTTTAAAATTGGAAGGAATCTTAGAGATCATAAATATCAACTAACTTTTTTAAAGCTGAAGCTCAAAGGGCTAGCTGACTTGGGCACAATCCAGAGTCAGACTAGAGCCCAAGCTTGGGAACTTTCACTGAGTGCAGTATTTCCTTTCCTAAGGCATATATAATCAACCTCACCAACTCAGCACAGAACAAGGATGAAAATAAACAAATCAAAATGCAACAAACTAATACCCTGTGATCTACCTGGCTATTTCTAAAGGCAGTTGTCCTTGCTGAGCCTCTGCCTGCCTGCTGTCTATCTGTGGCACAAATGTCCCTTCCTCCAGGTCCTTGACATTAAAGAGGTTGGGAAATGGCTGGAGAATTTGCAGTTTCAGTTCCTCAGTTGAGAAAGGTAATGAATCTCTAAAATTCTAATGTTAGTTTATTACAAATATAAGTATGTTTGTGAAGTGCTTACTATGTGCTAGTAACTGCAATAGGTAATTTATAGACATCATTATTGAGGTATAATTTACATATACTGAAAAGCAACCATATGGAAGGGATAGTTCAATTAGTATTGACAAGTGTATTGACCTGTGTAATCAATATACAGAACATTTCTATTGCCCTCATCCTCAAAAAGTTCCTTTATGCTTCTATGCAAATAATCTGCCTACCCTCATGCCCAGGCACTCCTGATATTCTTTCTGTCACTATAGAATTTTTTGCTGGCTCTGGAATTTTATATAAATAGAATTATACAGCATGTAGTCTTTTGTGTCTGGTTTCTTTTGCTTAGCATAATGCTTTTCAAATTCTCTATATAATTGTGTGTACAAGAGTTTGTGGCTTTTTATTATTGAGTAGTATTCCATCATATAGATATACCATTAGTTTTTTATCCATCCTCTGATTGATGGATTTGGGGGTTGTTTCTAATTTGAGGCTATTATGACTAAAGCTGCTATGAACATTCTTGTAAAAGTCTTTGTGGGGACACTTGCTTTTATTTCTCTTAGGCAAATACCTACGAGTGGGTTTTATGGTAAGTATCTGCTTAGCTTTATAAGAAACTGTCAAACCATTTTCCAAAGTTGAATCATTTTTTTTATTCCTACCAGAAATGTGTGAGACTTTTAGTTGCTTCACAAATTTACACTCTAGTGGGTGTACACTAGTATCTCATTGTGGTATTAACTTATATTTCCCTGGTGATTAATGGTGTTGAATAAGTTTTCATGTTTCTATTTGTTACTGATATAATTTTTATGAAGTTTCTTTTCAAAAGATGTAAAATTTATTTCAGTATGCATAGTGTTTTAATTAATGGAATATTTATAACACTGAAGAAATCACATGTTAAAGTGTGTAACTGCAATTTGGCATACAGTTATCATTTATATCATGATTTCTTTTGAGACAAAAGATGTAGTTAAACAGAAAATGGTTAATAATCCTGAGTTCCAGACAACATAGTACCACCATATATTTTATGTGAATATAGAGATGTAAGGAAAAGTCTCAGAGAGAGACTCAAGAGACCAACAAAATGTTAAGATGCTTTCATAATCATCTCAAAAGATCTTTTTTTATTAGAGTAAAGAAGCCAAGAAAAAGCAAAATAAGCATAAAAATGTTTTTTTGGCAGAAAATGTATAAAACTGTTGAGAAGTACTAAACAGGGTTAAAAAAACACTGTTGATACATGTTGAAGCAATTCATTTAACAGTTTTATTCAGACACAGGACTCTGTTATAGTAAGGAGTTTAACAAATCTTTTTTTCAAAAGGACAAGTATAAAACTGGAAAAATGATCAAAAGCAACTATTTCATGGCTCTGCTGAGACAAACTAAAACCGGAGAATTGTTTATTCATGAAAAAACTGCTCGAACTATGGATGAGAAAAGTGAGATTCTACCAAGAGCTTACGGCCTTCTTGCCTAGAATGATGCCTCCCTTGTTCCCTCTGCAAACACTTGGTCAGTGCAGTAGTCTTACCAGGGGGTGACTGCCCACGAAAACAAGAAGCTTTACTGTGAGAGGAAGTTGACTTGATGTGACCTGGAGAGCCCAAACCCATTGCTGGCAACATTATCAGTTAACACAGCATATGTGATAGGAAGTGAATGGGGAATTGTCATAGCTTTGCTATCCTGAGTTTGCAGTCTCAGTTATAGCAAGTGACAGGCCAATCAAAATTTTAACCAGGAGATCCTGGAAATTAGAGTATCATAGGAGGGCTAAATAAGCTCTCCCTGCCTCTCCAGCTAAGTGGAAAACTATGCTCATGTGTACAGGACACCCAAGAAGGTCCAGAGGAAAGTAGAAGCCTAGGTAGACAGGAAAACTGCCTGAACTTTGATTACTTCCCTCAAAATACACACAAATCTATCAGCAGAGGGTGGAAGCCTTAAAGGTTCAAGGTTTTTGAACACAACTATGACTTACCAGGAAGCTATGTAGACATAAGACAACCCATGGGAAGCTAAGCCTAAAAATGAAATGAGAATTAAAAAAAAAAACTGAGCAGAGACATCAGTGGCTACACACCTCAGAAAGACATATTCTTCATATTAAGTCCAAGTAAGTTACTAAAAACAATAACAACTATCTCATGGAAAAAGTTTCATTTAGAGGTGTTACAATATATGGTCTAAAATGTCACTTTTCAAGAAAACATCATGAGATATTGAAAGAAACAGGAAAATTTGACCAATACTCAGGAAAAAAATCCGTAGAAACTGACTCTGAATGGGCCCAGATGTTATATTTAACACACAAGGACTTCAAAGTAGCTCTTATATTTTGAAAATTAATGTAAAAATAATGTCAATTATCCTCAAATAGGAATTCTCAATAGAGAAACAAATGCAACAAAATGGAGCCAATGGAAATTTTAACATTTAAAGGTATAATAACACATAAAAATTAATTAAATGAGTAGATTTAAGATGGTAGAAGAAAGAATCAATGAACTTGAAGGTAGATCAATAGAAACTATCCAATTTGAAAAATGGAGAGGAAAATAGATTGATGAAAAAATCAACAGAGCTCAGAAACCTATGAGAAAACATTAAACATACTAACATGTAATGAGAATCTCAGAAGAAGAGAGAGATATTACAAGAAAAATACTAAAAAATAGCAGAAATTTGATGTAATTTACAAATTTGATGTAAAACATTGATCTACATAACCACAAAGTTCAACAAACCCCAAGAAGATAAGCATAAAAATCCCCATCTATATACATCATAGTATAATTACTGAAAAGTAAACACAAATAGAAAAATTTTGAAAGCAGCGAGGGGAAAACAACTCATTCAAAACTGGGGAATTACAACACAATTAATGGCTCAATTCTTATCTGAAACAATGAAGTCTAAGTCATAGTTCACATGTTAAACAAAAATAGTCAACCATGAATTCTATATCCAGCAAAACTATCCTTCAAAAATTAAAGTGTAATAAAGACATTCCCAGGTAAACAAAGACAAAGAGAATTTATTGTTAACAGACCAGACTTGTAAGAAATTCTATAGGAAATGAAAGGAAATGGAACCATAAAGCAAATACACACAAAAACATGAAGAACAATGGAAATGCTAACTTTGTGGGTAATTATAAAAGAACGTATAAATATATATTTTCCTTTTTCTCTCAATTAAAAAAATCTACTAGATTGTATAAAGGAATAATTACAGTGTGTTATTAGGTTTACAACATTAAGATAGCTATAATACATAGGATAATAATAGCACAAGGAGAGGGGAAGAAATGGAGCTATATGGGAACAAAGATACTATAGCTTACTGAAATTAAGTTGGTACTAACATAAATTATATTGATAAGTTAAGATGTATATTTTAATCCCCAGAGAAAACACTAAAAAAATAACAGAGGAACAAAAAAGACCCTAGGCCCTAGATTGTGTTTGTTCCTTTTTAATTATGGAAGTTTTTAAGATTAAAATTATTATAACCATTCTGTAAAAACAGAATGGACCCCCACCCATTATTTGGTTCTGAGGTAGAGGTACACCAAAAGGGTATGAAAGTTTTGTTTATAAATAAATAAATCAACACCAAAATGTATTTGTTTCACCCAAAAGATAGCAGTCAAGGAAAAGCACAAGCCATATTAAAAACAAATAGCAAATGACAGATGTGAATCCAATCATATCAATAATCACATTATATAGTCCAATAAACACACTAAACACTTCCATGAAAACACTGAGAGTATCAGATTGGATACAAGAGGTTGACTATGTGCTGACTACTGGAGACACATTTCAAATTTAAATATACAACTAGATTGAAAGTAAAAGAATGGAAAAGACATATCTGTCAGAAAAACAGTAAGCAAAAGAAAGCTGTGGTGGCTATATTAATACCAAACACAATAGACTTTTAGAAAATACATATTAGTAAAAATAAGCAGGGATTTCATAATGACAAAAATGTCAATATATCAGGTAGATGTAATGACATTAAATACGTATGTACCTAATAAGAGGACCCTAAAAAACAAAACACTAAAACTGAGAGAACTGAAAGGAGATACAGACTATTTAATAATTATAGTTCAAAATTTCAAGACCCTTGATATTGACAGAACAAGTAGATAGAAAATTAATAAAGATATAAAAGACTTGAAAAACACTGTTAACCAATGTCATCTGACATTTATAGAATATTTCACCCAACAATAGCAAATACATTCTTTCCAAGTGCATATATAACGTGCTCCAGGATAGAGCATATGATAGGGTTTAAAACAACTTTTCATAGTTGTGAAAGATTCAAAGTAAGTTTACCAAACACAATAAAATTAAATTAGAAAGCAACAGTGGAGATTTGAGAAATCCTCAAATATGTGGAAATTGAACAACACATTTTTAAATGACTCAGAGCAAAGAAGAAGTCACAAGGAAAATTAGAAAATAGTTTGAACTCAATGAAAGGGGAAGATAACAAAAATTATGGATGCAGCTAAAGAAGTGCTTAAAGACAAAGTCACAGTTTTAAACATTAAAAGGTATATTCATTGTTTAGAAAAGCCATTGTTATAAACTAGAAAAAGTCTTATTTTATGAACAGATTTTAGACTTTATTGTTTAATTTGGGCACCTCTTTGTCCAAGGTTTTTAAGATTTTAAATACATAAAAATATATTTCATATATATGCATGCATACAAATGCATATACTGTTTTGTAAAATGCTTTATCAAGAAACTCTCTGGTAGATAACCACCAGTATATATCGAGATTCTACTACTTGTCAGGCTGTGGGTTAAGTATTTTATACAAGTACATTCTCATTTAGTAGTCACAGCAAGCTATGAAGTGTTATGAAGAAAAAAAGGTTTAGGAAGCTTGTAATTTACCTCCATTAACATGTCAAATATGTAGACAGCTGGATTCTAACCCAGGTCTCTTTGAAGGCAAAGCCAGTGCTCTTAGTTTCTGTCCTGACCACTTACTATATGTTACGTGCCCTTCAGTTTTGAAGACTAAGATGAGGAGTCACTCTTTCTCAGTGTTGCCGAAGAGTGATGTATAGGTTTACAAACCCCTGTGAGTTCTTGCCTTGCAATTCCATTCCTGCACGTGCATAACTTTGTTTTACTTAGGGCCACTATAAGATGAATTGTCCTCCTGCCCTCCAAAGCACATACTAAGTCATATATCTCTTGCTTTACTTCTGTATCAGGTCTTCAGGTGTCCTCTTTTTGTCTCTAAATCAGAGACAAAGTCATGTGAACTCCTGGCAGTCAGGCAGTGATGTGGATCCTGGCCAGCAGGATCCGTGTGTTGTGGTTGCTATGAACAAATACACATGGACAACAGAAGTCCTTGGAGAAAAAGGGATGGCATGGCCACTCTTTGAGGGAGAGAGAGGGCCAGAGGGCCCTGGGCCCTGCCTGGACAGGCTTTTATTGCTTTTCTGGGTACATTACATGGAGGATGGTCCTCATTCACTGTGCACAGGTGATTACCTTTTTACAGATAACAATGGAAAGAATGTTGCTAATTACTTCAAAGAGAAGGATGTTGCAGACCAAGGGGAATAGTGGTTGAACCAGGTACATACTTGGGAGGTTTAGCACACTTGGGAGGTAACTTTAGGAAGCTACAGTAAGCACTTGTGCCTCAATTCAGGGTGAGGGAGTTTTAGCAAAAGCAAGTCTCATAGCAGCCTAGGTACAATGCGGGCCTGATTCCCCATGGGAAAACCTCTTTGTGGGCGTGGTCCTGTGTGCTGACTCACTCCCCACTGGTTTTTCTCGTGGGCGCTGAACTACATTTCCACACCAGGTGGAACAGTTCCCTATAAGGCACTGTCTGGAATAGAGGTTCATGTTTTAGTTTGGAAAACAGTGGATCTATTCTGACTTGAGTAGCAAGACCAAGTGTAAATAGTATGGACAGGCAATATTGAGCAAAAATTTGTGGAATCAGGAAGCATCCTGACAGTGTTAGTTGGGACAATACAATGAAATAAAAGCTTCTTTCAGATTTATGGGTTGCCTGGAAGTCACAAACTTATGTATGCAATAGCTTCCAAATGACTAGTATGATTTTTTAAAAAGATAGAAACCATCACTTGGTGAGAATGACTATGTGTCAAGTGGTTGAGCCATGAACCATGGATTTGAATTTTTTTTAAATAAGTAAATACAGAGATGTCAGCAAAATTAGGTTTTTTGTTTTTGTTTTTTGAGGCTACTGTTACTTGGCTGGAGGAGGAAAAGGAATTTGGAAGGATTTTGAATGTCTTTTCTCCAGTTATCTTGTCTTGCAGATAAAATGGAGGCTCATAAAGAGGTGAGACCCTCAAAGGCAGGACTAGGGCACTCTCTCCATCCTTGACTGACCTGCCTGTGGTCCTAGCTGGGCCCTGGTGGGGCCTCAGGAAGCATGCTGAGTGTGACCTGCCAAAGGGCCCCTGGTGCAGACCCACAATGAAAACTTGTCTCCGATTGCTCAGGTTGTTCCTTGCTTCCACACTTTGTGCTTTTACCTTCATGACTGCATGTATTTATCACAGAAATAAAATTCTTTCTGAGGCCTAAAAGGCCTTGGCCCATTGTCAAGGAAGGATTAACACTATGGCCATACTGCCTTTTGTTCCATTTGGGTCTCCATCTGGGCCTTTAAATTCCGCAGCGAAGCTGAGCCGGATGCCGGGTTCCTTGCTGAGGCTCAGAGGGGCTCTTTTCTCTTCTTTCTCCTGTGCCAGGTGGCCCGAAACCAAGATCTCTGAATAGCTCTTCTCTCCAGTCACCTGGGCCCTTTTGAAAGTTCTTTTTAAAATATCTGCTCTTCTAAGGGTGTCTGTTCCGGAAACAGATACCCAGGAACAGACACCCAGGTGAAAGCAGTAGAACTGGGGGATATCACAGCCCTGTCGTTATCTCTTCGGTTCCCTTAGTTGCTCCCACAGCGTTTTTTCACTGCCTCTCCCCAGCGCCCCCTCCGCACAGTTTGCTGTCTATGGCTACACCCAAGGCTTGACTACTTTGCATTTCTATGGCTTATCTCTACCCAGTCTACTTATTTTTTCTTCTTTCTCACTTTTGGGTATCTTTCCCTGCATTCCTGATCCTAGAAGGATGGTTGTCTGAGTGAGATTGCAGATAGTATGGGGTCAAAAACAAGACTGAGCAGGTAAACATAAGGAAGCTATTTCCTCTCACATTGTTCATATCAATCAGTTTAAGGGTCTGGGAAATTTACCCTAGCGCCTTTGCTCTCCCCTGAGTGAAGGATGGGTCGGGGGGATGCTGTCTGCAAACATAATGCCCTCCCCATGCCCACTTCCACATCCTTGGTTGGTTTTTGTCTATGGCACTTGATGGAGAAGAAAGGTCATTACTTGCAGAGAGCAACCATAGTAGACGGGCTTTAGGAAAGAGAGTTGAATTGTGAAGAATATTAATTCAAGTGGCTGTGAAAAACCAGTTTCTGATGTGAATGAGGTAAGGAGGCTGTGGGGGTGGAGTGGAGGGCATGGCTTCAAGTGTTAAATGCATGGGGGGTCAAGGAGGGCAATTGGTAAGGACACACAGGAAGGCTGACAGAGAGTCAGGGGCAGGGCGGAATAAGATTTGAGACCTGGGCTCAGTCCAGGTTCATGAAGAGCAATCATGGGCTACAGTGCCTACTTACTCACCTGGCACATGGTGTGCATGACAGGGTGGAGTGTTTGGCTGAAGAAACGGAATGGACTTTTCCTCTCCCAAATTTCCCCCCACCCCACCTGAGTCTGTCCCATCAGGTATTGGGAGAAAAGCAGATACCTGTGGTCTGAGAGGATGGGTGAGGGTTTAGCCCATGAGGTGACCTTGGCCTCTGCTGGCAGGGTCTCTTCCCATCCAGTCTCAGACAGAGCTGAGGAAGTCACAGAAGTAGGATGGCTGAAGATGACTGCTCAGTGTACTAGTTTTTGTCCAAGTTCATAATGACTTTATCATCTGTAAAAAGTCTTTGTCTCATTGTCTGTGTTCAACAAACATGCCTTTTTATAATCCCATCTTTATGTCTAAAATCAGAATTAGTGGGGGCAGAATATTCACTTTGTGGAATAAAAGGGACCACATATTAAACCTGACAAACTCAGGGGAGGCAGCATGGTGGGCCTGCCAATGCAGGGACCAAAGTAACCACACAGGATGCCCTGAACATCAAAATTCCTAATTAAAAGCAAGTCATGGGGGTTAGTCATGGCCTGGCCTGTAGCTTCCTTGACAAAGGTCCGTCTTTACCTGAAAAGAGCTGTCTATTGTTTTTTGGCATCTAATTTAACAGACATTCAAAATGTCAGAGAAATTTGCTTTACCGACCCCTCAGAGCACGTCCACTTCACAAAACAGGAGACCACAGAGGCCCTCACTGTTATCTTACTGTCCACAAATGCTGCTGCTGGAAATGTTAATCATGAGCCATCCTGTACCCACCAATGTAAAAGCAGTCTCACCGTTTCACTTTTTATCCAACCCCAGACATTTCCTCCCTTTGCTTTTTCCTGCGTCTTAATTCATCACCAACAGATTTCATGCCCTCCCCGACCCCGCTGAGGCCTACTCCTCTGATTCTAATGTACATATAAAATAAGCTGCAAGACTCCCATTCTCAGAGCATTCTCCATTGAGATTTTGCTTCTTGGCAATTGACATCAGTTTGACTCAAGTAAATTCATTAAATTCTTTACAGGTTTGGACATTTCGTATGTGAACAATTTCATTCAAGCATGTATTGAGCACCTATTGTGTGCATGCCATGCCAAGAGGAAGCCTCTTTGGGGCAGGGAAGCAACACGGGAGACTGCAGACCAGATTCTGCTCCATCATCGAGATGCCCAAGCACTTGCAGTTGGGATCTCTGTCTCGTGTTTGGTTTCCCTCATCGGCACTCAAGAACTAGCAGTGCTCTCAGTACACCTTTTGCTCAGTTTGGTGGTTTGCCATTGAAAGCTGAGAACCTCAATACTTTCTATTACTGCATCCCGATTGGTCCGTTTGTTGAGCAGAACAAAAACACCCGTGATTAGTTGTCAACAGTAACAACGCAACACCATTTGTATCTACATGAAAACAGAATGACAGAAGTGGAGAGGAATGGCAAGGGTTCAAAAGAATGAGGGCAGTGAGAGAAGTGGAGGGGATAAAGTGACCATTAGAACAGTGAGCAGCAGACTTGGCTTATGAGAGGAGTGAGCACTTCAACCACAGAGAAGAGAAAAGGGAGTTGTGTTCCCAGGGGACAAAAAGTTACCACTGTGCTATGCTGTACACGGACAGACCCTGAATGTACAGAGCACAGCACTGAATGCTGCGTCTGTGTGTACATTTGCAACATTGGCATGCCCTCCAACCTCTCAGCTAAGCACCATTGAGAACATGAGATGGAAAACAAGGACAAGTAGTTTTTGTCTTGCAAGAAATATCACTGAAAATATTCCAAGCATGTAATGAGTAACACCAAGCCATTTGCCATGAAGAGTGATCTGAATACAGAAGTCTGACTATGCATGTACTCAGGGTCTGGCTGGCCTTATGGGGTACCCCCGCAAACCCTTCCTTGGTATTTTAGAGGAGCATGGCTTGTAGAGTCACTGGGGCAGGGCATGAAGGGGAGGGTGGGGCAGAAGCCAGTCGGGACGATGTTATCCCATCTGCCCCACCCACCATCCAGCACACTCCAGCCTTTTCCTCAAGGTGCTGGCACCATCAGATATTGCTTGTCCTCCTTGATCCTAAACTGATGAAGAGTTGGGATAATAAAAGGAGTAAAGAGATGCTACAGTCTAGCAGGCCTGGGGAGTCATATCCTGACCCTCCTCCAAGAGCAACCCTCAAGCAGGAAAGGTCAGCCAGCTCAGCTGAAGGCTTTTGTGGCCTGAGCCATTCAAGGACATACAAAACACAAATGCTGTAGTGGGAGAAGCATGGGCTTACCTGGCTCTGCTAGTGCCTGATGGAGCAAATGGGTAGCCCCACATATCCTCAGCCCTGAGTTTCCTTGTCTCTGATGTGGGATTAACAAATTCCACCTCTCTCATGAACAAGATAATGTAAACGGAGAAGCGGTATAGAAGTGCTGGAGGGTGTGTATCCCTGGCCTCCTATAAATTCACAGGAAGGTCTGGGGCCTGGGCAAGCTTTGCGACTGGCTCTTTCTTCTGTTTATCCCAGCACTGTGGTAATTCACACGAGCCTCGTGCCCAGGGACCACCTGGCTTTGCAGAAACAAACCCCTCTAAGAGCTCTGACAACTTTCTATTTTTACTCCTCCCCAGATTCTTCTTCTCCAGGGCAACTATACACACACCATGCCATTTTGCAATTTATTTTCATTCTGCAGAGGAGAACCTGCCCTCCCTTCCTGGCTTGGCTCCTGTGGCCTGGCCGTATTACTGTTGGATGGCCCTGGGCTGCTCCAGCCTCGGTGCTGGCACAGCCTTGTTATGCCAGCTGGAGAAAGACAACACACCTGTGGTTGCGAGAGGCTGGGTCTGGGAGGTGGCTGGGCAAGGGTCCTAATGACTTGAGGGTGACACAAGGCTTGCCAGCATGACTTCATCTGTTTACTTTCACTGGGCTCCAGGGAGAGGCTTGGGGTGTTTGTTCAGCTGCTCTGGCCCCTGCGGGGGTCTCTGTCTTACCTGGATCACCCGGCCTGGCCCTTACGTGGACAGCTGTGTTCAAGCTCGGGCCGCTCTCAGATATCTGGCTTATAGAATCTTCATGCTGCTGTCTTTTCTTCTCACTTCATGTTTGGAAAAGGTATTGTTTTAAACAAGAAAACTTAAAAACAGATGGGCTGTGGTTTCCAGGCCTCACGTCTCCAAGAACATGATAGAAACCAGGAGTCAACCCATCTGACTCTTTGGGATCTGATTCTGCATTTCTTATGTTGGCAAAGTCCTCCCTGAAGATAGAAGTGCCCAGGCTGCCAGCTGGGGAGGAGCCACAGCTCCCTGCCAGGAACGTGCTTCCCTCTCTCCCTCCACCATTGTCTCTTCCGTAGGAGGACTTGGGATGGAGGCTGACTAAGCCCCATGTGCTGTCTCGGTCACGAAAGCTGCTGATCCACTGTCTGTACTCTCTGTGGCAGTTGTTTTCCAGAGGTGGTGATGGGAGGTGCTGAGTCACCAATGGTCTCTGCCTCCATCTCTCTTGGAACTCAGGCTCTTTAGAATCAGGGGTTTAGCAGTCTGGGACTTAGGAGCATGTTTTTCTCTGTGCACAGCAACCCTTTGAAGGATCAGATCTGCTTCCCAGACCTTGTTGTCCCTCTCAGAGGTAAAGGATGAGTTGTTCCCAGTAGGCTCCTCAGCTAAATGTGACATAAAGTAGTGTGCCCACATGGAACTGGGGACAGAACCCAAGAGACCACACTGCTTCTTCATCACACTCAAATAAGAGATCTAGGTAGAAAATAAAGTTAAAAAAAAAGAAAAATAGAAATATTAAAAATAAATAAATAAAACAAAGAAGATTTTTTTAAAAAAGAGAGATATGTATGGGTAGAAAGTAAGTGTTGTGACCACAGGAAAAGCATTTGGATAAAACTTGGTGTGCTGCAGAATTTTGGTAATTAGTTTATGTGAGCCATGAGATATAAAAAGTTGAAAATCACTGTTTTAGGGTTTTGAAGCAACTTTCCAGGTCCAGGCTGGGCTATGGGTAAATATAACAGAGCAAAATTTGGCCAAGGGGAAAAACACAGAACAATGAACTTGAAAGTGGTCACGTGATGGGTTATCAAAAGAGTAGCAGGTGAGCCAAGAACACTGAGACGTGTGCTAGCAGAAACTGTGTCCACAAGAAAATGTGTGGAAGAGTTGAACAGGAAATCTTCATGAGTGGGTTCACAGCCGAAGTGCCTGAAGGAACTCTCTGGAAGGCTGGGGGCTCTGACTAAACATCTGCAAACCTCAGATCACGACTTTGTACAAAGAAAACCCAAGATGTAAAAATAAGTCACGAGTGACCCAGACTAAAGAGTGCACACTAACCCTGTGCCCAGACCATGTATAAAACTAAGCCCGATGGATTCCATCCAGTCAACCTCCAATCAGGTGACTGGTGTACGCCCAAGCCTGTGTCACTGTGGGGAGCCGTGGAGGACAAGGTCTCCGGCCCTGTGGTGTTTAAACTCCTATCTCCACCTGGACTTTCTAAGTGGCCATCCTAGAAAAATGGAGCCTGGTGGAATCCTGTTGAACAGGATTAACTTTCTAGTCTGACAGCAGGATTAAATTATTTTTGTGGCCCTAAAGTTTTTACCATCAATGTGAAAAAGTTAATTCTCTCAAAAAGTTAATTCTTTAAAAATATGTATATATATATATTTTGCAATTTTTATTTAAATTTTAAATTTTTCAGTTACAATTTGCATTCACTATTATTTTGTATTGGTTTCAGGTGTAAAAAAAGTTAATTCTTAAAGGCAATAGTTCCCCTCTCCCCATCCTTCTTAAGGATGTAAAGTCAAATTTCTAGTGGGCGGGAGAGGGCTACACACCCAGACCGGAGCCAGCACACACCACTCATCTATTCATATGAACCAGGGCTGTGGTGCCTAAGGAATGGGGGGTAACTTCTCAGCTGGGGGAGGAGACATTGCAAACTGTAGGCATCATGTAATGTCTTCCAGTAAAACAACTTTCCCCCGAATGGACTTCACAGATATTTTGCAAAATTAGCATTCTATCATCAAATACATTGGAGAAAGAAACACAGGGTTAAATTGAGTTAAAAGTTTTCTTAAGTGTATATTTTGATTTGTTAATGCAACAGTTTTCAATCTTTTATCTCATGGCACACATAAACTAATTACTAAAATTTTGTGGTACACACACAAAAATATATATTTTTGCCAACGTGGTGAAAAATAGGTATAACTGACTTATTTACAAAAAATACTAATTACCTATGCTTTTTGCTGTAAAGTGACTTTTTAAAAAATCAGGTGCCTATACTTGTATATAAGGATTTCTGTTACCAAGAATTAACCAATCACACACAACCTTATTATGCAACATGACCAAAAGATGCAACTTCATTATACGAGCTTTATATTTATGGATCAAGACAGGGTATTCACATGGGATGGCTATTTTTGTGTTGGCTATTGTCATTCTTTAATTTGATGATCTAAGGGAAGAGGTCAGTGCCCGTGACTAAATAGTTGGGTATTGCATATTTTTAAAAATCTTACGGCATACTGGTTATAAATTGCTGTCCTAAAAGAACATCTGTCCCCTTGCAGTTACACTGGAAAATGTTCTGATTTTAGCCTTAGATTTAGCTAAGAAGTCCTTAAAACCTGTTCCAAGCGATGAAACACAGGGTAGCACATCTTTTTCCCTACAACTCACTGACTTCATGTCTGCTATAGATTTCCTTTCCAAGGGGAACCAGGTGAAAGCGGAAAACACAAGACCAGCTTGGGTCATTTCAGTTTCCCAGTCTTGATAAATTTATGGAATAAGAAAACATCCCCCCTGGAGCTGTCTCTGCTGACCCTTCTGCGACACCTCTGGGGTTTGACTGCAAATCAGTGACTCCTGGGGTCAAAAGCATTCTGGCTTCAAAGGAAAAATGTCGGGTGTTGGTGCTGTTGCTGGCTAGTGTAGCCTGTCTTGTTACTTTTGATTGATCGTTAAAGACAGAGGAAGACAGAGGGTACCCACCAGTCACTCGCTCATGGCACCTCCAACACGCACTTGTAATTACAGCGGGATCACTTGCTGTCTGTGTGGGGGAGTGGGCAGTTAGCACAAATCTCCTTCCTTACAGACTCTGCCGCCTTTAGGGCAGGTGCTGCAGGAGGGCCAGTAATAGGGTACTTGAAGTCTTGAAATAACTCAATAAAAGTCTTTGACCAAGAGAAAAATTAATTCCAGTAACTCTTTTGTCAAATAATGGCAGTTATTCAGCCCTTTTCCCCTTTGAAATTTCCAGCTGATCCATGCAGTGGAAACCCTGTCTAAATGCACAGGGACTTGTCTGCACGAGAATTGTCCCTGTGTTCATTTCTTGGATGAAACTTGTTGAAGTGATGTTCTTCCAGTGTGCAGAAATGCCTCTACACATCGTTTCCAAGAGCTGAGCTGGGATGGGCTTAGGTGGTGCTTAAAAGCCATCACCCAAAAGGAACTCTGCAGAAACCACAAAATAATTTGCAAGGCACACAAAAAAATAGTTGCTTCAGATGTGCCCTCGGCACTCACACACATTGACACGGCTTGGGGAGTTTTGCTTCTTCCATGATGAGCTCCATATGTCTCTGTTTGGCTTTCGTGTGTGTGTGTGTGTGTGTGTGTGTGTGTGTGTGTTCTTTCGATGCATCCTCTCTTCCTTTGTTTGCCCTGCTTTCCTCTGAAGGTCACGTGTGTGCTGACTGTCTAGATGGCACCTGGGGAAACAAACACAGAACCCGCCCCTGAGTAACGCGGTAAATGGAGAAACAAGGCGCAGGGAGCTGCGTCCTGTGCCAGGGCTGCCTGGGGGGATTTCTCCATTTCTAAAATGCATGGCTCTAAAATGTCTCATTTTGAACAAACAGGAAATGTCACCATGAGGGTCACACCTTGTTAAAATTTTCTGTTCTCTTGCCTGATACTTCCAGCTTCAACATTGCTGTGGGCGAGGAGACTGTGAGCAAGATTGTAAGATAATTGTGTCATCGGCCACCTGGCTTCCATAACAATACCTGGCCCTGGACTTTGTGCAGGACCTGAAGCAATTCTTTAACCTGGGAGGTATCTGCCCTGAAGGCAGTGATAATTGGTGTTGGGCCCGAGTCACGGGGAAGTGAGTTCTGACCCACTGTTCAGCGTTTTTTTGCAGTCAGAAAGACACTTCGCCACTGGATCAGAGAGCCCACTGTGGGACCTGATGCTGACAAGTGGTTCTGGACAGACACAGATTATAATAAAATTACCCTTTTTGAAATGTTAATGCTTATTATGTGCCAACCACATAATCTGATGTCCTTATATAAAAAATAAACCTCACGTGGAAGGTACTCTCATTATCATCCTTATTTCACTGTGAGGAAACTGAGGGTTAGAGGGATGGAGCAGCCTATCTGAGGTCATGCTGCTATAAAGTTCCTGAGCTGCCCTTGACCCCATGCCAAGTCCAACCCAAAGGCCAGTCACTGTGCCCTCTGCCCAACCTCTTTCTGGAAAGTAAGAAAAGGTAGGGGAGTGGGCCATCTGAGGCACTTTGCTCTGAGCTGGGGTAGAGAAACCATGGAGTCAGGCCCCCCTTTATTGGACTTGGGCCCCAGTTCAGTTTGCTCAGGGGAAGCCAGCGTGAATGGCTGGGGCTGATACAGGCGGTGACTCTGATGGGCTCGGAGCAGTTCTCTGCTAGCAGTGCCTCCCTCACAGGGTTTTGTGACTAAATCAAGGAAATGTTTACAAAGTGCTTGACAAGTACAAAATGCCCCCAAAACAATGGTTATTGGATGGATCCATGTCCTTTTACAAAATCAGGTGTTGGGAATGTTTCACAATAGTAATTTTTACCATTTTTCTTCCCTTCATCCTTCTCCAAATCATTTCTGTTCAAGATGAAAATCTGTCTTTGTATTTAGTTTAGTGAGTTTTCCTCAATTCACTGAGTTCTTTTATTTTTTCCAAAGAGAGTACGGTAATGTCCTTTGCATATGAACACATAAATTCTATTAGAGCAATTCCCTTCTCAGTATCTGTGGGGTAACACTGATGAGTATTGGTGGAGTAATAATGACTAGAACTATAATAATGATTTCCATTCATTTCAGATTTAGTAAGTCCATGCACTTTCAATTAACTCTCAAATAATCCTGTGAGATAAGTTTTATTTTGCCCATTTCACACCTTAGCACCTTAGCCATGGTACCCGTTCTGTTCGAGTCATCACGTCTAGCTTTGCCTGGCACAGGCTGCTGTGCCTACTCCAGAGCTGTGGGTGTCCCGACACCTCCCCGCTCTCTTTTGTAAAGAACAGTGCATTTCTGGCAACGACTCCCAAGCACAGAGTCTGCCAGCCACAGGAGGTTTCCTAACTTCTCAGTATCATCATGTGCTATCAATCCTGGTATCTGGGTGTCCTTGGACTCCCTCCACCATATGGTCTCCATAAACAGTTCCTGGCATGTCCCTCCCTCCATACTTCCTGCCCATGGGACTGCTTGTCCCTGAACTCTCACATTCAACAGCATGGCCTCAAGCAGGAGGCCCTAAAAGCCACAGGTCCCCTGACACACGTCTTTGGAGAGCCAGTTTTGCTCCAGGTTGGGGGAAGTCAACCAGTTAAGTAATTTTAACAAGGAACTTAAAATTTAAAGCATTTTTATAGTAAAACATTTTATAGAGTACAATAGAATGCCACATTTACATATATTTTAAAATAATACAATCCTGGAGGAGAGTGTGTTCTAGACACCAATGATGAACATGTGCTCGTGAGCCTCCAGCAGGTCTTTGGGGGAAAGCACTGAGCAGCTCTTGACCAAGATGTTCATTGGCACATATTTACAGTAGCCACATGGGGTTTAGGGCCAACCATGCAGAAGGTCTCTGAACCCCACCTCACAGGAGCTGCTCACCTAATAGACGGTGGATGTGCCATGTTGAGAGCCCAAACCAATGCTATGAGAAACAACTCGGGAACTCCCCATGACAGAAAGCTGTATTCAGAGGAATGTTGTTCGAGGGGGTGGTGGTGAGAAAGGGAAAAGCCTTTCTTTTCTGAAGGGATGTCCATCACATGCTCCCAAAGACAGCATTCAGGAGATCATAGCTGAAGTGAGGGTTTAGTACTTACTTATTGAACTTATCACCGTGAAGACATGGCTATCATATACGGGTGAGACACATAGGCACAGGTAAGGAACACATCCACAAGTGACAGTGGAGGCAAGGATGCATTCATTCATTCATTCATTCATTCCATAGATTTATTGATGGCCTACTACATGCTAGGCAGCCTTCTATGTGTAAATGAGTATCACATTGAACCATCTTTCAGTCATTCACTCCCACAGCCTCACCCTGGGGTGCGGATACCTCCTGTCACTAAATGTCAGAAAACTCTTCATCTGCTTCTAGTCCTCAGCACCTGCGTGGAAGACAGAGACCTTTTAACAGCTTGGGCATCATGATTTGCCTCACTCAGCCAGTGGGGCTTCGTAGTGCTAAATTTGGTACCAAATGTCGTAAGAGAGAGCTTTGTGCTGTCCACACTGACCTGTCACCTTGTTACTTGTATCTGAACTCACACTGAGGGACAGAGTGCACAAGAGCAAAGCGGTGACCCCCTCTTCTGAAATAGAGTCACCTTTACGTGCACATAAACCAGGAGAGCTCATTGTTACGATCTTTCATCATCAAAAAGTGCTAATTGAGGGCTTAATTTCTGGGAATCTTATCCTCCCCATGGCCCAGAGAAAGTCTCCCTCTTCTGCATGTTTACATTCTGAGAGAGACAACACTGAGGCAGATAGACGCCAACAGGAACTAGACACAACTAAGCAACAAACACTGGACAAACACAGAGAGATGAGAATAAATATTGGCTTTGTATAAAAGCCAAGTGTGCAGTACATGCTGTCACATTTTACAGAAGAGACCCTTGTTCTCCCACATAGAGCCATCGTCGTGTCCTGGGCTCACTGGACTCCGCAGGGATTGAAAGTCCCAGAGGAAGCTTAACGTGACCTGAGAATGTACCATTTTGGAAAGATTAGAAGGGTGATGGGCTTCTGGACCTCTGTGGGGAAGTTAGGAGAAAGAGGGCAGAGAAACCGATTGAGAAGAGACAGGACTGTGACTTCTATCTTTGGACAGATGGCTCCTTCTGAGAGGAGGGGCTGGAGCTGTCACTTGGCAAAGTCCTGTCCATCCCCAGGTTCTCTAAGTGAGCTTTCTAAAGTCTATCTTTTCCCATGGAGACCAAGTTCATTGCCCTTGTTTTCCCATTGCTCTGCCTTGATGGGAAGAGATGATTAGGGATAACTGATTCACACCTCCCCAGAGAGAAGGAGCTGTGGAGAAAAGCTTGCTGCAGCCAAATGTTGTGATGTCCACAAAGCAAGCAACACATATGGACATTTGGAAATATCTACCATAAATAGTCAGTGGCTTGTGTGCAGAGTACACCATGCTTATATTTAGCATCCAAAAGACTTGGCAAGAGACTAGAATATGTGCATGTGTGATGTGTGTGCATGTGAATGTGTGAGTATATGGGGTTGTCTGTACGTGTGATGTGAGTTTGCATGTGTGAGAGTGTGTGGGAAGTTGTATGTGTATGAATTTTATGTGTAGGTGCATGTAGTGAGTGTATGTGAATATGCCAGTTGTCGCAGTGAGTGTAGGCGCGTGTGGGAGATATTGTGTGTGTGTGCCACACAAGCACAGGCACATGCATCTGAGGGCTCTCAGAGGACAGGAACCTGGATTCCAGCTGGTGGTATGGGCAGCATTTCCTAAAATTGCTTCTGATTCACGAGCACTCTAAGACCAGCTAAAATAATACAGAAACAATTCAAATATGCGGAAACTTGGGTTTGCTTTCCTTTGGTTAGTTTACATAGGGGAAGTTGTTACTGAAAAAGAAACTTTTCTGGAGGTTTCCTGGACCCCGTAGGGGCATGGCCTCTGTCCTGACTTGGTGTGACCTTTTGCTCACCTTCACTGCCAGGCTGTATCATGGCATGTATGTTAGCTGTAGTCGTAACCAATTTTGCTCAGAGCTCAAGGTCACGGAGCTATTGGTCTGATCTCACAGTCGTTTGCATGCCACAGCATGAACATCTAACAGAAAACCCCAGGCAGCTAGAAGTTGGATTAGCTCATGTGATTGGGGAAGATCAGTTGTGCTCAGCCCATTCCCTGGCCAACCGGGGATCCACACCATCTGCCTTGCCTGCCTTGGAAACTCCCGAAAAAAGATGAGCTGAGGGTAGAAGGACCCTTTCAAAAGCCCTAACCCCATTATTTGAGGATTACATTTTGATATAAAGTCAGAGGCTCTGGAAATTGGCCTCTGTGGTCTCTGATGACCAGTCTGAACTTCTTTGAGTTTCCATTTTTCCTTGTACTGTAGCTGCCAAAAAAAGGAGCAAGAAAAGGACTCTCTTCTTTTCCTTTTTATCCTCACCCAAGGATATATATTTTTATTGGTTTTAGAGAGAGAGGAAAGAGGGGAGAGAGAGAGAAACATCGATTGGTTGCCACCCACATGCACCCCGACTTGGGATCGAACCTGCAACTTTTTGGTGTATAGAACTACACTCCAACCAACAGAGACACCAGGCCAGGGTGGAATATTTCTTTCACTGTCTGTCCCAATTCATCAATTTAGAATACATCTTTATGTTCCTCTCTCTCTAAAAAATACTCTTACTTTGAAAACCCCTGAACTTCTCTCTTTGCACATGTGCTCCTGTCTTAGCCTCTGTCCCTCCTGCAGGGAATAACCTGTCCCACACACACCTGGGACATCTTCTACCTCCTTTCACCTGGGAAACAAGCTGCAGAGACTCTCACCAGGGCTTGAGGACAGCAGCACACAGGCAAGACCCCTGCTGAAATCACACCACCTCCACCCCGCAGTCTTTGCCACTTTCTCACTGGAAGGAAAAGAGAGCTAGGCCTGCAACTCGGGCAATCCAGGAAAATAGAAACTCCACCACTGTGGGCGCCAATTTAATTTCCTTTGTCACCTCACCAATTCTTTCCTAGCATCTCAGCCGCAGCCCTCCCTGCCCCGGGAACCCTCCCTTCTATTCAGTGCCTATCGATGCAGCACCCCTCAGGGCAGTTAGTGGGTTAGGCACAAGAAGATGCAAGCAGCAAGCAAGACACAGGTCCTGTCCTCGGGGGGCTACAGTCAAACAGGAAAGGATCTTAAGTCAGTAACATAATGGGTTATGGGAGTCACAGGGGTGACTATGAGCACGAAGCACAGGGTTTAACATTCTCTAGGGGTCAGGGAACCCACCTTTGGGAAGATGGCTTTCAGCTGAAATTTGGAGGGCTTGGAACCTAAGTTCTGTGAGGACAGTCCCATGACATAGCAAATGCTCCCTAAATATTTGTTCAAGGAAAGAAGAGGAGTTAACAAAGGGGCAGAATGTACCAGGAAGAGGGAGTTTCACATCAGATGGGCATGGAGCCTCCTTAGTGAAGTGGAAGAGGTTTTTGTGACTGTGCTGGAGAGAGTGAAAGGAGCCGCCTAGGAGCCAAAGCTGCGCAGGGAGGCAGAGACCAGTTTGTTGTGGGGGAGGTGGCTAGGACCTTGGTAAGGACTTTGGGTTTATTGTGGGGTCATGAGGACCCAATAAAGCTCTGAGGGGCCATGATGCTCAGACAAGTGCTGCACGCATTTCTTCTCAAACTCATTCACGCAATTTAAGCACTTGGGCATCTCATTAAAACGCAGACTGATTGAGCAGGTGGAGCCTGGGTTCTGCACCAACTCCAGGTACCTTCGTACAGTAATTAGTTAATTACAGGAACCAGCATGGGTCTTCATTCTAAAGCACCTAATCTAAGGCACTCCCTTTTCCTATGAGGAAACAGTCTGTCACTGGGGAAGTCATCTGCTTATGGTGACCCAGTTTAGTAGTAGCAGTGGTGGCTCTAGACCCCAGCTTTCTTTGGATATCAGCAAAGAATTCTTTCTGGTTTACTGAACCACATCCCTTTTTCACACACGGCCTTTCTCTTACTGTGCCCCATCAGGGTACGGATGGAGGCTGGCCGTGCCTAGCCACAGGCCATCGGCCCCTACTGGAGAGGGTTCTGGACACCATCCAAGTCCTGGAGGATTAACTGCAGTGCTCTGTGGCCTTGGAGCTGGGCCAGGCCAGAAAGTTTCTCAAGCCCAGATTAGCCACAGCCTGAGATGGGCTCACAGTGACTGCAGCATGGTCTTTCTTTTTCTGGATTTTAACGAGTTCTGGCAGTTTGCCCATCAGGTGCTATTTTCCTGGTGACCAGATTAAATGTCCAATGCTCCTAACCACCAGGGTTGGTCCTAGGAAAACCTGCAGTGCTGGCAGGTCCCCTGCGTGGTGTCACTGTAGGAAGTTACAGAAAATTCCTCCAACTAAAAAATAGTCCTCTCTCACATGTCCTGTTTGACTACAGTTCCATTACCAGTTACTCATCCTTTGTATTAAGCACTGCCTCATAGTCCTTTTTAAAAACCTGAGGCTAACTATTAAGTCACTAACATCTTAGTAAAAATTAGGTTCTCAGCTCTTCCCCAGATTAGGAAAGGTGTCTTGGCTAAAGAATGCTCCCAAGGTGGGAATGAGGACTAGGGGAAAGCAAACAAAGGAGAGACAGGAGACACTACCGATAAAATTTGCTAACTTCACTGTCTTATTCAGGGCCAACTCTGATTTTGACCTCCAGATGCTTCCTATTTTTTATGGCTCCTAATCAAAGTCAGCAGTGATGTAAGGAACTGGAGGAAAACCAGGCTTTCAGATGCTGGGTGGAGTTTACAGTAAAGATATGAGTAATACCTGATACTCGCATGCATCTCTCCATCCCACAGATGCGATGATCTTCCTAAAATCACATATGCCACCTCTGGGGAGGGGCAGAGATGTGTTAAAGGTCAATGAAAAAACATATAGGATTTTTAAAAACAGAAATGAAGGATGCATTTTGGTTAAATAATATCTATCACTGTCCTTTGATGGTGCTCTGTCACTTCAAAGCTTTGCCATATGTATGTCTTTGCCTTAACAATTTACCCTGTCAGGAAGGAAGGCACATATTTTCTCATGGCAAAAAGGTCCCTAAAGGACTTGTTTAAAAATGCACATTTCTCAGGTCCACACTGGATATTCTCCTCCAGTAGATTTGAGGTGTGGACTTTGAATCTGAATTTCAACAGCACGTGGTGGGTGAGTGGGCTAGCCTTAGAGAAATGCAGATTTCTACCTAATAGAGTTGGCAAGTATGCACAGTGCTGGACTTTGATCTTTGAAAGGGTGAGAATTATGTCTCATTCATACTGGCACCCTTTTCAGTGCCTAGCACAGAGCTTTGCACATATTTTATGAACAAGTGTTTGCAGAATTTTCATGGTTAGGGAAATTGTCATAGAAGTGGCATCTGAGCAGAGCCTCTCTAAGTGAATGGGATTTCAGGAGACAAGGTCTGGGGTGAAAGGTGTTCCAGAATGAAGAAATAACAAAAGCAAGGTATTGAACATGGGGTTTCCCAGGTATTGGAGAGACGTCTATTGTTTGGTTGGAGCACAGAGTATAGATGTATCAGGAAGTATTGGGAGATAGGATTACAATAATAAGGTAAGATCATATTATATTGTGAAGGAGCTTGAATTTAGGAATTTGTGCTCTTTAGAAGCAATGCAGAAACATTGAATTCCATGTCTTCATGTGTTTGGAGTATTAAGTAGGCTAATGCAATGTCAGATGGGATTTATTTCCACACTGCTGAACCACCCTCTTACCAGAACAGAGCAATTTGGAAAGCTTCTGTGTAAACTCCCAATAACTTTGAAAGTTTTGACATTGGCCAAACTGCATCTCCTTGGGAAACTGTTAATCCCCACATCGACTAGAACTGAAAACACTGGGTTCTAAGTCTTTATCTCTAGCACATCCTCTCTGGAGCTTAGATCCCAGATGCTGTCTGAGCACCTCCATCCAGCTGTCCAATGAGTGAGTACCTTGCCTCTCACATCTTCCCACGTAAACCCAGTACCTTCCCTTAACCCTCTTCTTGGTCTTTGGATCCTGGATTTCGGTAGTCACCTACTCACCTAAATCAGAAACTAGTCATCTTTCACTTTCATGCTTCTTAATAAAGAGCTCTGGATATTCCACTCTTCAGCTAATGCCCCTGTCCTACCCTTGGGATTTTTGCAATTGAAATAATTTTGCTTTTCTTTTGCACATTTCCATATGCATGATTTCTCCCAATTCTATCTCTAAGGTGGTACTGGGGAGGGAAGTTCTATTACAATAGGAAAATGAAGAAAAGAGGGTCAATATTCAGCATTTGACTCCAGAAATCAGATTTCTAGGTTCCTAATAAGATCACTCTTCAAAGAAAGACTTTATTGAGAGAAATTTTTCTCCAAATTCCTTAAAATTCCAATAACATATCAAGACCAGACTTTGGGAGATAAATATTGAATTTCCTATAAGTTAAGTTTTGAGAGGTCTCAGGATCTATATCCTAAAGGAAGCCCCCTACTTCCATGAGAGGAGAGAAAGCCCAACTCTGGTGGTCCAGCGAGCAGTGAGGAGGGGAAGACAGCCTGAGAGGTAGAACAGACCCATGTGTCCTGACTTCTCTCTGCAGCAAGCTGAACCCCCAGAAGGTGGTGTTGGTAGAGAAGTGAAGAACACTATATAAAGCATACATGGCTGTGCCAACACCTCACTGTGAGCTCTGGGAGGAGAGCCGTCTAGAGTAGCTGGCTCTACATTAGCATGGAGAAGCCATAGCTGAATAATAATGGCCCTGTAACACACTGGGCAAGGAACATACCTCTACTATAGCTCTTGAGCTTCCCTTACTCCTGTGTGACACGGAGTGATCCAGAAAGCCATGTATGCCGTGGATGGGGGTGGTGCAGAATCAGCAGGGTGGAAGGTGGAAGATGGGGCTGAGACCTTGAGGGGCAGCAGTGGCCATAAGAGTCAAGGTGATATGATCACATAGGAACATCTCCACACTCCATCTGAGTCAACTGAGCAGAGCAGGTGCATGTGGGCAGACAGCAACACTGAGAGGCAGAGGTTGTCCAATGCTCAGGGAGGTAATAAATGCCGTTTTGGGCACCCAGAGTGAGATCTGCTGGCGCTGATCCACAGGCATCAAACTGTGAATCCTGAGAAAGAAAACACCTACTAAGAAGGAATCTTGGTGGTTTAGTTGGCTAAAATAAAATAAAATAAAAAGAGCCTAGCAGCCGTTTCTGCTCAAGGGCTTCTCACACAACTGCATTTCACAGAGAAGCCTCTGCAGTAAAATGCCTGACTCTGCACTAAGCTGCCTGCCTGCACTGTGTTTCTGCCCTCTGAGCCAGCCCTTATAAAGGAGTTCCTGGAATCCTATTTTAACCAATATTGTTGAGGCTTTCCCCATCCAATCAGAGCTGTGCAGGTCTGATCAATCAGGATGACTCTATCCTAACCAATCAGAACAGTACCTTTGGACCAATCACACTGTGAGAATTCAGAGTCCTTATTTGCATGAGGATGGACCAATCAGGGGCCTGGGGTGAGTACTTCTGTCCATATAAGGCAGCTTCTCCTTCTCTGGCTCAGGAGGTTGTAGGGCACACTTTCCACCTAGTGGAAAGTGTAGTCAGCATTTCTCCTGTTAGAATCGAAACAAAGAAGATGTCCTGGGGAGCAGAGCAGGTTAGACCAGTGCAGAGTGGAATGGAGCTGCCTAGCTGGAGAGAGTCCTGGCCCTGGGGCAGCCTCATAGCCTTGCTGTCCCACTGTATCACAATTAAGCTGTTTCACAGCCCTGCTGTTTTCACAGCCATGCTGTATACTGTTCGCACTGAATAAAGTTTCCTTCACTGCATCCCAAATTGGGGATTCTTGTTGGCGGCTCTGACCATCGGCTGACAAAAGGTATGAAGAAGTGATACATGCTACAGCACGAATAACCTTGAAACCATTATGTTAAGTGAAAGAAGGCGGTCATTAAGAGATACATTTTCAGTTTAGTACCTTTGGCTGGATATGATAGATTACTGGGTGAAACATTCCTTCGATCTTGCTGTCTACAGTGAGAATACTGCTGTGGATATTATTACTTTACATTATACATATCCTTGCTGTGAGGACTCAGGAGAAATGGGGTTTGGCTTTAGATTCAGGAATAGTTGTTCTTCCCCTGAACAAGTGATTCACTTTTATCTTATAAGCATGTGATGTGTGTAAAGGATTCTTCCCTACCGGTGTTGACTGCTAAAGAGATGAGAGCCAGCTCTGCGATCCATCCCTTGCCTTTTCTGTCTCATTATTTACACGCGCACACACACATGCTAATCTCATGCCTGGCTCTCCTTTATGCCCCTCATCTACCCTTCTTTTCTCTTCATCATCTACTTCTATTTTTTATCTTGCTGTATTTTATGGATATTCACATAAAAATTCTGCTTTGGAACAAACAGGATAAATCTCAAACCTCCAGAACATCTCTTGAATCAGCCTCCGTCTCCTATCTTCCTGTATCCCGTTTGGATTGCTGTCGGTGGGCTTCCAAGCGTTCCCCCAGATCCGTGGCTCATTCCTGTGCATTCATTCTCCACACTTCTGCTAAAAAGATTTCTTTTTTAAAAAAAATTCCCTCTCAGCCCTGGCTGGTGTGGCTCAGTGGATTGAGACTGGCCTACAAACCAAAAATATTCCCTCTGCTTATAAACTGTCATTGTTACCTCTTACTTTTAAAATGAGGTCCAGGTCTCTTAGGGGCGTGAATGTGCCTCTTTAGCACCTGACCCTGGCCTCAGTCCTCCCCCAACTCCAGGTCCTCCGACACCCCAGACTCTTCCTGTCCCCTGATTTTTGTACTTCCTTTTCTCCTGGCCTTTGCACGCAGCTCGTCTCTGTCTGGATGCCTGTGTGTGTCCTCCTGTTCCCTCTGAGGGCCTGCATGTGCCCTCCTGCTCCCTCTGAGAACATTTCATTCATCAGGTGCCCCAGGCGGGAGAGCCCTTCCCAGAACCCATTCCCCAGAGTCCCATGGAGGTGGTTCTGCTTTTGTAAAATCACCCCTGTGGTCAGTGGGATCCACTGGGCAGCAACATTCTCTTCTTCATCTTTGTGTCATCGACCTTTAGCTCTGGGTTTTGTTTATAGTAATGACTGCTGAATTAATTTGAGTATCTTAGAGTGGATGGCTTATGAATAATACTGCCTTTTCCTTCTCCTCCACCAGATTTGGAATGCCGGAGATCGATGGTGAAATCAAGCAAAGGCAGAGATCAGAATGTCAGCTTTATTACTGATAAAGGTAGAGAGTGCAGCAAAGATGAGTATTCAAACCAGGTTTCCTAGAACTGGGCTCCAAGGCCCCAGGTTGGAATGTGTCAGGTGGCATCAGCTGGGATTTACAGAGCAGATCTGTTTACCCAGAAATGACTCCTCACACTGCTCAAGGAAGAGACACACCCCAGGCTTACCCTGCAAAGTGAGCCTGGCCCTGAGCATGGAGGCCAGGGCTCTGTGTGAGACAGCCACTCGAGGGGCAGACAGGTCTCCAGGGAGATTCTCCAAAGGCCTGAGTGACTCACTGCATCTCCTCATCCCCAGCCCACCCAACAGGTAAGTCACTCCTCTGTTGAGTGAGAGAAGTCATTCTTCTCAATACCTTCAGTGGGTGAGGCTTCTGGTTGGGGGCCAAGACAATATGATGAAGGGAGGAAGGACATTGGTCAGGGTCTTATCCATGAGACAAGGCGTTCTTTGCTGATCCAAGCACAGACTGTTATTGGGAAGGCCGGGGCATTGCTGTTAATTTTTGTGGGTGGAAAAATGCCATAATGGTTATAGTTACATTAAAAAAAGTCTTTATCAGTTAGAAATGCACACTGAGATATTTATGAGCGAAATAATATGATATCTTGGATTTACTTTAAAATATTTCAGCCAAGACAAAAACAAAAACAAGAGGTGAAAGGAAAGGTCAAAACAGGTGAAAAAAATTGGCTAAATATTGATAATTGTTGAACCGGATGATAGGTACACAGGGGTTTATTATACTATTTCCTTCAATTTCCTGTATGTTTGAAAATATCCATATACATGTTTTATATAAAGAGATATTGAGTAGCATAGGGGATCTCTGAGCTGTCTACCAACCAGGCTGGTAAGGGAAAGGCAGCCAGGAGCGACAGGCCACGCCAGCCACAGAACTGAAGGCACTGGCGCTGCCCACGGCTCACAGCCACAGGGGTGAGTGTTGGATCCCATCTCTGCATCTCTTACCATTGCTATGTCCAGAAACCAGGTGTAGCCATGTCCTCCACCCTCCTGTAGGCAGAATGTATCTTCCTCAGGCGACGGGCTTCTAGAGCAACATCTAGGCAGGAGCATCTGCTTGGCTGCGCCTGGGCCACTGGGCCTTCGTTTCCTGCCCTCAGCTGGGGAAGCAAGCACCTGGCAGCCTTGCATCCCTGGTGGGAGGTGGGCTCTGCCTCAGACAATGGGGAGGGGAGTTCCTTCTGTTCAGGAAGGGATTCAGGTTGTATTTTAAAAGAAGGATAAATACGCCCTGTTGGGACAAAACGGTTCTCTGAGCATTTTGAAGTGTGTCTGCATTTTTATTAGTTTTTCACTGGAACCTCTACAGCTACTAGCACCTGTGCAGGTCTTTGTATTTTGCAAATGTTTTTACACACATTCTCACATAACTCTAATGAGCTTTTTTTTTTTTTTGAGAATTTTTATGAGTTTATTTGAGCCAGACTGATAATAAGGCAGGGAGCAAGGTCTCCAATGCTCCTGACCCTAATAATCTTATGTTTAGAGTTCACAAGGTGTTTTCACGCTCTTCTCCACAACTTCGACTCAGAATCATCCCATAGTATGATGAGAAAATTCTGGAAAAGAGGGATGAAGTGACACACCCAGCCAGTTCCCAGAGCTTTGAAATGGTGACCTCAAACTCCAAACCCAGAGACTCCTGCTCTGAGACCAGCCTGGGTCATTTCCACTGTAAGGCCACCAAACTTTCAGTAACGACTTCCAGCCCGATTTTGAGCATGCATTCTTTATCTTAATCTGGTCAAGAACCAAAAACATGTCAGTTTCTGTCCTCCTTCGTAACTTTTCTGGATAGCTTTTCTCAGTCTTTTGAGGACTGTCACAAGCAGACACAAGAATATAAAAAAATCTATGGGCAGTTTCAGACAGAGCTGTAAACTTGATATCCCACTACTTTTAGGCAACATAGAATAACCTGTCTCAAGCTCATTGTCAACGAGGTGGTAGCTCCAACAGAGGGCAGATGAGTTAACTCTCAAAGAATCTGAAGTATGAAATAGGTTGAGAGGCAGCTAGGCCTGGAAAGTAGGCTGGTGATACAGCATACCGTTGAGCCCCAAATATCAGAGAGTCAGCTGAGATAATTGCCTGAGATTCACACAGCCACCCCAAGAAGTGTTTACTCCAGGGCACCTGGAAAAAAGATGGGGAGCTGTGAAGTGTCAAGCAGGAGTTGCTGTTCTGAATGCAAGTAACTGGCCTCAGCACATTCCAAGGGAGAAATTGGAAAAAAAAAAAAAGTATGACGCTATGTCAAAAGAAGGCTCGGGCCCAGCAAGCTCTCCCCTGCTGCTTAATACAGGAAATATCTCCCAAACATCTCAGCTAATCCTCCACCAATACAATGAGAAATGAGCTCCTCTGGCAGCCAAGCAGTTATTAGGCAAGGACAAAAAAAATATTCCCGCCCATAGCAACAGAGCCAAAGATAACAGCAGGGAATAGAGAAGCTGCAGAGACGAGGCGGATACAAAACATTGGATCCTGGAGCCCCCCAAAGAGACTGACGTGTGAGAAAATAACAGGCCTCATTTTGCCCAAGAAGCTAAGTAACATCTTGTAAACTTCAGGAATTAATCTATCACCAGGGCCAAACTGAACTCAGCTTCATAAAAGAGGGGAATAGGCTGTAGAAATGACAAGCAGGATTGAAATGGGGCCCCATTTTGATGAGGCTTTCAGATCTGGTAACTGGCCTGTTGATGAGACAAACACAGGAGGCAGAAAGATGCAGGTGGTGTTCCCACTTGCAAGAACACATGGATTTATACCCATCAGTGTGGCTTAGTTGGTTGGAGCGTCATCCCATGAACCAAAAGGCCATGAGTTCGATTCCTAGGGTACATACAGACCTAGGCTGTGGGCTCAGTCCCCAGTTTGGGCATGTGTGGGAGGCACCTGATCGATGTTCCTCTCTCGTATCAGTATTTCTCTTTCTCTTTCCACCCCCACCCCCTCTCCCTCTGGAATCAATAAATATATATTTTTAAGAAGCATGGGTTTATGCACATTGTGTGCATAGATAAAGATTTCATGTACAGGGAGATTTGCTTCCCAATAAATACTCCTTCGAAATGCCCCTTTCTTATCAAAGTGCTCATTTTCCCCAACGTCTTCCAAGTTCTATGTTCGCACTGGGGGGAACCCCTCCTACACAGACAGTCTCTCAGCAACACCTTGTAGCTACCAGTTGCGTCCATCCAGGGAGCTGTTCCATTTGTCTTTAATAAAGGAGTTGGGTTCCTCCTTCAGGGTTTTGTAGGATGCAGCAGCAGCTAGCGAGACAGGGAGCCAGGGAGCCAGGGCACAGAGCCCAGGGCAAGATAAGCTAGAGAAAAGTCATTTTCTATAAACTTTTACTGCTTTAAAAGTATTTATTTTCTTTGTTCTTTGCAACAAACTTGTTAGAGAGCCCTAGAATTTTGCCACTGAATGGACTTTAGGGATCACCCAACAGGCTTATTTTACAGGAGAGAAACTGAGGCTGAGCGTTTTAAATTACTTGTTCAAGACCAGACCCATCCTCTTGCCTTCTGGGGAAGTGCTCTGCTCATTAATCATCCTGCCTAGTCCCCTCCTTGAGCTGGGAAATTCATACACTGGACTCTTATTGTTTTAGAGTTCTTTTAGGAAGAAAACGAAAAATATTTCCTATCTCAACAATCTGTCTCAATTTGTTAGTTTCATTGGTCCATAGCAAAATTATCCAAGTTCCTTTAAATCATCCTTGTATCTTTTTTTAATTTAAAACAATTAGAAACCACTGGAATTCCATATGGAGGTGAAATGTCTCCTGGCTATCCCAATTCCAAATCCACCCACTCTCTTCCCCTATGAACACTCTCCCCTCTCCTGCACCCTCCTTCTCCTCAGGGAGGATTGTCCATGTGATGTCAAAGCTATAGGTGGAAAAGTATGAAGTTATATCAATCATTGGTCGTTTGGTGTATACAACAAGTGACTGCCCTCAACAATTTGACTATGCCCCTGCTCTCCCAACAGAGACTGAACTGATCGACTTTGGCACCTCCTAAAGATCACATCGGGGTCTTCCACCCACATGGTAAAGAATGCAGCCTCTGGAGACTGATGGCTCTCAACTGTGAGCAAATTGCATAACCTTCTTGGGCCTCAGTTTCCGCATCTGTGAAACAGGAGTCAAAATAGTGCCTATCTCAGGGATGACGAAGGGTAAGTGAGGATTCAATGTGACAATCTACTTACACGGTTGGGGGAGCACTTGGCACAGAGTGAATGCTAACTATCAGGGTTTCAGTGACTACTGAATTAAAAAAATACAAGGGAGAAATGGGGATATTAAATTTCTGCCAATGGCCTGATCCACTCTTATCTGTAATTACATCGGCTTATGTTCAGATTTCAAATTGTTAGGGCCAATTCTATAAACTTTCAATCAGTTGCTTCTCTCAAATGCCAATCTGAGTCTTGTGTGCATGGAAAGAATATTGTTCTCCCTTATCTAAGAGCTACAAGCAGCCAGATTTCTCATCGGTATCAATGACCCCTGACCCCTTTGAGTCAATTGGGGAAAATTGTACAGAGACTGGGTAATTAGCAATAAGGAATTACTGTTGGTTGGATATGTTCATGGTATTGTGTTGGTTTGTTAAAAAGTCCTATTTCTTAAACATATGCACTGAAGTACTTATAAGTTAAACGAATTATGTCTGCTACGTGTTTTAAAAATACCCCAGGAAAAAAAGAGGCAAGGGGGTGGATATGAAACAAAAATGGCAGAACATTAATAATTTTGAAGTTGGGTTCATTATACCAGGTTCATTACTCATGTATATTTGAAAATTTCAATAATAACAAGTAAAAAAAAGAATATCCTGACCCTTCTTTAAAATGAGTTTAACCAAGACCTCCATTAACATTTCAAAAGGAAAACACACACACACACACACAATAATTGAGCAAAGTAGGTCAAATTTCTTACAGTCACCATTATTGGTTGCCAGAGCTAAAAAAGCACCCCAGCCTTACCTTGTTGGCCTGGGCAGACCTGGATAAACGATGGTCAACGACTTCTGACTCACGGCAGGTCTGGCTTGTCGGTAAGAACTCAGCTCCTCCAAGAACCTTCTCCACAGCCGCTGTCTAACTGAGGACTGGCACCCACTTCCTCTGGACCACACCTCTCAGGTTCACCCTGTACTGGTCCCTTAGGCGAGTGGAACACTTCGTGTCTGTCTCTGGGCTTTGAGCCAGCCTCTTCCTCTACCTCTCTCCTGGAGTTCTCCATGGGTCCCGATGCTTTCTACCTTTGCTTTAATCCTGCCCTGTCTGCCTATTCTATTTCTGTGCAGCTTTTGTTTGGCTGAAGCGTGTACACCAGCCAGAAATTAATGCTGGTTCTACTCTTCCCTAAAGCTGTAGCCTTCATCCATCACCCTAACATGGCAGTTGGGTCTGGCCTCTATGACAGCCACCTCTTTCTCAAGGGTCAGCCTGCCTTACATCACCTCCTTTTAAACCTTGAGCTCCCTCTAGGATTACCCATTGGGTTCCCTTTCCTGTGATCTAATTTGTTGTAAGCTATTATACTGGGACATGATTTGCTGAACAGACATGATTGACAGCTTCTTTGCTCAATAACTGATCACATCCCCTCTGTTTCAGTTTTTCAACACTACCCGCTTCCTCAAGTTCTCTTTGTTTGACTCATTACTCTGGAGGTTTTAAGAATCTTCTGGAATTCTAACATCGGTTTACAAATTCACGCATATTATGCACATGCTATATTTTCCACATAGAATAGATGGAAAGAAAACATCAATTTCACCTAAAGAAAATTAGACTTATTCCTTGTAGCCTGGTCAAACACTTGGCTAAATAAGAGAGGTGATTTATTTGCTCCTTCTGTGGTTGCTGAGGTGATGAACAGGAAATGTTACTGACTTAGGTAATCCTCATCAGTTACTTGCTGTTGGCTGTGACCAGTTTGTAGAAAGAGCAATGGGCCAGGCTCTGAATTTGGTTCAGGTCATGGAGTTTGTAGAAAGTAATAATTGTATTATGGCCAAAGAGATGCAGATAGATATTTTAGCCCCTGGGGGTGCTGCCCTGTCCAAATCCCACACAGTTGCCCTCACAGCTGGGGGATAGCTCAGCTATCCTCAGCACATCCTGCTTAGCCCCTGGGAATGGGGGAGCCTGGCCTGAGGTTTCCAGCACAAATAACTTTGTTCTGTATTTACCCCGTTGCCCATCAGACTGTCAATCTCCTTTCTCTAAGTTCAGAGGAAGTTTTGGCTGATCCCTCTTCTTTCCCAGGTACTTTCAAGCATACTCTCTTTTTAAAATATGCTTTAAATCAAAATGCAATCTCTCACCCCTTTCAAAGCCCTTCTTCTTCCCCACAGCTGGCTCAGAAATGTGTGCACTGTCTCTCTCCTGGTTTCACCTCCAACCCTTCCCTCCTGCCGCTGATGGCTCCTCCTGAGTTTGGGTGAAGGGGAAGGAGGAGAGGTATGGTGAGAGTGCACTGGGCTGGTGCTCTTGGTACTTGTGGGTGGTGCCCTCTGTGTGGTGGACATCTCCATGTGGACTCTCTCTCTCTCCTGGGGCAGCAGCGCACCCCACACACACTTTTCCCCCGACTTACCTCATCTGTCAGGCTCCCTTCTTTTACTCGAGCCTTGAGGCCTCAGTGCAGGCCCCTGAGCCAAAGGGAAAACTTAGTCGTGCTCCCCCACCCTCGGTGGGAATGCAACTTGCTCCCTCAACATTTCCGACCCATTGTCTTTCCATCTCAGGAAGCACCAGCCCACCTCTCACCTTTGGACTTGTCTGTGTGTGAGAGAGAGAGAGAGAGACAGACAGACAGACAGACATGGACCAGTCTTTGGATCCAGGGACAGAGGACAAGCTTTTCCAGAACCGCTCCTGGCTGCACTCCAGCTCCCTGGGAGCACTGCGTGTTTCCCATTGTCTAACGCCCTCGGAGGGCTAGCTGCTCAGCTCACCCACGTGACCGGATGAAGAGGAGAGAACCGAACGTGGAGGCAGGTTGCTGATAAAAGAACTCAGGCAAGATTTGTATTACTTTTCATTTTAAGAATGAAGCCAAGCTTTTAATTTTTTAAACTATTGCCAGGCTGTAATTAATATCCGCTAAAGCCTGTCATTGAAGAAATTATACTGCTGCTTCTGACATCACTGTCCAGCGTGTTTCAAAGGCAACGAGCCTCCCTCCGAGATGCTGAAGCGGCACGAGAGTCCTCACGGAGAGCCTTGCCGGAGTCCAGGGTCGGCGGCGTTTTACTGCTCTGTGTGCCCTGGATGCTGCAACCTGTCTTGTAACACATCATCAGGGTCCCTCAAGATTCTCAAATGATTACATTTCAAATGCGAGAATTTTAATGCCTTCCAGGAAAACGCAGATGTTGTTCTTAGGCATACTCAGCAAATCCTATGCACTATAGAATGATCTACACAAAAATGTTTGGGCGGTGCGTTTCCTCAGCGGGCAGGCGGCCACATTCCTTACCTATGAGTCAGGCTTTCTAGGTGGCACAGGGAGGTAATGCCCAGCCTTCCATCTCCCGCTGCCAAGTTTTCTTCAGTTGATGCTCCCATCACAGCTGCTAGTAATGCGTGGGATGGGCACCCACCATTCCCAAGGCAGAGCTGGGGCCAGAACCCTGGGCTTTGGGGAGTGACATTTTCACCCTACCCTTGGAGCTCCTGCAGTGGAACTATTTTGGAAATATTTCAGAACCAGCCACCTAATATGGAGAAAATGTAAAGCAAAAAAGAAAAATATAGCAAACAAAAATAAAAATCAACCCCCTGCACTCTCAGATCCAGAATCGGTGTAAATCCTTTCACCAAGTTTTGTACTGTTGGTGATGTCAGAGAGGAATGCCTACCAAAGGCTGCTAGAACATCACGTAAGTGGATTCAGGTGGTATGTGATCCTGTGAGACTGGCTTCTTTCACTCCACTAATGTCTTTGAGATTCCTTTGATTTGCTGCATATATCAGGATAGTTTATTCCTTCTTATTTCAGATAATGACAATGTAATTTGCCCTATTAACAAGAAGAAAAAACACCATACGGTCCATATGATCATTTCAAAACAATATACAGAAAATCACATGAAAAATACAACATCCATTCCTGTTAAAAAAAAACACCCTTCTAGAAATAGAAATAATAAAGTAGAAATAGAAGGGAACTTCCTCAATCTGAAAAAGGATATCTACAAGAAATCTATAGCCAACATAATTCTTACTGCTGAAAGACTGTGCTTTTAGCCCAAGGTCAGCAATAAAGAAAGAATATCTAATCTCACTATTCAACATGGTACTGGAGGTTCTAGCCAATGCAATAATACAAGGAAAAGAATTGAAAGGCATTCAGATTAGAAATGAAGGATCACATCAACTTTTCTTTAATCATACATGACATAATCATGTACACAGAAGGCCCTGAAGAATTTACAAACTGCTACTAGAATTGATAAGTGAGTTAAACGAGACTGAACACAAGGTTAATATGTATATATATGTGCATTTACATATGCATATATGTATATGTATTCACATGCTGGAAACACACAATCAGACACTGAATGAACAATAGCATTTACAATAGCTTCAAAAATATGAAATACTTGAAAATAATAAAAGATATGCAAGGCTTGTATACTGAAGCTATAAAACATTGCTGTGGGAAATTACGTTCATGGATCAAAAACTCAGTCTTTTAAAGATGTCAATTTTTCCTTGTTTGATCTAAACATTCAATGTGAGCCCACTGAAAATCCTGGCAGCCTTGTTTAGAAATTGACAAATAGATTCTAAAATTTATGGAAATGCCAAAGACTGGACTAATCATAACATCTTTGGAAAAGAACAATCAAACTTTAGATTTATACTATGTAAAACCAAGACTCATTATAAAGTCACAGTCATCAAGATAGTGTGATAGTGCACAAGATAGAGAATTAGTTTAATGGAATGGAAAGGAGGGTTCGGAAATGTTTCCATACATATTGCCGTTGATATTTGACAAAGGAGCCTAGGTAACTCAATGTTGAAAAGTTAGTCTTTTCAATGAGTGATGCTAGAACAAGTGACTATCTGTGGTAGGCAAAATTCTAAAGCTGTCTCTCCCAGATTCTGCATTCTGATTATTCAAACAGTAATATGGGTACTACTGCTAAAGGAACTTTGCAAATGTAATTAAGGTTATAGACTTTAAATAGGGAGATTAGGACTATCCACATGGGGCCGATCTAATCACTTGAGCCTCAATAAGAGAGACCTTTTTCTGGTTGGAATCAGATGGTGAAAGAGGGAGGCAGTGATGAGAAGTCAGAGAGATTCAAAGTGTAAGGAGGACTTGACCTGCTGTTGCTAGCTTTCGAGACAGCCGTGACCCAGGACATTCAGGTGGCTTCTGGAGACTGAGGACAGCCTCCCAAGCCAGCAAGGAAATAGAGACCCCAGACCTGCAACCACCATAACTAACATCTTTCAACATCCTGAGTGAT
>CM052546.1:44219979-44413514 GCA_028533065.1 Trachops cirrhosus | reverse complement strand
GAAAGAAAGAAAGAAAGAAAGAAAGAAAGAAAGAAAGAAAAGGTGATCCTTGATCCTAACCTCACACTATATAAAAAAATTAACTCAAAATAGGTCATAGATCTAAACATAAAAACAACATCTTTAAAACTTCTGAAAGAAAACATTTGGTTTGGGGTTAGCCATGATTTCTTAAATAAAACATAAAACCCATACATTTTTAAAATAAAAATCAATAAATTAGTCTTCATCAAAATTAACTTTTGCTCTTTGAAAATACTGTCATAATGTGAGAAAAAGGTGTAGGCAGAGACAAAAATATTTGTAATACATGGTTCTAATGTGCCTAGGACATGGAAAACTCTTACAACCCAATAACAGGACAAAGAATCCAACAGCATATGGGTAAAAATTTGAAGAGGCACTTCATACACACATACAGATTGTAAATAAGCACAGGAAAATATGCTCGAGACATCATTAGACACGAGGGAACCGCAAGTAAAACCATCGTGAGATACAACTGCATGTCCACTGGAATGGCTGAGTCAAAGCTGACCATGCCCAGCACTGGTGAAGGTAGTTATTGGAACTGACATACGTCACTGGTGGGAATTCAAGTGAAAAAGTTACTCTTGGGTTGGCCAAAATGCCCATTTAGTTTTTTCTGGAAAATAGAGGACACATTTTTCATTTTCACAACAAACTTTATTGATTTGGATATTTTGAGTACATCGGCTCTCTCCCATAATGTTGATTGCTCTCAATTAATGTCTTGATTTGATCGCTATCAACTTCAGCTGGTCTACCCGACTGGGGAGCATCTTTCAGAGAGAAATCTCAAGCACAAAACCTCACAAACCACTTTTGACATGTTCAATCAATCACAGCACTTTCTCCATACACTGCAAAAATCTTTTTTGTGTTTTAGTTGTGTTTTTATTTTTCTTGAAGTAATAAAGTGTAAGATGCCAAAGTGTTGTATGTTTTCTTCCATCTTCAATATCAAAATGGCTCCACAAAAATTCACCAATTTTGCTAAGTTTTTTTAAAAATGCATATTGATATGACAGCTATCACAAAACAATCTAACAAAATTGTTTCAAATGAAGTTAAAAACAACTAAATGTTATTAGAGCCATCTTATGGAAAAAAACCAAATGAACTTTTTGGCCAACCCAATACAATGGTTAATTTTATGTTAACTTGACTGGGCCACAATTCCCAGATATTTGTTTAAACATTATTCTGGATGTTTCCTTAAAGGTATTTTGAATGAGATGAACATTTAAATAACGGATTTTCCTCCATAATGTGGGTGGGCCTCATCCAATCAGTTGAAGGACTGACTAGAGGAAGAGACTGACCTTCCCTGAGCAAGAAGGTATTCTTCCAGCAGATGGCCTTTGGACTTGAACCACAACTTCAGTTCTTCTCAGAGTTTCCAGCCTGATACACTTGAACTGCAACATCACCTTTCCTTGGTAAGATGGTTAATTTTATGTGTCAACTTGGATATTTGGGATGCCTGGATATTTGGTAAAAATCTTTCTGGATGTGTCAGTGAGGATGTTTCTGGATGAAATTAACATTTGAACTGGTTAACTGAGTTAAGCAGATTGCTAGTATGTGTAGGTTTCCTTCAATCCACTGAATAGGCCTGAATAGAACAAAAGACTGGATAAGAGATCATTCACGCTCTCTGCCTGATGGTCTTGAGCTCAGACATTGGTCTTCTCTGCTTCTGGACCAGGACCAGAACTTACACTATTGGCTCTTCTGGTTCTCAGGTCTTCAAACTGCTATTCATGGGACTTCTCTCTCTTCATAATCATGTGAGCTAATTTCTTACCAAAAAAAATCTCTTTCTATTTCTCCATGCAATGTCAAGTCTCTTCCTCAATGCAAGCTGAATGACCAGACTCTCCGGGAATCTGTTAAAAGTGATGGAGTTGACTGGGAAAGAATGAGATCCTGTACATCTGAATAAGATGTGTGGGGAGACCTGATGAAGCTGAGGACGTTGGTCCCCTAAATTCTGATGAGTCTTCTTTGCTATAGTAGAAGAGGTCTCTCTGACCTCAGTGGATGTGGCTTACCACCACTTCCCCAAACCACTGGTAGTCACCTGAAGCCTCTATACCCCCTTCTGAGGGGATTAACCCTGCATAGCCTGAGAAAAGTATATTGGCCTCCTTTGAGACAGTTACATGCAAGACACTATTGATTCTCCTTGGGACCCCCCCAGGACCCCTTTTTGCTTCTTGACTTATAACTGGACTCAAGACCCAACAGGCCCCTAAAGGTGAGGTAAAAAGTGTAACCCATGAGGTCATATTCTGAAGGAACTCTTTGATGTTTCTAATGTATATATAAAGAAATCTAGGGAATATGTGTGAGAATGGATATTAAGGATATGGGGTAATGGGAGAAGTTGTATTAAATTATTCCCATTGGATCAGGTTTCCAAAGCTGCGATTCTGCATTTGGTGTTGCAGTTTAAGGAGTTAGAAAGAGTTCTAATGGCTTGTATGATTGGTTGGCTGAAACATGGATCAAAAGGGGACCCACAGTGAATGAATTGGAAATGCTAGGCTTGCCTTAGTTTAATGTAGAGGAAAGGATTCAATGGCTCATGGAGATATGAATGTTAGAGTGGATTTGTCACTTAAAACCTACTCACCCACACTGGGTGGGTCCAGAAGACATACCTTTCAAATCACTGTGAGGAGTAAGTTTGTGGGGGAAGCCCCAGCATCCTTGAAGAACTCTGTGATAGCTCTTCTCTGTTGGCCGGACCTTACCGTGGGATCTGCAGTCATTGAGTTGACATGAGTGTTATGAATGTGTGTCTCCTTATCAGGTAACATATGTATTGACTTTATATCACAGTATTTAAAGATTGTAATGTTACATCATAGCATTTAAGGCATGAAATGTCCTTTTTTGGGGAAGGGTCAGTGAATTTTTGCTGTATGTAGGATAGTTATATCATATTAGATGAAAGTATGACCTTGTTATTATCTTCATTTGGAGATAATTATGGCTGAAGTAGATTTGTATGAGTGTTGAGTTGATAAGGGGTGGACTTGTCATGTTTAATATTATGGGTTAACTTGGCTGGGCCATGGTGCCCAAGTATTTGGTCAACATTATCTTGGATATTTCTGATTGTGTTTTTGGATAAAATTTACCTTTAACTTGGTAGACTTTGAGGAAAACAGATTGCCTTCCATAATGTGGTTGGACCTTATCCAATTAGTTGAAGGCCTAAAATTATGGACTGAATGTTTGTGTGTCTCCCCCAAATACATATCTTGAAGCTCCAGCCCCAAATGTGATAATATTAAAATATGGAGCCTTTGGGGTAATTAGGTTTAGATAATTCCATCATGAGATTAGTGCCCTTAAGAAAAAGAGACACCAGAGCTTTTCTCTCCCAGGTGAGGATATACGTATGAATAGCAAGAAGACAGTCATCTGCAAGCCAGGAAAAGGGTCCTTGTCATAATCCTGCCATGCTAGTACCCTGATCTCAGACTTCCCAGACTCCAGGACTATGAGAAATAAATGTTTTTAAAGCCACTCAATGTAAGACATTTTGTTATAGCAGCCTGAGTTGACTAAGACACCTGAGTGGAACCAAAGATTGACCTCCCTTGAGGAAGAACAAACTCTTCCAAGAGATGTTCTCAGACTTGAACCACAATATTGACTTTTGCCTGTGTCTCCAGCTGGCTCACACTGAAGATTTTGGACTTTGCAGCATCCATAACTTCTCAAAATAAATTTCTGTTTCTCTATAGACACATGCTATTGATTATGTTTTTCTGGAGAACTCTTGACTAACACAGTCACTTTGGAAAACAGTTTGGTGGTTTCTTAAAAAGTTACACATCCACTTTTCACATGACTTAATCATTCCATTTACTTAAGAAAAAGTATATATCAGCACAAGGACTTAGACGTGGTTGCTTACAGCACCTTTATTTCTAGTAGCTCCATAATGGAAACACTCCCACATATTCATTAACAAGTTAATTGATAAATTTTGGTATATCCATCTAGTGGAGACATATTTAGCAATAATAAGAATGAACTATTGATAGCCACAATGTGATGAATCTCAAATAATTATGCTGAGTGAAAGAAGCCAGTAAAAAAGAGTATTTACTGCATGAACTCCTTTATATAAAATTTTAGACAATGCAAACTTATCTATAGGGTCAAATGTAGTTCAGTGATTACCTAGAGATGAGAGTGCAAATGGAAGTTCCAGAACAGCATGAGGAAACTTTGGGAGTGATGGATATGTTCATGATCTTGACTGTGGCAATGGTTTCAAATATCTCAAAAACCATCATATCAGTTATACCTCAATAAAGCTGTAAATGCTCTCCAAACAAAAATGACAACAAAGCAAACACAGCCCATACTTTATGATACTCACTCTTTAGTGGGACAATGTTGCTGTTATTTATAGAATTCTTACTTTGTGCCACATAATGTCCTTAGCCTCTATATGGCATTTCTTTTAACACACGGGTGGTATTATTATCTACTTTTTATATAAGGAGAAAAGTGAAGTTAGAGAGGTTAGGATGTAACCTCTCCAACCTCAGCTCTCTAACCAGAAATTTGAGTCCATAGCCATTCCCATATGGAGCTTTAGCATATGGGAGGCTGAAGCATGAGGAGGGGCAGGAGCATAAACGAGCTTGCGTTCCAAGCTCAGGAGTAAAACTTTCATCTTGCAAGTCCATGGATTTGTCAAGGGTTGCCTTGACAACAAACAAAAAAGTATTGAAATGAAAGGAAGGATTTAAAAAATGGAATTAAGAAAGGGATGGAAAGAAGAAAGGAAGGGAGGGAGGGAAGAAGGGAGGGAGAAAAGAAGAAGGGAGGAAGGAAAAAACCAGGTTGTACTGTCCAGGATTTTAAATGATAATTTAAACATAAAAATACAATAGAGATGTAACAATCTTGAGGCCTAAGGCCTCCATGGATGAGGCTGGCTGGGGAAGGGCTGGTTGTGGGTCTTGTCCACTCCTACTTAGTGATCTGTCCTCTTCAGTATTTGTGTGTGAAGGACAGTTGGGGAAATTCACTCCAATTATATACAGTCTCAGGAATGGCCTTTAATACTTCAATGATGAATAGAGTGAGAGGCTAGCAGGGGAATTCAGTCAATGCTCCTTGGAATTTCCTTGGAAATGCTGAATGATACCCTAGAAAGGAAAGTTTGTGGGTACTGAGATCATAACCTAATTATCACTCAGGTTACAGATGCTTCCCCACATGGGTAATTCCAAAGACCTAGTGAGAAATTACTCACTTTGGGACAACACAGAGAAAAAAATCTCAATTATAGCATTCTGTAACTATTATCAACTACAAGTGTATTTAGTTTATTGGAAATGTAATCATATGGCTCCCTAAAAGGTAATTATTTACTTTCCAAAACATGAATATACTATTTTCTGTACAGACCAAGAGATACAATCTGAGTCACAGACTTCAGACGGGTTTATTATGAACTGCGTGTTCCTATCCCCCCAAATACATATACTGAAGCCCTAACTCCCATTGTGATGATATTGGAGGTGAGACTTTTAGGAGGGAATTAGGTAGTGCGGCAGTCCCTCATGATGGGATTCGTGCCCTTATAAGAGGAGGTACCAGAGAGCTTGCGCTGTCTTTCTACCGTGTAAGCCCCCCAGTGAGAAGGTGGCCATCCACAGCCAGGTAGAGAGTGCTCACCAGGAACCAAATGGCCAGCTTCTTGATCTGGAATTTCCAGCCTCTAGGACTGTGAGGAAATAAACGTCTGTTTAAGCCCCCCAGCCTATGGCACTTAGTTATGGCAGTCCAAGCAGTCTGAAGCACAGGACTATTATAACCCACTCTGCAAGAATACAAAAGCAGTCATCTTCAAACACCACGGCCACACCTAGCTGCAGAGGATACAGAGTGACAATGAGGCTATCAGTGTTCTAGTTTTGCCTCTCCCCCTAATATAATGTGTGACTTTGAATGAGGCTTCACTTTTGTAATTTTCATAGTAAAATCAGGGGTTGGACATAAATGCCTTGAACCCCTTGGGGTTCCTAAGGAATCAGTCAGACTCTATTTTTTCAACTGTTGGTTGAGTGGTATGACTTACACCTAGTCTTAGCTTAAAAGGGTAACAAAGATATGGGACAACTTCTGTTCTCTGTTTCTGGAGGGTTTTTTTCTCATCTATCTACAACTTTTATGTGATTTCTTAACTTGAAGACCTTTTCCTGAAGTTGAGGTGATTGGATTAGGTTCCTGGGGCTTTGCAGCAATAACGAGTGGTTACTATGTAAAATGCCTTAGGGCAAGCTTAGTTGCCAGACAACTAGCTTTAAGTTCTTGAAGAACTAAGACACTAGGGGGCTAGTTCAACAACACCTGTCATCCCTCCTGTGATTTAGAGCTGTTTGTGGTGAGCTCGGGCCAGCAACAGGTGTTGAGACCTCAACTGTCATTGTAGGTAGGTGGGCAAGACCAATTAGGCAGCGCAAAGTCATTAGTGTGTGTAATTATTCCAGCTCCCCCTTGAACAGCTGTCCATGAAGGCATAGATGGACACTAGAGGGGTCTGGCTGTCTGGGTGGGTGGAGGAAGGTGGGGGTGTTTCACAGAATTTCACAGTCCCCTTGGCAGGCATAACCACAGCCATTAAACTGATCTCATACATCTTGATGTTATTTCTCTCAACAAGCAATAACCTCAGCTTTCCATGACTGTGGTTTCTGTAAGCTGCAAATGAATTCCTTGACTCTGAGTGAAGGTGTCCAACTGGAAACAGAAAAAATAAATTTATTCCATAAAGGTATTTTGTCATCAGGGAGTGCCCCACATTTGGAAGAGTCCAGTGGGTAAAGGTCACTTTGGAAATCACCAGAGGAGTAGTTAGTCACTCAGGCATACTAATAACCAACACTTATTGAGCATCTGCTGGCTACGAGGCCCTATGCTGGATGTTTCAGATGCTGCAGACGAACAACTATGGCTCTTATTTTCAAAGAATTCACATACCATCAAGAGAGATGAAAGCTGAAACTATAAGATTTAATCAAATGAAACTGTAGACATTCAACTACTTTGGCTTATTAAAACACAGCAATTTCATATGGCTCACACAGATGTTAGCACGTCTTATGTATATAACATGCTACCAGAACAGAGAGTGATGTGCGATTGATTTAAATGTTGGCTCATTGTCAAACGGCTTTAAAGAGGAGAGGACATTTAACTTTGGCCTAAAAGGGAAAATAAAAATTTGAAAATAATTTAAAAGATGAGGTGAAAAGGAAGTAAATTGCATTAATGCCATAAATGTTTTTTGAGCATCTACTATGTGGGGGATGGTATAATGTGCTTGTGATGCAGTGTTTGGCCTACATGTTGATAGTCTCTGGCTTCCTGGAATTTATACTCCAAGGAGGGAGGCAAACCCTAAAGAATAACTACCCAACTATTATTTAATTACAGTTCTGTTAGGTGCTAGAAAGAAGCAAAATCTGCTATGAGAGAAGGTAACAGGGGCCTCATTTGGTCTGGCAGGCCAGAATGAGCTTTCTTTAGGTGAATTCTCCAAGGTAAAACAGAATTAACCAGAACCAGATACAGGTTGTAGAAAGCATTAGCCTGACCAAGACCCTGCGTCAGGCCAAGGGAGCAGCATTCCACCTTCTCAGAGTTTAATGGTCTTCAGAGCATGCTTCTCTCTGATGTGATCACATTTCCACCATCTCTGGCATTTGCTAATCATATGCTAGGGGACCTGGGTTCAAGGATGAAGCCAAATCACAAAGTAGGTGACTTGGGTGAAGACATTTAAACTAGAAGCCATCTGCGTGGATGGAAAATCAAATAATGAAATGAAAATGAGAGAGAAGGTATTGCGTTTTCCAGTTGTTCCAGCATTTTCAGCCTGCTTTTCAGATTCTTGCTATGTCCTCTTAGGTCTTAAGCCCAGAATGCCTTAGAGAAAATAGGCTTAAAACTTCTCAGGAGCTTTTACCTGAAAGCATGTCAGAGTTTCCCACCTTTGAGGGGTGCAGGTGGTTTACAAGCACCCCCCATTTGGACACGTGTGGATCCCTTCTGGAAGGCTCAGGACTCCGGCACAGACTCTGAATGGAGGGACAGCCTCAGGGTCTGACCAGCTCAGATCAGAGCTGAGGCAGGCCTGGGCTGCTGGGAGGGGTGAGGAAAGAAGAAGTGATGGGATTGAGAGGCCGGGGAGTCATTGTCACCTGAGAGTCTCAGTGCATTTTTCACAGACTCTTCTTTGCCCTCTCGTTGTGCCTCGCATCACAGCACCTGCCAAAGGATCTGAAGCACTCACAGTGGTTATCCTCCCTGGATACGAAAATGCATCTTGCAAGTCCCAAGAGAGTTCTGTACTGTAGGCTGAGGCTCTTTAAGATCTTTCACTGAAAAAAAATTGATGGATTGATTGGTTCCCTCGTTCATTTAATAAATATTTTGAGCATCCCAAGTGCCAGCTCTGCACTGGAAACAGAAATAGTCATGAGCAGTATGTAAGCAGTTGTTGCCCAGCAAGACCTATTCCAGGTGGCTGCAGACCAGTAAACTCATAACAACAACATAGCTGGAAGTATTTGTTCAGGAGAAGCACAGACGGTGAGAACCCATTGGGGCAGCGTTTAACACAGTTAGCTCAGCAGAGCAATGGGGATAGCATGTGCAAAGACCCTGGGGTGAGAGACAGGCTGGTCTCAAAATTAGCTGACTATGGTCTGACCTTATTGCTGCATTTCTGCATGTCCTTAGGTGAGTTATTAATCCTCTCTCCGTTTCAGCTGCCCTGTCCAGGATTTAAAACTTTGAACGAACATGTCTACATTCTCAGATTTGTCAAACATTCAACAGATGAGCAATAGATTAATGATCTTTAGACATTTTTGTTCACATACCTATCAAGACAATTCCTAAACATTTACTGTTTTTAAATATCCCACACATATTTTTAAGTTGACATTTAAAATTTATTATGATGCTAAAAAAACCCTTTCTTTAACAGTTAATAATTTTTACCTCCATTTTCTTCTTCTACTTGATTTTGTTCTAATATATGCTACATGATTTTATTCTAATATATTTTTTGGCCTGAAAGTATTTCATTGATTGTCTCTCACACACTGATGTTTCTCTCCTTCTATCTCTCTTTCTTCCTATCTCTCTGGGATCAAAAAAAGTTTCTTCTGAATAATTATTACACTTAGGAATAGTAGCAGTACTTAATTGTGCAAAACAACCTAAATATAGCATAAATGTTTTAAGTATTGTATATTACAGTGAAGTATTAATGGAAATAGTTTAATGTAACAGATGTCCTTATTCTCGTATTTAAAAAATACTTACATATAAATGTATTATGCTTTTTAGTAAGACAGATTTGAGCACCAATTTTATTGTTATTTTTCATTCTATAGATGTAAGTTTTGAGAAATCTTATTTATAAAAATAAATAGGAAGAAATGGGAAGAGTTGGAGATATCAGTGTCTTTGAACACTCATTGAGCTGTTTGGCAAAAAATAACCAAAAGTTCTTGCAGTTATTTTGATGAAAGCAACAAATCGGAAGCTGACTGACATTGAGGAAGATTTGTTTTTTAGTCATAAACTTCTCTTAACTTTGGGGAGCTACACCAGAGAGGTTTTTACTAAGGCTAATTAGGATGACAACTACTTGCTCATGTTCCTCCTTCACTTTGGCTTCTTGTTTACCCAGATATATTCTGGGAAGACTGGGAAAGAGGAAATATCATTAATTTGTGTCATTAATTAATATCATTAATTTTAACACACCTTTGCAAATACAATATTTTAAAGGGAGGCTATTATTTTATTGTGTGCTTTTATGCAGCGTGTTTGTCAGAGTGTGCCATCTGCAGATTAGCCCCTCACGCACAAATTCCAGCGCGGGCCCAGCCTCACAGCCCCCTCAGACCAGTTAGCCTCGTCAGGCCATTCCTGCTAGAAAAAATTCTGACTTCATTTTTGAACTCAAGTTTCCTTGCATACACGTGACAATCATCTCACTTCTGAATCCGAGTTCTTTGATTATTATTATTATTTTTAATCCTCACCCAAAGATATGCTTATTGCTTTTAAAGAGAGAGGAAGGGGGAGAGAAGCATCGATGTGAGAGAGAAACGTAAATTAGTTGTCTCCTGTACACACCCCGACTGGGAATCGAACCCACAACGCTCCGCCTGATGGAGCCACCTGGCCAGGACCGCATTGTGTTTCTTATTTGGGCATAAATAGCCTTTGTCTCACTGTCACCCGTTTGGAGTAAGGTGCCTCCAGCTCCAATGTTTCCTAAGGACATTTTCCTTATGTCCCTGTCAGGGGACTCTATTTGGAAGAGAGGTTTTCGAGAACTTTTTTTGCATGTGGTGCCCAGGCAACCTTCATGCCTAGTAAGCAATACACCCTGGTAAGATATAGCGTGGGTGAGAGGCATGGAATTTTTTTTATAAAATGGGAGAAAAGTGGCTGGCAAAAGAAAAAAAAGTGAGAAATGTGAACTACAGAAAGCAGACATATTCTTAGGAGAAAGAATACAAATTTAGGATGCAAATTGAAAAATTATTTTCTTTACAACTGCTAATGCCTGAATATCCCCCGGAAAAATTTTCCTGCACCCCTGTTTAAAGAATACTGATTTAAAAACAACTCTTGCTTGCAAACCTAGCCCCGGAGCACTAAATTCATTCAGATTCAGAATGCAGTGACTCCTCTCTCCTCCAAGTTCAGGGAAACCAGTTCTCTGCTTAAGAGGAACTGGTACTTTTAGCACAAAGAGGTCCTGAGTTACAGACGCCCTGAAGCCCACAGGCTGCCTTCTCATTTCCCACACAGATTTTCTTACCTGAACATCTGCAGAAGGAGAACTCGGTCTCAGGGTAAGTCCTCTGGGGCAGCTGGTTAGGTTAACTGAACTTCAGGATGTCTCCATGACAACAAAACAAGTGGTAGGTTTTATGCAGCTGAAAGAATTTCAACCTGTCCAATAATGATTTTATAGGTAGAGAAACCAGAGCCAGAGAGATGGCTGATTGATGTTCCCTGAGTTACATAGTCAGGAAGCAGCAGAATGGGGACTGGAAGTGCAGGTTCCCGATTTCCCTGGGTAAATGAAGCACTGGTTGGCATCACATAGTTAAAACAAATGGGTTGATTGACCACATTTTTATTTTCTACCTAGCTGCCCAGTGGGCCTTTAAGACACAGTTGTGATTTCTTCATCTGTGGTCAGATGGTCTTGCACCTACCTCCTGGAATTTTCAGAGAATTCATAGCAAGAGGTGACTGAAATGTTTGTTTACTGTGACCTCCCCCAGAGTAAGTTTTTCAGGATCTTTGTCAACTCTCCAGCGGCCTCAAAGTGCACAGGATTCCAACTGGACTTGGGCTAAAAAGGAGTCAAAGCTTGTAATGTGCTTGTAATTGTTCCAAATTGCAGATGCTTCAAAGTAAATTCCTTTAAGTCTCTTAGCAAAGTTGGCTTCCTCTCTGGAGCTTTGCTCATCTAATTCAGACTCCACTGCTCACTCCCTACTTTGCACCTGCTGGGAATTCTGGAGCATCGGAGCAGGCCAGCCACAACCAGCTCCCTGTGGATGACCCCTGTCAGCTGCAGTTGACTCAAATGGGGGAGGCCTCCCACAGTTTTGGGAGATGCCAGTGGAAATGCCCGTCTAAGTGGATCTTCGGAGACGGGGAGATGTGCAGCTCCACAGCCTCTTGCGCACATGTCATGGCTGCCCCTGCTCTGTCTGAAACGACCCAGAGGGGTAGCCATATAAATAACATACTGACACATCTGAAACTTGGTGTCAGAGCCATGCAGGTGAAGGACGTCTACAGGGCTAGGAAAGCAAGGAGATGAATTATGGGTGAATTTAGTAAGAACAGAGAGTTCATCCATGCAATGAGGAGTCTCATTTTCTGAATCCATTGGGCAATTCTCTTTATTTTAGAAATGCCTTTAATAAACCCTTAAAATTAATTCAAGCAACTCTGCCAAAAAATAAGAATCCAACTGGATAGGAAACATAATTATCTGGAATCTAAAAATATTGGTACGTGGAAGAGTTTTAGAAATTATCTGGGAAATGGAGATACATATCGTATAGGATTGTGGTGAATATAAAGTGTTGTAATAAATGTGAAACATTTAGCCAGAGCCTTGCACATACTGTGATTTCTCACTGAATTCAGTTCCATCATTTTATAGGTGAAGGACCTGAGGCCTGGAGGGACCGGCTAGTCAGAGAGCTGCCGGTGAACAGACCCAAGTCCTTCGAACTGACACCCAACGATGGCATCCTTTCTACTTCCCATGTTTCCGACCCAGCAAGTGTAAGTCAACACATTTCAGCTCAGCCCCCAAACTCTAAAAATGCTGAGGGAGACGGGGCATTTTTAGAGAAAAGACTTGGCTTGTGTCTGTCACTAAACATTGCTCAAGGTTGCTGGACGAATCAGATGGAAGGGTGGTTTGCACCAGAGCCTCCGCCTTGTTATCAGGGAGGGCGCAGCCTCCGCACCTCAGGAGACCTGATCCCAGAGGGCCCTGCACCTCCAGGGTACGCGAATGCCAGGGTCTGGAAGGAGAACTGGGAGGAAGGAACGGCTGGGAAGGCAGGGATGCTTGAACAAACAGAAACTATGGAGCCTTCTCTCCTTTACCTCAAATGTTCAGAAACCTTGCCTTCAACAGATATTTATTCTGGCCGCTCCGAGGATCCTTGAAGTTCACCGTAGATCGGAATGAAGAGGAGCTGACTGAGGGGAGAATGGCTGTCCAGGTGAGTCCTGCTGGCATTTCCGCCGGGAGCTCTCTCACTGACCCGGCAATTCTGGCTCTGTTACAACTTTGCGTAATAACGCAGACACCATGTAACTTTTCTTTCTTTTACAAAAGCCATGAAATATGCCGGTTATATAAGTGTATTTTTTTTCTAAATATAATTAGAATACTTTGTTACTAATGTATGCTTTAAAATTCACTTCTTTAAAATTGGCCTTTCTCCCTTCTATTAATTAGATTCAACTATTTTCACATATGTAGAAAGTTTTGGACACTTTCTATATATTTTATTTTATATCATGCTTCTGTTTTAAAAGATTTCTTTAAGAGGAAGGGGTAGGAGAATGGGTTAAAATGGTGAAGGGGAATACAATCAATCATATTGTGATAAGTCTGTACAGTGACAGATGGTCACTAGAATTAATGGGGCGACCACATGGTAAGGTATAAAAGTGTCGAATCACTGTGTCATATACCTGAAATTAATGTAAGTAATATAATACTGTACACCAACTATACTTATGTTTTAAAAATTTCATTTATTTGTGCTGGTTACTTTTCTTTTTTTTTTTTGTTGTTTTTTCCCAGTAGTGTCTTAGATTTTTAAAAATGTTTTATTATTTCTTTTTTTTTTAAGATTTCATTTATTTGTTTTTAGAGAGAGGGGAAGGGAGAGAGAAAGAGGGAGAGAAACATCAATGTGTGGTTGCCTCTCATGTGCCCCCTATTTGGAACCTGGCCCGCAACCCAGGAATGGGCCCTGACTGGGAATAGAACTGGTGAGCCTTTGGTTCACAGGCTGGCATGCGATCCACTGAGCCACACCAGCCAGGTCCCAGTGTTGTCCTAGATCTAAAGAACACACATTTGGGGGCAGTTGGAGAGGGAAGGTTGAAACTCATGCTTGTCAACTGTGCTTACCCAGTCGTGGGCACTGAGTCTTCACAACATTCCATTCTGCAGAGGGATGACACATAGAGAGACAGAGAGATAGAGAGAAAGAAAAGTCTATATCTATGTATATAAATCTATAATATAGCAGCTTTTTAGAAAAGCTGGATAAATTGTGTGTATTTATGATTTCGCATTCTGCTTTTTTGTTTTCTAGGCGTCAGCTGAGGCCTCCCTGCCTCTCTTGAGACTGGGCAAATTCACAAGAAATTTCCCAACCCTGTTGTATATGGATTTCAAAAATTCCCAGCAATCTGTCTTTGAATTTCTGGGGAGAAGACAGACCAGAGTTTGTGTTCTCAAGTCCTTTTCTGTTTCCTGGGCCATTCCTGTGCTGCTCACAACGCTGTCTCCATTTACCCCCAGAAAACTGTCCATTCTGTGAGTTAAGTAGACCAAATGCCTCCATTTATGAAGAATAAGGGTAAGCAGAGAAGATATTTCTGAAGCTGTTGGGGGGTGGGTAACTAAACTGGGTGTATGATACAGAAACACAGCCCTGAGTGGAAGAGCGGCCCTCCCCATTCTCAGTGTTTGAGCCCCACTGTCCCCAGAAAACGTCACCAGCCTTTCACCCTAGTACAAACCTTTTATTGTCTTCTTGGCTCCCCTCTTTCCCTCTCTTCTAATAAGAAAAACTACAGATTCCTTTCCTTATTTGATACAGAGCATCTTTCTCCTTTCTCTGGTATATTAGCAGTTAACCCGAGCAGCTGAAACTTTGTTCTCAGAGACAAGTTTCCATCCAGGGGGAATTCTGGGGCTGCCCCTATAAAGCCACCTTCATCAAAACTGATATTATTTTTATATTTAAGTCATGTTTTATATTTATATCACGTCAGCTGTATATTGGCTATTTTGCATAGCTTTATACAAAAACTAAACACTGTATGTACACAGAACAGCAGCAGTGATTTGTACCACGAGCTCACTGTGACTTGTGGTTGGTCCTGTGGTCATCTGCCAGGTATTCTCGAAGACCTGCCCATCTTGTCACTCTGAACCCCACAGGGAAACAGAGCAGGCACCTGGGAGTGTGGCAGGTGGGGAAGTGGCAGGATTCAGGCCCATTGAACTAGAGAGAGGATTTTCCTCAAGGGATCAAGAACAGAGCCAAAGAGTGAGTCCAAGCCAACACTCTTACAGAGTTCCAAGGGTCATGCTGAGGAAACCAAGATTAGTTGGCAAATCCAAAGATTGGGAATAAAGTAGAAAACCAAATCTGTGTGTGTGTGTGTGTGTGTGTGTGTGTGTGTGTGTGTGTGTGTGTGTATGTGTTGAGGTTGGGGGAGGGAGAAGAAGCCAAGGATTAGGGGCCAGGCAGAGTGAGAATGGAATGGAAGGCTGTTGGACCATCAAAAACTGGCCTTGTTTGATAATATACTCTTGGCAACCAGAGCTTTGGTCCATCCTCCTGGGGACACACAGATACTCCTGGGCACCCTTTTGTCCACAGAAAACCACTGCTTCCTTGCAGTTTGCTGTTGTCGGGACTCACTGGCACCCTGTTTTTTCTCAGCAACAGTCACACCTTTGCGGTCACTGTCATTGCAGGTGGTATTTAGTAGTTGGATTTCCCCAGGGATGTCCTGGGGAGCCTGCTGTATTTTGAATCCCATGGGGAAAAAAGTACTTTGATTTGAAGGTAAGGGCAAAGGCAGTTTTATACCAGTGGTATGTCCTGTTACATAGGATTATTCACCACTCTAGAATTTGGAAATCATGAAATTCATTTATTAGCTTCCACCAGAACCCTTGTAGCAGGCATTTATTAAGTGATTCTCTTGACTTTGGATTTTAGTTGAATTCTTACACTTACATGGTCTTTAAAGATTATTTGTTTTTTTGACTATTAAAATGATGTATATTAACAAGAACACAAAAAATAGATAAAGGTTGAAATTCCCTCATAATTCTATGCCTGTAATTCTACCCCTAAAATCACTGTAAATACTTAAGCATATACATACATGTTTGTACACACACACACACACACACACACAGTTATGTTTATGTTTCTAATTCAGTCTGTTCGGCAACATAACGTTTTTAATTGAGGTATAATTAACAACACTATATTAGCTTCAGGTATACAATGTGATGACTTGATATTTGTATATATTGCAAAATGATCACCATAGTAAGTCTAGGAAACATCCATTGCCATACCTAGTTACAGTTTTTTTCCTTGTGATGAGAACTTTTAACATCTACTCTCCCAGCTGCTCTCCAGTACGAAATGCAGTGTTATTACCAACAGTCACCACGCACATTCTGCCCCCAGGGTTTATTCATTTGGTACCTTTTGACCTCCTCCCATTTCATCCATCCCCCAACTCCTGCCTCCAATCTCTTCTCAATTTCCATGAGCTCATTTTTGTTTTGTTTTGATTTTTTGGTTGTGGGTTTTTTTTGTTTTTTTAGTTTACATATAAGATCATATAATATTTATCTTTTTCTGTCAGATTTATTTTACTTGGCATAATGACTCCATGTTGTCCATTTATGTCACAAATGGCAAGATTTTCTTCTTTTTATAGCTGAGTAATATTCCATTATATAAATGTACCACATTTCCTTTATCTATTCACTTATCAATGGACATTTAGGTTATTTCCAAGTCTTGGTTATGGTAAATACTGTTGCAATGAACAAGGGTGCATATATCTCTTCGAATTAGTGTTTTTGTTTCCAGATAAACACCCAGAAATGTGATTGCTGGATCCTGTTTTTATTTTTTAGTTTTTGAGGAACGCCCACACTCTTTTCCTAACTAGGTACATGTTACTGGAGGTAGAAGGGGAGTCCAGAAAGCAGCGGGGGTTCCGTTGAGGGCAAAGATGTTTGCCGCCGGGGCTGTGTGACAAAGTGATCAGGACGATGGAAGGCGGTTTCCAAGGGCGAGGTGTTAGTGTTCATGATTTTGAAGGTGGTAGTTCTGCCAAGAACTCGGCCCGGAGTGGGACCACCGGATGTGGTTGAAGTAAAGTGGAAGAAAGATCAGTAGGCAGAAGACCATGAAGAATCGGAAAGGCCAGAGTGTGGGATCAGTAGTGCGCAGGGGGCTTAGGTCACAGAGTGAGGACAGGAGTGCAGTGAGAAAGCTGGTGAGCCGGGGGAAGCACTGAGAGGCAGCGAGCAGGGGCTCCCTCGGCCGAGAGCACGTCAGGTGGGAGGTGATGTTGCCAGATGGCAGGTGTGGGCAGAAGGAGGACTTTGTCATGAGGTTGTGAGTCTATTTTTTCCCATTGTTTTCTTATTTTTATAGTTTGTTATATTTTTTAAAAACATGGATGCTGTTAGGATGTAATGAGTGAGCAAGGAGTTACATATATGCAAATGAATATGGCTGCATGTGAACCTGCATAGGACAGGGAGGACCTGGGTGCCAGGTTTGGTTGTTTTAATGGCATTTGATAGACAAAAGAGGGTTTACTGAAGGTTTCTGAGCAGAGCAGTGGCATTATCATAGGTATGATTTATGAATTCTAATCTATCGGGGGTGTCTCAGGTGGTACAAACAGAAGCAAAACTCTAAATGGGAACTGGTGAAAAGAACAACTAAGGTGGCAATTTGGCACAAAGCTCTTAATGCCTTGCTCGTTGTAGTGTGCTGGAAGGATGGGTGACGTTTGAAAAACACTGACAACGTTTGGCCCCTGATTGGATAAAGAGAGTGACAAAATGGAGAGAGGAAGGATGGAGACGAGCAACATCATCAAACCTGCAGGTGCATCTGGCAAATGAAGACCAAGATGTTCCCAGAATTTAACGACCAGAAAGCTGCAGGCGACCTCTGTCTGACACAGCAGTTTCAGGACTTGGGGGAAGTCACCACGCAGGGGCTCGGGGAAGGGGTGGGTGCTGGGAGAGTAGGGCCCGCTGCCTGCCCTGTCAAGGAACTTGGCAATGGGAAGGAGAGAAAGGACACTAGAGGGGAAAACTGTTTTAGGATTTTTTTTTATTTTTTAAGAATGGAAATTTCTTCTTGGAAGACCCTGTTCACTTGACCACTGAGTCAACCTTCTCTCCAAGTTTTCTTCTTATCTCACTGGCCTTGCCTTCATTTGAAAACAAAAACAAAACACAACAAAACCTAAGTTTGGAAGAGACAATTAGGAGGTTAGGGTGACATTGTGAGTTTTCCAAAATCTGACTCTCTAGGTTACAATCTGGCCTTTGGATGATTTCCAGCCAAAATGAGACCAGGGATATAGAAAAGATAAAGAAGACAGAGGAGAGGGTGGGATGACCTTCTACATTCTCATGCCTCCTGCTTTATTTTCTGCAGAACTCCTGATCTAGAAAATTATTTTTAATATAACATACAGATGTTTAGAGTACATAACTACTTCAATATTTGAAAACAAAATAAAACAGAATAAAATGTTGGCTTGAGAGTTAAGTGTTGGTGGAGTTAGGAATTCATATTTTTATCCCAAATCCCTTACCACATTTCTTACAGTATTTCGAACTGGGGTCCAAGCCTCTGGGAGATAACCATACCAATGAGAACTGCTCAGTTGCTTAGTTTCTGAACGGTGTTTTCTTTATGGAGTAGGTTTGGTGAGCGCAAACATAAAAGCAGGACAATGTGAGTGACCCAGAGTCTGGGCAACATTTTAAAATAGTGGGAATGTTATGTATGCAGGGTTCAGCAACATCGTAGGAAGAAGCAACGGAATCAGACTAATTCTCACAGGGGTGTCCAACCTTTTGGTGTATCTTGGCCACACTGGAAGAAGAGTTGTTTTGGGCCACACGTTAAATACACAAACACTAACAAAAACTGATGAGCAAAAGAAAATTCTAAGTAAATTTATGATTTTGTTTTGGGCTGCATTCATAGCCATCCTGGGCTGCATGCGGCCTGTTGGACACCCTGCAAGAGGCGGCTTCTCACGCAGGGTGTTTGCCTCAGAACCAGAGCAGCTCACAGAGAGCGACTTGCCATGTGAGGTGAAGTGGAAGCTTGCCTCCATCAGGTCTAGTTCTGGGGCCTTTAGGCAGCTGCCCAGATGTGGGGGGGGCAAAGATCCTCAAAGAAAGGAGGCAAGTGAAAAACAACTGGGCAGAGCCTCCTTTGCAATCAGTGTTTGGAGAAGACGAGAACAACAAGATCATTCTCTCTCTGGATGCTTCTCCATCCCTCCCTTTAGATTCAGGCCATGAAGTTTTCAAGTTCCCTATAGAGTCTATTTTGTGTGTGTGTGTGGTGTCAACAATAAGAAAAAGAATACTGACATACACATTACATAAGGCAGAGAGGGAGGGAGAGGTAGCCCACCTTTCCTCTCCCCCTGTGCCTACCCCCTGCCAGCGCCCCGCGGCCGGGCCCAGCCAGAACCCAGCTGTCACAGGGCTTTGGGTAGCGCAGCCTGCGGGTTCTATGTCTCTGTGATCCTGAACAGATGGAGGATGAGCAGGAATGCAGGCGCTGACAAAGAGGCCCGGGCCTGGCGCACAGATGCGCAGTGTCAAGACTTAATCTCACGGAGCCCAGCCGGACTACTCTGAGTTTCCAGCAGACTCTTACTGTTCCTTTCACTTCCCCCATCCCAGGGCTCATCCCTTCTTTGCCTTGTTTTCCTTCCACATCTGTTCCTTTCCAGACTGTGTGGTTAATGAGAAGTAAAACCTGTGTCTCCTGGCATACAGTCTCATTTTCGCATTTCTGGGGAAACCCATTTTGTCTGAAACTGAAGGAAGGACAGAGAATGCATACGAGGTGGAAGGAGCGAGCGCTGCCCCCACTCACGGAGCCCGTGTTCACCCAGGAGAGGCAACATCAGCTCCGGCCTGGCTGGCTGGGGAGGTGAACCAGGGCAAGGTGAGGAAGGAAGAGCGTTGAGCAGAGGAGATGATCACAGCCGTGAGGAAGTGAGACCTGTCTTCCCATTGGCCTTTCCTTTTCAGGTGTTCAACACTTGTCTGCTCTTCTCACCTCATGTCCTCCACCCCTCTCCCAAGAAACCTGAAGCTAAACCCAGACAGGCATGCAAAGCCACACAACCAAATAAAGTCTCTGCTTTGCGATGAGACTGTGAGCCACTCATGTGTCACTGTGACTTTAGTTTGGTATTCCTTTGCTGGGGTACTTGCATTTAAAGTTTCATTTCAAATGACAAAATGAAATGCCTTACACACTATCAAAGAAAGACTAGGTGTGAGGAGTCTGTTTGGTGCCGTAAAGCATCTCAGATGCTTGTCTGTGGGCAGGTCCTGATATGGACGGAGGACAGCTGGGAGGGGAAGACAGATGAGAGGGAGCGCCAGTGCTGACCACTGACCACCACGAGTGTGGGAATTGGGCAGCAAGTAAGGTCATGGAGGTGCTTGTGAGCTGAGCACCCAACTTTCTCTGTGCTCGTGACTTCTAAGTAGGAGGCCTAAGATCTGAAAATCTAGATGGAGTAGGATTTCTGCATCAGATGAGCAAACGAGGTGAGTAAAGCCCTTGGGAGACTTGGAGGAGCTCAGAGAGGGTAGTGGCTAGAAATCTTGCCACCCAGAGTGCCCAGGGAACGGAGTAGATCCTGCAGAACCAGAGTTTGCTTGGGAGCCAAGGAAAGCGGATGAAAAAGAATCAAGGAGCTGGTAATGAAAAAAATACAAAAAAAATTTTTAAGGAAAAAAAGAAATCAAGGAACAAAGTGATAAGGTTAAATAAAGAAAAATAGAAGGGGAAAATATTGCTTAATCCAAAAGGAACACACTTACATTTGGATGTCATGTAATATAGTTCCTGCTCCCCAAGGAGAATTAATTCCCTACCTCCCCGAGGCTATGTGATACCAGGCAGGGCTAAATCCCCGAATCCTGGTCAGAGCAGCTCAGAAAAACATCTGTAAGGATTTGCTGGCTTTCCTAAACAGAAGGGCCAGCTCAGCCCCTCCAGGGACTTGTGCAGAGAACTTGCTGACAGGCTCTGCAAGGAAACGCAAGAAGATTCTCCCCCTGTTGGAAAGGGGCTCCATTTTTCCAGACCTAGGCTGCAAAGTAACGGATGAGATAACAGCAGTCCAGGTGAGGGGTTCAAGTGATGAAGCCCTTAAACTGGCGCTTTCCCTGGAGAGAAGTTCATGAAGCACCGAGGGCCTGCTCCATACCCGGCTCCCCGCAAAGGAAAGTGGCCCAGGAAGTTCTTTCTCCTGGAAGTGGCTATCGCTGGAGAAGAGACCAGTAAGATCCTGCTGCCTGGGTCACTGAGGGATCCAGAAACAGATTCTGCTCTCATGATGAAATAGACTGAGCAAATTTAGTCTTGGGATGTCAGAACACAAGGTGCACTCAGAGAGGGCAGGTCTGTGAGGCCCAGACTCGGCCCCAAACATCGATGGGCCATGCAAGCCTCTGGCTCCCCAGGAAGCCGTCTCAGGCATGACGAGAGCTGTGCAGATGCTCAGCGGCCTTCCTGCGCAGCCCTAGCCACACGATGCACCTCACCCCCAGGGGAATCTGGCATGAAACATCGTTGCAACTTAAAGTCCATTAATATGATATATATATTTAATTTCCACTCTGAGGTGGTGTTTGGCTACTGTAGCTTCTTGAGATCACTTTCTTCTGGATCTATGTCTGACTTGTTAATGAATCTGCATCAGCTTCTAAAATGCTTTCTTGGCTTTAACATCTTAACCATGTTCTTAAAGGTAACAACTATGGGAAGCTGGAGCAGAAACTCTGTGGAACACTCCAGATCAGTGATTTTCAACCTTTTTCATTTCACGGCACACATAATTACTAAATTTCTGTGGCACACTAAAAATATTTTTTTTGCCAATCTGACAAAAAATAGGTATAATTTTGATTCATTCACACTGGCTGCCTATTGTTGTGTTGGCTGTTGTCATTTTTTTTAAGTTTGACAATCTAAAAGAAGAGGTCGGTGTCCTTAGCTAAACAGTCAGGTATTGCATGCTTTAAAAATTCTTGCAGCACACGGGTTGAAAATTGTTGCTGTAGCTCATCTTTTCCAGTTGGTGGTACTTCTCAGAGAAGCGCTATCCTGTTGACAGAGAATGCTAAAACAGTAAACACTTCGCCCAGCCCACTCTGTCTCCAGCGAGAGCCCACTAAGCAAGTTTCTCCCCTTGGCCTTACCTCATCCTCCCCATGGCAGTGAGCTAGTGGGTGTGACATTCGGAGGGCCTTCATACTTGTAATCTTGACCTAAGTTTGCCTGGATGTGACGAAGCCACTTGTGCTTTGGAAGGCAAAAGGCCCTGGGGAGAGAGCCAGCAGTGGAAACTGGAGCGATCTGCGTGGAGAACCGGGCTGGTGTGGTCTGTGTTCTGCCTTAAATGCTGGTGGGGAGCGGAGCTCCTCACAAGCTGCCTCCCACTTCCATCAGTGAGGAAAACTGAAAAGTTGTGCCTACATTTATCCAACAGACAAGTCACATTTCAGGTCATAATTCTAGGACATGGGGACTAGAAGATGAGTGATGGCAAAGAAATGTCCACTGAGCATGAAGTAAGTTATAGATATGGCCGTGGTGGGCTCCTGATGGTCACGCCACCCGTTCTCCTGTTTCTACTTGTCCCGAGGGAGGAAGAGAGAGAGAGAGAAAGTAAACATATTGCTTTTTTTTCAGTCCTTACCCTAGGATATGTTTATTGATGGAGGGGGGAGGGAAGGAGAGAGAGAAACATCGACATGAGAAAGAGAAGCATCGATTGGTTGACTCCTGTATGTGCCCCAACCACGGGATCAAACCCACACCCTAGGTATGTACCCTGACCGAGAATCGAACCCAGAGCCTTTTGGTGGATGGGACAATGCTCCAAACAACTGAGCCACCCAGCCAGGGCTACACATATTGCTTTTAAATGAAGAATCTACCTTTTTTAAGTCTATTGGTAAGACCTCAAAGGAAGGAGTTGTGTCCGTATGAACGGTGCGGAAAGGAATTTTAACAGCAGAGAGGCAGTGTGAGACAACAGAGATTGCAATCGTAATTCAGAGAAGAAAAGGCTTTCCAGAAGGGATTAGCGTGCACTGCCAGCTCTCCCCGTCACAAGAAAGTAATTTTGTATGCTGGAGCTCTCTAGTGAATACTCTTAGGGGCACTTATTCACACAGTTAATAAATAACCCATCGCTTGCTTTTCCATCATAATCCTAGAGATCTGCTATGAATCCCTGCCTTGCTGGATTTCCACTTTGGTTACAGAGAGCAGGGTTTCTCAATCACAGCCCTGGTGACATTTTGAGCTGGGTCATTTATTGTTGGGGGGAGGGTTGTCCTGTGCATTGTAGGATGTTTAGCAGCCCCCCTGCCCCTAATCACGAGAAGCCACTAGCACCCCTCTCTCAGTTGTGCAAACCAGAAAGTTTCCAGGCCTTGTCAAATGATGGTATCCCTCATACCCCCAGTGTTGAGAACCACTGATGTAGAGAGATCTTTTTTCTCCAGTGTTTCTCAACAATTAAGTTAGCTCTTGGGGAGCTGCAGAGGGGCTGAAGATGTCATTCGCAATAATGCTCATCACCAGCAGGCTACTGGGAGTGGAGCAGTGCTGGCCACGCATGTGTCCCCAGCTAGCAATCCCAGGCTGGAGGGGCAAAAGGTTGCCAGGGCCAAGGTCACTCCCACCCCAGCACCTGGGTTTCCCATGGACAACCCCAATCAAGTCCTGAGTGGGCCAGATCTTGCAAGAAAATAGGAATTCTGGCTTCGAAACTTGAAAACAACTCTTTGGCAACAGGCAGTGATGAGAAGAGAGATGAATAATGACACTGGCTTCCTAAAAGAACCCCTCTTATTTCCATAGGAAAGAGATCTCTGTGCTGAGACAGAGGCATGGGGGAAAATGCTGTCTACACACAAAACACTCCCCAAACACATGACGTTACCCCAATAACTCTAAACAGAGGGACACGGCATCAAAAACAAACAAAAAACCCTTTTGTCTGTGTAAACATAGCTGACGCTTGCTCTTCATTTTAAAAAATGCTTCCGTGGTCAGTAACATCTGAATGCTGCTGGGTGAGGTAACCCTGAGGTTGCCATGGAGACCTGTTTTCCAGGGGCGCCTCCATCATGAAACTTGACTGACTCGCTTTCCTTCTGCAGCTGAACACCTGGGTACTGAGCAATGAGAGTCGTATATGAAATCAAGACACACCCCAAAAGACAACAAACCTGAGGCAACAGGGAGGCTTCCCAAGACCTTTCTATGTACAGACCTCGCTGTCCCGTTTGTGCACAAGGAGACCAGTTTGGGGACACAAGTGGTTTCCGAGCACACAGTGAAGGTCGAGCAGAGCCAGGGGAGAGTTGGACATGCATGAAAACTGGGCACGTCAGACTCCTCCCCCTGTTGCTCAAGTTCAAAGAGGCATCTGGTTTGAACACGCTTCCTTTGAAGTGGAAGCTGGTCCCTCATGCCAGCGCTCTGAATTCCCGAAAGAGGAGACATTTTTGTTACCACAAATAGACTAGAACTGCTTTTGAGAGGGATATTTGGCCACATCAGGGAACTCTGAATTCTACTGGAAGAAGATTCATAAGCAGCCAAGTCATCGAGATCATGCACAGTCTACTAGGACCCAGCGTGAGCGTTTTCACAAGCAGCGGTGTCTAGGTGACCCGGGACAGGTGCCTGCACCTTGTTAGATTTCCCGATGGCTTTCCCCCACAGATGAACTCATGTCCCAGAGTGGCTGGATCAGTCTCTGACAAGTGATGTCTCCTGCTTGGTGTATATGCTTCCAATAAGCCAGGTTTTATAGGCTGTCAGTGGGCTGACTGCAAAGTTATAAAAGTGGGTCTCGTAAAAGAGAAACACGAGTGGCTGACACGTCACGTTGCAGCTGTGTCACTGCGTGCTCTGGCAGCGGCGCTGGTCCTCGTTTACAGCGCAAGAGGCGCCGCAGAGCAGACTCGTCGGATATTAACATGATGATGGTTTCTCCCTCCAGTGCTCACAGGACTCTGCAGGGCTGAGACTATGGTGTGACTTCTGGTTCCCAGGGAAATACAGTTTCCTGCGTGACTGCTGAGGTGTCCTTGGTCAATGTTCCCGAAGGGAATAATGCACCACGGAATGGCTGCTGGCTTCTTTGACAATGAGAGTGAGAACTGATGGACTATGGGAAAGAAATGATAACTAAACAAATAAATAGACTTCACACCAGCATTTCTTACGTTTTTGAGATGTCACCTAATTGCAGGATTTTCCTGAAAATATGATAGCTCGTTTTCACTTTATGGTATGTTTAGTTGCCAGCTAGGAGAGGTAGAGAGGGAATAGCTCATTTTAAGAACAACTCAGTTCAAGATGCCCACCCCACTTGGGGTCCAACCCACTTTGCAACCTGACCAAGGTTCCTTCCTTCCCTGGTCAACCTGCCTCTTTTGGAAATTTTATTCCATCCAACGTTTTCACCTGGGACTCCAATGTTCTAACGAGGGATGCAAGGGAGAGAATCACCCATCACCTGATGCAGGGTCAGAACCATTTAAAACCTGAAGAGAAAATGCATGCCCATAAAGCTGCACATGGACAGGGACGTCATCAGGCCCTGAGACTGCTCCAGGGAACGGGCTTCTCCCTTTGTGTCTGATTCTCTCTCTCTTTTCGTGCACTCCTCCTTTCTCTACCTGCTCGCTTCCTCACCCTCAGCTCCCTCAAGGTCAGTTTGAACGTGGCTGTAGATGCCCCAGCTTTGACTTTTAAACTCAGCACACCCTTCATTTTACCTCTGCCACTGGTGCCTCAGTCCCCCAGATGCCCCACCCCCCAGTTACCACCATCCCATCTCTCCTTTTCAGAATGGGCCACTGTAGAGCTTTGACAGCCTGTAGACTAGCCACCGTGGGTCCTTTTCTCTGACTGGGTGGTGGAGACGCTCCAGGAACAAGAGAAACATGCTGTTAAGGTGACCAGGTATGCAGGTGGGGCTGGTTCTCTTAGTGGGGCTGTGCCCTGCAAGCTGAGATCAGCCTCTACATAAGCCATCCAAGATCTTAAAGACATCACTCCACCCCTCCATGATTCAGCTCCAACTGGTTTTTCCAACTTTCCTTCTAGCCCAAATGAAGCACTTGCCAGGCCCTGTGGACCCCTCAATTCTCTCACCTCTGTGAGTTTTTTTCTCCACATTTGGGAAATCTGCCATATGCTTCCACCCCAGGCAACTTTCAAGGCCCATCCTTTTGGTAAAGCTTTCTCCGGTCCTGACTGGTCAGTGGGGGGAAAAACTGAGCATCTCTCCCATCCCTCTAAGCATATCTTGTTGCAGTGTGATATTGGATACTGAGCAATATCAAAACTAGGGGGGTTGAAAATGGGAGGGAGGAGGGGAGGGATGGGTGGGTGGGCTGGAATGGGAATAAGGGATAGAAACTGTACTGAATAAACTAAAATAAAAAATTAAAAAAAAAATAAAGGGGAATCCACTCAGAAAGTATCATATACAAGGACTTCTATGATGGCTGTCTATTTAGGGGGTATAATCCCAAGATCAGAAGTGGGGAAGGCAGTGTGGGAGAAGACAGAAAGTCAAGGTAAGACTGTATAAGTGAGGTCACCCTGTGGGCACCTAAGACCCATCTGGGATGTTCTGAAGAGTATCCTGTGGCCTGTGAGGAGCCTCTAACCCTTGACCCTGGTTCTCCACTGGCTGAGGGCTGCTTCTGGAAGTATGAACACTTCTGCCTCTCCAAATTGTTCCTGCACATCTGTACATGTCTCCAGTTTCCCCTGGCATGGACATCATCAGAACAGCCCTGTATTTGATGTGGGGGCCATTGATGTGAGAGGAGATGAAGCTCATGTGGGAGTGTCTACCATGGCCATGGCTGGACTCTAAGGAGAGACTGAACAGGTGTGGGGCAGGACACCCAAGGTTTACCGTACAATCTCTAACTACTCTGTCCTCATCGATGTCACATATAGTCTCCGAACTATCAGGAATTAACTCAGTTCTGTAGAAAAAGATCTCAGTCCTAATATAGCCTTTGCCCAGCTCTGCCCATTGTCCTGCCTCTTCTCCCACTCCCCACCTTACTCTCTGCAAATGGGCCACACTACCTGCTTGTCATTTCATCAAAAGTACTGCACCTTCACGAACCCTGGGGCCTTAGCACATGCAATTCCTTCTTTCACTAGCAAACACCTATATCCCCTCACCTCTCAGCTCAAGAATCACTTCCACAGAGGAGTCTTTCTAACCCCATCTCTAGGATGGGCCAGCATCCCTTCTCGAACCTCTTAGAGAACTGTGCCATCTCCCTTTAGACATAAGAAATGGTGTTAGCATTTGCCTGGGGGCAGGAGGGGCAAGATGGTAGTTGAAAGACAAGTCTGGGAGGACAACTGACTTCTCACTCAATGCCTTTTTGGACCTTTGGAAATGTATACCATGCTCCGTGTTACCAACTGAAACTATTAGGTAATTAAAAACAAGTCAGGGTAATAAGTCTATGGCAAAAATCCTAATTGGTTCACTGATCTTTCTGGTTGCTGCTGGTCTGGAAGACTGCTACCCCAAGACCCCGCCTTTCCCAGGCCTTCCTCTGCCCCTGGGTTCACTCTTTGTCAGGCTGCGTCTTGCTTTCCTGGGACGTGTGTCTTGTTCTCTTCCTGAAATGAGACGGGTCAGGAGAACCCTTTTTCCCAGTTCTCTGAGTGTGTGTGTTGTGTTTTATTCAAGATTTGAGAGTGCCTGGCTGGCTGGGAGCCTGGAATGCGGTGCAGGGGAGACATCTGAGGGTAACGTACAGGACTCTCCACAAAGCAGATGTAGATGTTTCAGTCACCTGATTCCAAGTCACAAAACTTAGGCAATAAATTTGACTTTAAACTCTGGCAACTAAGACCAAGAAAAGGGGGCGGGGAGTTTTGGTCTGGAAAAAGTACATCTAGGAATGTGTCTGAGTTTCATAGGCTCAGGAAGACCTGCCGATTTTTAATCTTTCAAAAAACTCAGCCTGCCTTTCCTGATCATTGTCCCTTTCCTCTTCCTCCTCCTCCTCCTTCTTTAAAACAACTTTATCAAGGGAAATGGATAGACAATAAGCTGAACACATTTAATGTATACAGTGCGATGAGTTTGGACATATACATACACCACTGACACCATCACCATCACTGACATCTGTCATCTTGAAACTCCTTGTGTCCCTTGGTTTGATTGTTTCATGTGTGTGGTGAGAAGGCAGCACGAGATCTACCCTCCTGACACGTTTTAAGTGCACACTACAGTGTTGCTGTCTCTAAGCCCTGTGTTGTACAGCAGATCTCTAGAACTAACTCATCTTGCACAACTGGAACTTTCTACCAACTGAACAAAAAACTCCCCATATCCCCTCCCCCAGCTCTGGAAACCACTTGCCTACTCTCTGCTTCTGTGAGTCTCACTATCTTAGAGACCTCGTGTAAGGGGAGCGATACAGCACTTGTCCTCCTGTGAGGCTTATGTCACTCAGCATAGTGTCCTCCTAGTTCATCCGTGTCATTGCAGATGGCACCCGATGTCCATCAACAGATGACGGGATAAAGACAAAGTGGTCCACATATACAGGGGGATGTTAGTCTTCCTTTAAAAAACAGGGAAATCAGTCTCTTTCTTTTTGACTCATTCTTATTTAAAGCCCTCTTCCCTCAAAATATTTTTTGTTTCCCATCTCCCCTCACTCTCCTCCTCTGTCTCCCCTCCTCATCCTCGCACTCCTCCTTTTTCTCAACCTTGTGCTCTCTCTGTTCTCTTTCCTCCCCACTCTCCTCAGCTCTCTCTGTCTCCCCTCCTCTTTCTGCCTGCCTCTCTGTCCCCATCCTTTTCACATCTCTTCTGCAAGCTTCCTACTCCCTAAAGGTTTCATCAGTCCAAGTGCTTCCAGCAATTGGAAAAACTTGAAGGGGAGCAGAGAACTCTGAATAAGCCTTCGTTTCCCCAATCCCTTTCCACAAGAGCTTAGGGATATTTCAGAGCTGGCTCAGCACACTCCCTCTCTTTCTGTGAACCTGCCTCTGCTGTCCTTAGTAAGCAGAAGAAACTTCCCCCTTGGGATGCTTGGGGAAGGGGAGACATGAGCCCATCTGCCCCCTCCATCCCACCTGCCGTCAGGCACCTCCCAGCCCGGCACACCTGAGGCTCAAACTCAGCCCCAGTTCCCTGCTGGGCCTGAGCGAATGAAGCATCTCCTCCCTGCTCCTGCACCCCAGCTTTAGGTCCGCTTCTCCCCACCAAGAACACATGACTGACAGAGCCTCTTCCAGAGAAATCCACTTTGGCCCCACTCCACTAGCAGAGACGTCAGGAAGGATTGCTGTTCAAATGGCTTTGGCAGCAGTGGAGCGTGAAGGACTTTTAAAGAAAGTCATCCTTTTTCTGTCAGAAGAGCAAAGCCAGTTGTCACTGCTTTATCAGAGTTTATCTCCAAAGGTGGGGGTGGAGAAGGGAGGCCTGGCGAGGTGTTTCCCTGTGTAGATAGACTCAGTCCAGAGGCTTTCGGACAGTGGCCAGAGTTCCTTTTTCTTTTCACTCTAGAGAGAGAAAATAAAATGTGAAACTTCCCACTTCCAGATCAATGGCTTCTTGTGCTGGGTAACAACCTATCTCCTAAGGAGGCCTGTGAGCCAGGCTTCACGGCTACAGGCCTCTGTGCAGGTGGCCCCACAGCAAGGGGTTTCTGTCCATGCAGCCACCTGCTCAGGGTCCTTCCCAAATCAGCCCAGGGTCAAAAAACATGAGCTGGTGTCCCCAAAGCAATACAAAGTCTTCTACCAGGTTTTCTTCTTGCTTGGCTCTCTGTGTACTTGGGGTCCTAGAGGGCCATCCTGGAACCCTTATAGATGAGGCTTGTTGGTTGCAACCTTGGGGAGAGATGGGGAGAACAGGAAGAGGAAATGGGAAGAGGCTGATGTGGGTGTGAAGAGGAAGAGGTGCTAGTAATTCAGTGGAGTGGAGAAGGATTAAAGTGGGGTGGGCGGTGTGGCTAAATGTGGGCAGAACGTAATCTCAGAGCCCAAGCATTGGATTTGGAGGGACTTGGGATTCATGGGAGCAGGGAGTTCGGGACGTTTGAGGGACAGATTTTCAATCTGTGGAGTGCTTATCTCTTCACCAGATCCCAGCTTGCTTTCCTTCATTCCTTTATGCAACCATGCATCAGAAAACAGGAGCACTTGCCATGTGCCAGCTCCTGGGCTCAGTACCCACGACAGGTGTTTCCTTCCCCATCAGAGCTCTTGGTCCACTTCATCTGTGTGCAGAAAGGCACTCTGGGGCAAGTAATTCTGCTCCTGGAATCTGAGCCTGCTCGGGGTCTGATGGAGGCTGAGCCCAAGTTGCCGGCTGAAGAGAGTGCTCGTCCATAAACACAGCTACCGGGGGGCACAGTGGACCCTCACGTGGATGCTGCTGGGGAAGGCAGAATGACCGCAACTATGACCCTGCCGCAGACTGCCCTTAAATGGAAAAGATCCAGGCAGCTAACAGCTTATTAAGTTAGGTTGTTTGACAAGCCGATGAATCCAATCTGAAGAAGACGTGAGCGGGCATGGCGGGCTGCAGCGATCTTCAAAGCTCTGAAGGATCTCTTAGGGGAAGTGGAGTGGAGGTGTTTATAGTGACTCCAGAAAACTCAGTTCACAATGCTGGCCGGAAGCCATAGAAAAATTGGCTGAATGTCAGGAGAACTTATCTGAAACACAGAGCTGTCCAGAAATGCGTGAGCTGGCCCTTGAGGGGATGAGTTCCCAGTCCCTGCAGGCACCACCCTGCTGGCCCTGCAGCAGAATCGATGGCCACACCAGGCGGAAGGTGTGCCGACACCTCTTACAATGTCCCTTCTAACTTGAAGCATAGAGCAACTTTCTTTTAAAAACCACAACCATTTATTTTTAATATGGGGGGCTTCTATCACATGTGATTTTCTGTAGAATGGGGGACAAATGTTTCCAAGGCCTTTCTCTTCTTCGGAAGAGCAATCATGATGGGTTTTGCCCCAGGAACTCTGGGCAAACTGGGCCCAGTGGCTTTACAAACACAGTGAAATTGGACAAGGTTCTGAGATCCTGGAAAGTACTTATTGTCCTTGCCCCAGTTTGCTGTTCATGTTTAGAAGGGACTCCAAGGTCTTAACTAATTCTTGTTTCCCTTCCTCAGTTTGAAGAGGCAGGAATCAAATGCCAATGGATGACTTGCAACAAGAATCCTATAACCTGCCCTCTGGGTAAGGTGCATGGGAAGCTAAAATTATGCAGGTGACTTGGGAATGTCTTTTGGGGTATCCCTGCCGTGCCTGGGATGGCAGTGCTGATGGCATTGGGCTGACTTTGGGGCCCAGTGTCCTCTGCTGTCCTGGACGTCTGCTGAGCTTGTTCACGGCCACTCCAGAACGCAGCCTCTCCATGCTCTGTGGGCGTGTTGTCTCCCTGGGTTTCACTGTGGCCCATGAGCTGATCTTCCACTCTCCTGGGCAGCCTTTGGTGAGGTGCTTGTCTCCAGGCCAGTGCGCTGGGCCCAATCCTACACACAGCCACCACCTCCTGGAACTTGTCAGAACCAAGCAACTCCTCAGAATCTAGGCCTTTTCTTGTGAGGGTGTCTGTGCCCTTTACTCTGGACCTGGCACTGGAGGTTCCGGGCAGTGGAGGGTTCGTGCCAGTGCAGCCTTGCCCTCGTGCAGGCTGGCTCCCCTCCTGGAAGAGGCTCGAGTCCTCTGGGAGGCTTACAAAGCCAAGCCAGATTGCAGAAAGGAAAGGGGTGTCCTCACTGTCATCTCTGATTTATCATGCCTCTTTCTTATGCACATTATGTCCCAAGTTGCTAAAACCACTGCATTTTTTCCAAGTGGTATTTCCTTGGTCCAGATCCGAGGTGCTGTTACAAGCTGCTCATAAGGGCCCCTGTCCCCACCCCAGGTCCTGACATCTCTGTGACAAGGGCGCCCTCCACCCCACAGAAGAGGAGAGTCACTGGCCTTTAGAACAACTCTCGGTGGATCTAGAGACAGAAGTAAACAGTGAGACCGACAGAACATCTCCAACTCCCTGTCTTCAAAACACAGCTGTTTTTATGCTCCCTGCCCCCTGCTCCGCCTGCCCCAGGAAGGAGATTCGGCTCTTGGTCCACATCCTGCGTGGGCCTCTAATTGCCCTTCATAGTGGGTCTGATGCTTCAGAAGGGAACCCTATGCCCATGGGCCCGCTCTGCATCTCCCACCCTGTGGCATCAGGCTCCTTCTAGCCCTGACTCAACCTTGACTGGAGCCTAATTAACGCTCAAGCCCTTGATGAAATCATCTCATTCACTTTTGCTAATTTATAACCGATCATCCTCAATGGACTGAGTTCTGGGCCAAAGGTCAAGCATCACCCCCCAAACCCACAGGTGAGTTTAGGCAGGAAGTCTCTAAAATACCAAATGACCTTTTAGCAAGCAGACAGCCGAGGGTGACCCTGCTGGTGGAGCTGGGTAGCGGGCTCGGGTGGGGCAGCACGTCCTGTTAGTTACTCTGCTATTTGACCTGGTTCACACTGGGCTGCGGCCGGAGCACGGGCGGCAGGCCCGACTCAGCTGTGTCCTCTGGCCTCCACACAACGTCTTTGTCATGCAGCTTGGCAAGGGACCGCTTAATTCTTTCTGCTACTCCAGAGTGGTGGTCAGGGAAGGAAGGGGCTGTGGCTGGCCCATCTGGAAGAATAGGCAGAGGCTTTTGAGTTAGGGTTTCAGCATGTGAGGGGATTTGACATGCAGAGAACGGAGAGGGGTCTGATGATGGTCTAGCGGCAGCACTGACATTTGAAGACTCAAAGACATACCCAGAGATTGAAGAATTTAGCTCAGGCAGAAGATTCGCCCAGGCCAGTCTGGAAAGACTGCTTACGCCTCGGTGATGGTGAATTCCCCAGGGCAGTGACTACATCATGTCTTCATTTGAACTCCCTCATGTAACCCTGCTTGGTACTTTGCCCACAGTCGACAGACTAGCTCAGGGGTCAGGGGGGTGCATCCTGCAGCCAGGCTGCCTAGGCTCGAATTCCCCCACTGCCGTTTACCCTTGTGACACGGGTGAGTTAAATGCCCTCTCTATGCCTCAGAGTGCTGATCTGTTAAGTGGAGATAATAACAGCAGCTGCTTTGTTTTGTGCACTAAATGCGATAATGACTAATTAGAACAGAAGCACATTCCCTTTTGCTTTTAGGGACACAATAGGACTTGGTTGAATGAGTGACTGAAATGCAGATAGAAATCTGCTGTAGGGGGGCTAGGTTCTTAGTTTTTGGCTTCTTTAGTGCTTAACTTCACCCTGGTATTTGTCAACTGTTCCATACCTTGAGGGGTTTTAAAATTATTTAAATCATGTAACCGAGACAGCTGTGGAGGAACTAGCACAGGTATTGAGAGACCTTCCGCCCGGAGTCAGTTAGGTGGGACCTACACTGTTCCTTCCAGAGCCCCACACCAGGGGCAGAAATGTGCAGCTCTCTGTAGCTGATGGGCCACAGATGCCCGGAAGGCCTGGGTTGCTGCACTGCTCAGCTCCCCTTGGCACCAGGGGCCGGTGTGGGCAGGATGGTTTGTCAGAGTCACAGCAGCCACCTGGGGCCACAGAGCAGAATGCAGCTCAGAGAACTACAAGTTCTCCTCAGGAAGCTGGGGTTTGCCCTTGGCCTTGCTGGCCCAATGCTCTGGCCACCTGAGGAAGCTGGCCAAAGTGACAGGAAACTGTAGGCCGTGTCACACATCAGGTGTCCAGGGAAGGGCCTGCGGTGTCCATCCTGGGCATCGCGTTGCAGGGAGAAGGCTCTGGCAGTCTGTAGTCAGCCTGGTCTTTCCCCAGCCCCTTCTTCCTCCCAGCGCCCACCTCCCACCCAGTCCCTGCGCAGAGCTCACGTGCGCAGACACTGGCCTCGAAGCTCCCCTGCCAAGTGCTCGGCTTCCCTCAGCCCCGAGCCGCCCATGGAATACAACCAAGATGAGTGCTGGCCCAGCTGTTAGGAATCATTTTGAGGATGAAAACAATTAAACTGGGCAAGAAGCCCACCACCAAATCCTGTCCCCCCCTTAGCACCACCAGCCCACTCTTCTCCTTTATCCCTTTCCTAGTCACCTTTCTGTCCATCCACAGGCCTGTTGAGAACATCAGCCAAAAAGGCACTAGTTGCAAAGGCACCCACTCAATCTTGTGGATCTGGAGAGTCTGGGGTGCTAGGAAAAAGGGTAAATGGTTCCGGAAGCATTTCTGCCCTGGGAGGCTGGGCCACATTCAGCCAAAGTCTCAGCCAAACTCCCAGCGATCTGTGCGAGGAATAACACGCCAGACAGCATGCTCCCCTGGAGCTATTCTCCCGGCTTCATGCAGCAGACTCTGGGACACTGAGGCAGGGCTAAGAAAGGCTGTGAGCAGCTTGGCCATCCACCCCAGGCAGCACCACAGGCTCCGCGGTCCCCAGAGCTCAGCACTGCCTCTGAAGAACTCCCTCAGACAGCTTTGGGCCCTCCATGCCAAGGTGGGACCAGCGGAAGAAGGGTCTGGGGCTCGAGTGGTCCTGAGGCTCTGCATGCCAGCTGTCGGGAGGAATGATGGGGACATCTTCAGTCTCTTCTGGTTCCTGTGCTCCACAGCACTTCTGGATTGCTCAGAATAGTGTTTGTCTCCCCATAGCCCTGTTTTTCCCAATGGTGTGCTCCTGTGTCTAGAGCCATGCCTGGCACACAGTAGCCTCTCAGCAAATCTGCTTTGACTGGGACTGACAATGCCCATCTTTGCTGGCATCGTGTGGAGGAGAGGCGGGGCTTGTAGGCTTCAGAGCCTTTCTGCTTCAGGTCCAGAGCAGTCCCGGGGCTGGGGGACACCTGAGCAGTGAATGTAGTGAACTATCCCCAAGGTTCTCAGCCTCCCTCGTATCCCCGCCTGCCTTTACCCCCCTCTCCTGCCACCCTCTGACCGCACCTTCCCTTTCCTCCTTGATTTTTTGTTCGTGTTAAGATGCTCATATTTGGTCTTACCTCAGTTATTTGCCTTAAGTATCAAAGTTTTAAGCTAAAAAATAATTTCTAAAATGACTGATTTCAGGCATCAACAATGCTTGAGAAGCCCTATCTTGGGCAGGGAGTGGCAATGGGGATTTGTAGGGCCACAGAAGGTGCTCAGGAGACCCTGCTCTCCAGGTCCCTAGGCAGCCCCACCCAGCGCTGCCCGTGTTATCTCTGTGGCACTGGGGGAAGTGACTGAGAGGCCAGGACACGGTTTCCAGCGAGGCCCCTGCCAAGTGTGAGAGCTGACGACAGGGTTCCAGGGGAGCTAAACAAAAGCAGCCCAGAGTGAATTTCTTCTCAGCGTATCACCTTACTGCTGCCATCCCACCCGGTCAGGGAGGGAGGGCCACCCCGCCCACCCTCACAGCTGCCTGGGTGTGGCCTGGGGACTGGGGGAGGCTGGGCTGTGAGAACAGATGATTTCAATTTAAGGCAGCATTTGGGGAGAATACTGTTCCACTTGCTCAGTTTTCTTAGTCCTCCCCCCTTCCCCAAACTTTGATTCAATCCATGGTGGATGAGAGAGGCCCGTTTCCATAGCAACGCTGCTGTGAGAAAAAGAAAAATCAGCAACACAGAGCAGGCTACGTTACTTACTGCCTGGAAGAGGGCTCTTGGGTGGGTAAAGAAATGGAAGCCCAGCAAACCCTGAGGGGACTCTGGGCCCACATTCCCTGGTGGTTGACCTTTCATCCCACCTGGGGCCCCGGAAAAGGCATGGAACATGGGGAAGCTCCAAAGATGATTACGGCCAGCAAAACACACCTGCTCGTGGCCTGGTTTTCATTAAACTGGCCTGATCTCTTTGGGCTGTAGGCCTATTGGCCTGTGTTTATTTTCATGGCTGATGTAACCTAACCAGACTGATGAGTCTGGATCTTTCTATTTTTCTTATGTTGTTTCCTGTTTAGTTGACCGTGTTCAATATTTCTGTGCATATTCATTTCCCATCTGATGCTGCCAGAAAGAACCATGATCATTATTTCATCTTCCGAGGCCATAGTCTGGACATTGTTCGTAGTCAAAGGGCTCCGTCCAAAGGGAGAGGATCTTTGGGGTTGTCGAAGCTGAGTTTCTAAGGAGCATTGTTGGCCGAACTTGGTGTCCCAACCCTTGGCCAGGATGAGATGTTCAGGAAGTGTTTCTAGGAGGCATTATGCTTTGAAAATTTCCAAATCTGTGCTTGAGGAGTTGGGATAAAATGACCCTTACACTCTTCTGAGGTTCTCGTCCTGCTGGTTTCCTCGGAGACCCATCCCAGCCTAGCCCTGGGCCTGGCCAGCACTAATGGCCTTGGGTTTGGATATATCCCCGAATATAATCTCCTCCAAGGCTTTTGCCCTTCACTCGGAAACTCCACTGGGTCTTTTAAAGTAAATTGAATCCATATGTTTCTGATTCATTTACACTTAACTCATCAGAATGTTCCCTTTTTATGAGTGATTTGTTGTCTTAAGATGCCTTTGCAGTCTTGTTTATAAGACTTTCCCCTTAGAAACAAGATACCATGTCTTGTAGAGGCGTGGGGACAGGGAGCAGTGGTGGTAGGAACGTAACTTCAGGTCTGAGCTTTGTTTTGGTTCCCAAGAGGAAAAGCAACATTTCAGCAGAGCTGTTCAGTCTCAGTGTCAAAAGATTTCTTTTTGCTCTGAGCATGGGATTGGGAGCAAATATCCATACCCCTTCTCTCAGGTTGGAAGCTCAGTGAGTGCGGTTTCTGAGTAGTAATGTAACCTTGGGCAAATCATTTAATCTTTTTTCTCCTCAAATCCTTCATCGGTAGAACAGGCATGATCCTACTCCCTGCCTCACAGGGCTGTTTAGGAATAATGTATTTGAGGCTGTTATAAAAATATTGAGTCATACGGCCCTGGCTGGTGTGGCCCATTGGACTGAGTGCTGGCCTGAGAACCAAAGGGTCACTGGTTCAGTTCCCCATTAGGGCACATGCCTGGGTTGCGGGCCAAGACCCAGTAGGGGGTGTGCAAGAGGCAATCACACATTGATGTTTCTCTCCCTCTACTTCTCCCTCCTTTCCCCTCTGTCTAAAAATAAATACATAAAATCTTAAAAAAGATTAAAGAATATATATTGAGTCATACGGAATTAGCTAATGTCCCTTCAAACAGTGCCAAGCCCACGAACTCTTCATCCTTTCCTTCGAGGGCCATCCCTCTGGCCCACTTTTCTCCGTTTTGTCCTTCGAGACTCCGTGTGAGCGCTACCCTTTCTAAAACCTTCCCCATCCTCTAGCCTTGCTATTTCAAGACTAGTCTGTCGTTTCTCCTCTGTGTCCCTGCAACATCCGGTGCATGTCTCTATGGTCGGACTCATTGCTTGCTGTTTCTTGGTATAACCTGACTTCCCATTTATGAAACTGGCATCTCCTTCAGGGCATTAAACTGATATTCATCTTGGTATTTCCAAAGCCCCAGGCAGAGTCTGACCCATAGAGGTGCTCAACAATGGTTTGAGATTGAGAAGATAAAGACAGAAAAGAAAAAGAACACAATGCTGTCCATTTTTTTGGTAGTATCCAAAATGAATCCAGTTAATTCTATCATTTTTGTAAGAAAATAAAGGTGGGATGGAAGTGATTGGTAAGATTTCTCTTTTTGATCTGAGTACTATTAAGTTAATGCAAGTTGTAAGGCAACTTTCAAAATTCATGAGCAGCAACACACTTCACTAACTGGATCAGCTCCTTTGGTCATGCCAATCTTTTGAGACAAAAGTAGTATTTCCCAGCACACAGGGGCACATATAGCGACAAATATCAAAGTCCTCCAGAGCTATTCTTCAACACTCTTTCCTCTCTCTCAGTCCACATCCTATGAATACAGGCTTGGGGAAATAAAAAGTCCATATAATTCAGCATCAAGTCATTGAATATCGGATGTTAGAATCATTAAATATGCAAAAGAAGGTATGACTATGCGGAACACTGTGGGGCTGGGGCATATAAACAGAAATTGGACAAGAGAGTTGCCTTTATGGACTGGTTTAAGACCCAGGATTAAGGATGCACAACTAATCCCATGACAGAGAAAACTGTAATCATTTCTGTAACAAAGGGACAGAGTATAGGTACAGAGGAGAGAAAAACTAACCATGACCAGTGTAATCTGGGAGGGGACAGTTCATTTGACCTGAACTTTGAAATAGAGCCAAGGCTTGGCAGGTAGTGATGGAGATAGATTACAGACACAGAGACCAACCTGAGCATAGCTCTTCAGGTGGGCAAATGCAGAACATATTTTAGGAACATCAAACAGACCAGAGCAATAGTGTCTCTTGGGAACACGGTGAGAAATAAGGCCAGAAAGATAAGTGTTAGCTTAAAGAACCAAGATTTTATTCTGTAAGCAATGGGAAACCACTATTTTTGATCACAGAATGACTTCATCAGAACTACAGAATAGAAAGATAGCTGTATTGAATTCAAGCTTTATTGAATACCTGCTATATTCAAGCAACTATTTTCATTTTATGAGTCAATTCATCTCATCCTCATTTCAACCCATTTTGATACATTATAGGGACAATTATAGCCCATTTCACAGGTGGCTAAATTGAAGCACAAATAAGATAGGTGGTCTGCTCAAGTTCACACCTTCAGCAACCAACAGAACCAGGATACAGATCTTGATTTTCAGCTCTAGAATTCATGTTATTAACACTGGGTTCTTTGCTAGGAAAGAAACAGGAAGCAGGTGTCTCAGAAGCTACTAATATTTCAGAATGCATATGAAGAGGTATGGGGGCCAGAATGGGAACAGAGATTTCAAAATACAAAGAACAGATGGAAGTGATGCGGTAGAGGCACTGCCCCCAATTTGCTATGCAGTGGGGGACAGTGAGGGAGAGGAAGAAATCAGAAAAGACTTTCTGGTTTGTGATTTGACCCACAAGAAGCAAAGCAAGTTTTGTGGAGAAGGTGAAGAGTTCAGTTTTGGACATGTGGAACAAGATACTCATGTGGAAACATCCCACAAAATGTTGGGCGTGGGTGGGAGGAAGCACTGAGAGGATGGTGGAAGCCAGAGGGGGTCATATCATTGAGGTCTCTTTGAGGTATTGGAATGTAAGCTGTCAGCCATTAGTATTTTTCTTTTTGTGCATACACAAGTTGTTGATTTGAGATGTTCTTTTTAAACATAAGCACTTGCAGCTTATGTTTAAATTTCCTTCTTAACACTGCTTTCACTGTTCCCATAAGTTTTGGTATGTTGTATTTTCATTTTCATTTGTCTCAAGGAATTTTCCAATTTCCCTTGTGATGTATCCTTTGACCTACTGATTATCTAAGAGTGTGTTGTTTAATTTCCACATATTTGTGGATTTTTCTGCTATTGATTTCTAGTTTCATTCCATTATGATTGGCAAAATACTTTGTATGATTTCAATCTTTTAAAGTTTGTCAAGACTTGTCCTGTGGCCTAACATATGTTCTATCCTGGAGAACGTTCCATGTGCAGTTGAGAAAAATGTATGTGGTGCCGCTGTTGAGTGCAGTGTTCTGCATACGTATCTTAGATCTAATTGGTTTCTAGATTTGTTCCTGATTGATTCTCTGTCTCCTTATTCATCTTCTGGCTGGTTGTCTTATTAATTATTGAAAGGCTGGTGTTAATTTTATGAAAAGTTGGTTCTACTATTATTGTGGAGCTGTCTATTCTCTATAATTCCGTCAATGTTTGCTTCATATATTTTGGAGCTCTGATTCATGATATATATGTTTTTTCTATATCTTCTTGATATCAATTGATCCTTTTATCAATATATGTCCTTCTTTGTCTCTTATATTTTTCCTTAAAATATATTTTGTATTGTATTAGTATAGCCACCTCAGCTCTTGTTTGGCTACCATTTGCAAGGAACATTTTTTTTTCTATCCTTTCACTTTCAACCTTAGATCTTAAGTGAGTTTCTGAAGCTCTGGCTGGGTTGATGAGAGTGTCATCCTGATATGCCCAAGTTGTGGGTTTGATCCTCTATCAGGACACATACAAAAAGCAATCAATAAATGTATAAATAAGTGGAACTATAAATCGATGTTCCTCTCCCTCCCCCCACCTTTACTCTCTTGCTCTAAAATAAATAAATAAATAAATAAATAAATAAATAAATAAATAAATAAAATGAAGTGAGTGTCTCATAGGCATCATGGAGAGTTGGATCATGCTTTTTTAAATCCATTCTGCTGATCTATGCTCTTTGATTGGAGAATGTAAACCATTTACATTTCATTAGTAATAGGAAAGGATTTATTAATGCCATTTTGTTATTTGTTTTCTGTATGTCTTATAGTTTTTCTATCCCTCATTTCTTTACTGTCTTCCATTGTGTTTGGTTGATTATTTCTAGTGACATGTTCTGTTTCCCTTCCCTTTTTCTTCTGCATGTATTCTTTTCCTTGAGATTACCATGGGTATTACATATAATCATTCTAAATTTATAACAACTTATTTTGAATTGATAACAACTGATTTCAATTACATACAAAAACTATTATACTCCTTTACAGTTCCATCTCCCCAAATTTATGTTATTGAGTGCAGAAATTACATCTTATATATTGCATACCCACTAACATAGATTTATAATTACTTTTATGTGTTGTCTTTTAAATTCTGTCCAAAAAAAGTGGGGTTAGAAAACAAAATTAGAATAGTAATGACTTTTATATTTGTCCATGTTTTACCTTTACCAGAGAATATATCTTCACAGGTCTTCGAGTTACTTTATAGCATCCTTGCATTTCAACTTGAAAGACTCCCTTTAGCACTTTTCCTAGGACATAACCAATGCTAAGGAATGCCCTCAGTTTTTGTTTATCTGGGAATGTTTAAATCTCTATTTTTAAGGACAGTGTTACTGGACATAAAATTCTCACTTGAGAATATTTTTTCTTTTAGCACTTTAACTATATTATCCCAATGCCTTCTAGCCTCCAAGTTTTCTGACGAGAAATTGGCTGGTGATCTTACTGATCCCTTGTGTAATGAATTACTTTTCTCTTGCTGCTTTCAAGATTCTTGCTTTGTCTTTGCCTCTCAGCAGTTTATAATGAACCTCATTCTGGGTCTTTTCAGTTTTATACTACTTGGAATTCATTGAGTTTCTTGAGGTTATAGATTCATGTCTTGATGTAAATTTGAGAAGTGTTCGGTCATTATTTCTTCAAATAAGCTCTCTGGTGCATTCTGTGTTCTACCTCTGTGACTTCCATAATACATGTGTTGGCCTACTGCATGGTGTTCCATAAGTCTCTTAGTCTCTGCTCATTGTCTTTATTCTTTATTGTTCTGCTCCTTAGACTCAATAATAACAAATGTCCTATCTTAAGGTTCATTGATTTTTTATTCTTCCTGTTCAAATCTATATTTGAACTCTTCCAGTTGATTTTTCCATTTAATTACTGTATCTTTTAATATCCAGAATTTCTGTTTGATTTCTTTATATAATTCATATCTTTATGTTGACCCTCATACATTATTTTTTTATTTCTCTTAGTTCTTTGTTCATGTTTTCCTTTAGCTCTTTGAAAATATTTAAGACAATTGTTTTCTCCTAGATACAAAGAACAGGTTGGTGGTTGTGTGAGACAGAGGGAGAGGAATAGGTGAAACGGGTGAAGGTGGTCAAAAGTAAAAAATCCAGGTATAAAATAACTAAGTACTGGGAATTTAATGTACAGCAGGCTCACTATATTTAATAATAGCATATTACATATTTGAAAGTTGCTAAAAGAGTAGATATTAAAAGCTATTGTTACAGGGTGCAGCCAAGAGGGGGGACCCCAAATAGGGATTTGGAATGGGGCCCAGAACTCAGGGTGTCCAGAAAATATTAGTATGTCCTCACTCCTTCCCCCAGAGGTGTGAGCTGGGGGAAGGGACAAATGGAGCAGGGCCATTGAGAGCTGTTTTGCATAGCAACAGCTTTGCAGCTAATCCCTGGTATGGTCATTTAACATATCTATAACCTTTAACTGGTTACATAGATAAGTTAAATAGCTGTGACCACGCTGTGAGCCAGGGGAATGGAAGTAACTTCCCCACCAAGATGTAACTGGGGGGCAGGTCCCCTGAGTTACAGCACCTGTGTGGGAGCTTGGAGAAGATTGGCTCCATGACATGGGCCACACCTGTCCAGACTCACGATGGCAGCCCAGTGAAACTGGAAGGATATGAGAGTGCTGGCAAGTGTAGCTGATTGTGGGAGGAGTCGGAAATGGGGCTGCTGAGGAAGGCTGGCGCGGAGATTTGAATGGAGACGCGGCAGCCATTGAAAAGAGAACCACGCGGCTTTGCCAGAGTGGGGACCCCTGCAGCTTTAGAAGGGGGAACCACCACCCGGCTTTAGCAGAGATCTTGGCGACACAGCTGATGTTGCTGGGAACCGAGGGAGGCCTACCAGCTGAGACGGATTGCTGGGAAGAACCAGGGGCTGCCTGAGCAATGGACTTCTATTTCTTTTCCTGAGATACAGTATCCCAGACTGGGCATGGGGGGAAGGAAGGACTGTGTGTGTTTGTGGGTGTTTTAAGGGACTTTGGGATTTTGATGAAGACATTAGGTCACCACTTTAAGTCTGTATAGCATAAAATAAACATTTTCTTTCCTTTTCACGAATCTCTGGCATTGAGAGATGTCTTTCCTATAAGGCGGCAGAAATAACGAACCTGGGGGTTTCCTTTCAGTAATAGTATATTGCCTTTGGCCCCCCTTGTGTTCTGTAACACTATCATCAGAAGAAAAAATTATATATCTATCTGTGGGGATGGGTGTTAACTAGAGTTATCGTGGTGATCATTTTGCAGGTACACATACATCAAATTATTATGTTATTTACCTGCAACTACTATAATACCATATGTCAATTATATCTCAATATCAAGTCAAATCAAGTCTTTGGTACACGCATTGGAAAACCTTACTAAAACTTGAAAAATTCTTAATTTCAAAACACAATTGGTTCTAAGTATCAGATAAGGAGGTGAATTTGTATTAAAAGCAGTTATTTTGGGTACTGGAATAATATATTTTATGTCTTTGTATTTCTATGTTTTCAATACTTTCTATATAGTACACATATTATTTTTAAAATTATAAATATATCTCAGTAAAATTCCTATTCATTGCAAACTTTGCAGGACATTTACCTATCCATATTTTTGAATGGTTAATGCATTACATACACTTGAGGGAAATAAAATACAGTTCTCTAGAAATTATACTCTAAATCAGGCTTTTCCCCAGGAGAAACTTTCTTTCACTTACATTTTTCCAACTAAGGGTGGAGAATTGCATCTGAAATTTCTCCCCCAGCCGTTTATTTCCTTTAAGGAATAACCTGAAGCCAGCACGCCTGTCTCAGAGGGAATCCACGTATCAGGCGACAATGCCAAGCTTTTCTGTCATGGTTAAAGAGACAGAGCAGCTGCTCCAGGGGCCCGAGGGCATAACCCTGTCTGCTCCGGCCTTCACTGTGCCCAGCGCAGGATCTGGAAGCAGTAAATAAAGGAATGAAAAATGAGCGAGCTAATTACCAATTTTCTTCATGGAGCTCTGTCTGAAATCAATCCTGTGTTCAATACTTCAAGGATCAAAGAAACTCTTCATAGACACAGACACACACCTTATTTACCTGTCTCTCTCTAGAAGTAAATTAGTCACTCTGAGAACCAGTGATTTTCTCAGTGCTCACCCTAGTGTTTAAAAAGAAAAAAGATGATGGTTTTAAAGTCTTTGTCTTGTGTCCAGTGCTTGTGTTTCTTCAAGGATGGTTTCTGCCATTTTATTATTTTTTTCCTTTGGATGGGCCATGTTTTCCTCCTTTGTATACTTTTAATTTTGAGGGAGCCAAAGATGGAGCACTAGAGAGAAAAAGACTACCTCTTGCAGAAGGGCTCTGTGCCGGCAAAGTCCTTAAGTTACTAGCCAGGCTGTTCCAAGGCTTTGGATCAGCCCAGGGAGAAATCTTAAGGTCTTCTTCCCAGGTCTTTTCTGAGTATGTGTCTTACCTCGGCCTGTGTTATGTGGCTTCTCAACGATCCCATGTACACAGCTGCTTGTGAGTGTCTTAACTGTACAAAGAGTCTCCCCGCAGTTTTTCCCTGGGGTCCTGGTCTGCACCGTAGTCTCACCCCAGACACCTGCAGGGCCATAGTTTCCCTGAAGCTTTCCAGAGCAGTGCTCTTCACTTTGCTTTGCCTCAGGCGAAGCAGACTAGTCCTTCAGGGCTTGCCGCCTGGTGTGTGCTCTTCAAGAACGAGAAGTGATTGTAGCAAAGTAGTTTTATTGCAGCACAAAAAGAAGACAGGGGATTCACACCAAAAGCTCTGTCTCCTCAAAGGGAGTCTTAGCCGTTGCTTATATACACTACATGGTCAGTTACATGTTGATTTATTCTTTTTTCTGTGTGTTTTGTTTTTTATCCTTACCTGAAGACATGCTCATTGATTTTAGAGAAGGGGCAAGGGAGAAAGAGAAACATAGATGCAAGAGAGAAATATCGATCAGTGGCTTCCTGTATGAGCCCCAACCAGGGACCAGTCCTCAACCCAGAGATGTGCTCCAGCTGGGAACTGAACCTATGACCTTTCAGTTTGTAGAACAACACTCCAAGCAACAGCCAGGGCAGATTTATTCTTTGAAGCCAGCTCCATTTATCCAGTTGAGTTCCTGTCAAACTGATCCTGTTTAGAGCTGGTCTGCAAAATACTGTGCTACATTTTTTTTTTAATTCAGGAGATTTTTAAAAAAGATTTATTTATTTTTAGATAGAGGTAAAGGGAGGGAGAAAGAGAGGGAGAGAAACATCAATGTGTGGTTGCCTTTCGAGTGCCCCCCACTGGAGACCTGGCCTACAACCCAGGCATGTGCCCTGACTAGGCATTGAACCACCAACCCTTTGGTTTGCAGGCTGGTGCTCACTCCACTGAGCCACACCAGTCACGACACACTGTGCTACATTTTATCATTCAACAAGAACAGCATTTAGTAAGACTGGACCAGACCTTGAAACCTTTGTCCTATCTAACACCCAGATAGGTGAGAACATGACAAAGAAGGTCGGCTCTGTGCCTCTCTGTTCAAGGATGAGCACTGGGAGCTGCCGCCCCCTCCAGGCCAAAGCTGTGCCATAGCAGGGACAGAGTGGGGGAAGGGCAAGCAAAAACATCACACAAGTTTCTATTGCTTCAAGTGTGGCTTTTTCTTGATTGGGTGTTTGCTTGGTTGCTGCAGACCTTTGACTGTGTTTCCATAGCTCATACGAGGTTGCTTTAATCAGTTTTTGGTTGTTATTTGATGTTTCCCTGAGGAAATAAGGGCTTGGAGCTTCCTGGTCTGTCATTTTGCTGATGACCCTCTCCATTATCATCTTTATGACTCCTTTTAGCTACTCCCGGCTGCTGGATATCCTTGACAGACCAAAAGGAAGGCATATGGGATGGTCACACATGTTATAACAGATGAATTTCTCCCGTGAGCAGTATCTATGCTGCTCAGGAGAAACAAGCTATGAAGAATGATTGTATGTGGCCCTGGCAGGTGTGGCTCAGTAGACTGAGTGCCGGCCTACAAACCAAAAGGTTGCCAGTTTGATTCCCAGTCAAGGCACATGCCTGTGTTTCCGGCCAGGTCCCCAATTTAGGGTTTGCGAGAGGCAGCTGATTGATGTTTCTCACACATTGATGTTTCTCTCCCTCTCTTTCTCCCTCCCTTCTTCTCTCTGAAAATAAATGAATAAAATCTAAAATGAAAAGAATGATTGTATGTAAATAGAGGGCTTGAGAAGGCCAACTCTTCCATCCCAACTGCTGCTCCCAAACGTTAAATAACTTGATCCTAGCAAATCTGGGCCAGGTGGAGATTTTGCCATGGTTGTTCTGAAGCATCTCTCACTCTAGACAGGCAGCTATGAAAAGAGTCAGCTTTTGTGAAAGCAAAACCCAAGACAGGGCACTTACACAGGTAGTTTCTTTGGGAGTTCGCAGAAATGAGGAATGAGAGAGAGTGAGAAACAGAACAAGCAAAAGCCAACATGAGAACGCTGCATCAGTACTGCTGCTGTGGACACTGGGGGCTCAGCTCTGCTGGACTTCCCCAAACCATACAGAGTCATCACTCCCAGGAGAGCTGGGAGGCCAGGGTATCTGCTACTTGTGAGGAGTTGCCCCTGGGGACACTAACTCCTCTCCTGACTCCTCAGAGATGCACATCCTGCGTCCAGTGGGCTCCTCCCTGTCTCAGAGGTGTCACACTGCACATAGGGCAGTGGTGGGCTCTGGCACTGGACAGGGTGTATGCACTTAGTTACAGTGGCGCTCTCTGATGACTGGGGATGCTGACGCAGTTGGGCAAGGTGGAGGGTGTTGCTGGCGTGGCACTCCGGCCACAGCCTCAGGAGTATGTGTGTGTGTTGTTCTAGCAAACAGAACTCAATGGTCTAAATGTAGACCCTCATCTCTTGTGTTCCCCTTCTCTCTTTTTTCCATGACACATTCCTTTCATTTAAAAAGAGTCTTAGGCCTTGGCTGGTGTGGCTCAGTGGGTTGAGTGACGGTCTGCAAACTGAAGGGTTACTGGTTCGACTCCCAGTCAGGACACATGCCTGGGTTGTGGGCCAGGTCCCCGGTTGGGGGCGTGCAAGAAGTTTCACATATCAGTGTTGCTCTCCCCCTCTTTCTCCCTCCCTTCCCTTCTCTCTAAAAATAAATTAAAAGAATAAATAAATAAAGTGATCGAAACTAGGCAACCAAATAGAAAAATAAATAAATAATCTTAGTACTAAAACAATACAGAAGTAATTCTGTGCTTGTTCAAGCCACTGCTGTAATCTAAGTTGTCCCCTGTTTTCCTGATGGCTGGTAATCAGAGAGATATATCTCAATCCCAGAGGAAAGGGCTTAGCATATTCTTGGGCCTCTCAGGGTTACTTTCTGTATGTTGAAGCAGGGGATTGGGGAGCCCCCAATAGCACCATAGCTGCTGGCTGACTCTGCACTGGTTTGCATTAGCTTGTCTATGGGAAATGCAACACCAAGGAGGTGCCCAGGGACCCTGCACTTAATGTGCAGCCATTCATTCTGACTCTTTTCCCTTAGGATTTCTTTTGGCTGAACAGCAAGCTCTCTGGGCTCTGCAGCAGAGAACATCACTAACGTAACATAAACCCTGGGCAGCTGCTGGAAGGTGGAGATAGCTCATGATGAACAGCTGCATGAGGTTTGACCTTCAGAGAGACAAGCAACACCACCATCGGCTGGCTTCCATCTGGATTTAGTGCAAATGAGGCATAATAACAATTAAACAGATGCATTTGGAAGGGAAGGAAATGACCAAGGATTTCACTGGGAGCAAGGAGGGGAGGTAAAGGAGGAAAGAAATTTTATGAATGACAGCAGAGAGAATTTTTCCTAGCATTGAAAGAGGTAGAAACTAGTAGGAGTCACTAGCTTTATGAAAGTAGAAAATTTCACTGTGCTCATGTGATTCTGTACTGCTCAACGACCCACCCACAAGAGCATGAGAAAGCCCTGTGGCTGTACGAATGTGGCTACATGAAAGGAGGGGAGTTGAGAGGAGAGGTTCTGTTCTGAAGACAACTGGAGACTTAGGCAGTGCGGATGCTTACTTGTGTTGGATATTTGGTGGTAAACATCTTGGTGAAGATGTTCTGGGAAGGGTTGTCAGGACTTGGGGCTTTAAATCTTGGGACAGGAGCTTTTTTTTGTAAGACCACTCAAATTTCCTTAGAAACTGCTTATATCAGTATAATAAAAAGGTCAAAAATAATCCAGGCAAAAACATTAATCACGGGACAGGAGAAAGGAAATGTGTGGTTGTAGACAACTGCAAATAAACTTGGGTTGCCTTCCTTAAGCAATGCCAGCTGTAGGTCTCCAACTTGCTTTCTCAAACCAAGGTGGATGCTAAGAGAGGAGAAGGGAGGAAGGACTTCCCCCGACCCCTGCCCCTGAAGACTGTAAGAGTGTCTGGGGCAAGGCGACTATAGTTTATTCATTTCCTCCTCAAATCACCCTTGTAATCTGGGGTTCCTAGTAGTGGTATAATAAATGTTTGTTCAACTGAATTACTTCAACAGCCCAAATTCTACTTGGATTAAGCAAATTAAATTATGTGCAATCTTACTACCAATGTTGAATTATGTGACTTTATTAAGCCTTCCCAGTGTGTTTAGAAGTAGCATCTAAGAGAAGTTGACTAAAAACATTGAACCGTGGACATGTGGGCTTTATAGCACAGCTTAGTGATAGAAAGTATGAGCTTTGGTGTCAGATCTGAGTTCCTGGCTCCACCATTTACTAGTTGTTTGTGGAAAATTTGTTTAGCCTTTTTAAAGCTTAGTTTCTCCAATTATAAAATGGGTATGATAACTGTATGTAACCTATGGAATTATGATGATGAACTAATACTCATAGAATATTTAGGACAGTATTCTGCAAGGAGAAAGCAATCAATGTTAGTTGTAGTTGATCATCAATAGCTTCTCCCATCCTCCTCAGCAGCATCACCTAGAACAGGGCTGAGTAAACATTGACCCTCCACCAGTTTTTACAAATAAAGTTTTATTGGAACATAGCCATGTTCATTTGTTTATATATTTTCTATGGCACCTTTCATGCTACAAGGACAGAGTTGAGTAATTGTGACAGAGACCCCATGGCCAGCAAAGCCTAAAACATTTATTATCTGGCCCTTTGCACAAACAGTTTGCTACTCCTGATCTAGAAGCAAGAAAATCCAGAAAGCTGCTTATACTTTTCTTGAGCTTTAATTACTAGGAAGTCATAGCTTCGACTGGAAGAAACTAGATGGATGAACCTGTGCCTCAACAGAATGTTACGTTTTCCCCACAGGTTTCTAAAATACATGAAGAGGCTGAGATGAACAAATGCTAAGGGAGAAAGGTAAAATTTTTTTGTCTGAACACTTTACCCAAAGAGAAAGAACAGAGACAGGATCTTTCAGTTAAAAAAAAAAGTCCACAGAAGCAAGCAGAGAACTCCAAATGAATTAGAAAACAGTGATTTTCATGACTTTTGAGTACATCTTAAGTTATTTTATTAAAATAGAAATTCTTGTTTCTGAGCCCAGAGATGCAATAAGGTAAAAGTCATATACATAGTAGGAAAGTATTTGCACTCAGTAACAATATAGTATTTGTTCTCAGGATTTTTTTCCCTTTAAATCTGAGAGTTAATACAGGTAAATACAGAGTGCATTGGAATTCCCAGTCTTCTAAAATTGCCTTTTTAGACTCATAGGAGTGAAAACAATCTTCAAATTCACTTGAAAGAAAGGAGTGACTGAAGCTGGAAACAGCAACAGATTAGAAGAGAATTAAAAGGACCAAAACCAAAAAAACGAACACCTCAAAGTTAGATAAAGTTGCTTTGGTAAGATTCCCCTAAAAAGAAGGGGAGGAAGATGGGGGCAGAATTGCCCAGGGGGAGGGGTTGGTGTGACTCAGAGTGAGAGGCCAGGCCAGGAAGGACCACAGGACAGGGTCAGGGTCAGCATCCTGGCCAGCCTCAGCCTGCCTGCACCATCCTTCAGGGGCAACGCGGAGCCAACAGAGCGGAGTCAGGTTCCCACTGTCCGTGGATGAGAGGGCCTGTCTCCTGCCCGACAAGCTGTCGGGTGACCTTCTTGTTTCCCATTGATCATCTAGAAGTTTGCTTATCTTTTCAAACTCCCTCACCTAATCCCCACTGTTCAGGTTAAGGACTAGGATTAAACAGAGAGTGGGGTCTTGGGCCACTGTGGGGTTGGATGTGGTGTAGAAAGAAAAGCCCTGGTATCTGCTGGGACCGAGAGGTGATGCGGGGTCGACATCAGTTCTAGATCTCCCCCCAAACTAAGACCATGATGGAACATAGCCTCCTGGCACATGGACATCCAAAAGTTTCGAGTATTTCTCTTCTGTCTCTTAGATTGTCCCAAGGGATATAACAATGACCCTGTGCAGCACTGAGCACAGCGCCCGCAGCCTCAAGTTCAACACACGGTAGCTGCGGTTACTATCTTCGTTGAGGCCAAACTAAAACTTCCAGGCCTTGCTGCTCGGTGAAGACATCTTCTTTGTTTCTTCACAACCAACAAGTAGAAAGTGCTTAGTCTCAAAAGTCAATGTAGCCTTCAGATCCTCGCCCCCAGTGAGTTCTTATCCATATGGACCCCTTCCCCTTGTTCTGGGATGAACCCTTCATGCAGCGAGTTGCTGGGGCCACTGCCCAGGGCCCCTCATGAGCTAAACGTGTGCCACCCCATCTGCTCTGCATTCCTAATTCCCAAATGAAGGCTCTAAACCCCCACTCAGGTCTTCCTCCACCAGCTCTTCCTTTCCTAGAAAGACTATGCTTGTGCTTTGGTGCATTTGCAAGATAAAAGGAATGTAAACATTTAAATACTAATGTATTTTTAAAGGCATAATGGGGTTAGTTTGGGTAAAATAATTTATTTCACATCATCTGTGGAAGAAATCGAGTATGTTCTGGCGTTCACTGGGGTTCAGAGAATATTCAATTTTGTAAGATATTAAGTTTTTATTGAATTACGTCTCTATTCAAGGCACTTTCATTTATCTACTAAAACTGGAAGTTTAACTCAGTGATCTTTGGGCTAGTAAAATGTAAACCATAATGAGGATCTTTGGATGAATCGGTAGTTTTAACAAAGACTCTGTTGGGGCCTTGGAGGCTACCAGATGTTGGTGTTCCTCAGAGATGGGGTTGTTGGTGGTTGTTGATTTCTACAAATAACCAAAGCAAGCTTGTCCAGGACCTTGAAGCAGCCCAAGTGCAGTGGGATGGATAGTGGAAGAGGACTCGGGAACACTGGGTTCTGGTTCTGGTTTTGCTCCTAATAGCTAAAGCTCCCAAATTTCTCTGGAATGCAGTTTTATCATCTGCTAAAATAAGGGAATAAAGCAATTGGTGATTCTAAAATACTGATCTGACATCAAACTAGTTACTTAAAACTCTCCAGGGGAGATTGTTAAAAATACACATTTCTCAGCATAAATCTGGAAATAGTGTAACTGTCCATCAGCAGGGGACTGGTTAAATCAGTTATGGTACATCCAACCATAAGTGCTTTTTAAAAAGCACACACAGGTACAGAGCAGCCCCTGGGTAAGACTGTTATGTGAACAGAGCAAAGCGCAGAGCAGCGTGCATGGGAGATTTCCTCCGTGTGAGTAAAGGCCCATGTATGGGGCATAGTTGTGATTCGATTTCTGTTTGCTGAAGATATTACAAGGAACTCTTCGCAGTAATGACCTCTGGAAACTCCAACAGCTCTACGCAGTAAGGTATTGCTGGTAACAGTGGTGATGGTATCAGTTAAGGGTTGAATTACCTGGCCTGCTCTGATATCTTGTTTCCTTTGTGCCCATCGAGATGGACCTATAACGTATCACACCAAGTAGATAACTTGGCATTGGGGGAAAGATGCTGAGTTTAAGTCATATACTGGGTGAGTAATCTTGTGAAAGTATCTTCACTTCTCTGGATCTTTGTGTTCTTCTCTTTTAAATGGGTGAATAGGACTACAATACAATTTGGGGGCTCTAGTTTAATTTGCACAGTGTGTATCATCTGCCAGACAGACATACTCAAACAGAAAAATGAACAAAGAACAGGCACTAACTCAGCAAATACTTTAAAGCACTGTCTTTGCTACAACTTTTCTATGGGGAATGGAGAAGTAACCTGTCTGTGGGAAATGGTAGGATCTCGTATGAGAGGTAAAGCATACTCATATGAATCAACTAGAGAACAATAGGAGGCTGCATATGAGGTTGGTGTGGGGCTCACTTTAAAGTGTTTATTTGCCTGAAATTCAAGAAAGCCAGACTCAGCAATAACAGTAAAACCCAAGCCCCTTGGCCACATTGGCTCTGATCTGTAAAATAAAATCTTAGACAGATAATCACCAAGTTCCTCGGAAGTGGTAAAATTCTATGATTCTGCAATGTCTGAAATTAGGTCCGAACTGAGGACATTGTTTCCCTGACACCAGATTCCTCCTGGTTCCGTCTCTACTTCCAATTGATGCTTTACACCTCTGTTTAACTCCTGTGCACAGCCCCTCCGCCAGCCAAGGATAAAGCCAGAGAGAAGGCCATGCAGCAGGAGAGGGAACTTGGCTGGGGGCGACCAGGTGGCTGTCTGGCCTGCCTAGTCACAAAGACCCCAGTGAGTGTGGGGAACAGCACATGACAGGGGTTCTGGGCAGGTCAGATTTGACGCCTCACTTGACCCCACAGGAAGCCAGAGTCTGATAAAGACGTGATTGAGCTCGGGACTACTCCTGACAGCTTAACAGATGGCTGTAATTAGGGGCTGTACTGAGGGTGTGCAGATACATAGATTCCATTGTAGAGAGGCTAAATGCTAGAAAGGTCAAGGCCAAAATGTGGTATGAAAGAAGCTCAAAGTTTTCCAATATGTAGGAAGAGGCAGTCTGCAGGGAAATGGGTTTACTGAGCATGATCGAGGATTCCCAAATCCTGGGGGTTCCTGGCCCCAGAGTTGTCTTTCTTGGTGGGTCTGTGTGGTGGAGCTTCAAGCCCTCGAGCTGTGGCTTCAGAGACCAATTCCATAAAGGTGGAGCCAAGAAAATGAACTTTCCAGCCTGAGAGGTTCTATGTGGAAGGTCTCAGAGAGCAGCTGGCTTTTTTTCCTTCTCCTAGAACCTCTCTTCCTAGAATAATAATAATGACCAAAACATGTGCATAAATTCTTAACGTTAAATTTAATGAATACTTGTCAGGTCTGTTTATGTTTCGTTGTCAAAATGATGATTAATGAAAGTGGCTTAATGCTTTCTGAGACTTTTTAGGACTTTTTCTTAGAAGCAAGAAGTCACCATGTGCCAGCCATAATAAGATCCAGCTTAGAACGATCAAAAATACAGTGAGTGACGGCAATAATGTTCTCAGAAGGGAAAACAAGAGCTCACGGTCTGGACAGAGACCCAGGGAGCCAGCGAAACTACCAACCATGTAGGGTCATAGGCTAGACTTGGAAATGCTCTTAACCTGGTCTCAGCTCTCAGTTCATTCCTGGTGAAGTTGGTAGACATCTTGAAGAAGATTCGTGAATTCTTTCAGAATTAGATAATCCCACGGTTGGAAGGGATTTTGGAGGTCATGGAGTCCCAAGCTTAAATTGTGTCTCCAATATTCCTGCCAAGTAGCTGACCTTTCCTGCATGGATCCTGGTGATCACAAGTCCTACCTATTCTATTCACACAGCCTGCCCCTAGTTGGGCAGCCATCAGTTTAAAAAAATAAAAACAAAAACCAAAAATCTCTTCCTAACATTGAGCAAAATCTGCTTCTTTCTCTTCCCACTGATTGATCCCACTGTGCCCCCTGGGGCCACATAGCACATGACTAAGTCCCTGCTATATATGTAGCCAGGACTGGCTGTGAGACTCGCAGGCCCCAGGGCAAGAAGGAAAATGAGGGACCCCTTGTTGAAAATTGTTAGAAATTTCACAGCGGGGACGACAGAAAATTCCGCTGCGCACGGAGCCCTTCCAGGTGCAGGGCCACACGTGCCATCCAGCAAGCCTACCCGAATGTGACTGTTCTGTGTGGTCTCTGAACGACGGGACTTGGTAGAGTACAGACAGAAAGGAACTTTACCTTTGCTCCACTAGTGTTAAATTCTTTTTCAATTCCTTCTGCCTTCCTGCCTTCCATGAAGTATTCTGGTCATTTCAGATACTAAGAAGTCCAGCGCCATCTTTATCAAACTACAAGCTCCCTTTCGTCACTACTTTTGTCCCCACTGCCAGGGCCTGTAGAGGCCACTTCTCCTCTTTGTCCTCCTCACTGGTCCTCTCACCCCCACCCTGTCCCTACTCTTCACGATGCCTTTGGCTCCTTTGGGGAGAAAGGCGGTGGGGAGGAGAGGCCCTCCTTCCCTGCAGGGCAGATGTGACCTGGCATAAGCACCCCTCCAGGGGGAGGCCAAGTGCTGCCTCAGTGTTTCATGGGCACTTTTCTTCAAAACAACAAAACCAAAAACATTTATTTATTTATTTATTCATTTATTTATTTATTTTTAGAGAGGGGGAAGGAGGGAGAATGAGAGGGAGAGAACACCGATGTGAGAGAGAAACATTGACCTTGTCCAACTGGTGGCCTTTGAGTTTGCAGGATGGCACACAACCAACTGGGCCATGCCAGCCAGGGCTCATGGCCACTTTTCTAGGTGCCTTTGAGCCCCTCCCCCCAGGAACTCTGAACTGCAGGTTTTTTGGGGGGAGAAGGTACAGTTGTCCCCTTTGGCTGGCTGCTTGTGACACTGCCCCAGCCCACAGATAGTGGTTTACCTCAGTCCTTTTCTGCTGGGGTCACCCACCCTGTACCCCCACTTTGGTGTCCCCCTTGCTTAGAGAGTTCTCAAGCAGCTTCACAGTTGGGCTCTCCCCTTGGCAGCTGTATCCCGACCTTGGGAAACATGCATTTTTCTTCTGCATCTGGTACAACTCACTTCACTGCAGCATCCTCTTCATTCTGCCAACACAGCCCTCTCCCACCTCAAGCCATAGTCTCTTTCCTTCAGCCTTTCTTCCAAATGGGAGCCAGATACCAGCGCTGCCATCTTCCCTAATTCCCAGTGACACATGGCAAACCTGCTGGAATGTTCTTTAAAGCTCATCTTAGTGGGTGCTCAGCAGTTTTTTCTATATAAATATCCTTCCTACTGGATTCTTAATCTTTCCTGTCTTCTGGGGATGGGAGATAGGCTAATGCGAGCAGGGAAAATTCTTGGCCTAGCACCTTTAAATTTGGGGTGTTGACACCTATTGTACATCGTGTGAAGCTTCAGGAGAAACAGACGGTAAAATCAGAGGCACCCCACTGGAACACCCTGTCATGCACGTAATGCACTGGGAGCATCTGAGAACTGCTGTGGACAGAGGGCTTGTGTGCCACCCCCCACCCAATTCCTGTGCTGAAGCTCCAACCCCCAGTATGAATGTATTAGGAGACTGAGTTTGCACACAGGTAATTAATGTCAATGAGGTCATAAGAGCAGGGACCTGATGTGGTAGGTTTAGTGCCCTTAGAAGAAGATACTAGCAAGTTCTTTCTTTCTCTACCACGTGAGGACACAGACAGAAGGTGGACGACTGCAAGCCAGGAAGAGAGCCCTCTGTAGGAACCAAATCAGCCAGAGCCGTGATCTTGAACTTCCAGCCTCCAGAACAGTGTGAAGATAAATGTTTGCTGTTAAAGCTACCCAGTATTCTGTTGTGGCATCCCAAGGGAACTAAGTGCTGCCTCTTCAATCTGGGAGTTTTCCATTCTCTTCACCTTTCCTGGCAGACCAGAATTCATTGGCTCACCTCTTTGAATGGACTCGTGTTTGCTTACACAGTGCGGTCATGTCTTTCACCGGGACTGTTGTTCTACAATAAGGTGAATGAATATCTGATACACCATGTCACCCTGGAGAACCTCTTTATTTGCTCTTCAAATATAAGTATGGGATATGAGACAAGAAAAGGTGATGAAGATGGGCTGGACCCATAAAAAAAATAACTAGGCTTACTCTCTTTTCACATGATTTAAACGGTAGCTTTTTAAGGAATGGAATTTATTGGGGTGACAGTGCTTCACAAAACCATACAGGTTTCACCCTGGCTGGTGTGGCTCAGTCGACTGAGTGCCGGCCTGTGAACCAGAAGGTCGCCAGTTCAATTCCCAGTCAGAGCACATGCCTGGGTTGCAGGCCAGGTCCCCGGTGGGGGGTGTGCGAGAGGCAACCACACACTGATGGTTTTCTTCTCCCTCCCTTCCCCTCTGTGTAAAAATAAATAAATAAAATCTTTAAAAATTTGTTTTAAATGCTAAGAAAAATAAATTTCTTATAAAATAAAAACAAACAATACAGGTTTCAAGTGTACAACTTAAAAAAACATCATCTGCATGCTGCAGTCATGCGCCTGCATGACTGATCGTGGCTTTGGACTCATTCATTCATTGTCTTATTTCACTGTTTTATCCTCCATGCTGCATTTTTTAAATGCAGGTACAGAACTTATATTTACAACTCTTTTAATTGCCTTCAGATTCCATTCTTTGTTCCAACATTCACTGAGTTATTCAAAATGATTTATCAGTCTTAGAGCATCCCCTTGCACACTTGTTAATGCTAACAGAAAAACAATAAATTTTTGGTAGAGACGAGGCAGACAGCCCCTTAATCAAGTGATCACTGTTAGCATCACCGCAGTAAGTCACAGGAACATCTCGTACCCTTGACAGGATGCACGGGGAGGGACAGAACATCATGCTGGTGTATTTTTGCCAAAAATACATAATCTCTATCTCACCCCAAGAAAACATGAGCAGGCCCAACCTGAGGAATATTTTTATATTGTTTTATAATAACTGACCAGAACTTCAAAAGTGTCAAAATCATGGAAGACAGAGAAAGACTGAGGAGCTATCTCACAGATTGAGGAGATGGTTCCTGGGTGGAATTCTGGCCAAGAAAAGGGACATCAATGGGTCTGATTCTGGCACCAATTTTGAAGTGTTCATACCACCAGGCAATGAACTCAATTCTACCTCTATCTACCTGGAGCTAGCACCAGGTTCCACAGGCCAAGGGCTCAGTCCTATAAGACTGTTCCCTTCCACGCTTCAGAGGTCAATTGTAAGTCCAGGTCGTCACCTGTACTTCTGACCCATGCCCTATAGATTGGAGGTTCCCAGGACCCCCTCCTCTGGGTCCATTGATTTGCTAGAGCAGCTTGCAGAATTCAGGGGAATATTTGCTGACATTTACCAGTTTATCAAAGGACATAACTCAGGAACAGTCAGATGGAAGAGATAGAGGCACAGGGCAAGGTCTGAGGAGATGGTGGGGAGCTTCCATGCCCTCTTCAGGTGCGCCCCCCTCCCAGCACGTCCTCCTGTTCATCAGCCCGGAAGCTCTCCTAACCCAGCGCTTTGGGATTTTGTGGATGCTCCATTACAGAGGCTCAGTTGACTAAATCTTCAGCCATTGGTGACTGAACTCAACCTCCAGCCCCTCTCCCTTCCTGGAGCTGGGGCATAAGATGGGGCCAAAGGTGCAAACCCTCTAATCACACCGTTGGTTCCCATGGCAACCTTCCCAGACCCTGAAGTTACCTAGGGACTTTCCAAAAGTCACCTCATTAACATAACAAAGGACACTTTTTTTTTATTTTGGGCTTTCCTTATAGGAAATTCCAAGGGTTTTATAGCTCTGTGCTAGACATGGGTCAAGATCAGAAACATATTTCCTATTGTAAATCATAACATCACAGTGGGATAATTGGTGAAGTTGAAATAATGTCTGTAGATTAGTTAAGCATGTTGGATAAATGATAATATCCTGGTTTCAATAATTTTACTATGGTTTTATAAAATATAAACATAAGAGGAAGTTGGGTAAAGACTATGTGGGAGTTTTGTATTATTTTTGAAACATTTTCAAAATCTATCAACATTTCAAACAAAAACTTATAAAAATACATTTACCAAGTACCTATTCTGTGCCAGTCTCTGGGCTGGGGAGGTGGGTGAATAAGACAACACAGACCCTGCCCCAGAGGCTCGCAGCTCAGTCTGCAGGAGGACAAGGGCAAGTGCATTCTTAGCAGGGTTTCAGACAGGGTTTTCAAAGAAGATTTAAAGTTTAGCAAAAGCATCCTGGCTGCTGAGTGGCTGGCTGACTACAGGGGACAAGACCAGAGTCAGAGAAACCCAAAGAGGCTGAGAAGTCACCTAGGCAATGAGGGGTGTAAAAATCGGCAACCAACTCAGGGTTCTTGTGAGTTCCACTTCCCTCCAAGAAGGAGGGGCAGTCACTCGAATTCCCACAGTGAGCCTGGTTCTATCGTTTGCCTACACAAAATGCCTGTGAGCTGTACAGTTGTCCTCATTTTATTCATAGATAACCGAGGCTCTGTCAGGCTCAGAGGCTGACTCCATCAGAGAGGGGTAAACACTACACTGCCGTTCAAGCCCCTGTCCACAGGACTCCGGAGCTCACCCTTTCTTTACAGTCAAACGTCACACGTGGTCTGATCTGCTTTCTCTCTCTGTCAGCTCCATGCCCCTAGCAAACGGTGTGCGCAGGTCACAACCTAGAGGAAATCAATCTCACTAGCGCCCATCTGCCACGCCAGTCACGCACAGAGAGGAGACAGCTGTCCCCGTGGGGTGCCTCTACCTACAGACGCAGCTCTGGGCGAACGCGGACGGATAGCCTGCTCTGCCCCGTTCATGTCCGGTTCCATCTACAGATTCCTCAATGACCTTAAATTACTGCTCATTCAGATTTGTGTATGTTCTTCTTCATACTCAGCTGTTTCTCATGTTCAACTTAAATATGAGTTTGAAGTCTTTCACAAGATGGTCTTGGATTATAAACGAAAGAGACCAAGAAGGTAGGAGCATGCAAAACACATTAGGCCTCAAGTTATACAATTTTATGTCATTGTTAAGTCTATAAACACATTCTTGTATTGTCTCTGTTCTGTGCTTGGGGTCATCATAACATCTCCTTGGTTTTTGTGTGTGTGTGTTTTTTAAAGATTTTGTTTGTTTGTTTATTTATAGGGGAAAGGAGGGAGAAAGAGAGGAAGAGAAACATTGGCATGAGAGAGAAGCTTCAATCGATTGCCTGCTGTAACACACTCTGTTCAGGGACCAAACCTGCAACCCAGGCTGGTGCCCTGACCGGGAATTGAACTGGCGACCTTTCCTTTTGCGGGATGTCACCCAACCAGCTGAGCCACTCCTGCTAGGGATGTCCTTGTGTTTTCAAGTGAGGTTCTGGATATTTATTTTCAAGACCTCCCTCTCTGTGAGTTCTGGTGCCTTCCCTCCCCCTCCCCACAAAGAAACCCCCTTTTCCCTCTGATCACGTAAATCTCCCCTCCCAGGCTGCATCATTTCCCAGGTCGTTTCCTTACTCACACTCCCAGAGGCCCGTAGCTGCTCTCTCCATAAAGGTGCCCACCGTGGCTCCCCTCCCTCCACCGACTCTCATAAAGGAATACACTTCTTACAGAACGATTTAGGACCAACTCTAGGAAATCCATTTAGTTCCCTGAGATACAGGTGAAAGTAATCTGGGTTCTGTCCAGCAAAGCAAGAATTCTCATGAACATAGTCCTCACGAGGACCCAGGCCTCCCAAATGCAAGCAAATAACAACAAACCTTCTGCCCGAGTTCTTCTGCGACCAAGCCACTTATGTAGAGATTGCCCCGAGAACCTCTCAATCCTCATAATTGGGGTATTTACCCTCTAGAAGCACAGTCATTCCTAGGTTGTCAGGTTCATGTACTCACAGGACCTCAACGCTGAGGAGCTTGTTAGGAATTATTAGGCTACTCATTTGGATGCATGCAAAATAAGATTTTATACAACAGTCTGGGTGGTTCTAAGCAAGAGGAGACATCTGTTTTTACCCAAAGGAATCAATTTTTAGTGGTGGAAACTTTAAGTGTCATGTTAGCAGGGGATAAGATTTCGTACAGGAGGCTCCCGTCTTGCACAGGACAAAACATTCTTGTTTTGTCCCTGAGGGATACAGACTTCAGAGTTTTTATCACCTCTGTGTAGTGTGGTATGGGCGAAGGTATCACAAGAACTTTCTGTGTTTGATAGAGAATGAAACATAGTTTTCCCAAAATTCCTTTGTTGCTCTGCTTATTCATTCATATAATTAGCACACATTTGTTTACCCGGGCACCCCATATTCAACATGAGGAAGAGTCCTGCCTTTAAGTGGTTTAGACTCTGTCAGGGGGAAGCACGTCAGTGGTGAACAAATACTTCCAGCCCACACCATTAAGTGTTGTTGTTGAATTATGTGAAAGAAGCCACGACAGCACAGAGGCAAGGGTGTTCTTCCTGAGGGATTATGGGTGGTTTCCCGGGAATTGTTCTGAGGGAGCATTTTGACACTTTCACGGAGGGTATGTTAGGCAGAGGTAGGGTGATCAACCCTCCTGGTTTGCTCGGAACTGAGGGGTTTCCTGGCAGGCGAGACTTCCACCGCCAAAACCCAGACAGTGCTGAGGGACCCTGACAGTGAGTGCATCACCTGAGGGAGGGGAATGGATGCCACGCATGAGAATGCTTAGGAACTTAGAGCCAGTTTTATAATAAAGACCTATTCTGTGTCGTCAATGTTCTTTTGCTTTTTGGGGGGTTTGATCCTGGTAGGGCACATGTGTGTTGGGGGGGTGTTGAGGGGGTGTTTACCCAAACTGATTGATGTTTCTCGAAAAAAAATCAGTAAATATATCCTATGGTGAGGATTAAAAAATAAAACAATTTCACTTATTCTAAGATATTTATAGTGACAACTTCAATACCCACTTTCTCATGCAAAACACACCTCACTTGCAGTTCTAACCAATGAAGTCCTTAAGTGGAAACAGAGAATTAAGCTCTTTGGTTGCCTTTGTCTCCTCTTCCCTTCTCTCTACTCTCCCCTCCTGACTTCCTCCTCTCCTCAGCCTCCCTCTCTTTCTCCAGCGCGAAGCTCCTTCTAAATTCTTTTCCTGAAGAAGCAGCAGAGCAGCCAACTGATCCTGAGAATTTTGTTCCAGGGCCCCGGAAGCAGTGGTGCAAGGACTAAAGTAACAACAGGAATGAAACAAGCCCATTTAGAGTCTCAAAAGGAAAACGAATACCTCACAGTGAACTCGTAATAACAAGGGCAGCAGTGGCGGTGACAGCGGCAGTGACAGCGGCAGCAACAGTGGCAGCGGCGTGCGGATTTCTTCTGAAGCCGCCCAGTGCTTCCCCACACTCACTAGCACTGCACGGTGGGGACGCGCCGGTGCCTCTGGCCCAGCACTTTATTTTCAGAAGCCACCAGTTTGGTCACAGTAGGTTCGGCATCTCCCACCCTCCCTCTTAATGACTCTCAGTGTTGGTGGAAATACATTCACACCCTCCCTCTTTCAGAAGGTAGAAGTGAGAGTGGAGATGGTCTCTTTCGTGCTAAAGCCCCAGAGAGATACAAACACGTCCCTCTCTGATGTATACACTCAGGTGCATTTTCCCATCTCTCCACCCTGGAGACCACGTGAACAAGTAGAGCTCTGGGCAGACGAGGAATGGAACCAGAGAGAAGTTCCGGAAGCTGTGCCAAATGGCACAGCGTGTAGGGAGAGGCTGAGATCTGACCTTCAGTGCCTCTCACAGCAACAGCTGACTAGTCGTTCTCAGCCGCGGTGGCCGCTGCCTGTGGGAGAAACAGGAGTGGGACCCACCGGGCAGCCGCAGGTCCTTGACGCAGGGGCGTGAGTGCTGGGCCCATCAGGGGCCTTGGCTGCAGCGCCTGGTGCACCCAAGACTCAGTGTGCGTTTGTTGACTTCCGGATGAGTGTGCAATGGGAGAGAATGGAGCTGAAGACCAGGATTCTGGCTCCTCAATGAGCCACAGCATAAACAGGGAGAATACTGTCGGTGGAGCTTCCCCTTTCATACCGCCAGTTTTAATAGCCATTTCCCCAGGATCCCTCACAAAGCCTGTTTTCCAGGAAACAGCTGGTATTCCCCTTTTCCTCTTTCTTATTTATTCAATGAAGACCTGGGGAGACGGTAGGTATAAGTTATGGGTTTGCCATCAAATGCAAGTGGGTTCTCCTCCTAGCTCTCACTTACTAGCTGTATAATCGTGGGAAACTGGTTTAATAACTCAGAGGCTGCACAGACTACATCAAAAACGAGTGCAGCGCAGAGACTGGGGGTGTGGGGATCCTCGGTCCTTCCCAGCCACTCAGGAGCTCGGGCTGGCGCAGCAGCCACTACCTCCAAGGCTCCAAGGCTGCCAGTTGGCTGAGCCAAAAGGAAAGCACACTCCGAAGAGTCTCTCATTAGCACTTTAAATGAGTAACAGGGCCAGGCGCGTCTGATTGGCTAGAACCAGTCACATGGTGCCACCCACCACACAGGCCTGGGAAGCACAATTCCCGCAGGTACCAGGAAGGCAGAGAGCAGGAAATCTTTGGCAATTAGCACAGTGTGTAAAGTACCTAGCACTATGTCCGGCATGCTCCGAGAGCTCCGGCCATGCTAGCTCTATTTCAGTCTGCATCTGTTACGTATATAAAATGTTGCATGTGTATTATTTCAGTATATTCAAAAGTGTTAAAGACTGATAATTAATTGATCTGTTACGTTCTCCCTTTCAGAAGTACCTACTGTTTCATGCAAGCTTCTGAGAAACGTGATATTAAAACGCAAAGACTGGATCTTGCCAGTGACTCAGGTGGTGGGAAGGGTTAGGTTTCCCGGAGGAGGGAGGAGGGAGGAGGGAGGGTCTGGACTGGCCTGGACGGTTGGGTAGCATCTCAGCAACAAGCAGCCGAGGACAGCGTTTGACGCGCGGCACAGAGAGCCTGAGGTCTTTGTCAGGGCTGGGATTTACTCACCCTGCCCGTTTGTTTATTTATTCATTCACGTTTTCATCAGATGTTTACTCACTGCTTTAATGTGCCAGGCACTGGGGATGTATCGCTGAAGAAAGCAAAGGCACTGCCTCCAGGGAGCTTGCATTTCGGCAGAAGACCTTGGAGAGCAGTGCGAAGGAGCACACAGCCGCAGATGCTGACGGCTGTATCTGGGTAGACTAAATGCGGAGTGTCGGACAGGCTCGGGCTGCAGAGGGCAGGAGGGTGTGGCTATTTTAATCCTCCCCTAGGATATTTTTTATTAATTTTAGAGAGAGAGGAAGGAGGGAAGAGAGAAACAGCGATGTGAAAGGGAAGCATCTATGGGTTGCCTCCCATACGTGCCCCGACCAGGGACCGAAACTGCAGCCTAGGTACGTGCCCTGACTGGGAATCAAACCCACAACCTTTTGGTGCATGGGATGACGCTCCAACTAATGGAGCCAACTGGCCAGGGCAGGTGTTGCTATTTTATGTGGGGTGGTCAGGAAAGGGATGGAGGGAGCAGGCTCCGTGGAGATGGAGAAGAGCATTCCAGACAGAAGGACCAGCCAGGTCTGAGGCTGTGAGGGGAGAACCTCTGGAATGATCTGAGGAAGGGGTGGAATGGGGGCAGGAATGAGAACTAGGTGTGGGCTGCAGGGACATTGGTCCTGGTTCTGCCACTTGCACTGGTTCCTGCTGCTGGCAAAACAGCAACAGGGATGAGAGGATGGCATGGGAGGTGACTGCTGAGTTTGATCCCAGCTCTGCCCCTTACTAAGCAGAGGAGCGGGCAAGTCCCCCAGCCTCTCTGTGCTTTCCTTTCCCGTCTGTCACTGGGGATCCTCTGACTTCATGCCGTGTTTGGGAGGTGTAAAGGAGTTACTCACACAGAACGCTGAAACCAGGACTTGATGCCCCGTTAACCCAACTGGGTGTGACCCAAACCTTCTAGAATGAGCTGCCTCCCCTCTGCAGCGTTCGGTGCATCACCCACAGGCTGTGCGCTTCAGAGAGGCGGTTTCCTTATCTCCACTCAAAGATACTCTGTAAGTCGGATGCTCATCTGCGTGGTTTTCTGGGACCATTTATGTCATTTGTTCCCTTCTCAGGAACTAGGTTTTTTATTTTTAGTTTTTTATAGCCTGACCACATCATAGTCCTCTTGCAGGCTTAGGTTTTATTTGCCTTTGCCAGCCCTAGGTGTCACCTGCCGATCTCATGCCTTCTGGGAACTGCACACAGCACTGCACTGAGTTGATAGAAAACATCTTCTCCATGAACTTCAATACACTGGCAAGGGTTCTCTGCAGCAGAAAGTATAGAAAATAAAATTTCAGGCTGTTTTCTGTTTGAAGACCAAGTGTCTGGGAAAGATGCCATTTTAACTAAGGGGACACCAAATCACAGATACTTCAGGACAGCCCTCCCTGCAGTGTTGTCCAGGGTGCCAACAAAGCATGGTCTGGGCCTAATAACTGGTCCACAGTTATGGTCCACAGGGCCCGGATGGCGCGCTTTCATGTTCTTCTGGTCTCCCTAGTTCACTGTGCGCTGTTCCATCGGCGCAGGTGACTAATGGCAGCGCACACTGGGAGGACGGAGCGTTTTGAGATGAAAATGGCAATCATGGGTTGGCGTCTCTGTGAAGGACGCTCTGTGGGAGATGTCAGCCCCCAGGTCAGGCACCCCCAGGGTACAGAGTGAGTGGAGGCACTGGGTACCAGGGATCCTGGACGTGCCCTCCCCAGGTGGGAGATCAGTTCCATAGGGTCCAGGGCAAAGCGGCCTGGGGAGGGAGGAGATTGGAGAGGAAGGGAGAGCCCGCGCCACCACTTTTGAACTCTGTGACCTGAGTCTCCCGTTCCTCATCTGCAAACCATGGGCGTGTGCCTTTGTCTTGTTCCATAAATGACAATATGTGCCTTTATAAGTTTGTCACTTACCCTCTTGCATAAATAATATGAACATTTACATGGTGTTCTTCAGTTTTCGACCTTGGCCAGTCCCTGGCCTACTGAGCTCATTGTGTTTCTGAGGGAGGAGAGAGAGAATGACAGCACCTATAGGGGACTCCAGGCCCAGGAGACCCAGCCCAGGTGGCCATCGTCCCAGCATGTCCCCACCCAGTTCTCCCTCACCCTTGGGTTGGTTGCTTTCATCTCCACACGAGTGCAGATCTGTGCACTGATACAGAAGCACACCTACCCGTGACACCGGTGCTCTGCTGTGCCCCCTTTCAGAGCATGCTGACCGAGAGCCTGGAGAGGAGCATCTGGACTGGTCCGCCAGCCCCACGGTCAGGCCCACGCGTGTCCTCATGGTTTCCCTTCTACCCCCACTCCCTCAGGTGACAGCCGGCCACCCACCTGCTCTTTCTTGCCTCGCTGCCATTGCTCCAGCTGCCCCTCTGCCCGCATTGCCCTTCTCAGCCCTCCTCACCAGTGAGACCCTGGCTCACGTGGAGCTCCGTCTAGGGTCACTGGGAGCCTTCACACCCTACCCTGCCCTGCACGCCTGGAATGGGCAGCTTCCTTCCAGTGCGCCTGCAGCCCTCACTTCCTCCTCAAGGTGATTTCCTGTGTCCATCCACATCCACCCACACCCCTCCCCACCCTGTGGACAAGGACTTTGTCTTTTCAAATTGCTGGAGCCTAAACCCACCTGGCCCTTCAGAATGTCCTCCCAGTTTAGCTGGTTGAGCACATCGAAGGTGAAAGAAGCAGCCGGGGAGAGAGAATAAACTATTTCCTTCAAGGTCCCCAGCAAAGTGGCAGTGGGGCCCCATATGGAACCCATGAATTCTGGTCTCTCATCTAGAGCTTTTGCACTGAATCCGGTTCGCCGGAGCGTGACCTGCTTCCGGGGGTGGGGGGAGGTGTGGTGTTTGCAGGAACGGCGCAAGGTCCTTCAGGGATCATCCCCTGCACACAGAGTCGCTCTCTGCACCCCGCCTCCCCGCTCGAGGAAACTCACAGCGCCCTCCAAGCTGGAGCCTCTCGCGTCTTGCTGGGTTAGGCAACACCGCCACCTCCTGGCCCCGCTGCCACTTGTTGTGGCCTGACTTGGGAGGTCTTGGGCGCCCTCTTGTGGGCTTTCAGGAGACGCGGCGCGAAAGCGACTTGGTTATTTCCAGGTCACAGCAAGCAATGAGGCCCCCCCGGGGCCATTTCCTCCTTTGATGTTTGAGTCATTCTGGAGCCTCAGAAGAAAGAGCAAAGTCTTATAACAGCGCAGGATGCAGACGATCAGAGGGGTATGATGTAATAAGTTGCCAGGCTTAGATGACATGACATGCCCCCCAGGGATAGCTCCTCTGAGTGGCTCGGAGATCAGTGAAAACAGTGGTAAGTGGCGAGGATAGAATTGTGGAGAAGGATGGGAAGGAAATGGGTAGAGAAAAGAAGAGAGAAAGGAAGGGGATTCCATTCCGACCCTCATGCGCCTCCTCCAGAACTTCAGTCCCTGACAAGGCCTTTTCACAACAGCAGGAGGGAGTGGTGTGAAAACCCTTCCTCAAAAGGGGTTCCGTGGCACTGCCGGTTTCCCTCATCTGGGTTAATTAGCAACGCACGTGACCTCCGAATCTTCACTCAGCTCTGCTGCGTTCCTGACCACCACTGACGGCCCCGCGAGGGCTCTGCGGTGCCTCCTCTATCAGTCATGTAAGAATCGCAGTGCCAGCTCAGCTTGAAATGCACGTCCCTGAAAGGCTTATTTTGGTTTGGGACAAATCTCATGCCAACATGTCTTGCCAAGAAATTATTGCTGCTGAACTGTTGGTTTTCATTGCTGTCAAACACAATCTTACTAGGGAGAGCAAGGGAGGGGTCACCACTGAGGGTGGGAGGGACTTTCTCTGAGCCCTCTGGAGAATTAAAAAACAGAACGTCTAGAATGGCCGATTCTGATGAACACCGCCCCTCCCCCCGCAGCGCAGCCAGCTGCTCACCAGTGGCACCCACGGGGTCCAGTCCATTTCAGTGGCCCACCGTCAGCATCTCACAGCTGTGCCCAGCAGGAGGGGGGCAGCCAACGAAGCCCTGGAGCCCCGTGGCCGCTTAGGTCTGGGCATGTGCCGGGAGGATTGCCTCCTTACTCCAAAGGTGGACAGTCCCGCCAGCTTCTGCCTAGCTCACAGCAGGTGGGAAGAATGAGGAAACAATTTGCCGATATCTGCACAGGTCCAGGCTCCTGAAGGAACTCAGTATAGGTGATTCCTTTTCAGGAATGCTTTTCAAAATAGTTGGAGGCACGGGGAGGGGTGAAGTTTTATGCTACTGTCCTTGTTCTCTTGTTTTTCTTTTTGATTCCAAGAAAAATCATCTCTAATGCAAAACCAGGAGAAAATTGAGAGCTCAGAATCGGTTCAGATGAATTGTCACATCAGATCTTGTTCTAGGAAGAGTTCACTATCAGAAGTCAAAGATGCTGACTTTCCCAGGGTTCATCCCATTCATTTTCCCTCTCTGGGACTCAGTTTCCGTCTTCACACCACCGAGAGGCTGACCTTTTAGGGACCTGTATAGTTCTAATGCCCTTTGGCTCTTTGAAAGGAAGCCTTATATCATCCCAAGGGTGACTGCTTGTCATCACATTGTCACACATCATGGTTCTTAGTGTTCTTAGTTCAGAGAGAAATGTTTACTTGTTCATTCACTCCCAGCAAACAGGAAGTGATCTACAACATTCCTGACACTGCAGGGGACACCAGCAACACGCGATGAATAAAGCAAGGCCTGGCCCTCATGGAGCTCACAGTCTGCCGGGGGTCCGACTCAATACAAACTCAGTAAAAATGTACAGGTGCATCGTGCCATGTACTATATATAGTATGGTGTGATGGGAAGGCAATGGCTGGGAGTCCTGCGTGCTACGAAGGAAAACAGAGCAGGGGAGGGACTGCGGCTGCAGGGTGAGGAGCGCTCTTGAGACCAAGTGGTAAGGAAAGTCTCTGAGAGGCTGGCCTTTGGGCAGGGACCACGGAGCCAGGCAGTGAACCACCTGAAGCACAGGGAGAGCCCACGCCCGGCAGAGTGGGGAGTAAGTGCGAAGGCCAGAGGCAAATTTGCTTGGTGTGCCAGAGACCTCGAGTTAGGGGATGAAGCTGCATCACTGCATCCGTCTTAAGGTTTGATGCTCCGTGCGGTGAGTCGTCATCAGAGAGCTAGTCCCTCGGGAAGGAAGAGCCATTTGGAGGCACTTTGCTAGGCACTGGGGGTACCAAGAGATAACTTACAGTCTTCGTCTCTGTGCTGAAGGACCCTTTGAAGAACACACACTGATTCCTAAGTGTGATGGTAAGGCGGGGGTGGGGAGGTGGTACTAGGTTCAAATGTATGGCGCAGTCATACATCAGCATCGGCCTCACCCAGCAAAAGGAATCAAATCCCAACCTTGAAGAAAGGGCAAGCTGAGAGGAGGAAGCTTTTCAGTGGAGGAAGGAGCAGGCAGTGGGAGGAGGTAGCGGTGGGCAGGGCCGATACAGAAAAGAGCTGGGTTGTAATGAAAGTGGCTCACAGCAGAGCAACAGAAAACAGTGGACTAAAGAGGGGAAGCAAGGCTGCAAGGACCAGCAGGCTTCCTCTTTCTAAGGCTGGGCAAGAAGGTGCTTTTCTTCATCACCAGTGCTATTTCATGATGCAAATGGTTAGGACTCCGATGCCCTTATCCCTCCCTGGGAAGGTCAGTGGTCTCCTTTGCGGGCCTCATCCTCTACAAGTGCTGAAAGGGATGGTTACCTCAGAGGCCACCTGCCCCATCTGCCTGCCCCCAGAGACGCAGCTAAGGAAGGATGGCAGCTGAGCATTGCCTTGAGTGACTTGTCTTTCATCGCGGGAATCCTGCAGGCTGGTTTCTGACCAAGCCTCTTCACCAGCGATCACCTTCCTGCAAACCATGATGACTTGTCCAAAAACGAGCCTGTCTCTGTCTTGGCCTGTGTTGGCCCATGCCCACTGCTGGTGTGAAGATGCACAAGACCGCGTGTAGCAGGACCCAGACTGGAATCTGGGGACCGCTGGTGCACAGAGCACCGTGGATGTGGATCCTCCCGGGGCAGATTCGGGGCCATGCCTGCCAGAGGCTCCCTGGCGTCCGCCTGCTGCCACCATCCGTGAGATAATGTCTCTCCATTTGGGGACAGTGACATAGTGCCATCAGACCTCAGCAGCCAGTGTTCACATTCCAGGCCAAGACCAGTATGACAGCAGGGAAACCTGAGCTGTGAGGGGACATTCTCAGGCTCAAAAATCACAAACCCGACAGGGAAAGGCATTTCATCAGAAAACGACACCATTTGCGTTATTTTAATGCTCCGGATTTGAGCTGCCCTTTACACATAGCCCCTTCTGTCATGGGACTTCGGTGCCAAGGGACCCTGGTGGATGACTTCCACTTGTTTTGAGCTGCAGAACAAGGTCATGCCTGGTTCGGGTGCACGATGAGGTTGTACAGGCCAGAGGCCAGCCCGGCCAGGCCTGTGTTTTCTGCATGCAGGACATGCAGTCAGGGGTATGGGCTGTGAGGCTCCTGCCGCTGACAGACAACTCTGGAAACTTCTACCCTCGTTCAGGGCACAACACTGTGGTGGCCAGTGCCGTCTGGGCAAGTTCTTTGATCATTCTGAACTTGCAGCTAAGCAAGAAGCAGGGACAGCTGTCCACCCCTTGGAGAGCCCGCCGTCAAACAGTCAGTGCACGGACCCAGGCTGTGTGTGCACTTACTGTTTCCCAGCATGTGCTGCGTGCAGTGCAGAATGCAGTCCCACACGCAGCACAAAATGCAAGGCCTGTGAACGGACGAACGGTCCCACCCTGGCCCAAGGCGCTAATGGCGACTGCAGCAGGAAGGAGGAGAAGGGAGGCTGTTCTGGTGCAACATCAGGAGAAAAGCCCTGCATGCACATCAGTGAGTCGCCCTCAGGCCTTTCCTTTCTCAAGACCAAAGGTAGATGACCCCTTCCCCAGGAGAGTGGGAGAGCCTGTCTTCAGGATGTCAGTAATACTAAGTGAGAGTCCTTGGTTTATAAATTTTAAAAACTTAAAAGAGGGTTGAGTCCCTCTCCAGAGCAATGAAGACGTCATGGTTTAATGGTGAAAGGACTAACTAGAGTTCCAGGAGAGCTTGGTTCTAGACCCAATGAATGGAAAAGCTTTGGGGGAGCTTTTCATTTAAATGTTGAAGGCTTTTGGGTCTCACCTGTATATTAAGGATAATATTGGCATTTGGCAGCAGAGACGTCACGCAGCCAGAAGTTGGAAGACCCAGGCTGCAGTCTCAGCTCTGCCAATGATAACATCTATTATGCACTATGGGCTGGAAGTTGTTCTAAGAATCCTAAACATATCAGCCCCTTTCCGCATCCAGTCTCTGTGAGAAGAGTACCAGTATTGTTCCCATTTCTAATGGACGAGGAGACTGCGGCTGTAGATCACCTACCCAAGGACACAGAGCTGATGCCTTGGCAGAGCTCAGATTCCCACTTGGTTGTGTATTGGCAGAGCCAGTTTCTTAACCCTTGGTCTGTTGCCCCTTGAAGAAAATGGGCGAGTGATCTTGGGCAAGAGACCAACTCTGCATTTCAGTTTCTTCTTCAGTAAAATGAGAATACTAATAAATTCCCAAATTACCTCAAAAACTGATTCCCAAGCTTTAAATAAGATACTGGATATGAAATACCTGTAATTTAGGAAGTCTGATACAGGTGTAAAATACTGCATTTCTCAGAGGAATGATGAAGGATGCAATGAGAGGGTGGATGAGAAAGATTTCGGGACATGGAAAACAAAAGCACGCACTTTGATCATCAACACTGCGGTCACCCTGAGAAAGGCCACCTGGAGGACACTAGGACTTTGGACTCCATGAAAAATTGGGGGTGTGGCTTATTCTTCACATCTGCCTGGTATCCTTCATCAGTTTGACTTTGGCAGGCTTGAAGAGGAAAATGGTAGAAGTTTTTTATCCAGAGAAAGTCAAGCTGTTCCTCTCGGAAAGAGCATCTCAAAGCTTATTTCCTTCCTTCGTCATGCTCATTACGCTTCCTTTCTCCCTTCTTCAAACCGAGGCCCAGATGAGGTGGGGAAAACTTGTGTTGAGATAGAGTCGGGATGGAATCTGATCACTCACTCACTTCCGGGGCAGACGTTAAGAACATCATCACTGTCCTAGACACTGGCCAAGAGCGAGAAGACAGAGTCTTCACTCTGACGGTACAGAGCTGGGCGGGGCATTATCTGTTATCCAGTCCAACCTCTCTGTCTGGGAGGGAAGAGAACAAAATACGGGGGAGTGAAGAGACTCGTCCAAGATCAGCATGACCCACGACTGGAAGTCAGCTCTTCAGATGCCCGGGCCCAGGGGTTCCACCCCCTTTTGTCACTTCCCTTCTGGGTGAGTTTGGGATGAGTGGAAATGTATTCCAGATCCATATCATGTCCCTGTGACAATTCCAAACAATGTCAGATGATTTTTTAAAAATTCATCTTTGAAATGGCTCCTTCACTGCATTTATAGGCCTGAAGAGTGAAGTAGGCACCATCTATCTGGGTCTCCTGGGTACTATTAATCACCCAATTCCCTGGGGCAAGGAGTATTTCCTTTAGGACCAAAACCTGCACCCCTTTAGGATGCTGTGTGTACCTGTGAGCTGAGAGAGTCAATCACCGCCATTAAACATCAACCAATCTCCACAAAACTGGCTTTCTGCTGCCCTCCCTCCCTGCCTTCCTTCTTCAAATACCAGTGGCAGAGACCCTTCCCACTGGCAGGAAGATAATTCATATCCTTTGATGGTATTGCTCCCTTGCAGTTGAGCTTAGCATTAGAAACAACACAAAGTGTGACAAAAAGCAGAGGGAGGGGGGAGCTTTCACCAGGGTCGGGCTGGAGGTTGGAGAATATGTCTCCTAGGCAGGAAATCACCACCATGTTTTGAGCCCAGAATCCCTCTCCCAATGATGAAGAGGACCTTTCACTCCAGCTACCAAGTACGCAGCTGGTACGTACCAAGTTCCAACTGCATACGTGCTTATGGGATGGGTCACGGTTAAGAGCTGTTTCTGGGGACATTTCCACCTCAGCCAGTCTCAAAAGGCATTCGAATCAGGAGCTGGCTGGTTACTGTGGCAACAGGTCCCTCAGAGCTTTCCCAGTTTCAGAGGAAGGCTGCTACAGCTAGGAACAGGCTTTGGATCCGATGGAGCAGCTGGCCTGTTTTCACAGCACGGGGCCGTCTGCAGCAGACTGAAGCTGAAGGCTGCATGCACCCCGCTCACATGGCACTTGGTGCTCTTCCTGACCTCTAGTTCAGTGAAGGGGATTTTCGGGGTGTGGGCTCTATGGTGTGTGTAGGAAGATGGAAAGAAAATTGCTGAATGGCAGCAAGGATTCCATGCCTATCAGAAGGAAAGAAAAATATTACTCACTGACACAAGAAGGCTGCCAGCCTCACTTATGGATCAAGCAACCATTCACAGGCAAAGTCTGTTAGAAGCCTAAGTGAAAAGGATGGAGGAACTGGCCAAGGCTCCTGAGAATTTGTGAGATGATAGAAAACAGTGAAGTGCCACGGTGTGGTGCTTGATGCTGGGAAACTCTAGTGAACGAGACGGTCTGCCGTCAGGGGGTTTACAGAGAGGCATTCTCCTAAGGGCTGGGTTAGGACAGATGCTTGTCTACTAGGTGCTTCTTAAAGAGGTTGGCTGGATATTTTGCAAGCAAGTTGCGCTAACTCCAGCCTACTTAAGATACACTTTTCTTTAATTACATTTTATTGTTTTAAATGGACTTCTTCATTACATATTGTGCGTCAGTGCAGCTGTGAAAGGCATATAGAACTATGAACAGATGCAATTAACAACAGTTTTCGGCTTTTACACGTCATCTGTCCCATTTGAGCATTAATTATTTGGCATTTCCTCACCAGTTTTCATAAAATTCCTCTAGGAGGCTGAACTGGCATAGGTGATTTGAGGGGGAGGAAAGCTTTAGCAATATCTCCAGAGGCTGTTTTATATTGTTTTCATGTCTGAACTGTTTTTACAACAGGTTTTCTATGGAAAGCTCAACAAATCCCTAAACTCTCTGACTCTCAGAATTTGGACTTAAAGTCGGGGAACAGATTGACACGGCTGTGATTTCCTGGTGGGCATCTTAGTCAGCTCGCATCGCCTTAGCAAGCAGCATAGACAGGGTGGCTTAGACAACAGACACTCATGCCTCACAGTTCTGGAGGCTGAGAAGTCCCAGACCAGGGTGCTGTCAGGGCCGGTTTCATCCTAAGGCCTCTTTTCTTTGTCTGTGGGTGGCCGCCTTCTCACATGCACTCCCTTTGTTAGGCAGGATAGATAGCAAACCCAGGCAGAGAGGGGGAGGGGGACATGTTTCACTTATTAATTCAGCAGTCCTGAGCCTGGTCAGATAAGATTGCCAGGCATTCCAAAAATCACAAGAAAAACCATGATAGCGTAGGAAGAGAGGATCCCTTGAAATTTTGTATGTGTCATTTCCACTATCTGGGAAAGAAAGCCTTTGAAACTGTGTATTAATCCCTGGGTCTGGAGAGGGAAGGAGGAGGGTGAACCTAGAAATTGGCTACAAGCATAAACCCCCTAAAATCCCAAAAGTTGGGGCACTCAGACTAACTGGGTGCCTGCTTGCAGCTTCGTGCTCAAATATATTTCATAAATAAACTTGCTATTTCATTTCTACCTCACGTGTTGTCTCTTGTCTGAATTCATCTCTTGTGAGCAAGACAAGAACTGAGGAGGGGGATCCCCCAAACTCGGGTCTCCCTGGTAAGGGACCTCCCTGCTAAGGGACCATGACCTCTTCTTCAAGGGAATGAGGAAAGAGGAAGTTGTGGTGTGTCTTTCTCTTCATACAAGGGCATAATCCCTATGTGGGGGCTCCCCTCTCTTGATTTCATCTAAATCCAGTTTCCTCCAAAGGTCTCCCTCCTGATACCATCACATGAGGGACTGGGACTTCATTGTACAAAGTAGGCTGAGGGAGGGGGGGACACAAACATGTGGTCTATGGCATTGTGTGAAGAGTTTGGAATATGTAACGAATTCGTCAAGCTATTTAATCTTAGGGTTCATGGTTAACCTGATTTCACAGGGGAATACCAGGGCAAGCTTGCTCATAGAACATAAAATGTGGAGTCACAGGCAAACAATATCATTGTATTTAAGGTTCACAGGTAACCTTAAGCTGAGTTCCATATTCATTTATCCAAAAGACAATTAGAGTTGTTAAGCAGCCAAGTTAACCCACGAAGATTGGTAATCTGCCACAGGAGAACAATTTAGGGATAGAGGGAAAGCAATTTTGGAGCTGCACAAGAAAAAGGAGAAATGTAGATTTTCAAAGACATCATTTTTGAAGTTGTTTTTTTCTGTCACTTAGTTTTGTTTTTGAAGAAAAGGCGTTCAGAAATAAGCATAGAGAAGGAACTGGGTGAGGGAAACTGCTGGTCCAAGGCTGCCTGCTCTAGCAGAGACCAGAGGAGGAAACTCTCTGTCACTTGGGAAAAATCCACAGAAGCCTTCCTCTTATAAAGAGCACAGGTCGTTCCGTGCCAACAGTGGGCATTCTTCCATATCCCGAACCTGGGCAAGTGGAGCTCGCTGCCACTAAGCCCGCCCCCAGTCCCCTCCAGACTGCTCCGCAGGTGCCCAGCCCTGCCCTGCGGGCACGCAGGCCACAGTGCTCACCGTTGCAGCCTCACATGCATTCTCACCCCCCACCCCCTTAGCTGTCCAGACAAGTTTTTGCCCTGTAAAGGCCATGGGCCACTCCCAAGCCCACGTCTGAGCAAGGGGACACACCTATACGTGGGGACAGCTCGTTTCCAACATTGCAGCTCCCACTTTCTCTCTCTCATTTGAACAGATCATGGAAAAGGAAACTTCTGGGGTCCTCACTCACAGGCAGGATGTGCAAAGCTGTGTGGAACAGATCTGGTGTTAATTACCCAGCGCTCTCCACTGGAATAAGTGGTTAATCTCAAGGAGGTTTACACTGGAGACTGACCAACCTGCCCCCAGGGTGGATCCAGAGCCAGTCTTGGCCCAGAGACTGTTCCACGGCACGTGTTGTGCAAATGTGCACTGGGACTTCATTCCACGGCAGACGAGCTTCTTGTGCAGGCCGACCCTAAGATAACGCATGACCCAAGAGCTAAATTATTAGTTTCCTTCTTTCCTGAAATGTGTGTCTTCCTTCTCCGACTGGACTTCCTCCTCTACTCCTTTACTTTCTCTTGCCCTCTGTCAAACCATGGCCTGGAGGCTTATTCCGGGGCCCACAAACAGCAGGTGATTTCACCCCCACGGGGCCAACACAGTGCTTGACACCCAGTGCAGACCTCCTAGAGTTGTGGGTCTTCCGGCAGCCGCGGGGCTTTGCTCTGTGGTGTTGGGTGAGCACTTGCTGCAGCATGAGGTTGGAAAGATGCAGTGAACACCTGAAAGGGGGAGGAGGAGCTGTTCTTTCCTTTCTTCGAGGTTATTACTTTGTCTTTGAAGGATTTTTTTGTAGTATCATAGACATTGTTTAAATGGGCTATTAGAGGTGTGAAATAAAGAATTTTAAATCTGAAACCAAAGGATTTCCAAGATAACTCAGTGAGTGGAAGAGAAACTGGTCTTTCTCTTCATGGTAGTTGCATTCCTTATAAATTTGTGTCTGAGGCAGGGAAAAAGTTGAGAATATTTCCTGCAGGCAGATTTTTTCCCTCCCTCCCTCCTTCTCTCCCTCCCTCCCTCCTTCTCTCCCTCCCTCCCTCCCTCCCTTCCTTTCTCTTTCTTCCTTTCCCCACTCTTTTTCCTTTCTCTGTTTTCTGACCCCAGTGAGACAGCGAAGACTGGGGAGTAGACAGTGTGTGCTGGGTAATTTTGTGACTGAACAGTTTAAAAAACTATTTTCAAATCAGAACTGATTTTCTTTAAAAGTGCACAGCTTTGGAACCTTATGGCCCACATACCACAAACAGTACTGTTACAAATGGTGTGGATTTTGGCATAGAAAATATAAAAACAAACTTCATTCATTTGATATTTGATTTGAATGAAGATATAAGGTTCTAAAAAAGAAAATTTGTTTCCACCTCATCCCTCTGTAAATATTATCCCCAGAAAGTTCTTTTTATTGAAGTTATTCACAAATTTTACCTTCTAAAACTTAATAAGCATAATCTTTAATTAGATGAGCTTCAGTATTTATTTTGTATCTCCTATGCACTAGGTTTATACAGGGTGGGCAAAAGGAGGTTTACAGTTGTGAGTATGTGGAATGGAGTTTAGTCTTGTATTGTTGTTTATTAATTATTGTATTATTTCCCACATGAACAAATGTAAACCTACTTTGGCCCCACTCTGTATATGGGAAAGTTGAGGAGGCATAGGGGTATAACAAGAACCAAAGGGATACAAGAGACGTTCCTTGTTCTTGAAGAATTACACTCTTACCTAAGAATATGTATCTGTTGAATTATCTACTTACCTACCTACTCCCCACCCCCCACCCCCTGTACACATTGATCTGAGGGGCAGTATAAGTAACTCCAAGGAAGGAGAGTTCTGAGTGGCACCATCACATAAAGCTTCACGGAGAAGGTGGGACTCGAGTCGGCCCTGACTGAGAGAGGGTGCCCCCTATGCACAGCTGAAGGGAAGTCACCTGCCTGGTGGAAAGAGGAGCCTGGGCCAAAGGACAGGAGAGAGCAGATAGGTCAGCCCATACCTTTCTGTGAAACCATCTCCACAGTGCATTCCACCCCAAGTATAAGTCCCACTGCCAACCAAGTCCTTGCAATGCTCCAGGACACATGAAGCCTAAGGAAAGGTGCCCTCGATATTTTTGAAAGAATCTTTTGTGTTTATAGACAACAGAAGGCAAACTTTTGACACAACCACATGAAGCTGGAAAGGAGCTGGCTCGCCATCTCTGTCTTGAATTCGGACTCCGTGTGAGTATTTGCAGAGGATGAAATACCAAACAATTGTTGTTGTTGTTAATAAGGTCTGTCCTCCCTAATGGCAACATACGAAATGCAGACATTTTGCTAAATCACAGTTAATCTTTTCCATATGTACAGGGGCAAAATGATGCTTTCCCAAGGGCACAGGCAAGAGGACTGTTTCCCCAGGCTTACAGACCACCAGATCTGATGCAATCCAGTGCGGAACAGTCAGAGCTTCTGAAGACAGGTTAGTGCCTTTATCTGTGATCCCAGACTTCTGTGTTTATCTAGCTTGGTTTAATCCATGTGTCTGGGAGTGATTATAGCCGACTCTCGGCTGCCCATAATACCAGGGGGCAGCAGTGACATGGAGCATAAGGGGGAGAAACACAAGCCGAAGTGCTGATTATATACAAGCCCAGACTTACCTTAATCCTTGTAACACTCCAGCATTAAAATTAGCTTGCCACTTCTCAAAGAAACACTGGCTAGTGACAAAGAGGGCTACTTTGGGTTAAAATGAGTGGATCATGCCACTTTAAGAAATGTTTTCTAAGTTTGGATCTTGATATTATTACTCTTCTTTGGTCACATTTTCCCTCCCAACCTTCCACATCCCAGAAATGGTGAGTGGGGACTCGTGTCTGCAGGTAGGGTTTGACAAATCAGGGCATGTAGAAAAACCAGATTTTGTCGAGTTGGTGCAGAAACATCAAAGCCAGGAATAGTTCTTCGTATTTCATCACATGCTTGTTTTCACTTCCAAGAAAGCGGAGTTGAAATGTGCTTTCAGCCCAGAGACAGGTGAGAAGTGATAGGGAGGCGGCAAGGATGCCCAGCAAACTCGAGGACAGTGCAGTGTGTCTGCCAAAGGGGCTGCTGTGCCCCAGTTCCCCTGGCAGTCCAGAGCGGCCTGCTTTCAAACCCTGTTGCTGTTGGGTCACAGCAGGAAAGAGGTTCTGATGATTTTCAGTTGTTTCTTGCGGACACATTCTTTTGGCTCCAGGTATTGTTTTGTTTTTAGACCAGCCAGCGCTGTCTCTGTGTAACAGGAACCATCAGACTCACCTCGGGATGTGGAAGCTGTGTTTGGGGCAGTGTCCCCTCTCGGGCTCTCATCTGAGAAAAACCATTTTGTGGGTGGCAGTGTCTCTCAACGTTTATACCACAAAGGAGCGATGAGGTTTGCTAGCTGGATCTACCCTTCAGTGGTTGCGTTCTCTCGTTCCCAAAGGCAGTGTGAGCACCTGCTGCCCTGTGATCTCTGGCACTCCCAGCGGAAAGGGAACGGGAGCCACATTATGCCATGGCTTACTGCAAAAGCCTCATGGTGCCCCCCTGCCCCCCACCAATTATCACTGCTTCCCTGGTTCCCATTCTCTTTTGTATTCAGCATGGCTGGCTGGCTAACCTTCCCTTCCTCATCCTGGGAAAGCACTCCTTGCTCCACTGCAAACGAAGGCTGGTGTCATCAGCAGGCTGAGGGGCTTGAGAACCTGAGGCCTGCCTGCCAGAGGCAGTTTGGCTGAACCAGCCCGGAGCCAGGCATCACCAGCTGCTCCCACAGACAGCACAGGCCTGAGAAAACAATGCCATCCACATTTGCAGAGAACAGCACTCGCACTTTGTAAAGCTCATTCGTATATATGATCTCATTTCTCAGTGAAGCTACTGCACGTACAGGGATTAGTAGGAACACATTCGAAACGATGGAGGGGAGTCCGAGAATGTGACAATGACAGCGGCAGGTACAGGACTAGGGGCTGTTCACGTGCACCATCAAGCCCCTTTATCTCGCAACCAGGATGAAAAATCCTCTTCAGGAAGGGTCTTTGAATATGTCCCCACGGTGTGAAGGGACACAATCCCAGGTTCCTTCGCCCACCCCGCCAGACGGCCCCCCTCCGTCCAGCCTCCGGTGCTCTGTTCCTGCGCACTGTGCTCCAACTGCGCTGCACCGTGCGAAGCTCTCCATCTTTTATATTTGCCTTTCTTCATTGTAGTGAAATATGCATAACACGTAATTTACCATCTTAAGTGTGCAGTTCAGCAGTGTTACTGCACTTACACTGTTGTGAAGATGTGCGGAGCCTTTTCATGCTGTGGAAGTGAAACTCCGTACCCATCGCCCACCCTTGCCTGTCCTCTCCTCTAACTGCCCACAACCCTGCTCTTCTGTTTCCCTGAGTTAACAACTCAGGGCCTCAGAGAAGGGGAATCATGTATTTGTCTTTTTGTGTCTATTCCTTTTTTATTTTTAAAACTCCTGACCTGAGGATATGTTTTATTGATCTTAGAGACAAGGGGGGAGGTGGGAGAGAGAGAGAGAGAGCAAGAAAGACACACACACACACACACACACACACACACACCCCGAGACCAAAGTGAGGGAGAAACATTGATCGGCTGCTTCCCTTATTCGTCCTGATGGGGGATTGAACCTGCAACCTTTCCCTGGCTAATTCTTATTAATCCCTCAGGAGTCAATTTAGATATGATCAGCTCAGGCTTTCCAGGGTCCCCCAATCTCAAGTGCCCTTGCATAATCACACCCAATTGGAGTTGTCTGTTCTAACCCCTTGATCCTCAGTGTGGTGGAAGAGCAGACTTCTCCTTGGCTTCCACCTGGGATCTTGTTAAACACGCAGCGTTCCAGGCCTTTAGTAAGATCCCAGCTGAAGCACACGCACACTCAAGTTTGATACCCGTTGTTCTAACTCACTAGACAAGGGGCCTGTGTGCAAGGCACTCGTGGGCCGAAACCTGGCCGGTGGCCTGTTTTTTAAACAGTTTGGTTGGCGCGCAGCCACGGTCACTTGTGCATGTGTTGTCTGTGCTTTCATGCGACAGTGGAGGAGCTGAGTAGTTGCAACAGAGACCAACGACACGTGGCCACAAAGCCTGAGATATTTTTTCTCTGGCCCTTTACCAAAAATGTCTGCTGGCTCCTTTACTAGACTACAGGCTTCTTAAAAGGGAGAAGCCAGTCTTGTTTTGAAAGAAGAAAGGCAGGTTAGTATAATGGTGACGATGTAGGTTTGAGGGCAAACCAACAAGATTTATAGCAGGTTCTGTCATTCCCTTGGAAATGACTCTGCCTTACGTTCCTCGTCTATAAATGGGGATGGATGATGAAACCTCCCTTACAGGGTTGGTGCGCAGGTTAAATAAGTTCCTGTACATGGGGTGTGTCACATGGCACCTTCAGCAAATGCCAACTCTTAGCTAGTACCAGGTACTTTGAGAGGATCGTGGGGGACCGTTGATGTCGGCAGAATTGCCCACGTAACGGAAACTGTCTAGAACTCACTCTCTGCTCCTTCCAACATCTAATGATTTTTTAGGTATCTCCCCTTCCTGGCGGGCAGCCTGCTGTCTGCGGGCTGAGTACCACTGGTAGCCTGTCGTGATAGTGCCACTCTGTGTCCGTGGATCGGCTCACAGGTGGGCAGTCTCTGGCCAATGAGTCATGACAAGATTCCTGAAGGGCTTCTGGGGAATGGTTTCCTAATTCTTTAACAGAAAAAAATGGAAGAGATGCCCCTGTTCCCTCACAGGAACTATTTTTGTATGAACACGAGGACCCAAACTGCAGCCAGCATGAAGATGGACGGTCCGAGACCAGACTTCCACGCCCACCCTAGCAGAGCAGGACGGCAGGAGTCTAGCCCTTTCTGCGGTCAGAGTTGCTGAACCCATGAACCCCCGGGGCTCACCCACTCAGGCAGTACTCTCGTGGAAAGGCAGTAAATTTTCCTAGTAGTTTCAGTCCCAAACACCCTAGCTTATATCACCAGGGACCATGTTTACACATATTTTTACTCCACCCAGGACCTAACGACTGTTGTTGGGTACGATGAGAGGAAGTGTAGCTGGAAAATGAATGGGCTTGGTAGGGAAAAAAAAAAAGAGGATAAACAATGTTCTGGGTTAGTGCAAGCGCCATTCCTCATTGCCTCTCATCGCTCTCACCTGGCGGTATATTTCCCCGATACCTGTGACTCTCTCCCAAACGCCGATCTCCTAGTTGTCTGAACTTGTTACCCAAGTAGCAAGTTGACAGGCTGATTTGAAGCCAGATGAGTTTTGATTATTTCCTTGGTGATATCCATGATTTCCCCTTTGGGTAGAAGGAAGGTATGAAGACAGCTTATTTTTTTGGGGCAGAGTGACTACAGGTGGGGTTTCTTATGTAACATGAAATACATGAGTTTTGGCGGGGTTGGAAGTGCCAAAAGATTCCTTAGAATTTATAGCCAGAGGGATTTTCTCGTGTGTCAGCTTATGTACTGGTTTGCACCACTTCTGAGCCAAGACTAGTAGCTGAGATTCAAAGCAATACAGGTGGCTGCATAAATACGAGGGTCAAGTATGGGGAGAGAAGGTAACAGAAGACAGGGTACCACCTGTCCTGAAGAGCACCGTGGCCCCAGATGTCCCTTGTTGTCTGAACATGTTACAGGAAGTAAAGTCAGCTGGAGTCACGCAATTCCACACCCCAACAAATGCTCACCCAGGACAGACATGCAGAACTCCTTCTGCCTGGAGGGGTCTAAGATAAGAGATGCTTGTGGAACTTTGGAGTCATGAAAATCAGTGTTAACAATCAACTTCCCATGTTAGAAGGCTCCAGGAGCCGCTATCTCAGTCATCTCTTTGCCCCGAGGCAGTAACGACAGTTACAGTAGCACAGATTTCGAGATTAAAAGCCTGGGGATTTGCGGAAGTTGGCAGAACCACTTTACTTGTGTGCACATCACCTGCTTCAGGGTCTAAGAGAATCTCGACTCTTGTTCTAGAACCACCCGTGCTTATCAGATGCCCCTGCGATGCAAGGGTCTGTAACTCAGTGAAAGGAGGACTCTGACCGGCCAGCACTGAGGGATGAAGGGTGGGCACACGGCTCCCAGCCACACCCTGCCCACCTTGTGTCAGCTCTCACATGCATTTCTTGTACAGCACTTTTCTACTGTCCTCCCTCCTGCCTCCTCTACCAACACTTCCTCCCATTTGTTCCATTAAAACAATTTTATTAATGAGAGATAACACTGATTTGTTAGTCTCTTATGTGTGCATTTATTGGTTGCTTCTTTCATGTTTCTTGGTCGAGATCAAACCTGCAACCTTGGTGTCCTGGGATAAAGCTCTAACCCACTGAGGTCCTTGGCCAGGGCCCCACTGTCCCAGTTTTCCTAAAGACCCTGTAGCCGGACAGCCCCTTTGCCTTCATCGCTGGCGTTCCTAAAGACCAACTAGACCCTTCATGGCAGGAAGTTACGTTTTTGTGGGCAATCAATTCCCTGTAGGTTTGCTAATAGTATGGGTTCCGATTATAGTTCCTGGTCAGATTGGAGACGAGAGAAGCCCGATGTTCCTGGCTCCCGCTCTCTGGGCTTTCTCAGCCAGCGAGCAGGTGTTTCCCTTCCCACTGGCAGCACTGAGCTGAGTGTGCACATTGCCTGTGATCCTGCTGAAGGAAGACAGGTTACAAAGGACCAAACTCAACTGCTCTAGGGGAGGAGACTAAGAGGAAACAGAAGCAATAAAATCTGTGATGCACTTTCTCTCAGGAAAGGGTGTGGAGGGTGGGGTGGATCTACCAGAGGCTTTGGATGTCTGCTCTGAAGTCTTCTGAGTGGGAAAGTGCAGCCCCCAGGGAGGCAGCCTCCGACCACATACATGCTCCTTAGGGCTGCTGTGGAGGAGCACAGCCAAGAGCAAGACATCCCTGGAGAAATGCTCCCCCTCCCTCTCCCAGACCTGTGGGAAACCGGACGGGACCGGGGGGTCTGGCTTTCAAGAATCATCCTGATGAACTTCCAGTTTCCTGGTGGGAAAGGAGAGCTCAGGAGATTATCTTCTCCTCCACAGAAACCTGCTCTCTTTTCTTCCTGGTTTACCTAGATGTTGATGGATTAGGTGCACGGTACATCCTGGGCCAGGCTACTGGTAAATAATCTTCTGAAGGAGGGCAAAAGGGGCTTCTCCCTTTACCTTGCAGATTGCCTGTGAACAATCGACCCAGGAGTGACACCCCAAAACCAGAAAAAGTGTGACAACTGGACATGCACACAGTTGCACGCACACCCCTCTCAACTGCTCCAGTGGAGCAGAGCCGAGGGAAACCGGTGTCACCAAGACCAGTGCCTTCCGAGTCACCTCCCAGCTCCGAGGGCGCAGGCCAGCCAAATGGTCTCTGGGCAGCAGAGACACTCTCCTCCCCACCCTCCGAGGAATGGTGGGTGACCTGCGCCTAAGGGGGGACACCCGTCCTCCCGGCACTGTCTGGGGTGTCGGAGGCAGAGGTGGTCGTGGTGGACTCCTCAACGGAGGCACTGAGATCCAGGAATTCCAGGATGATGTCCCAGAGGCAATAAATCAAATGCCTGAAACGAATGGACAAAACAACTTAGAGAAAGGTCTGGTTTAGACAAGAGACACCAGGTCTTGTTTATGACACTTATCTAACCCCCCCGCCCCCCAATACTGATACCCTCAGTGAACTCGAAACGTAAACAGCTTGACAAAGCCTCTGCCATGAAACAAGTTTGCTGAACTGAGAAAGGCTCTGACCCCAGCACAGGCAGAAATGGAAGTGGGGACCAGATTTCAGGAAATGCTTTATGTATTTATGCAGCGACGTTAGCACATCTGCACTGTTCCTGTGGGGCGGGTATCAACTTTCTAAGCACCACCAGAGCTCCTGGCCGCTGCTCGTTCTCCTCGTTTACCACTGCAGGTTTACTGGTTACCTCACAGGCGAGGGGGTGAAGGCCAGGACTCCTGAGAGTGGGACTCGGTAAGTGCGGTCTGCTTCAGGACAGGGTCTGATGGAGGAGCGGGTGTACTCAGTACTTTTCAGAAGCATCCCATCCCCAGGTACCAGCCAGGGGAATGCCTGCCTCTTTTGAATTATCCTAGGAGTGTTCACCTAGTATTTCTGGTGGCTTTACCAAAGTACAATCTCATTATTAAACAGACAGTTCCTGGTGCAACACTCATCAGAGCTTTGCTGTGAGGCCAGGAACCTACAGCTGAAAACCACTGTGGCCTGTGAGGCACAGCCCAGGGGACACTCTCAGTGTTCAGTGTGCACAGAGCCTGGCAGATGCTGGGAAGAGTCGCTGAGCACACTGAACACGGCTGGAGGGTGACAGGGCATTGTCAGCAGCTCGTGTGGGGGCCTGCACAGGGTTCTTCCAAATGCAAACACAGGCTGGTGCAACCCTCACTCACTGCCATGTGACAGCCGCTCAGGAGCCGACAGCATGGGTCTCACTGAATGTGTGTGGACCTGGACACCAGTCTGCAGCCAGGGCCCAGGGCAAGGAGGGATTGCAGTTCCGCTCTTCTCCGTGTGGGCTGTTCACTTAAAAACCCGGGCACCTCTGAGACCAGAGACGGCTTCACTTATGCCGACGCTGGGTCCACACTTTTCAGCCTACCTGTTAATGAGTGGTTGCTGCAGTGACTCCAAGACTAGACTCCAGCTCAGCTGGCATTTGTTCACCCCAAGGATTTCCACTACAATATCTACAGAGGAAAACACAGACACGGTTGTCAGTGTTACAGCGACATCTCATTGTCAGCGCTACCTTTATTCAAATGGGTATTTTCAACATACCTCTGAACTACATGGGCAAACTAAAAATCCTTCGAAACAGAGAAAAGCTATGAAAACATATCTCTTAAGTTAGGTGTCTCAGTAAAACTGGGCCTCCAGAAATAATTTTGTAACCTGCCACTGAAGTGCAGGTGCCCTAATGTGCCGGTTTAGGTTGGAGAACAGAGGTTAAAACCAGTGAACGACACTGCCCAGAGCTAGGGGCTCACACTGCACCCAGGTTAACAGAGCACAGCCATGGACTGACTGCCTTTGCTGCCCTCAGAAACCAAATTTGTACAAAGCAAAGAAAAAAAACCCTCTTTGGAGTTTGTTTTTGCCCACTGCTAAGGACCATGCACCTTACTGCATGTCCCCAATTTATCAAGGTTGAGCTTCTGCAGGACATATAGTCTCCTCCCTGGTTCAAAATGCTGTGAGCTGTCAGAGAACCCAAGCCTCCCTCCGATGGGAATGGCTTGGAGACCTGCCCCTGCAGTGCCGGCAGAGCTTCCCAGGCCTGCCGCACGGCTACGGCTCCAAATGCCGGCAGGATTCTCACCTGCTATTTATGGTGTGTCTCAGTGATCCTCTCCACGCCCACAGGGTCACTTGGGTGAGGAGTGAAGGAATTGCAGCCCTGATCCTTCCCCTGCTAGCCTGAGAACTAGTGGGTCAACAGGCTTCGAGCCTAGCCACACTTAAGGCCTTTCAAACCCGGGGAAGGGGTGGAGTGATGGTGGTGAAGCTTGACTGGAAGGGCAGAGTTACTAGGATAATCAATCTCTTTGTCCGATTACCTGGCAGGACTCCCATCAGGCTCTGCAAAGCCTGTTTCTCAGCTGCCACCTTCTGCTCCTGGGTCCTTACAGGCCGTGGATACTTGGGCAAAACCCCACCAGGCCAGATGGACTCCTGGAGAAGCTGGAGGTACTGCACCCAGCGCTGTGGACATGTGAGATTAGCCACTTGCACCTCCAGCCACCTGTGGTGCAAGAGAAAAGAAAGGGGAGAGAAAACTGAAGAAAAGGGTGCAGTGAGATGCAGAGTATGTGAGCAACCTGAACAGGGCAAAGCACAGTTAGCACCGACTCTCACAAATGCAACCAAGCCAATTCAACAACCTGGGATCACGGAATCTGGGGCGAGAAATAACGATACTGTTGTTTACTGAGTGTCCGCTATGAGCCAGCCACACGTCACGTTGGGGTTTTACAGAACACAACAATAAAGGGGGCCAACGTTTCCAACTTTCCTCCAGCGGAAGTGCTGTGGCTTCTCAGTGACGTGCACACACAGCCTTACAGTCCAGGCTTCGAGGGGCCCACACAAACGCCTCTCCCTTGCCTCTACATGCACATCCGGTCAGCCCTCAGTCCTGGGGACCTGCCCTGCGCACTTCCTACATCTGCCCTGGGCTCACACGGCTCTCTCCCGGAAGGCCCTGTCCTTCCCGGTGGCAGCAGTCCACCCTTCTGGCAAGACAAGTTACCACTCCAGCTCCTTCACAAAGTCCTTGACTGCTCCAGACAGAAGTGCTTTCTCTCCCCTTACACCTCCGCTGGTACTTAGTTCTGTAGCACAGGTTCGAAACTAGTATTTTACTTTGGGATACCAATTATTTTCTCTTGTATTTACAGCTTTACTTTTCCACTGAAATCGTAAGTACCACAAGGGTTCTATATTTTATACTTCTAAAAACATTCCCACAGTGGCTCAGTGCTCAAAAAACTTTGTTGATTGAAATCATTTTTATATATAAAATAATTTTTATAATAAAAATTTCCCTTTATCAAAATTTCAAAAGCAAGTTAGTAACTGTGAGGGGGCAGATATACCAAGCCTGCAGTTCTTGCAAGGATTCCCACCTTAAATTCTTTATTTGTCCCTGCATTTGTTCAGAGCAACGTGGTCACTAGCTGAAGTTCAAGACCAGGGAGGCCTCCTTAGCATGTACCATGGTTGAGACTGGCATGGCTGTGATGGTAACGGATCATCAACCGCTTCTACTTGCACAGGGAAGACTCCGTGGTACAGCACCACATGGAGCTCATGCTGTCACTCCTATACCCGAGTTCCTTGTCACCCATGCAAGAGCAGGGCTGGCTGCCAAGGCAAACTTTATTTAACCTCCACTCTGCCAGACAGTCTGCATTCCACTCAAGCTGGGCATTCCAGCCTCAGGGGCTGCAGTCCCCCAAGTCCAGGGCTCACAAATAATTCTAAGAATAGGAAGTCTGAAAGGTAACGGCAGGGCAAGAATGGCAGACAGACACCGATGGAGATCAAGAGCGGAACAAAGCTGCTCTTGCCCAAAACAGCCGCAGCGATCGTAGTTGTTATTATTAGCCCTGCGTCTCCTTTTTACAGGGCTTTTCATTCAGCGAGCTGAGCTGCCTGATGAGAGGGATCCAGCAGCAAGAATTCCTGTTCCTGTTCATAGAGGAGGGCCACCAGAGGGGTGTGTGCAATGACCCCATCGGGTTCTCTGCGGAAAGCAAGTGACCCCACTCCCTCATGCCATGCTGTGTTCTTTACCTCAAGCCGCATGCACTTGTGTGACTTTTGTTGGGGTGAGTGATGTGTATTGGGGTCTCATCTAACTGATGAGCACTTAGAAACCAAAATGTTTAAGTTCTTCGAAGAGCCAGAACCCTAAACTAAACAAGAAACCTTCACGTAGAATTAGTCCCAGCTCCTTTTCTTATGCACATACACACACAGTAAGCCAGTTTGGCTTTATCTTCATCCTCCAGAGCCAGCAATGCCAGTGACTCGACTCTTCAAAAGCACCTCTGCCTCCACTCTACCCAACAGCAGCTCTGGGTGCCCCTTCATTCTATGGCCTCCTCCAGAGTGAAGACCCACACCCTACCAGTGCTTCATCAAACCTGACTAGTTCCCTTGGTCCTGCTCAGTTTATTCTGAAACTGAGCTACAGCAGAGAGAGCAGAGAGTTTAGATCTCGGACTATTAAAAGAGAGACTGATGTTTTCACTCCTCCTCATTAGTTCTCTGCATCTTCTACTCCACATGTTGTCTCTCTGTGCTTAGCCCAGGAGTGAGAAGCTTAGAAAGAAATTTGTGCCCCACAGTTCTCTCGAAGCAAAAGGAATGAAATTCATGTGTCAAAGTTTCTGGAATCTGTGGGTGCCACTTACTATTATGCTAACAGAAATCTAAAGTTTCAAGGTAGATACACACATATTTATGCCTCTGACAATTAACTATGAATTATTTATGAGAAACCATTTACTATATACACACATGCTGTTGCTTATGTAATACAAGACGCATGAGGTAAATATGGTGGAAAATAGCCTCAAATAGCACTGGTTTTATTTTCCACTACTATTTCAGTTCTGCTACTTGATTTAGAGATGCCTCCTTCTACCATCATACCTTTTGCCAATCAAAATAAGAAGTAAACAAGCCAGCCTAGGTCTGTTCTGTTAGGCCACCTCTGAATGAGTCAGAGCAAATGGCAGCCTTACTAGTGGGCCCAGAAATAGCCAATAAAATCAGAAAAAAGCAACAACAGATTGACACTGAGACATTCAAGAGCTTCTCTGATGCCAGATGTGGAAGGAGAGAGGATGTCGAGATTAGGGAGTGCAGCCTCATCCATGTTCAAAGGAGCCTGGTCTAAAATAGCTTCAGATAGAGGGATGAAGCAGTGGCTAAAATATTAAACAGTTTAATACTAGGGCTTAAGATGGTACTTCAAGGTTAGCGAAAGGTCATTTCCCACCAAAACAGCAGAATCAAATCTCATGACTAGGGGAGAAAGCTTTAGGGACCATGTCTAATCTCATTAGCCAAATTCCCTTCACTTCTTTGCTAAGAGCTGCTATGGCTGAGTAAGAATGGGCCCCCAGTAAGTATGGCTTAATGGGGAGGTGGGAAGGTTGGGGGCGGAAAGGATAGTGAAATCAAAACACAGAAAGACATTCCTAAAATCAGTAACAATATTCTAACAAAAATGTCTCATGCAATCTCAATAAAAGAAAACAGACTCATTCCCTGTACCCTTTTTATCCACTGGGCTGTACCTCTGTGGATAACCCAAGGGTGACTGACTGTGCACCAACTGGATCTTAACGTAGCAAATGCAGTTCAAAGAAAGAGATAAAAGGAAGGTCAGGTTAAAGCTTCCATCATTCTAAACAGATCTACAGTAGAGCAGCAGTGTCGACTCGCTTTGCTGCCCTCGGAGCAGGGCTGTGCAGGGCTGACTCTCTGCTATGGAGGGCTGTCCTGTGCACTGTGAAATGTTTAGCGGCATCTCCCTCTGCCCCGTATGAGCTGTGTGACAACCAGTGCTGTCCCTAGACATTGCCACATGTCCTCTGAGGGACGAAATGTTCTAGTTGAGTATCACTGCCTTTTGGATGCAGTGTATCAGGTCACTTTTACAGTTATTTTAAAACTGGTGGCTGCCGCATGGTATTTTTCAAATTGTGGGATGAACAGCGTTAGAGGCCATGTAATCAGCTTTGTGCTTTACGACATTTAAACACATCTAAATAAAAACAGATGAGAATAGAAAACATCAAAGTGGACGTATCAGGTGTGTACTTGTGTGTGTGTGTTCACCATGGGTCCTGACGTAAAATGTATTCCTTACTGTGCACTGAAGTTTTAGAAAAACACTGACATTGGTATGAGAAATTAGAAATTTCAAGAAATGGGGGGGAAAGCCCAAACCACATTTCTGGTCTCCTGGAAACACTGCCCACTCCCACCGGCCCCTAAGCACCCGGTAAACTGTTCACAACGGCATGAACCCCGAACACGGTGTTCTGTGTCCGCAGTCCTAGCACGTTCCTTTGAGCACTGGCTCGTTGAATCAGCAGCACCCATCTGCAGGGCTGCCAGAACGGAGACTGGAGGGTGATGGTGTGGATCCACGGCGTTTCCCATCACACAGGCTGATTTTGCCGACGTCACACCTGATAAAAGCAACACTTCTCCTCCTTCTGGTTCCTTTCCCAGGCCTCGCCTTCCTGCCTTATCCCCCTGTGTTTACTCAGTTTCTCCCTGGCAGCTCTCAGTTCCAGGCTCCTCAGTCCAAGAGCTACCCAGACACAGGCTACTCAGGGGTGTCTGAGGAAGTGCAGCACAGTTACCCTGACCATGTGTCGAGGTCCCCATCCTTTCCTGTTGGGGAAAGAATGAGGAGGAAATGAACTTCAAGGGCAAGAAACTCCTTTTTCTTTCTCTCAGTGACTATTATAAAATCTAACATGGCTCATGGAGTCTACATAATTTCTTCTTTGATTTTTGCTTTTATGTTTTCAATCACAGACCCACATCTTTAAAACATGTGCTTCAACGGTAGACTAAATACTACCTAAACACCACAATTTAAGAATCCAAGTTTCACACTTTTATATCTAGCCACAAAGAGTTTTTGTTTTCAACTAGTAATGTATAAGTTATGGATATAAAATGTATTAAGAATTGAAGCATTCTTATTCAAGGAAGGAAGTTCAAGAAATCATCTGTTGAATCTTGGAGGTTATTCATTCCGATCTCATCAATTCACATACAAACACTCAGCACCAGGGAGCATTTCACAGCAAGAGGCTACTTTAGGGCTGGAAGAACACGGAGAGGTCATCCGAGTCTAACCCCCTCAGAGAGTAGAAACCCCTGTGTAAAAGCATGGTGTAGAGAGGGTTCTAGCTTGTGACTTCGGAAGGTTGGGCTTTTGTTTGAGCTTCACCACCGGTTAGGAATGTGACTTTGGTGGAGTTGCTTAATTCCTGAAAAGGATAATTTCAATTCAATAGAGATGCTTCTTAAACACTGGCGGCAAACATCTGCCTCTTTGTAACTTCTAGTCATCACTCCTACTTGAACCCCTGCAATTAACAGGAGGCACTGAAGTTACGGGGTCAAATCTCTCATAAGGCAACACTTTGCAGTTTTGAGTCCATCTGTTACTGCCTCCTAACGCTTTTCTCCCAGTTGTGCATACTTGATTCCACCAACCTCGAAGCTGAGCACACAGAAGACACTCAGTCAATGTCTGATGAATGAAGGAGGAGGACGGAACAACCACTCGTCATCCCGACTCCATCCTCTGTGTGTGCTGCTTCATTGTTCTCTTACAACGCAGTCCCCAGAACCAAACAACCTGCACTGTGCCCTGACCAGCGAAGAACGCGGGGGATTAGTGCCTTCCTTAATCCAGACACCATACTTCTATTAATACAGTTGGAGACTGTTTTGGCTTTTTGGGCACACACATCAAAGCACTGAGTTTGCACTCAACCAGAACCCTAAGTCTACGCATGCACTCTAACAAAAAACCCGCATGCCCTCTGTGGAGCCTAGTCTCACCTCTGTGCTTGTGCAACTTTAAACCAGTATCTAAATTGTGATTTATTTTTATTAAGTTCCATCTTACTGCTTTTAGACTATCATCCTAGCTTTTCTAAGTCTTTTTAAATCTTAACTTTTGTCATCCAGTATTATTAATCATACCTCTAAGACTGGAGTTACTCGCAAATGTACTGATGAAAGAATTTCAGGGTAACAGGAGCGGTGCTGTCACTAGAAATTTTCCTCTAGGTTCACATCCATTTATTAGATATTTTTGGATTAAAGACACTCAACTAGCCACAAATCACTTGAAAATATTACAGAATAGGCCATGTACATCCATTCTGCCCACATATATATTATGAAAATATGGCAGAAACTTGTTGAAATTCATATACAATATAACAACCAATGCATTCCTTTTGTTTAATGGTCTAATAATCCTGCTAAAGAAATAAAAAAAAAAAAACTATGTTTATCAAGCAGGACATGGTCCCACTGAGGAAGGCACACTGCTTTCTACAGCCAGCCATTTCCCTTCCCAGTGTTCACAGAACGTCTGTTTAACGAACTGCTTCAGAACTTCTCAGAGATAAATGTCAGGTCCAACCACCTGCCCCCAGTTTTCACAAGATGTGACATCTGTCTGTCTCCAACCCAAGACACCGCCATGCGGTGACTTTCCCAGTGATCTTAGATCTTCATTATACATCTAAATCTTTCTCAGTTCCATGGAATTTTATTCACCTGGACCAGGTACATGAGCTTTCAAACAGGTTAAATGCTTTCTCATTTTCATTCCTATTTTAGTCTTTGATTCTGGTTTAATCATGTTCATTCAATTCTTCTTGTTAGACCATTTTCCTTGATGGAGAAAAAAGAAATTCAATAGTCTAGCAATCAGTAGACCAATTAATTGTTGGATAAATAAAAAATGCTCTCTCAATGCAACTAGTTAACACTATATAGTATCTGTTCCAAAAAATTTACTTATACAGAGTGGGGCAAAAGTGGGTTTACAGTTGTTTATATGGAAAATAATACAGTAACTATTAAATAAATAATCTAAGAATAAACTCTTTTTTGTGTGCTCACAATAGTAAACCTACTTTTGTCCCACCTTGTATTTTCTTTGTACTTGTTTTTAATGTTTTTTTTTTTTTTTTTTTTGGCCCCTAACATTTATCCTTCTGAGTTTAAGCTTACTGGACACCATTCTTACTAGTTGATATTATTCACTTAGTATGTGTCCCTCCTAATTTTTATTTTTAAATCCTTACCTGAGAATGTGTTTTATTGACTTTAAAAGAGGGTGGGGGGTGGGGGGAGGGAGGGAGGGGGGAGAGAGAGGGAGAGAGAGAGAGGCATTGATAGGTTCTCTCCTGTATGTGCTCCAACCGGGAATTGAACTTGCAATCGAGGTACGTGTCCTGACCGGGAATAGAACCTGCAACCCTTTGGTGTATGGGCCAATGCTGCAACCAACTGAGCCACCAGCGAGGACTCTCTATTTTTAAACATGTGTGGATCCACAATCTGATTTATTAAGTACCCTGGTTTCACTTGATGCTGATTCGTGTCCCTCCTCATTAGAATCATATTTGATTTGTTTATTACATTTACTCAAAACATACTGGTTGAGCTTCATGTAAGTGCCAAAATAAGAAGATGGTAAGGTTTTGAGAGCAGGGATCGTATTTAATTAATTTTGATATCTTCCTCAACATTTCCCATAATAGCGCCATTCACACAATAAGCAGTCAAGTATTTACTGAAAGAATCGAATCTTATTCTACAACTCTCAGTGATAACTCCTGAGGCCAAAACTTTAAGTTCACTTGTTATTATGACACATAAGTCAGTGTCGTAATTACTTATCTCATACTCTGTTATGTTGTTTTGTGAGTTCTAGTACCTCTCATCCATCTCTGCTTTCCTTTCTCTCTCAGTTGTTTTCCGTAACACCCAGTTTTAGCTTTATTTCAAATTTTTCTCAGCTTCCCCCATCTCACTCAGCTGTCGGACCTCCTGCCAAGCACATTCTCTCTAGCACCCGTGAGTTATGCTCCATCTGCGGTCAGCAGTCTGCCGTGTGAGTATTGAGTGCCAAGGTACAGAAGATTTAAAAACCTTCCCTTTATACTAGCTACACAGCTAACTAGTCATTCCATATTTTCCCTTTTCTCCCCAAGACAGAACTGGCAGGTAGAAGAAAGGATGAACATACCATCTGGGCCTCGAGGTCTGTAAGTTTTCTATCAATAATCTCAAAATTATTAGATATAGTCCATGCTTCCTCTTGTGTCATCATTTATTTTTCCACATAAGTTGATAATCACCTATTGATTTAATACGCAAGAGCAGACTTCTAATCACAACTCAGATACACTATTCAGAAAGGTGTTATATGCCCTATTAGTCACGCTCCTTAATCCGCAGGGTAGGAAACTGGCCATTCTTGACTTCTCCTTTTCCCTGTCCCTAATCCATGTGCCCCCAGCCACACCCACACTTTTAAAGCAATTACTGAACCTGGTTGATTGTACTTCCTTAGTTTCTCATGAATTCATCACCTCGTTACCACTCTGTAGCAATGATCTTAGTTTAGGGTCTCATCACCTTTCACTTCTCTTTCCTAATTTGTTTTCCTGGTCCTAAGTTTACTTTCTTCAATAAACCCTCCAGGGCACCATTTAAATGCTCTTCCTGAGTTACAAATTTGATCACGTCATCACCTGTTTAATTTTTGAAAATGGCTTCCCACCAAAACGGGGAACACTGATTTTTGCTCACAGAGCTCTGTATGCGTCGGTGCCTATTAACCCCTGCAGTGTAACCTCTGGCCACTCGTGCTGCACATCCTCATCACACCGGGCTTCTCTGAGTAACACAAGCATGCCGCAGTGTTTCACCGCTCTGCCTTTAATGCTCCACTCTTCACCGCTTTCTCCCGGCTTCCCTGCACCCTCTCAGTCCTACTCAGGCGTCTCTTCTCTGTGAACCTTCCCTGGGCCTCTCATAACCGATACTCTGCCATGTAGGACGTGCACTCACATTTTCGTCCCAAACTTTCAGGAAAAAAAATCTTCCATTTTAATTTTTTAATTCAATTATGTATTTATTTATATTTAGAAACCAAACCAATTATTGTATTCCAGGGTATTATTTTACGTACAGATATCGTTATTGCTTTCTAGAGTTACAGTTCTGACACATAAGCATAAGTAAAAGAATTAAGAACATTTATATATATGATACAGAATTAGTACTACCCACATATAATGTGAATCCTTATTTCTCCCTTCAAAAATTTGGGCAAAAAAGTATGCACTATATGTGGCAAGATATGGTACTTGGTCCTTTCTCTGAATCATATACAGGGTTCTTTTTAAAGTCCTAACGTTATACTGTAAGTCCTTATTTATAAGACTGCACCTCCAGCAGGATATTGAACTTTTGAGGGTGGGAATTTGTTTATTTTTTTTGTATTTTAACCACTCAGCGTCTGGCACAGACTAGATAATCAGTTAAGTGTTAGTGCTATGGGAATCAATGCTGCACATGGCACGCACCCTGGCCTTAAAGCAGCAGCAGCATAGTGAGCTCTTAGTTATTCGTGCTTATGGAGGATAGTAACAGGTTAAAGAAATAGTGGACTATCTAGAAATTCTTTGTATCTGGCATTTTATAAGTACTTATGTAAACATTTAGCAGGTTTAGTTTCCTAATAGTTTTTGTTTAGGCTAATATTAAAATTACGCTGTGTGCCAATACGCCAGCTGTAAGGTGGATGTTGAAAGAAGTACACTGGGTGGTATGTCAGCTGAGCTAGAACTGAGAATTCATCATGAGCACTGGCTGGGTATCTCAGTTGTTTAGAGTGTTGTCTTGATATGCCAAGGTTGCGGGTTTGGTCTTTGGTCAGGGCACACACAAGAAGCAACCAATGAACACGTTTAAGTAAAACGAACCAGTATTTGTGTGTGTCTCTCTCTCTGTCAAAAAAGAATTCATCATGAATGATCCATGCAATTCACACCCAGTTTTGCATCCCCCTGGAAGGGAAAAAAGGCGGGGTGGGCCATTCCTGCTTCCTGTCTGAAACACTCTATGAATCCTAGAGAAGAGAGACAGCTGCCAGCAGCTGCGTCTTGGTCAGTTTCCAGGGCAAATAGGCCCACAGGACAGAACGGGCTGAAAGTCAAACAAAAGCAAAGGGGTTACGAGGGCCATGAGTCACACTTGTATTTTGAGAAGTGCCCCTGATGGATGGAACAGCATCAGACTGTTTCCAACCCATTATTTATAACTAGTAAGAAGAAAAGAAGGCAGCAGAATGTTGGGGCAAGCAGTGACCAAAAGCGAAGGTCAGGCTACCTTTCCATCAGATACAAAATGAGAGGGGCACACTTGGGGATCTGCTCATGGGACAAATGAGACAGATGCGAAGGGAGATCTCGAGAGACCTGCTCTAGATTTGAGTAGTGTTCCACTTACGATTCCCATGTGCAAGTATTATGCAAATACAGCATACCTCTGAAGATCTTCAGGTCACCTTTTCTCAGTCCCATACCATGCTGCTATTGATACACTGCACTCAAGCTCTGAAAAACCAGGGCTGATCGACTGTACAAAAATCGACTAGGCAAAATGAAAGTCGTACTTTCTGAACAACTGCCCGATATGCATGTGAGCCAAGGAGAAGCAGCAGCAGGACTTCGTTCTCACAACCAACAAATCCACCCGAGTCTCCAGAACAGCCAATGTCTCTGCTCCAAGTCCGAAAGATTTCCCTGTTAGGAGGACCCACCAGTTTCCTTCCCAACAGTGAGCACAGAACAGGTTCCTACCTGTCTGGGGAAAAGACAAACTCAGTAGCTGGAAGAGCGACAAAGAATTCACACCGGCAGGGTGCTGTGATATGTGAAAATAACATTGAAAAGACACACAGAGGTTGGAGCCTGGCTAGACCACTTAAAAGCTAGATGAACTCTCTGAGTTCTGACTTCTTTCTTAATGAAGTGGGCTAACTCTCGCCTGGCGTTCGTCACAGGTTATCCACATGAAAGGAGAACAACGCAGGCGATTTCCGGAGTGCGGGTGCTCCTGTCGGAGAGACACTCCTCTGGCGCCTCTTTAAAAACCCTGTCAGATCCAAGGGACTAAAGGGCCAGCAAGTTTTGCATTTCATGCCTGCCTTTCCCCTTTTGCATAAATCATTCTCCTAGTAGCTTCAGGGATGTAGACATTAGAACAGTGAGCCCTTTTTCTAATGTGTTTAAAAAGACCGTGGAGGACAGACACTGTGGAGTTACGAATAATTAGAAGACTGTTTCAAAATCCTTCCTAAAACTAGATCTCTGTACGTTAACCAATGAAACCTGCACTGCTGGGGCTGCAGGGTTTGAAACGGACCTTTCCGTCTTTCCCTGGCCCCAAGTGAACAGCGAGCCTGGCTCATTCTCCTGGTAGGAATTCTGAACCTTTCCTTTCTCAGCGCCTCGGGTGTGGAGGCAGGTAAAGGAGGGAAAGGCTGATTAAAATGACTATCCATTCAGAAGAATACTGAGTCTGGTAGAGGTGAAAGGGCAGGGAGAGGAAGCGACCTAAAGCTGAAGAACTGGGAAGAAAAGACACAGAGGAGAGCAAGAGGCAGGAATGGTTGTCTTGACAACTAGACCTCCTGCTCTTCCTGGTGACCTTACCTCACAGGCAGACCCCAGGCTCTGCTCTGGGCCAAAGGTACCACTGCAGGAAGGGAGGGAGGTGAGCATCTGCTGCACTGGATCGGCTGGCCGCCAACCTCTACAATTACTGCTGATCACAGATTTAGAGTATGCTCAGCCATGATTTGAAATACAAGGATTAGGGAGTGCATTTAAGAAAGCAGGCATGGTAATGGTTTGAAATACAAGAATTAGGGAGTGCATTTAGGAAAGCAGGCGTGGCAGAGGTCCGAATTATGCTGTGAAAGTGGCTGGAGGACGCTGAAAAGACCAGCCTGGAGGAGAACAAAGGGTAAACCTGAGAAGCAGATGTCCAAGTTAAGAAAGCAAGAAAAACTTTGGGAAGAGCATGGGGAAGGAGGAAAAGTGACTACAATGAATCGCGGTGCAGTAGCTCTAACAAAATATATTTGTTTCCAGTTTCCACTGGACATGCTGAATCTTAAAACCTCTCCAAACACAAGCCTATCTATCCTGATACTAAAGATACAGAACTAGCAGCCATACTGTAGCGACTTTGAGGGTAAGACTTGTGGCTAGAAAACAAGGGAATGAGAGGAGGAGGTAGTGGAGGGGCTTGTCCTGGTGGAGGAAAACGGGGCCACATGAAGTCTGACCAGCTCAGGGAGGCCTGCATGGTGGGCCATACAAATCCAGAGACCAAAGTAACCACACAGGGCCGTCTGAATGAGAATTCCTACCTAAAAGTGGGTCATGGTGGGCAGTCATGTTCTAGGCCTGTGGCTTCCTTGATAAAGGTCAATCTTTACCTTTGAAATTGTCTACAGTCCTTGTGCATCTAAGGTAACGTACCTTTGATAATGTAGTTTCCTCCTCCAGGCCGGTCGAAGGCACCATCACTGGCACCAGAGCAGGGAGGAGACCACATTATTACTTTGTGGCCCATGTACCATCTCCACGTGATCCAAGATTTCAGACAGTTAAGTGTAATTAACTGTCCTAAAGTGTGTGTCTCTCTGTTTTACTTTTCATCCAGTTCCACAGATCTCCCCACTGTGCCTCTTCTAGCCTCCCTAATCAATCTACCACCAGTGGATTTCATGTAGCCCTCCTTATATCTCCTTTGATTCTAACGTATCAAATAAGTTGCAAAACTGCCCTTCTCTGGAGCATTTTCTCAATCTGTTTAGATTTTGCCTCCAGCAGTTGTCATCAGTTTGGCTCAAATAAACTCATATGAGACTTTTTTTAAGCTAGATATTCTTTCACTGACATCCTGAAGCTGCATTTACACTGTAAACATACTGTGTTAAAACAGATCATATACTTATTGGGGGACAGCTAAATTCCCCTAATCAAGTTAACAGGAAAAAGCCAAATGATCTCCGTCCATGGCAAGAAGCAACAGGCAGTGCCCTTGATGATGTCACAGGCGGATCAGATTCCCACTATCAGTGCAATCTGCACTGACAACCTCTTCCTCAGGCAGATGTCTATCTAGGACTTCGAAAAGGCCTTGGGCACAGGAGAAACTAGTTTACAGAGAGCACTGGCAAAATGTTTTAACTTCAGGTGTCCAGCTGGCTTTGTCACTGCAGACTCACTGGTTCCCTCTAGGTTCCTTCCCTCAGGAGGGAACCAGCTCCAGCCCCGAATCCTTGATGGACGGAAAGCACTTACAGGGATGACTTCTGGCAGTGTCCCCTGCTCAGAGAAGCAAGTGTGTGTTGAAGACTGATCAGATGGCAGGGAGAAGGGTAAAGATGAAAAAACTGGCTTCTCTAATAGCCATTGGTACCAGGAAGAGGACAGGTAAGCAGTCTCTGAGTCATGGAGCAAGACAATAATTCTGATTATCACCCTGAAGGCAAGGACCTATAATTGCAAAATGTGGCTCCCTCCTATGTGAATGGTTATTATTTAACCTGCAGCGCCTCCTGGTGCCCAGAGGTAGAATTTCTGTTTTAACTCTCCCAAGCATCAACAGCCTGGTGGGTTTTCCATAATGTTATTTAACACAAAAGGGTCTCTGTCTTGTGTGTAAGAGCACACATTCAGATAGGGGCTGGCTGAAAATATTCAAAATACATTTAGAGGTTACTTTTAATTTAAAAGTACAAAAATGCCCCATCCTCATATTTAAAAATGTTTCAGTGCCTGGAATATTCTTTATCCTAAACCAGTCTAAACGATACCTATCTTATAAGGTCTAGCTTTCAACATGTACTTTCCTCTATAAAGCCTACCTAACACTTACCCTGTGCTGCATGGGACAATGTGTCACATGACTTCATGTTGTTTGGTATTTCTGATTCTATGGGTTACTGCTTCTAAGAAGCTAAAAGGACCTTCCAGTAGGAAGAATGCCATACTAGGTCTGAAGAACTGGCACCCAGCAAGCAAGTCCTTCATAAATACACACAGACACCAAATCTTACACCTTTCTAAGGTTATCTGTGAAGAGGCCACTGTGACACAAACTAAATAAAGTTAGTGTCCTGGAAGGCAAGGGCACAGGGTTGGGAGTACCTGGGTAAAGAAGTAGGTAGTTTGCTGGTTCTGAAGAAATCCAGAGTTTCTGCTCTGGATATGACCAGGGAACGTCTAAAGTATATATATGTAAGGTGGGATGGAGCACAGAGATGGATAATATGAAGGAAGAGAACACGGTTAAAGGATGCAGGAAAGACTTTCTTTCTCACAGGGTCTTTACTATTATCAGATCACAGAGCATGCTCACTATAAAGACCTTTCCGAAGACCTGTTACAATGTAAACATTCTGTATTCATTATGTCTACAATGTAAACATCAACTATTCTCCATCAGATGTATTACTGCCATAGCAAATAGGAGTCCCCAAGGAAATGCAATATGGAGCCTGTAAAGATGGATGAGGACTCACATTTATTGAGTGATGCCATGTGCCAGGCATACACCAAGAGACTTCCATTTATCATGTCTTATTTTCCAACTAACTTCACGAGAGTAACTTGAGGCAGAGATAGGTCGACTTGTTCTAAGTTACACAGAGGGTAGCCCTCAAAGCAGAATTCGAACTCACACCTGTATGACTTCAAAGTCCATATTCTTATTTCCCCATCTGGAAGGAAAGAGGTTAAGAAGGCACAACAGCCAGAGAGGCTTCCAGAAAGGGCAAGCTTCGATGGGGCTCCCAGTGGGAGGCCGTGCCGGCAGTGGGCATGCATTCTCTGGGAAAGGAGTGTGTCACAAGAAGGGGAGGTAGCCCGAAAGGCTCGAAGGAGAACCCTCTTTGCTCAGGCTCATGTGGCTCTGGAAATTGGAGCTGCCCTGTTAAAGAACTGGGGGGAAGCGATGTAAGAGGTATTGTTTACATCTGGGTTTCTTGTCCCCCAGAACTGTTAGGATCCCCTGAGACTGTCATTAGTGATAAGCAGAGGACTGACTCCATCGGAACGCATGTGCTGTTCATTCATTTGACAGAAATTTATTAAGTGCCTTCCATGTGTAGGGCTAGGTGCTGACAACAGAACCGTGAGTAAGACATGGTCCCTGCCTTCAAGATGCGAACAGTCTGAGACATCCTCAACAATTGTCTTGGGCTCCTATTTGTAGTTCGAGATGGGCAAGAGACACCGATAGCTTGACTTGGAATAACAGGCCTGAGGTTTAAATGCCTTATGATATTCTGTTTTTTTTTTTCTTACCTGTTATCACGATGACTAATTCTATACCTCTGAGGTATGAGAAGTTAAGAACATGAACCATACACAGAAGTACAAAATCATACATGCACAGGCACATAGCCAGTGAGCTGCCACCAGCTGCTACAACCCTAAAGATGTATTCAAATAAACACTGTCACACATAACAGGAAAGGCATGATGTCTTTATCCTGAAATGGGCGTAGAATAAGTGGCACCTAAGAAATATGATAAGGAGGCCACTCACGTAATAGGGGAAGACTGCTGGGACCATGCTGGCAAGTCAAGAGCTTCCCTTTGTCAAGGGCTAGTGAAGAGGATGGGACAGGCAGCGCTCCTTTTAACTGAGGAAGCAGAATATAACCTGAGCAAACCATCACTGCAAAAAATTACTCTCAGCACCCGTAAAAGCAGCCAAGTCAATAACTGGAAGGCCAGGAAATAATCTGACAGCAACATTTGAAAACTTAGTTTGAGATAATTTTGTATCTGGGGCTCTTGCAAAAGTATGCAATTTTTTACAGAAGCTGTTCATAGAAAGAGATCTGGTGTAACCACAGGGCACCACAGCTGAACTGAAAGAAAAAGAAGTTTATGTCACATAGGAAAAAAGCTGTAATCAGTGTTTCTCGGAAAACTATAAATCCAATGCAATTAGAATGTAGAATAGAGATACCCACGGGAGACTCTAATCTCTGACCCAGGAGTGCTTTAAGAATAAAATCAGAATATGCAGATGGAAATGAATTCATGTGCTGCCATCACATGTATGTGTCCCTAAGGCCAGTGACATGGACAGCAGGAGGTCACATGGGAATAAGGTCTAGGGACTTTCAAGGGAAGCTGATTTTAGTGGCCACTGCTTTGTGAGAGAGCTTGAAGAGCGAGGAGGCAGCCTGGAGGAGCAGAAAATGCATGGGTTTGGAGGCCAGGATGACTTAAGTGGGATTAAGTTGTGCTTACTAGTTCGGTGATTCTGGGACAGTTATGTGACCTGAGTGTCATTCTTCTCACCTGTAAAATGGGGAAACACATGTCTCTCTCAGACATGCACTGCACATGAATACATAAAAAACACAGCAGCTCAGCTGGTGCCATGAGTATTTCATAAATGTCAGTTCTTGTCTTGCTGCAACTGCTTGGGTCCTTTGGGTAGCAGGCCTGGGGTTTCCCTGACAAGAGAACCAGTGTCAGGGAGACCCTCTCTCCATCTGCGACACAGTCATGGCCATGGAGGAAAGGCCCCTGCACGGACTATACTCAGAGAACACCTAAGATTCTGCAGTCACCTAAGGGAAGGTTGGAGGCAGAAGAGCTCATGATCATCTGCTCACAACGGTCCTTAGGGAAGATGAATGCCCCCCGGGCAGCACAGTACTCTCCAAGGGTCCCCTACTCTGCAACAATAAACCTTTTCCCGACCTTTCTGGGGCTGCTTTGTAGAAAGACCTCTTTTGTAAGGAAACGATCTCATGGCCTAGCATCAAGTCCGGAGCTTGTCTCCTGGGTCTGCTGCTTGCTGAACTCTTTAAAGCTAACGCAATCTTTCTTTTCTTCTTATTCTCTATGTATACCCTGACTTGACATACCATCCTATTCTCCTTTGCCCGCAGAGAATCTTCTCCTCTTTCCCTACTCTTTTTGGCACATGGTACCATTCCCACGTGCCTCCGACAAACACACACACAGTGTTCTCTCTCTCTCTCTCTCACTAAGAAATCCTGACTCGGATGCCAGGAATGTGTCTGCTGCCCTTTTGACACAGAGTCTGATGCCATCTTGGGGCCATGGGGAGGGCAGGGCCACGGGACATGGCATTCGAGTGAGCACTCTACTGCTAGCCTGGCTCATATTTTTACCATGGCATTACTCTGGGCATTCAGCAGGGAACTGGTCCAGCTGTTTTTCATTCCTTCGCTCTACATCAGTACTCCACAATAATCTTGCTCCTTGCCTTGGCTGGACCTTCCAGCCCAAAACCTGCACCATCAATGGAGCACAGCACCTCTCTCCTCCTTCCCTCCAAACTAGGCTAATCTATGTCTATGCACTTGTGCAGCTCCCTGAGCCTGACTCCGATGCGTGCAGAAACATTGTCAAGTTCCTTCTGCTTTCAGACGTGAGCAGTCTGCACAAGCTGAATCTACTCCTTGGCACAGACTGCCACCCCCACTCCTCTTCCCCTCATTTGGTCTCTAATTCCAAATAAGGCGCACTCCCTCTTACATAATTGGATGTTCCCGGCACAGAAGCTGACACTCGAGGTCAGGCGCATGTGTGCAAGACTCCCCTTTGACTTAACAATGCCTTTTTTGGGCATCTAACCTCTCTCCAGGTCCCCTCCCCCACCTTCCCCACACCGTCAACAATCAAGGGAGATTTATGGAGGCTGTCTCAGACCAGGACTCTTCCCAACTTGGCGTAGGAGGGGTCATGAGGTTGAATTTACTCTTTTTTATTTTTTTTTCTTTGCAGGGGAGGAAAGGAGGGAAGGCAGGAGGGAAGGCAGGAGGGAGGGGCAGAGGGAGAGAGACAGAGACAGAGAGAGACACAGACAGAGAATGAGAAGGAAGACTTAAGGTCTGACAGAAGTCCCTGGAGTCAGAGGGAGTTCTGTATGTGGGTCTTTCAAGGCAGTGAGGAGAGTAAACAAAGCTGGAAGCTGGAAAAAGGAACTCATCTTCTTGACGGTGATAATGCTGGAGGTTAGAGTGATGGAAGGAGGAGATGCATCTAAGCCCAGACAGCTGTTCTACCCCTGATAACCACAGTGTGTTCATCAAGACAACTAGAGAAGTGGCCGAAGCTGCCTGTGGCCCTAGCACCAGCCGCCCTTCTCTTTGAAGTGCAGAGCTCAAAGAAAAGGATTCAAGTCCTCTGCACAAGGGCCCAGCTCAGACACTTGTGGCTGCAGAGGGAAGAAACATGCTGCCTGCTGGGCAGTGGTCACGGGGACAGCTCAGGGAGGCCAACACTGAGCCGGCTGGGGCCATGCCACCTCTCCCGGGAGTAGTGGTGGCAGGATGGGGTGGGGGAGGGCTGCGGCTTTGAGGAGCTATCAAATTCCAGTTTATTTGCTTACCAAAGCAAAGCCAAAGAATGTAGTACGGCACGAACCTCTTTTTAAAAATAAAAAAAGGCAAGCTGTCAGGGACAAGGAACATAGGTTGGCTTTAGGGCAGGTCAGTGCTCTTTGTGCTGCGAGTGTGCACATGTGGAAATGAAGTTTGGATTTTACAAACTGAATTTGGAATTGGTTTTTATGCCTTCACATCACGGGACAAAAGTCTGATCCTGAGAGATAGTCATTATAGCTGAAAATCAGACAAACCTGGGTTTGGATTCTGCCTGTGGTATACTTATAAACTCTGTGATTTTGATTGAACCACCATAATTCTTTCTAAGCCTCTGTTTCCTCATCTTTGAATTGGGGATCTTGATATCTCTCACAGGGCTTTTGAGGGGACTAAATCACATAATATGCTTGCAGTGTTCAGCACAGTGTCTGCACAAAGTAAACTCTCAAGCAATGTTTGCTGGATGGTAAACATCCTGAAGCTGACGGGATTATCAGTGTTGACATCGGAACCCTGAAATAAGCCCAACTGCCCGTGTGTACCATGTACACGGGGTCTTGCTGGTCTAGAGCTGGGATTCTTCCTCCAGGTACCCATGACTTGGTGACTCTTACTTAAGGAAGCTTCAAGAACACTGTGAACCCGGCACAAGAAATCTGAGAAGAGGGCCAAGTATGTTCTGAATAAGTCAGAAGGACAGGCACAACAGGAGTAGCCTGAAGACATTAAAAATGGAACAAATTTGGGGATATAGCAAAAGGAAATAGAAACAAAATACTTTTTACCCTTCTTTCCTTTTTCTGAAGAGCAAATATTAAGACATAACACTTACTGGACATTCACTGGACATGTTCCATGTACCCAGAGACATAGATACCACTATTACTCCTGTTTTCCAGGTGAGGAAACCAAAGCTCAGGGAGATTATACATAGCAGAGCAGCAGTACGCTGCAGTGGACAAGGACTTGGGCTTTGAATACCTGGGTTCGACTTCTGGCTCCACCACACATACATAAGGCCCTCAGTTCTCACCCCCACTAACCTGTAAAATACGTTAAGAGTAGGGACTGTGTCTGTTTTGTTCACTACTGATAAGCCCTTACTGTTTTTTCAGTGAATAAGGAGTAAGACCAAAACAAGCCCCCAGTTGGACAGAGAGCTATAAGCGTTTTCAGGGAAAGTGGGATGAATGCTACAAACCGCCTGAACAAACCTCTGCCAGTCAGATGAAGAAGCCGTTTAACTGGAGTGCCCATGCACCACGCACTTACTCCTTCAGACGGCAGCCACTCCACTTACTGCTGTCTCTCCCCATCTCTAGAGAGTTCATCATCATCGCCCACTGAGGTGTCGCAACTTGGCCTGGAATCCCCACAGCCTGCAAGTTCTGTGTATGGAAGTTTCCGGTTTTAGATCATCACGAATGCATGCCACACAAAATACCCTTTCTGCAATGATCTGCCTGCAAATCCCAAATACACATTTCTCTCTACTTTATTCAGTACTGACCCAAGCTCTTTAATATGCTGAGTTATTTAAACTTCAGGTAAACTTCTTCCTACCTTTTCTACCTAGGCATCTTAATGTCTTTGAATTTCTCCGGACTCATTGACATTTTTCTGCTCCTACTAAATAATTTATTGTGTTCTGAAATCAATTCCTCATGTAAATTACTTCAAAAGGAAGAAGTGATCAATTATCACATACTAGCTAGTTTTAGAATCTTCCCTTTTGTTGAAAGCATTAGGAAGATTGGCAAAGGGAAGCCTAATAGAGGAAGAAGAGAAATGAAGGCTTAATTAGCAACATTCACAAGTGACGGAATAAAACATTAGGAACCTCTATGTTTAAGTAGAAAGGTATTGAGAAGAGAAATGTTTATCTTTTTTATCCAGGAATGAACATCTTCTATAGCCCAGGCACTGTGTAAGTTGCTGGAAATACAATAATGCTAGTTCTGGCCCTTAAAGATCTGGTAGTCCAGGGTGAGCTTTCTCAGCCTCTGCACTAGTGATACTTTGTGCAGAGTAATTCACTATTGTTGGGGTGGGGAAGGCACTGCTCTGTGTAGTCCAAAGGTTTAGCTGCATCCCTGGACTGTACCTACTAGATGGGACAGCTAACCAAAAACGTCTTCTGACATTGCTAAATACCCCTGAGGAGAAAAATGCCTCCCAGCTGAGAACCACTAGTTAAGGGAAGTAAATTTCTGTAATACACTGTGATAAGTATTATTATCAAAACTGCGCAGAGAGAAAAGACTCCTGAGTGCTGACAAAAAGTGGGAGAAGATGTTGTAGAAAGTTTCATAGAATAAATGACACATGCTCAATTTTGGAAAAACAGTTAGCAGTAGGCCAAGCAGACAAGACCAGAGACAGCACGGGACACAGAAGGAGGTAGAAGAATGCGTAGATACTACTCAGGCAGAAACAAGAGGAGAAGCAAGGGCCTTGAAGACGAGACAGCACAGAATGCTCAGGCAACAGTGATGGTTTACATGGGGGAGAACTGGAAATGCGGCTGGGACCAGATTGTGCCAAGTAAGAAAAGAGGAGGAATGAATGAATGAATTAATGAATGAATATACATGTATTTTAAACACAGTGGAGCCCCTTTTCAAACAAAACCTTACCTAGATCCCCAGTCTATTAAATTGGTCAGAATGAACTACTTTGGCTCTGGCCAAGTGGCTCAGTTGGTTGGAGTGTCATCTTGTGCACCAAAAGATTGCCGGTTCGATTCCCAGTCAGGGCACATAACTAGGTTGGGGGTTTGATCCCTGGTTGGGGCATGTACGGGAGGCACCCAATTGAAGTTTCCCTCTAAAATCAATAAACATACCCTCAAGTGAGGATAAACAAAAATGGAACTGATTTCACTGGATCATGGTCCACTTAGTTTCGCCCTTAGCTTCCAAGGTGGCTTCTGAAGAACCTCTGTGGAATCCTGGAACTCTAGGAAACACTGGAAAAATCACTTCTGTAGGCAACAGAGCGCCCCTGAAGGATGTTTAGTGCCAAGCACATGTTCACACCTGCTTTTTAGAAAGCATACTTTAGTGAGGGAGCAGAATGTGTGGAAGGGATGGGGGGAAGCCTAAAGGCACAGAGACCAGACAGCAGTTTCTATGTGGGTTTCACATACAGCCAGTCACCAGGCTATAATGGGCAGGAAAGAGCCCATTGGTGTGGAAGTTGTGTGCATCCAGCTTCAAATTCCAGGTGGGTCATTAACTATGGCCTTGGGCAGGTCAGCTGGCTTTGCCAAGCCCTGTTTTCTTATTTGATTTTGTAAGATGGGGCTACCTATCTCTCTTGGTTGCTGCAAAGAAAATATATGCAAACTGCAGTTGGATGGCGGTGTATGAGAAGAACTCAGCAAATATTAATGTGCGCTGTTCCTTGACTTAGTCTCTTTATGATTAAAGCTTACTAACCCTTCCTGATCCTACGTAACTCTGAGTGTGGGAGGGGAGATTTAACAGTTGGTGATGGATTTTCTACACGTTGTAGAAGAGATACATAATTCTTCTATTAAAAGTTGTTTTTATTTTTGGAGTGGCTGCAAGTATGAGCCACATGCTAACAGAAGAGGTCAGGACTGGCTTCTCACTTAGCCAGGATGTCTTATGAGAGTGAACTCCAAACCAGAGTGGCCAAACCTCACGCACTATGTGTGTGTGTCTGGTTCAGCGGCAGTACTCTTCAGTTTAGCACAACATGGCAGTTACATGGTTAGAAGTCAGCAGCTAAATACTCCACCTGTGCACCAATCTTTCAGGAGATTCAGGTGGTATTAGGATTATAAAGTCTGAATTACAAAACCCAAGTTTTAACTATTCTGTGTAAGTGCTTCTTTAATTGTATTTACATCACTTTCAGAGAAAATAATCTATGGAACACCAATCTGTTTTCTCCACATCTTTCTTATTTTTATTGTCTCTGACTATACACTGTCACTTAAAACCAATGCCCACCAAAACGAGGTGAGAGGTAGAGGGTGTGGGGATGGAACTGGGGGGGACTTGTCCCTGAAGCAGGAAGAGTTCAGCTGAAGTATTTAAAACCCCAGGCAGGGTCTGTACTCAGCAGGTTAGGGCAGGGGTCCTACAGAAGACTCTGCAGGCGGTCTTCATTCTTGTTTCTGTGCCTCTGTAACAGAGACCCTGTCTTCCTTCATGACCACGAGTTTCCTGGCCTCTACCCTTTCCCGTCCGAGTGGAGAGCTCAGTATCACAGCAGCCCCTGTCCAACTCGAGACCCTAATGTGAAGACCTCACCAGTCTTACCTCTGAATTAGGGTCCCAAAGGTGAGATGAAGAACTTTCTGCATGTTTTCCGTACACAGCCACCTCCACTGTTCTGTCAGCAGCAAGAGAAGCAGATCTAGGGCTGTGTCCGCTAACTCTGTCTCTGTTCCTGGAGAAAAAGGCATCAGAAGAGACTCGTACTTGAGGAACATATTTCAAGGCACTGGGTCTTCTCTACCTTCTCTACCTTTATCTTATCTTGTATTTTTTATAATCCAGCATTTCTTACATCATGTCAAGAGATGTCTACTTCATATCTAAAAAGTTTAGTGGTAGACTTTGCATTTCTTTACAACCCTTAGTCACTTAGTCATTTAGTAAAAATTTTTACTTTTTTAAAAAGACTTTGTATACAATTATTTTGCCTGCCTAGCTTGTTCCTCTGTATGTCCCCCAGAGCTGGATATATTTGGCCCCAGGTAAGCGTTCACAACTGGTGACTACAGGGAACAAGCAAGGCCCAGCCTCTTCTGTACTTTGATTCCACTCGCCTCCACAAAGATCACGGAGGTGTTGTGGGCAGCAGGTGTGGGGAAGATTTGGGGTTTATCTCCAGTTTAAAAAGTGCCTTGAAAGCATCTCCATTACACAGAGCTGTTGGGCTGGGGTCCAGGAAGCTTCAGTTTGGTTTTGAGACGATACGTGGTTTTAGGAAAAGCACTATGCCTTTGGGAAAATGCCAGGACAATTACTGATTTCCTTCCTATTTCAAAGCCTGGCCACAAACGGGCTCACACCCGTGCTCAACTAAAGTCTCCTGAAAAGACGTGTTCTATGGCTGAAAGCATCTGTTCTCTAACCCTGTTGAGGGGATCCGTGTCACCTCTGACTTGGTTCCCGGGAGACTTTCTCAGGGATACATAATGTTCCTGAATGAATCTCAGCTATCTGGTGTTACTGCTGAGATTAATATTATAATTAATCATCAACGATAATTCTGTTAGTCTAGCGCCAATGGGTATTCTCTTAAATTACCCACGCTCTCCTCCCTTATGGATTCTTTTTAGAACGTAAGTAACTTCAGACTTGGATGGATTGCTAGAAATAAAACCTACTGTCTTCTTAATTCCATCCAATGTATATTTTCTTTCTTCTGTACTGTATTTTAAGGATGCATAGGAGCTGAAGTGTTCGCTTTCCAGTCATTCACTCAAAGATGTGATATTTGACTTCCTTGGGAAACAGCATCCTTCTGAGCCTCAGTCACCCTCCTGAATTCTATTCTTTTCTCAGGTTCAGTATTTACATAGAGCTGCCACCATGTGGCGACAATGTTCATAACAGTAAAAAATAAGAAAGCAAATAAGGCACCAGGTAACAAAATGAAAAAAATGGCAAATTTTCTATCAACAAGCGCTTTGAGTCTCTTAGGGCTAGAAGAAGAGCTCAAGCATAAACTATTTCTTTAGAGACAGGATATTCAAAATTTACAGGTTTGATTTGGGCTTGATTGCTTTACCCAGTCCCTCTTATAATTTTTTGCAGTTTTCTGATGATTTTGGTGTCAGAATACTTCGTTTACGTGACAAGTGAGATATGTATGAAGAGGTGGGGCTGTAACTCCGTTTTCACACAGTTAAGCTGAGGTCCACAGGGCACAGGTCAGGTTACTGTTCGTGCAATCAAACTTTTTACTTTCCTTCTGAACCCAAGATTTTGTGATCTGTATTTTCAGTGGGAGCCTGTATCTTGGCAGAATTGAAACTTTTTCTTCTTATAAATTCTAGTTCAGTAGATGTGCCAACACCCAGGGCTCCCAATGCTTCTCCTTTATTCCTCTGGGAAGCAAACATGCCCTGCCTCAAATGCTACCAAGGACAGGGTAGGATCCTCACCTCCTCCCCCTCCTTGCCCTACCTTGGGTAACTAGGCGGTATCATTTGCCATGGCAGGGAATAAAACAAAAGGAACAGATCTAGGGAAGAAGATGAATTCCATTTTGCACATGCCGTATTTCAGCTGCCCCATGGTATGTCTCAGTGCAGATTTCCATCAGGCAACTGGAAATACAACATCTGATGTTAGGCACCTAGCACGTGTATTAGAGTTAAAGCCCACGCTACAAATGAGAGCACACAGGTGAAGTGTGCAGAATAACAACAGAGAGCCAAAAAGAAAGCTCTGGAAGGTTAATAAGGGAGCCAACAAAAGGGAATGATGAGAGACCAACGAGCAAAGTGGTACCATGTGCCCTAAGGGAACAGCTGAAGGGAACAGTTCAAACACAGGCCAAAGCACGCCAAAAGGCACTTCAGTGAGGTAACTATTGTAAGTATGGATCTTGTTTTGTTGGATTGGAACTCCCTGACTTTGTGCTCTGTTCTCCTGCTCAACTCAGCTCTGGGGACTGAGCTGTATTCTTCTTTGCATCCCAGCACTCAGCAAAGTACCGCAAGCTCTGGTGTTTAACTGTGGCTAACTTAGCAGAACCAAAGATAAACTAATGTGCTGAGAGAAATGATATATTGCCTCTCGGATGCCCCCAACTGGGGACCTGGCCCATAAATCTGGCCCATAAATCTGGCACATGCCCTGATGGGAAATTGAACAGTAACCTTTTGGTTTGTGGGAGAAAGGGCAACCCACTGAGTCACACCAGTCAGGGAGGAAGCAGAGACAATGTCACTCACTTGGATCACCGTTGCTGAGGTCTTGGGCCGGCACAGCTGCATCTGACAAGTAATCATCCACATGTCCTTTGGGGACATGTTCAGGATCTTTTTCTGGGGCTTCTCCTGGCTGCTTTTCTAGTAATTTCGTCTGTTTGTCAATAAAAGATTCCATCGCAGACATGGATAGGGTCTCTAACTCCTGGAGAGAGAGCCAGCAAAGCATCACATAAAGAATGAGGAAAGCAGAGAAGCAACCAAAGCACTCTAGGTTGTCCATGACCCTTTCCTGCAAATGTATCAGGGACACAGAACCCAACGGACTCCGTGAGCACTTCAGGGAAGCTTTTATTTTTTACCAAGACTGCAAGTAAACAAAGGCCTGTATATTCTTACTTGCTGCAGACACTTTCAGGCCATCTGTTCTTTTTCAAGAACTGGTTTTCTTTCTCATTCTGCCATACATTATCCCACACCCATGACCCTTGAGAAGCCAAACTACCAACCTAGAACTAGTAGTGATTCCAAACCATTTGGAGAAAATACTTTCATAATAAAAGTTAGAGATGCAGATGTTGGTAAGTTGTTTAGCAAGGCACCTAGTTGGTAAGTTGTTTAGCAAGGCACCTAATTAAGTCCTTTCGGACTTTGGAGAATGTCCCAAGTGCCTTTATCTGCAGGACCAACTTCCCAGCTATTAATTCCAGGAGTTCTCAGGGAACTTCTCACCACATTGCTCTCCTGGAGGCAGCAGAGAATCTTCTCGTGTGGTTCAGTCATATTCAGTGCTGGAGCAATTTTACTGGATGGGAACCTCAGCCTGGACCTAGTATAGAAACAAAGAGCAAAAACAGAATGTAATTCATGATCTTAATTCCTATAGAAAGGGCTGACAAGTATTAATACCTCAAAACAAATGTACCTATACTTATTCTAGGAGCTTACAGTGGTCAGAGTTGCCAGAATGAACCTGGCCCTGAAATCTCCCAAACAATATATATTCTGGAAATTTTAGTAATAGTGTAACTCTTGCTTTGTCTACAGTGCATCTGGGAAAGTGCCTTTGCTAATGTAAAAATGTCATAGTTATATTCCCAGAGGCTAGAAGAGTGGCTAGCACATGCCACACATGCATTAAATATTTGCTGAAGAGCAGACAAGTGGCACAGGTTTTTGTTGCTGTTATCAGTACCTTTTCACACACCCACTTTCTCCCTGTGTTCCAAATAAAAGCAGGGAAGGGACTGCAAGGGCTAACCTCGCTGTTTTCAGGAATAGGATTCTCATAAGCACAGGCCTATGGTCACCCTTCAAAGTAGGGGCCCAGTGAAAAAAGGCTAAGAATTGTGTCATCACTGGCCCATGAGGCCTGAACAGAGACAAAGAGACAGCCAGACAAACAGGCACACACAAACGATCTCCATTCCCCACATCCTTTCTCTCCATAGTCGCCCAGACGCAGACATAAAATTTCCAGTAAGGGTGAGCGTGGTGGTGCCCTTCCCTTCCACGTGGGGCTCTGCCAGGGAACATCTGGGACCTGGTACAGGAATGCCAGCGATGACCAGTTACTAAGCAGGCCCTTCAGGTGTCCATTCTCACCCTCCCCCGTTTATGGCTAGTACACGCAACTTCTGAGCCAAGAGTTCCAGGAATGATGGCAAGCAGAGATCAGTTATAGGCCTTAGCTCTTAATGGGAAAGAACATCTCAATTTTCCAGGAAAATGGAAAAGGGGAATATCTATATCCTGGAGTTTTCCTTCTAGTCACAAATCCTGGGTCGTTTGGGGCCCTGGGTTCCCATGGCAAGACAAACGCTCAGCAGGGCTGCCCATGCAGGGTCTCAGGTTCCTTTTGGTTGAGCTCTGAGGGGTCTGAGGTCTGGCCAGGCAGAAAAACTAGTATGTACGACTCATCTCCTCTCTTCTAGAGCGTGAGAGTTGGGGATGGGCTTTGGCTGAGGACTGAAAAAGGTCCCGGGTGACTGAAAGGCTTCTCACTTGCTAGCCTTCTTGCCTTCTGTCTGGGGCTTGCTTTCTGTCTCGGCCTCACTCAGCTCCTCCGTGGGACTCTGGGGTTCAGAGCGAGGAAATGCCGTCTTCAAGGTGTCCACGATAGCATTCACCACCATCTGCAGGGGTCAGAGGTGCAGGGTCAGACAGAAACCACCAAATGAAGTTTATTGTATTCCCCTGGTGCCTTATGCAATCAGGATGGGGCGACAGCTAGGCTACCTAGGGGAGCCTTATTCATCAGCACAGGCAGATATCACCTAATAATTAAGTGGCAACTATTCTTCCTCTTCTCTATGGCCATAAAAATCTTTCTCACAGAGTTAAGACGAACAACATCATGGGAAAAGAAATCGAAAGAAACAATGGGATAAATAAAATCTGAGAGTTCTGCAGGCTGGTGAAATATTTTTCGTTTTCAGTTTCTTTGTATATAAAAGAGTAATTTTTAGATTCCAAAGTGATATATTCACCAAGATATGAATAAACAAAGTAATAACACCGTTAGGTGGGAATATATGAGGAACAGGAAGAGTGAAGATTACCAAAATAAGAAATATAGTCTGAAGGCACATAAAAAAAGAGTATGTTCAGAGTAATTCACACAGAGGAAAGAGCTGGCTTTTCCAGTTAATTCGAACTATTTTTTTTCTTTAAGTACAGAAAGAATAACAACAACCACTCAGGTCAAAACTAAGAAATCTGAAGTTGATATAAACTTCTCTACTCAGAAAGACTAACAAAACTATCCTCAATGAAAAGTAAGAATTATCTGTATTTCTGAGAATGGGAAAATGACATTTAAATATTTGCTACAAAAACTGTACAAATGAAACCCTGTAATACTGAGGAGACGTTTAGGTTTCCTTTGGTGCCTAAGTCACTAATGAATACTGCTGGCGCAGAGCAGCACTGCGGCTTCTTTAACTCACCCCTGTGCTAACCCTCTGAAAGGGCACGGCTAGCAGAGCTAGGACAAGGCTGGAACAGTCCAGTAAGAGTGCAGTCAAGACCCAGGTCTAACGAATGAGGGAAAGGACACAGAGGGGAGCACTCTAAGCATGCAGAATGTGTTTAAAGTGGCTTAGAAAATACAACTTGCTCACTACGCTCACAAAATTGTGGTCTGTGAGTCAAGTCCTTATCTATTTTGTTCACTATTGTATTACGAACAGTTAGTACAGTCACAGCTTTAAACAGCCAGGCAGTAAGTAGATGTTCAAAGAATCAGTGAACAAACACATCCGTGTGCACCTCTCTCTAGTTTGCAGTGAATGTCTCCTAGCTCCTACCAGGTGCAATTCCACTTGGCCTTTTATTCCCTGAAGTTCAGATGAGAAGAGTAAAAGAGGTCTTTTACTGAGTCAGTGTTTTCTAATCTTTTAAAACACAACACCTTTTGATAAACATAAACCTCAGACTTCTGCCTTGGAGACTGTAACGTCAGTTGGTGATCACTGCTTGCAGGCTTCAACGTGTGACACAAATGTCCTCCTACCATCTCCGAGGTCCTGAGATACCCTCTTGAAGAAGGTATAAATCTCCCCACACTCTGTTCTCCAGCAGAGAATCACTATACCAATCTAAATCCAGCTTACTGTCCTGCCTTAGCAGCTTCCTTCCTAAGTGACCAACCCTGGGAATGACTTTCACCTCCAGAAAAGACCTTCCTGTCCCCACCTATCTATGGAGGTAGAGATATGTCCTTACATCCCTCTACTAGAATTACATCCTCAGGAGACATGTGCACACTTACAGTGTCAGAGATATTCAGGGTTGCTCACTGTAATTCAGCATGATGATGACCCAGTCGAGATTTGGGAACAGGTCTTGAAAATTCTAGTCCATGTTTTACTGACTCCTCTGTGCTGCCCCTCACCACCCTCCTCCCCTTATTTTTAAAGCACTGCCTCCACTCTGATGAGAAACTAAGGCTGGGCACAGTGGCCCTGCTGGTACCTTGTCTATTCTGGAGACCATGAACGGTTTCTTGACAAAGGCAATACGAGCATCTGTGTTTAGAGCAAGGAACTCCTGCATCTCCTCACTATTAGCGATTTCAGGAATGGCACAGAGTTGCTGCAAAAGACACAAGAAGCACTTCAAAGAGAAATTTCAGTCCCCTAGATCTCTCCATCTTGGCTTGGGTGTCTGGTGGGTAAAATGAGTGCAGAGCCAAAACACAAGGAGGCTGACCTTTAGGAATGATTCCAGGAGGCTCTTACGGGCTTCTACTCTGTCACTATCCATGTTTCCAAATGGAAGATCTGGGAAGAGCTTTTTAGGACCCTTCACATCTTTAAAAAAGAAGTTCATTCACTTAACATTCATTAAAAGCTACTCCATATAAAACACATCGTATATGTAAAAAATTGTAACTGATGAATATATTTCCCTGGGATTTTCCATTTTAGGCTTTCCAAATATACCCCAGAAACATAATATATACAACCTACTCCCATTATTGTTAATATTAATGTGTAAGAGGTGAGCTGGTACAATGGTTATGAGGGCCCTGAAATCCAACTGCCCAAGTTTAAATTTAGGATACAATTCTTCCCATAACTACCTTTAGCAAGTTGCTTACTCTCTCTTTGTTTCTTTTCTGTAAAGCGGAGATAGTATTTATCTCATAAGCTGTTATGAGAATTCAATGAGCTAAATATGTATGAAGTGCCTAGAAGAGAACCTGGCCTATATTTTCAAGCTTGGCTCAGGAGTGGCTATTGTTATTAAGAAAAAAAATACATAACTGAAATCCACAATTTATGCCTCAGCTTATTAAAATGTTTATTTAGGTGATCATTAGCTTTTTTAAAATAAACAAAGTAGCTGCTTACTAGCTTATTTTTAGAGTTAAATTTTATTACATTTTCTTATTGTTCCTATGTCTTACAGTATACTTAAAAAAGCCTGGCTCTTAAAGGAAAGTTGGCAAGGATTTCTGGGTAATATTTTAATATTTAAGAGCAATTAATCTCTGAACCCAGAAAAGGTAATTGAACTCCTCAAGCTATGTCACAGACATAAGGGGAAATGTGAAAGCTTCTTTCTTCAGCTTAAACTAAATGGGACCCCAGAACGAAGCATTTAGTGACAAAAAAGCACCTCAGGAACAGTGTGCCCATAGCTGCCCAGTACTAAACACAAGTCATCTGAATGCAAACTGAGGGTGGGGGGAGCCAAGGACCCTTGATGCTGCATTCTCTGCCTCCATCCCTCCCACCAACCAAGAGGCCACCAGCCTCTCAGATCACAGTGGCTAGAAGTGAAAAGCAAGCAGGTATTCCAGGGCTGGGGAAACTCCTGACTTTTGATGAACTTTCGTAGATCCGATTTCTCCTCCAGACGGGTCTGCAGATTCAGGAACTCACGGTAGCGACGATTTACGGTGTGGTACGCCAGCTGCTGCAGGCTGCCGCTGTTCTCGCCGTCAAGGACTGTCTCATACTGTTGAGGGAATAAATCTGTTCACTGCATCAGCTCGACAGCCACACAGTAAGAGGAGAGTAAGGGTACAGGAAGGGATCTGTTCTTATTCTGTTCCTGAACCTACCAGGTCTGACTGCTGCTCTAAGTTGTAATGCACAACTCAAATTCCAAGGGTGACTGAATTTTTAAGGAATGAGATGCATTTCCAAACATAATGTGGCCCAAAAAGTGAAAATGAGTTTTACTGCTCCCTACTCCTTCATTCTCAAAGCTCTCTTCTGCAAACACTTTCATTGACACAAAGGGCTACATAACTCTTTTTCAAACCCCCAAAACACAGCATAAAATAGAAGGTGCAGCACTGGTAAAAATGATTCTATCTCTTTCAGCCCTGAGTATGGTGTTGGAACCATTTTGCCATTATATTCAACCTGTGATTATGTGTATCAGTCGGGGAGAAAACAATTCAAAACAGCTGATGAAAACAAAAATCACTTGTCTGCAATGCATTAAAGGGACATATGTTTTTGTTTTGCTCAGGGCAGATGAATTATTTTTGGAGCTAAACTGAACATTTTTTCCCTAAGCACCTATCATCTCTATTTTGAGAAGTCATGTGAAGACTGGATATGTCATAAGGGGTTAAAGTTGGTCGTCTTCATATGCTTGGAGGAACAGTACGTGGGAAAAGAGAAGGTGTACTACACGTTCCCCCCGAGCCAACATCCAGAACAGCATGAAAGCTATAACTTAGCACAGGAGAGGACTTTTTGACCCAGTAGTTAAAATACAATGAAATGCTGTGGAAGAACTATGTATGTGCTTGTTCTCATTAGAAGCAGGTTACTGCTGTTTCGTTGTGGTATTATAGTGTGGGCAAGTGATGGAAGAAATGATCTCCTTGTTTGTGGGATTTGAGGCTAGTGTTTTAAAAATTTCTAGAGCCAGAGAGAAAAAGAGAAGAATTCATTATGAGCTACATCAGCAAAGTAGTCCATCAGACCAGTAAAAGGCCTAAGTTAAGAGATAGGTAAAAATTCTGGGTGGGGCTTTTAAACTTGGAGTACCTTGAAGTTATAATGCTTTCTACGGAATATTCTACTCCTTGAGGGACCATCAATACTGGTACATCCCCAAACCTGGCTGTACCTCCAAATCATTTGGGCTTCTTTTTCAATTTATAGATTCTGATAGTATCTTATATATTCTGAATGAGAATTTCCAAAACTGGGTCCTCAGCTTTTTTTTTTTAAATACAACTTTCCAGGAGACTTGGAGGCAGCCTATGCTAAAGTCTGTTTTGGGGAACTGCTGCTCTAACTGAACAAGATATCTGATATATAAACCCCGTTTATACCATTTCTGCAAAGTAGTTCCCATTTCTGTGCTTAAACATCTATGGGAATGAGGAACTCACTATCTTCTAAGGTAGGTATGGGTAAACAACCTTCTTTCCAAAACAAACTACAAAAGATACTAGTATTTTTAAAAAGAAAGAAATTAGCAGGAAAAAGGTGTGGAAAGAGACTTTCTGGACAAAGCTCTAGACTTTGGGAACCACTGAACAATATGACCCTCAGTAGCCTAACAGTAGCCTGTTAGCTAGTAACCTAACCCTGAGATTCTAGATTGTGTATGTGGGTATTGGATAGAAGCCTACTCCGCTCTACAAATGTACTTCAGACTCACAGCAAACAGCAGCTCCTCTCCCTCAGAACCCTAGCATCACTGACCGCTTTCTAAACCCATTCAAAGCCCAGAGTGGATGACCACAGTTCCAATCCTGTTACCTTCACCGTGTAGAGTGTGTATGGGTGGAATCCGGTGCCACTGTGCTCTCGAGCAGTGATGGTACCAGTGATGCGCAAGTTCTGGATGACAACTGGGCCATCTGGACTGCTCAGGGGCTCAAAGCTGAAGGTAGCTGAGCTGAGAGGACCAGTCGGAGAGGAGGAAAGCAGAACCTGTGGCAGACTAGGGTCTGAGGAGCTCACATCATTGGTAAGATCTTTCTTTAAGCATGAGGGTCGTGGTGGACAGGGCCTTTCTGGACTCGCCAGCAAAGGTGTAAGAGAGGTGACATCTTGCTCTACCTCCTTGTCTGCGGTGTCAATCTGGATCTCTGGGCAGGAATTCAGCATGGAGACTAACAGGCCTGTTTCTGTTTCTGTTCCTGGACCTTCCTCAGCCTCTGCTCCTTCAATTCCTTCAGATCCCTCACCATCCTTAGACTCGAGAGATTGGGAGCCCTCTAGGGCACACAGGGCATCCTGGATCCTGTCTGACAGGAAGGTGCCTGGGGTCATGAGCATGATGGTTTCTTTGCTCAGTTCAGACAGTGGAGACTCCAGTTCTGCGTCTTCACAGAGGAACAGAGGGCCTCGGATATCTGGCTGGAGAAAATGAGATGAGCTGTTCCCTAGTTTTCTTTCTTCTGGCACTCCACCCAAATCTCCCTCTATAGCTTCATGGCCTTCTTCAATTTCTGGGGAGGAGCGCAACAGTCCCTCTGGCTCATTACAGTTTAGGAGCACTGGGGCTGCAGCTGGAGAATGGGCTCTTACTTCTGGTGGACTCTGTACCTCAACAACCAATGGCAGAGATGTGGGTACTGAGGGCTGTTCTGGGGCACTGGCTGGGCAGAGTGGTTTAACCACTGCTGTATCATTTCTGTTCTTGGAAAAGATGCCCACGAGTACAAGGTGGATCCAGTCAGGATCTGACAGCTTGCTGATCAGTGGTAAGATCACATTGCAAGTAATGAGTTCGACCACTACGTGGCGTCCCGTCCGAGTCTCCAAGTGGGGCTTTGGCACGAGTCCTTGAAGTAATAAATTCACAATCCCGCGTGTATAGGTAACCTCAGCACTGGAGCTTTGTACCGCAGGATGTGGGTCAGTTGCCCTGCAGTACGCCTCCCAGAGTTGGGAGGGCTCAACTGTACCACTCTGCTTCCTTGCTGTAGCTTCCTTTGCCCGAATATAGCTCTGCAGGTGACAACCGCAGAGAGTCAGAACCCTTTGGGCAAGAGCGTGACTGTCCACCATGCCCATCCTTCTCCGCAGCTCCTGCGCCAGTCCTCTCATGGCCGCCTCCATTTCTTCCTCGAAGGCTGGCTCCTGGCTCACTGAGCGATACCAGGATGACACAAAGTCCCGAATAATCATCTGGATGGTGCGGTTGATCTCCTGTTCCAGCTGCCTCTCTGCCTCGGGGTCTGGGGGGCAGATGGCCATTGGGATGAAGCGTTCCAGGTGCAGTCGACCTGAAGCCCCCACAATGGCGTTGGAGCCCAGCCATCCTCCCAGCACCATGAGCGATGCAGACAGAAGGCAGAGAAGCCACACATTGACCAGAAAGTGGATGACCAAGAGCCAGCCAAGCAAGACCCCGACAGCCATCAGCTTCCGGCTACTGAGCAGGTCACTGAGGCCATAGCTGGACACAGCTGAGGTCTTTTGTAGCGAGGACACTGTTTCTGCCTGCATGGTTGAAAGGACCAGGGGACTGCCCCAGATGACTGCCCTCTTTCTATTTTATTTCGGTGTTGGGGAGTGGGGCATAACTTTGTCCCGGATACTAGGAAATCTGGGGTGCTATTCGTGCCCCCAGCCGAGGTTCTGGGCCCTGGACATCCTACAGGCACCGCAAAGCGACAAGGGCAGTTCTGCTTCCCGCCCTCGCTCCGTGGCTCTCATACTGTCGGGGTCGGAGAGCCTGGTCGCAGCCTCCGGAGGGCGATGCAGGGCCTTAGGAGGTCTCTCCTCGAACACTTACAGACGACGAGGGCCGGGCCGGACTGCACAGGTCACACACCGCCAAGGCGGCGCGTCCAGACCGAGCCCGGGCGCGTAGTGGGCTCAATGGTGTCTTCTCCGGCTTCGGAGAGGTCGTCCGCCGGGTAGGAGCAGCCGGGACGGGAGACTATGTTCCGCAGCCCAGATTCTGCCCGGGCTGCCGGCCGGCGGCCGCCAACGACAACTTCCGGGTCGCGGTCGGCGGGAGCAAGGCATGCTGGGAGAGCGGCCGTGGGCCGGCCTACGCGGCTCTGCTGGGCGCCCCCTGGTGTTGAGGAGCCGCCATGACATCACTATCGCAATTAGGCCTCCGGACCTGCAACAGTGCCGAGTGCGCAGCTGTTAAGAGTGGACGCAAATTGTGAAAATGGCAAGAAACACTCAAAGACCCAGACTCTTAGCTCTGATTACTAAATGACGTCAGCCAACACCTTTTACTACGTAGGAAAGACTCTCAATCCAGTTTATTTTAATCCCACGTGCACAGTTTCCCACTGAACGGACACCTTTGAATGTTCACTGGTTTCCTCCAATGCACCCCGTCGTCCCCAATACGCAGCTCTCTGAACTTAATTCTCAGGAATTGCAGAATGCAAGACATAAAACATTAATACAAAGATAGCTTTGTTTCTTAAATTTCATATACTGTATAGCAAAATCATATTTGCGATTTGGAATTATTTGCTGGTGGCATTACCCAAGCGAACAAATACTTCAAGCATCTGCCATAGTCAATCACTCTGGAACGTAGTGTGGAGGAATAAGCAGTCCTTATCCTCAAGGATCTTGCAGCTAACTGGCGAGACAGGTCCTTGGATCATTAGTGGATATCTAATAATGCAAGTCAGTGTGGGATACAGTAAAATGCAAAATCTTACAGGTATTCACGGGAAAGATCACTGCAGGTTGTGGTGGTTAAGGGGGGCCTAAAAGAGAAGGTGGCTTTTATGCTGAATAGTCAAGGCTGAGAATTTCTTCCCATTCCCTTTAATTTCTTCTCCTCCATTTCTTTCCAAATATATAGGGAAAGAAGGCAGAGGTAGAGGATGTATTTTCAGACCATTCTCTTAATATGTTTGCATTGGAATGGGGTCTATGTTTTATTGTTTTTGTTTAGTAACTGTTCCTTCAGTTGTCTAGGCAGACAAAATTACCGATAAAAAGATTAAATATCTGACAGTAACACTGATAACGTGTAAAAATGTTTGTGCCAGTTTCATGTGAGGCTGGTTCCCTTCCCCATCTTGGTCCCTAGAATCTCTGTCTGCAATGTGGTTATTTTTTTTATTTATGCAACAGGTTGTGCATGATTTATATAAAGCTGCTTACGTTGGCCCATTTCAGCATTTTCCTTGCTGTTAGCAGCCTTTTGTTATTACAACATTAGTTCCCCAATACTTAGAGGAATCTTCAGGCAAACTCCTACCCAAAATTGTGTCAGCAAGAAGCATATTTTGACTGCTTCTCGCATCTTCATTTCTCCTTTTGGGGTAAAGATTTTTTTGAATTGAAAGAGGTCCATTTAGATGTGGGGCATAATTTATGACTATCACTTCCAAAGCAAATTTTGACTTAGGATCAAAGTGTCCACAGAGCAGCCTGGGCACATCCCTGAGATCCCAGAATGCTGGTCCCTCCACTGCTGCTCTCCTTCCTGCAGCAAAGGAACAGGGGAAATGGGGACTGCCTGTGTTTGTCCTCCCAGACCATTTTATTGTTTTCAGGGGCAGTTGGAAGATCACACTGATGCTCTGGAGAAATATCCCTGCCACCTAACTGAGAACTAAAATAAAGAAGGTGGTAAGGGAGGGACTGATGAAGATTCTGAAGGCTTCCCTGTGAGAGTTCAGAGAGAAAGTTTACTCTGCAGCATAATCTGGACGGTTCAGAGTAGTAAGAAACTGACTTTGAAAGTGGGTGCTCTGCCAGCTAACCAGGTGGTCTAGAGCACCAAGGTAGCCAAGAGTACCTTCCTGATTCTGAGGTGGATTTGATGAAGAAGCAGAGCTCTCAGATGAACATGGCAGTGCACTTGTCATCTTGACTGGTGTGAGTTTCTGCCTATGGTCCTGGGGCAAACCCCAGTCTCCAAACAGACTAATCACTGGGAGCAGGGGAAAAGCAGGCCTGATGTTTGGTGGGAAGAGGCTGGCTGTTTCGACACAGTACTCACCATCTCTCTAGGTGTTCCTTTTTTCCTTCTTACTATTTCTCAAAACATTATAGGCATAGTCCTAGAGTGCTGGGTATAACAAGACTAATAAGACACTATAGTTCATCTCAAGGGTTCTCAGTCTAGTTAAGGGACAGAGACACATAAATTAGATCACCACAATTAAACATTACTACATGTAGGATGACAGTTGCAAGAGATGTATGTACAATGAAATGGGAACACTAAGGAGTGGTGGTCAAGTGGGGAAATGGCTGGTGCCAATAAAGTCTTTATAGAAAGAAAAAGATATAAGACAGTTTTTTTTAGGTGAATGTAGGGTAGGTAGAGCAAGGGGAAGAGGAAGGTGTAGTCTGTTAGACAGAGGCAGCAGTGACAAAACAAATGGGGACAATGAGCAAGGGGAACTGCAACAAGAGGCTATGTTACAGGTGACTCTGGCCACACCTCGATTTTTTCTCAAAAACGGAACTCACAGGAACTTACTAAGGGAACGGTACTGATTGGACAGGTGACTTGAGAAGAACTGATGATTTGGAATTACTGCTAGTAGAATTAGAACAGGTCATTTTCCCAGAAGTAGAATCACTGGGTCATAAGGCAATTAATTCCATTCTTAAATTTTTGAGGAAATTCCGTATCACTTTCCACAGTGGCTGCACCAATCTACATTCCCACCAACAGTGCATGAGGACCCCTTTTCTCTGCATCATTGCCAACACTTGCTATTTGTTGATTTATTGATGATAGCCATTCTGACAGGTGTGAAGTGATGTCTTATTGTGGTTTTAATTTGCATTTCATTGATAACTGGTGATGTTGAGCATCTTTTCATATGCTTATTGGCTATCTCTGTGTCCTCTTTAGAGAAGTGTCTATTCAGGTCCTTTACCCATTTTTTAATTGGATTGTTTGTTTTTTGGGTGTTGAGGAATATATCTAAAGAAACCTGAAATGCTAATTCAAAAGAATATTTGCACCCTTATGTCTATTGAAGCATTATTTACAGTAGTGAAGATTTGGAAGCAGCCCAAGTGGCCATCAGAAGATGAGTGGATAAAAAAGCTATAATTTATTTGTACAGTGGAATACTACTCAGCCATAGAAAGAAGAAAATATTACTCTTTGGGACTGCATAGATGGACTTGAAGAGCATCATGTTTAGTGAAATAAGTCAGTCTGAGAAGCACAAATATCATATGATTTCACTTATATTTGAAATATAATGAACAAAATAAGCTAACAAACAAAATAAAAACAGGCTCATGGATGCAGAGGGCAGACTGACAGTTGTCAGAGGGGTGGTGGGTTGCAGGGCTGGGTGAAAAAGGTGAAGGGATTAGACAGCAAAAACAACTCAGACACAGACAACAGCACGTTGATTACAAAAAGGGGAAGGGAGTTGGCAGGAGGTAGAAGAGCATAAAAGGGGGATACATACGGATGGAAGGAGACTTGACTTAGAATGGTGAACACACAGTATGATATACAGAAGATTTATTATGGCATTGTACACCTGAAACCTACATAAATTTTATTAACCAATGTCACCCCAATAATGCAATAAATACAAACAAACAAACAAACAAACTAATAAGTAGATATTCAGCTTTCTGGTAAAAAAAAGAATTAGAACAGGGAACTTATGAAGGCCATGTAAAAGAATAAAGAGGGACTAAGGACATAGCTGAGGTTAAATGTCATGAAACTGAAGTGGCACCAAAAAGTATTGAGTTATTTTCTCCTGTGACATTTATTATTTTCAGTATAGGAGAGAAAAAAGCAGGAGCTTGTTCTTTTGGAGCACTTGAGATATCAGAGCAGATGAAATGAAAGAATAAGTGGTTAAGAAACTGACATTCTGAGAATAGAGCTGTTAAAATTTAAAATCACAATATCTTGATGTTTAGGGAAAGAAATGAAGCCAGGAGAAAGAGTGTGAGTCTAGATTTGGGTGCGCTGGGAGAATGAGTGAGCCAGAAGAAGGAAGTTTGTGGTTACAGACTGGTCTATTGGAACCTGTGTTAGTTTCCTATTGCTGCTCTAGCCAAATTACCACAAACTTACTGGCTTGCAGCAACATACATTCATTCTCTTACAGTTCTAGAAGTCAGAAGTCTGAAACAGGTGGGAGGCTGTAAGGCTCAGTCTGTTTTTTTGTCCTTTTCAGCTGCCTGTGAGGCCTACCTCATGGTCCCACATTGCATCAGTCTCTGCTTCTCCTTCTTTACCTCTGACTCTCCTGCCTTCCTCTTTCTTCTAAGGACCTGTGATTACATTGAGTGCTCCCAGAAAATTCAGGGTAACCTTCTCATCTTGAGAGCATCAACTTTATCATATCTTCAATGTTTGTTTTGCATGTAAGGTAGTAAGTCATAGGTGCTGGGGATCAGGATGTGGACATCTTTGGGGAGGGGCACTTATTTGACTTACTACAAATCCTAAGTATTTAGACATGGAAACATTTTTGGGATGATGAAGTCTGGGTGTTACCATGTAATGATTCCCCAAGGTAAGGTATGGAGAACTTGTGAGGGATGAGGAAGAAATTTTGAATCTATTTTCAAGAAGATGAACTACATGGGACTGGAAGTTACTGCTGCTATGGTGGAGAGAAGGACTGTGGTCTTGGTATGAAAGTTCTCAGTAAATGAGAAGAATGACTGGAAGTATATCAATGATGTAATGAGAGGAGTAGAGTATGGTAACAAGAGGAGAAAATTTGGCCTAAATTGGAAAGTGAGTCATCAGAAGCCATGAAGAACAAGGATATTGCCAGGAACATCCCAACACCCTGCCTTGGATGCAGCGTTGGAGAAGCAATAGCCCCTAGAGGGCAGCAGGCAGGATGACATCTTAAGGAGTAACTGCATGTTATTTACTCATTCCCTCACCCATTCACATTCCCACCCATCCATTTGTCCAACAGGCACTAAGCTAGATATTGGCAATTCAAAGATGAGTTTTATATGGTTGCTCTTCTTAAAGGCTTTGCAATCTAGGACAAGAGACAGACACTGACACAATGTAAAAGGATGATTACAGTTAAGAGAGGTTGTACACACACACACACACACACACACACACACACAGGTAAGATGTAGAAGTGGATTTATAATTAGGAATTGGCTCATACCAGTGAGTCTGAGAAGTCCCATGATCTGCCATGGCAGGTTGGACACCTAGGAAAGCTGATGGTACAATTTAATCTGAGTCTGGGGAACTGAGAACCAGGAAAGTCAATGGTGTAAATACCAATCCAAGAGCCGGCAAACATGAGAAGAGATGTCCAAGCTCAGTCGGTGAGACAGGGAACAAAAGGGCGAATTCCTCCTTTCTCCCTCCACCTCTTGTTCTATTCAGGCCCTCAGTGAATTGGATGATGCCCACTCACACTGGGGAGGGCAATCTTCTATGCTCAGTCTACTGATACAGATGTTAATCTCTTTGAGAAACACCCTCCCAGACACATCCAGAGATAATGTTTAATCTAGGAATTCTGTAGCCAATTAAGCTGACACATAAACTTCATCATCCCAAGGCCCTATTTCTAATGTAGTCATATTCTGAGGTGTGCTAGGGGTTGGGATTTCAACATGTGAATGTTGAGGCTATGCAATTCAGTCCATAACAGGTCCTTTCAGTCTATGGGTTATCTGAATGGCACATTTTGATAACCAGGATGCTGAAAAGGGGGATGACAGTTTTAATAGTTCTCAAGATTTGTTTTCATGGCATATAAAATTGGAAATATTGTGCTGCTATAAACATTGGGGTGCATAGGTTTTTTTAAATTAGTATTTCAGGATTCTTAGGGTACAGTCCCAGCAGTGGAATTGCTGGGTCAAAAGACAGTTCCATTTTTAGTTTTCTGAGGAAATTCTAAGCTATTTTCCACAGTGGCTGTACCAGTCTGCATTCCTACCAACAGTGCACTAGGTTTCCCTCCACAACCTCACCAGCACTTACTGTTTGTTGATTTTTTATGATGGCCATTCTGATTGATGTGAAGTGGTATCTCATTGTGGTTTTAATTTTCATCTCTCTGATGGCTAGTGATGCTGAACATCCTTTCATATGTCTCTGGGCCCTCTGTATGTCCTCCTTGGAGAAGTGTCTGTTCAGACCCTTTGCCTATTTTTTAATTGGATTGTTTGTCCTCCTAGAGTGGAGTTGTGTGAGTTCTTTATACATTTTGAAGATCAAACCCCTGTCCAAGATATCATTGGTAAATATATTTTCCTATACAATTGGTTCCCTTTTCGTTTTGCTGATGTTTTCTTTAGTTGTGCAGAAGCTTTTTATTTTGATGAGATCCCATGTATTTATTCTTTCCTTTATGTCCTTTGCTCTAGGGGACCTATCATTGAAAATACTGCTGCATGGAATATCTGAGATTTTCCTGCCTATGTTCTTCTCTAGGACTTTTATGGTATCATGACTTATATTTACATATTTTATCCATCTTGGGTTTATTTTTGTGTGTGATGTACGTTGATGGTTGAGTTTCATTTTTTTTGCATGTCCAGATCTCCCAATACCATTTGTTGAAGAGGCTATTTTTACTCAATTTTATGCTTCTGCCCCATTTGTTGAGCAGCACAATTTACAATAGCTGAGTGCTGGAAGCAACCTAGGTGCCCATCAGTAAATGAGTGGATCAAAAAACTGTGGTACATTTGCACAATGGAATTCTATGCAGCAGAAAGAAAGAAGGAGCTCCTCCCCTTTGCAACAGCATGGATGGAACTGGAGAGCATTATGCTATGTGAAGTAAGTCAGGCGATGAAAGACAAATACCATATGATCTCACCTATAAGTGGAACCTAATCAACAGAACAAACAAACAAGCAAAATATAACCAGGACAAGGAAATAAAGAACAAACTGACAGTAACCAGAGGGCAGGGAGAGGGGGTTAACAGAAGAAAGAAGGGTAAGGGTTGCCAAGGAACATGCACAAAGGACCCATGGACAAAGCCAAAAGGAGGAGATTGAGGGTGAGAGGTGGGAGGGCATGGTGGGGGAAAGTGATGGTGTGAAAGTGGAGACTACTGTACATGAACAACAATAAAAAAATAAATAAATTGTATCAAATATGACATACAAATTGAAACAAAATAAAAATGGAAATAACACTGAACTACTATTTAAAGAGATTTAGACTACATTCCTAATAAAACACTTTTTTTATGAGTTAATGGGCTCATAAAAGAATAAGAAGTAGGTGATGAGTTTAAGGTACATTATGCTGCCCTACTCCCCAAACAAAACAGAAATCAGAGATTAGGGTAGAAGTGGTAGTAGTGGGCAGTGGGCAGATAAAAGGTCAGGGGGATCTAAGGACAGATGTCCTCAGCAGGACTGTAATCCTGGTTCTAAGGCTTATTCCAGCTGGAGGTGGAACTAAACCCCTAATGCCCACATTAGCCACAGTCCTTGACAGGGATGAGGGGAGGGGTTGAAATGATTCTAGGTCAGTGGCTTTCTTTAGCTCCTGAAAAACAGGTACAAATCCTTTCTGGGAGAAAATAGTCTCATTTTAAGTTAGCAAACTACCACAAATTTAATATAGAATAAATGTGAACTCTAAATCCAAAGTCATAAAGCATATGGGAAGCCAAGCCAACCTGACCGAGAAGCAGAAGAAACCATAAACAGCATTTAGACTACCAACACTGCAGATATGGAATTGTCTGATGGAATACAGAATACTTCTGTATCATGACTTCAAGGTCATACAGAAGATCTATGTATGAATATAACCTAGAAATGGTAGATGATCAAATATGGCCATATAGCTCAAAAAGAGCTAAATAAAATGTCTATAAATGAAAAATGTAACTACCAAAGGGATTCAGATCATGCCATCTCAAACTATGCCATTTTGGCACATGGATCCCTTTGAGCTAAAAGCAAAATAATGGCCAAAAGAAGTGTAACATATAAATCTTCACTTTTGTAAAGAAAATTTATACTTATAAAGGAAATTTTCATTACTAAGGGTACCTATACCAGGAAGACAGCCATTTCCAGAGTCAACTTTTTTTTTTTTTTACCTGAGAGGCTTTTAACTGCATAACAAGACAACCTTTATTTATCTTGTATTTCCTCCCCTCCCCTCCCCACAATTTGCCTTATCTTACCCAGAGGCCTGAAACCCTTAGACCTTTTCTTATTTCAGGATTGTGTTTGTCTGAATCATCTGTCTGCTGCCTTGAGTCTCATGTGTTTGTGCAACTCCCTTATGTATGCACATAATTAAAATGTTTTTTCTCCTGTTAATTGTTATATGTCAGTTTAATACTTAAGCCAGCCACAGAACCTAGGATGATACAGGGCAAATTTTTCTTCTCTTACAATATCAAAGTAGAAAAACTTTTTTGACATTAAATATTTTTTATTTTTTAATTACAGTTGACATACAATATTATATTAGTTTCAGGTATACACCCCAGTGATCAGACATTATATAATTTACTATGTGATCATCCCTATAAATCTTGTATTCATTGGACATTACACAGTTATTAGAATATTATGAACTATATTCCCTATACTATATTTTACATCCATGTAACTATTCTGTAACTATCAATTTGCATTTCTTCATCCCTTCACCTTTTCACTCATCCCTCTAACCCCTCTCCCATTTGGCAACCATGACAATGTTCTCTGTATCTATGAGTTTGTTTCTGTTCTGCTTGTTTATTACTACTTTTTTAAGATTCAATTGTTGATAGATAGGTATTTGTTGCCATTATATTATTCATATTTTTAACCTTTTTTTCCCTTCTTCGTCTCCAAGAAGATCCATTAACATTTCTTGTAACACTGCTTTGGTGCTGATGAACTCCTTTAACTCTTTCTCTTCTGGGAAACTATATGTACTTTGATTCTAAAGGATAGCTTTGCTGGGTAAAGTTATCTTGGTTGTAGGTTCTTTATTTTCATCCCTTTTAATATTTCTTGCCAATCCCTTGTGCAAAGTTTCTGTTGAGAAACCAGCTGAGAGTCTCATGGGAGCTCCCCTGTAAGTAACTAACTGCTTTTCTCTTGCTGGTTTTGAGATTCTCTCTTTATCTTTAACTTTTAGCATTTTAATTATGATGTGTCTTGATGTGGGCCTCTGTGGGTTCATCTTGTTTGGGACTCTCTGTGCTTCCTGGACTTGTATGTCCAGGTTAAGGAAGTTTTCCGTCTTTTTTTTTTTTACATAGGTTTTTCAATTCTTTGCTCTCTCTCCTCATTCTGGCATCCCCATGATGTGAATGTTGGTATGCTTGAAGTTGTTCCAGAGGCTCCTTATACTATCCTCACTTTTTTTTGGATTCTTTCTTTTTCTATTCAATGTTTTGGTTGGGTGTTTTCTTCTTCCTCTTCTTCCACATCTTTGATTTGATCCTGTTTCATCTATTGCATTGTTGATTCCCTATAATATATTCTTCATTTTCTGACTGTTTTTTAATGTTTTCGAGTTCTGTTTTTAATGTTTCCTATCTTTTTGTTGAAGTTCTAAGTAAGTTCATCTACTCTTCCCCTACGTTAATTGATCATCTTTAGAACCAGTGTTTTGAACTCTGCATCTGTAGATTACTTTTCCCCAGTTCTTTTTCTTGAGTTTTGTTCTATTTTTTTTTCTCATTTGGGACATATTTGTCTCCTCATTTTGACTGCCTCCCTCTGTTTGTTTTTATGTATTAGGTAGAGTTGCCATATTTCTGGGCTTGGTAGAGCAGCCTTATGTAGTAGTGTCCTCTAGGATTCAGTGGCACAGCCTCCCAGTTCACCTCTGCTGAGCACTCCAGGTGTGCCCCTCCCGCAGTGTGAGCTGTGTACACCATCCTATTGTAACTGAGATTTGATTGCTTTTGGCACATCAATGGGAGGCATTTACCCCCAGGTCGATTGGCTACATGGACTGGCAGTGACCACCATCATGGTATATCAGCTCTGCAGGGGCTCACCCTATAGAGCAGGGCTTATTTTAGCAGGTCTCTGGTGCCCGCTGGGTCTCCCCCTTGAGTGTGTTGCTTGTGGATGTTCTTGGGTGGTGCTTCAATGTGATATGAAGCTGTCCACTGGGTGTGCTGGCTCTGGGGCCTTCCGAGAGGTGAAGGCCAAGGTCAGCCACCACTTGTGTTCTTCCTGGGACCATCCAGCATGAGCCACAAAGTGATCTTCACATAGCTGCTACTTGTGCTGGGCTTAGAGGTGCCCAGAAGAGGCCAAGCTGCACATCAAGACTCACTGCCACTAGTGCAGGGCCTGGGGCCATTTAGCAAGAGGTAAGGGGCACTTTAAGGCCAGATTCTGCTTGTTTGAGAGACTTTAGAATAAAGTCTGAAGCATGAACCAAGACAGGCTATTTGTATGAAAAGGCCACTAGAAACAGCTTGGGTGGGCCTGCATGTTGGGTGGGACAAGGGTCTCAGGGAATCACCAGGGCAGGGCAAACAGTGAAAGCCAGGTTGATGGAGACTCAGGTATAGGACTCGCCTGCCAGCTCTGTTGGGGAAGGGCTCAGAGAAGGAACAACATAACAATCTGCCAGTGCCTCTGTCTGGGACAAAGCTGCCCTTCCACCTCTAGCCCTGATGTCAGACAATTCAGTTCCTTCCTATATGTCTCTGGTGCCTTTTGATCTACTGCCCCATTGCTGAGTAAGACTGTGTTTGGGCCCTTTAGGAGGAATGCCTGGGACTGCAGAAGCCTTCCACCTGACTAAGTCATAGTCCCCACTGGCTTTTACAGCCAGAAGTTATGGGGATTTCTCTTCTTTGCACTGGAATAATTGTCTAGGAGGCCTGGTGTGGGGCTGGGACCACTCACTCCTCAGGGGGTACCTCCATAGCCAAATTATTCCTCCCAATTTTTATCTACCCACCACACATGGGTTGGGACCAGCCCATTCAACATCTCTGCCCCTCCTACAAGTCTCATGTGGCTTCTTCTTTATATTTTTAGTTGTAGGACTTTCATTCAGTGAGATTCTAGGTGGCTCTGGATGATGGTTATTATGTAGTCTAGTGGTAATTTTGATGTGGTTGTGGGAGGAGGCCAGTATTGCATTTACTTGCACTGTCGTCTTGACAGAAGCCTGAAGTAAAATCTTAATTGTTGATTATGTGTAGCCAAGGAGAAAATTAGTTAGCTGGAATATATGTTTAAGGAAATTACTTAGACTGTGGCATAGAAAGCAAAGGGATTGAATATATGAAAAAGATACTAAGAGAAATGGTATATAAAATAAAAATTTTAATATTTATGTAGTTAGAGTCCCAAGGAAGGTAACAGATAGAATGGAAAAGAGGAAATATTTAAAGAGTTTTTGCAGGGTATTTTCTAACCAGTCTTAAAACCAGGAATAAAAACATAAATATATAGATTCAAGAAACATTAATAATATAAAGTAGATTAACAAAGTCAAGGGTTGATTATTTGAAAAGAGTAATAAGAAAGAAAAAATCAAGTGAAATTGAGAATAAAAAAGAGAAATGATAAAATATTAAGGAGAAAAAAGAAGATGTAGGAAAGATTTAAGTAAAACAATTTTATGAGAGGGAATTTAAATAAAGATAAAATGGAATCAATTAGAAAAAATGAAATTAAAAATAGTCTCAAGAAGAAATAGAATATCTAAATATACCTTTATAACTATTAAGTAAATAGAAGTTTAAAATTTTACCACAAGGAGAGTTTTACCAGCCTATTCTCCTAAATGTATTCCAAATGAACTATGGCCATTCCAAATTTATATAATCTTATATAAACTCCCTAAAGAGGTAAAAAGTGCATACTTTGCTCATGAGTATGGTATAGGCTTGGCATCAAAATTAGAGAAGACAGAAAAAGAAAGAAAATGTATTGGCTAGCCTCTGTCATTGATTTAGATGCAAAAATATCTTAAAGTATTGGTAAATTAAGTCCACTAAAAAATATATATATATATATATATATATAAATGAGGTGGTTAACATTAAAAATTTATGGTAATCAGCTATGACAGTAGTTAGAGAAGGAAAATCTATATCTTATCTTAGTAAATGCAGAAAAAAACATTTAATAATATTCAATAACCATTTATGATTTCAAAATAAAAATAAACAAACAAACCTCATAACAAACTATGAGAAAAGGACATTTCTTAACTTACAATGGCATTATGAATGGAAAACTGAAGCATTTGCCCATGCAATTATTTTCATATATTTAAATATTTAAAAGCTCAATTGAGATACAATTGATGTAAAATAAATGGCACGTACTTGACGTGCACAAGTTGACAAGGTTTTACAAATGCACACATGTCTGACAGCCACCACTGCACTAGCATATCCATCATCTTCAAAAGTTTTCTTCCACATTCTCAGCACCGCCCTGCCTGTCTGCCCCTCCCCACCCCAGAACCAGTGATTTGCTTTCCCTCACTTTAGGTTAGCTTGCATTTTCCAGAATTTTGTGCGAATGAAATCATACATGTGTATCTGGCTTCTCTTACTAAGAATAATTATTTTGAGGTTAATCTCTATGGTTGTGTGGATAAATTGTTTATTCTTTTCTGTAGCTGACTAGTATTCCACTATATGGCTGTATGATAATGGGTTTACTCACTCACCTGTTGAATGGCATTGGATTGTTGTATGTTTCTGACCATTACAAATAGGGCTGATGTAGACTAGTGTGTATAAATCTTTGTATGTAGATATCCTGTCATTTCTCTTGGGAAAATATCTATAGGGGCCTGCCAAAGTCTCCAAACATCATCCCATCTGCTTCTGATACATCAAGCACCATTGATCTGCTGGATCATGTGGTCCATGCCATGGAGCAGCTTCAGCCTGAACCTGTTGTGGAGACTTCTCTTCTTCTGGGCAAACTCAAAAGTAACGGCTTTGGGGGTTCCTTTGTAAATGGGCCAGAGTAATACACTCACATAAGAAATATGTTACCTCCACAATCCAAAGAGGTCCTATAGATATTATGCCTAAGATATACAGGGATATTTCAACATATATCAGATCACTGAACTTGTAGAAACTTCACTGAGAAGAAAGGCATCTGAATTTTTATTGCATTTACTTCCTACCATTTGATATGCAAATGTCTTACCAAAAAGTTTAGAATAGTTGCCAGTTCTAGTTTAGCAGCGCATCAATGTCATTAATGTAATGGAACAGTGTGAAGTCTTGTGGAAGGAAAAGGCAATCAAGTTTCTATGGACTAAATTATGACACAAAGCTGGAGTATTGATGTACTTCTAAATTAGGACAGGCAGGGCATATTGGCAGCTTGAAGCAAATGGCTTCTGGTGTCTTTGTTAACATACCAAGAAAAAAGCATTTTCCAGATCAATAGCTGCATACTAGGCATGAGAGAGGTGTTAATTTGTTGAAGCAATGAAATCACATCTGGAACAGCAGGGGTAATTGGAGTCACCACTGATTAAGTTTACAGAAACCCACTGTCAGAGATTCATCTGTTATCTGCACAGGCCAAATAGGGGGGTTGAGTGGGGATGTGGTGGGAACCACTATCCCTGTATCCTTTAACTTCTTGATGAGGGTGTCGACCTCTGAAATCTATCCAGGAATGTGGTAGTGCTTTTGGTTTACTATTTTTCTAGTTAAAGGCAGTTTTAGTGCCTTCCATTTCGTCTTTCCTACCACAGCAGTCCTCGCTCTGCAGTTTAGGACAGCAGTGGGGATTCTGCCACTTACTCAGCACAGTCAAACTTTCGTTTTTGAGCATCTTCCATCTTGAACAATTCCATTCTCAACCAAGTTGTTCGTAGAAAAATTGTATCAGTTGTGGAATGAAATTTTGGTTCTCTACCCAATAACCCTTTCATGCTCATACCTATATGATCATCCACACATGTGATTTGGCTTTTGAACAAATCACTTCTTGAACAGCCTTCCAGAACAAATTAAATTCGAGAACTGAGGTTCCATTGTATGTCTTTTCTAATTATGTGTCTGGAACTGTGGAAGTTACCACAGAATGAGTTTGGTGATGCACTGTACCCACTGTGAGATGAACTTGAACTAAAACCTCATTGATCATTTGATCTTCATAAGCCCCTAGGATGACTGGTGGGCCACAGTGACATGTTGAGTTTCCTGGAATTAGTGACCAGCCAAGGCTAAATAATCCCCCGAAGTCAGATGATTTTCCTTTTTCCTAGTATACAATCACCCTGGTAAAACTTGTTCCAAGTCTGAGAATTGACCGAAGGGGTATGACTTTCTGTTTTGGTGATTCAACTTATGATCATTCAACTTAGAACTCTTTCACTTAATTTAGTATATTTTCCATCTGTTTCTTATTTATATTTTCAATTTTAAAGCAGCCAATGCATATTGACTGACCAGATTACAAAGTAACTATGGTAGATACCTTAGTTTCTCCTTTTAATAAGCCTGTTGATCTGATCTTTCCCGTTACCAGCATCTCCTCCTACCACAAAATGGATGCTCTTTTTCTTCATTTTTCACCTTGTGGAGAAGATAATTTGAAGGGCCACAGGCAGTTGTTTGCTTCTTTGATGTGTTTTCCAACTGTGCAGATCTCATGAACCAGATCCTGCATGTAGATGATGCCATATTTGCCAAGAGATCAAGCAATCAATGTATTACCAGTCAGGGCAATTTGCTTCTTGTTGATTTTGCCATAACTACACTTGTAGAACAATTCATTTGCTGACTTTGGGTTTGAGTATCCCCATGCAATACATGGTTTCACAGTCCTCAGCAGTTAATTGAAGTCTTGTTGAACTTAACCAAGGAGCCATTGAAGTCTAGTGAAGGTGAAGAAGCTGCAACACCTTTTGGACCTCTGAGCTCGTATCATTGATACATGATTGACGAATGCAGATTTGGGTTCCACAGGTACGTGCAAGTAGCCAGCTTTCCTTGCGACCATAGCCATTTGAATCTCAGTTCTGTACATCTGCCTATATTCCTAGCGATAGTGCTTGGCTTTTCATAGATGTGTTTTCTTCTTGCCTCTCAAAGCATATTTTGGGCAAACTTTTTAATCAGGCACTTGATCTTCAGCTCTGTGAAATACCTTTGTGTTTTCTCAAGGGTTTCTGACACAGCAGGAACCTCCTTCTTCTCTGTACCCTCCATGGTTCCAGCCAGAAAAGAGCTATCCATTTCTCTCCCTAGGGACGATAATCAACTAGGCAATGAATTCGTCTCTGTGAGTGAGATTATTCTGATTACTGCTTTGACCCTGTAGTTCATTTTGGTGACCATACTCACTTGTTTTTGATCCCTTGCTACCTTGGGGTTCAATGATTTCCACTGCATTAAGTCTTCTGGCTTGGAGGCAGCAGAGCCCACTGCTCTGGTTTACAGAGCAGAGTGACCACCCACGAGGGTGCTGGGGCTCCCCTCACAAGTTCTTTCCCTTGGCTGGGGTGAGAGGCCTGTCACTTGGGCCCTGCCAAGGAGGCTGATCAGGTCTTATGTGAAACATTAACTGTAACATTCTGATCTTCCTCAGCCTTTGTAGACTTTCCCCTACATTATACCAAGGCAATTCTGGCATTTCATTTTCATTTAGTATTGGCCAAACTTTGGTCCATGTTTCAGACAACCAACCAAAAAATTTTAGAGCCCTTTCTGTTGATGCTATACATTGAATTCAGAATTCCTGCTTAATGTGCCCATATCCATAAGTATGACAGGATCCAATTTTATGTTCCTTTCACCATTTTTTCACACCCTTAATGTCTATTCCCATACATTCTCCCCAGATTTCTTTCTGTACAAAGTTAGAAAAATCATGTAGTTCTCTTAGAGTATAATATGCTTCTTAATGTGTTCTAATTTGTATCTTACTCCTTGTGGCCTGCTGGTCCTTGAACTCTTGTAGTAAGTCTGAAAGGAAAGACAAGTCACATGGGCATAGGCCCTAAGGAGAATCAGCAGTCTTGCAAGATAGCTACCTCAGAAAAAGCCATTGCAGTTCCCTCAGGCAAAGCCATTTAATCTTTTCAGACACTGTGGAAGGGATGTTTCTATGGGCAAAGAAGACTCATCAGAATTCAAGGATTCAATATCCCCAGCTTCACCAGGATCTGCCCATATGTCCTCATCCCAGTTTTCAGGATCCTGTTCCTTTCTAGACAATGTCTTCTGTTTAACAGAATGTACCATAAGGGGCTGATAATTCTGCTTGCTTTGTCACTCAGCTACCTGCAGGATGAGGCTCAGAGTTTGGTTTTCAGAGAGGTGACTTTTTTCCTAAAAAGACATCTTCACTTATTTCATGCTGGGCTCGAGCTGCTAACTTTTGCTTTGAACGTATCCTTTTTTTCCTAGCTAAATAACATCTATCTATGGCATCTATCCAGAGATTTACTTTAAGGAATTTTCTTATGCAGTTGTAGGGGCTGGTGTGTCCAAAATAGGGAGGGCAAGTCTCAGGCCAGAGTTGACGCTGCAGTCTTTAGACAGAATTTCTAATCTAGAAAATCTCAGTTTTCGCTCTGCAGGTCTTTCAATTGATTGGATGAGGTCCACCCACATCTTCAGGGGCAATCTCTTTATTTAAAATAAAGTCCATTGATTATAGATATTGACCATAGCTTTCAAATACCTTCACAGCAACACCTAGATTGGTGTTGGATTAAATAACTGGGTGTTACAGCCTAGCTAAGTTGATGTATAAAACTAATCTTCACATCATGAAATGCTTTTTTCCATCTTTTGAGATAATCATATGGTAAATTTCATCAGCTAACCTGATCCAACCTTGAATTCTTGGAACAAGCCCCCTTTGATTACAATATATTATTCTTTTTTATAGTATTAGATTTGACTGGCTAAAATTATGTAAAGATTGTTTGCATCTATATTTATGAGGAATATATGTATATATAGTCATAGTTCTCTTTTCTTGTAGTGTCTTAGGTTCAGGTATCAAAGAAATGGTGGCCTTAAAGCATGAATTGAGAAATCCTTAATTTTCCAATTTCTGCCACTATTCTTTTTTTAATGCTCTATCATAAATGTGGGCAGCAAGATTTCTTTCAAGCTGTGTTCCAGCTTTCTTTTGAATAGCATTAGAATCCTATGTAGTTTTCATGCATTTAGTACTTCTAACACACTTGTGTTAAATTTAAAGTGGGTTTCTTGTAGGTAGCATATAGTTAGTTATTGCTTTTTTATCCACGTGGATTTTAGATCTTCTGTATATAATATGACTACTTACATGATCAGGCTCTAATTTTGTTACTTATTTTTCATTTGCCTCATCTTTTTTTTTTGTTTTCTTTGCTTTTTCTTTTTTTTTGCATTAATTGAACATTTTAATGAGACCATATTTTCCTCTTTGTTGCCTCATTTGCTATAATTTTTGTTTCATTTAAGGTTTATAGTATACAGTCTACTTCAGGTAATACCCTATCACTTTACACATAGTTTAAGAACATGACAAAAGCTTGCTTCCATTTTTCTACTTCTGACCATTGTGGTATTGTCAGGCATTTCACTTCAATGTGTTTTGTAAATTCAAAAATACATTTTATTATTTTTGCTTTAGAGAGTGAACTGCCTTTTAAAGAGTTTATATTATACAAAGGAGGAGCCCCCCAAAACAACACTTATTTATAAAAATTGTGTATTTATTCTTACATGTTTAAACTTCAGTCACGTCCAAAGTACTTTCCATTTGATGCAATGCACCTACTGAGGCTTTTTTCCACTACTCAGAACAGCTTTTGAACTTGTCAATTTTGATGCTTTTTAGTGCTTCTGCCATTTTTTGTTTCACCTCTTCCACATTTACAAAATATTTTTGGGGTGAGATCAGGTGTCTAGGGAGGGTGGGGCACAGGGGTCATGCCATTTTTGGTCAAAAACTACTAAACACTCAGAGCAGTATGGGCAGGTGCACTTGTAAATCATCTACCATCAACTGTGCAAATGCGTTGAAAGAGTTTTCAAAAAAAAAAATAACTGAAGTTGAATGCAGCCTTTCACAACAATGCCAGCTGGCACACTGATACAGATGGCTTCCTAGAACCCACACTTAATGGGGGAAGCCTATACTACAAGGGGCCTGTCCTCTGGAAGAGAATTCCATTTTTTTAATTTGGGTCCCTCTTTGTATATTTACCAATGTAATTACCATATCTGGTGCTCTTCATTTCTTTGTGTTGATTTATATATCCTTCTGATATCATTTTCTGTCTGCCAGAAGGACTTTCTTAACATTTTTTTTTGTGGTGTCATTCTGCTGGTATTAAAATATTTCACATTTTTTAATGCCTGAAAAAGTCTTTATTCTACTTTTGGAAGAGACATTCTCTGTGTGTGGAATTCAAGGTTGCTGACAGCCCCCCACCCCCCGCCCTCAGTACTTTAAAGACAATGCTTCACTTCCATTATCAGTGATGAGAAATCTGCTATCACTTTTATCTTTGTCCTCTGTATGAAGTATGCCTTTTATTTTTTGTTGTTTTGAAAATTTATCTTAAAGCTCTGGTTGTAAGTAATTTGAGTATGATGGCCCTTCTTGTAATTTCTTCATGTTTCTACTGCTTGGGGTTTATTGAGGATCTTGGATGTGTGGATTTATAGTTTTCATTTGTTTTGGAAAATTTTTGGCTGTTATTTTCAACTATATTTCTGCCCCTCATCTAGATAGCTTGCTGATGCTGTGCTCATTTTTCTGTCTTTTTCCTATTCGTGTTTTGTGTTGGGTAGTTTCAATGGCTATACCTTTCAATTCACTAATATTTTACAACATTTAATATAATGTTAACCCCATCAATAGTATTTCTTTTTCGTATTTTGTATTTTTATTTAATCAAAAGTATATGTATATTTACACTCAATATTATTTTATAGTAGTTTCAGATGTACAGAATAGTGGTTAGACAATCATATACTTTACAAAGTGTTCCCTTGCTATTTTCAGTACCCACTGGGCATCATACATAATTATTACAATATTATTGATTATATTCCCCATGATGCACTTTAAATCCCCATGGCTATTCTGTAACTACTGTCACTACTTGTTTGTTGGTGACAGTTCAAATGCCAACAGGGATCCCCAATTTCGGGTGTGGTGAAGAAGGACATTTTGTTTAGTGCAAACAGCTCAACAGTAATATATCTTGGCTGTGAAAACAGCCCAGCCATGGGACAGCTCAATAATGCCACAGCGAGGCTGTGCAAACAGCATGTCAGGGAGGCTGCCCTGGGGCCAGGTCCCTCTTCAGATGGGCAGCCTATGCTACTCTGCTTTGCGCTGGTCGGCTCCACTCTGCTTAGTGCCAGTGGGCTCCACTCTCTCCTGCAAGATGTCCTCGGTGTTTTAGCTCCAGCCACGGAAATGCAATCTCCCTGAGCCACAGAGGGTCTGGCTCACTTCCCGTGGACCCTGACTGGTTAGAACAGAGCTGATTGGTCAGAGCTGCACAGCTCTGATGAAATGGGTAAACCCTCAGTCCTATTGGTTGATATTGGACTCCAGCAGCTCTTATATAAAGGTTGGCTCAGGTGGCAGAAATGGTGCAGGTAGGTGGTTCAGTGCAGAGGCAGGCATTTAGCATGAAATGCAGTTTGCATGAGAGGCCTTTGTGCCAGAAATGTCTGCTAGGTCCTGCTTTTTAAATCTGAGCCCAGTTAGCCACCTGGAACCCTTCTTAGTAGGTGTCTTTTTTTTCTCAAGGTTCACACTTCCAATCTGCACTTCTTAACCATTCATGTTTTTCACCCAGTTCTGAACTCCCCTCTTGTTTGGTAACCATCAGTCTTCATTCTGTGTCTATGAGTTTGTTTCAATTTGTTAAAACTTTTGAGAGCATGTTTATTAAAGCTAGAGACAATGAAACAAGGGAAGGGATTGAGGTGAAAGAGGCAAGATCACAGTAACACGACTGAGGCAAGGCAGAGCTTCCTTTGGGCTCCTTGAAATGTTAAGCCAAAGGAGGTCTCCAAGGAGACCTTGGAGACAGATTCAGAGGCTTATCCCTAGATGAGCTGCCACTGCCCACTGCTCCCCTCGTGGTAAGTCTCATTCGGACACTTAAAGCTTAGGAGGAAGAGAGCAAAGCTACTCTCCTGAAGAAAGAAGGAGAAGAAAGGTGCAAGTGTGCTCCAGGGAGAATGTGCCAATTTTGTTTGTTTTTTAATTTTGTTCTCTAGATTCCACTTATAAGTGAAATCTCCTTTCTCCACATCCTTGCTGATACTTGTTGTTTGTTGATATATTGATGATAGCCATTCTGACAAGTTTGAGGTGATATTTCATTGTGGTTTTAATTTGCATCTCTCTAATAATAACATTTGTCTACCTGACTGACTTATTTCACCTAGCCTAACATAATGCCCTCTAGCTCCATCCATGCTGTCATAATTTGCCAGATTTTACCCTTTGTTTAATGCTTGAGTAATATTTCATTGTATATACGTACCACTTCTTTATCCATTCACTTATGGATGGGCACTTGTGTTGTTTTCATATCTTGGCCACTGCAAACAATGCTGCAATGAACATAGGGCTGCATGCATTCCTTTGAATTGATATTTTGAGTTTCCTCAGTTGTATACCCAGAAGCGGAATGGCTGGATCATAGGCAGTTCCATTTTTAATTTTTTTTAGGAGCATCCTTACTGTTGTCCACAGTGACTGTACCAGTGTTCATTCCCACTGGCAGTGTGCAAGGGTCCCCCTTTCTGCACATCCTCTGCAACACTTGTTGTTCGTTGATATATTGACGATAGCTATTCTGACGGGTGTGAGGTGATACTTCATTGCAGTTTTAATTTGCATTTCTCTGATAATTAGTGACATTGAGCATCTTTTCATGTATCTATTGGTCATCTGTATTTGCTCTTTGGAGAAGTGTCTATTCAGATCTTCTGTCTGTTCTTTAATTGGACTGTTTATTTTCTTGGGGTTGAGTTGTGCAGGTTCTTTATAAATTTTGGATATTAACCCCTTATCAGATGTATCATTGGTGAATACCTTCATCCATTCAGTAGGCTGTCTTTTTATTTTATTGACGGTTTCCTTTGCTGTGAAAAAACTTTTTAGTTTAATGCCCTCCATTTGTTTATTTTTTCTTTTGTTTCCCTTGCCCAAGCAGATATATCAGAAAAAATATTGCTAAGAGAGATGTCTGAGATTTTACTGCCTGTGTTTTCTTCTAGGAGTTTTATGGTTTAGAATCTTAACATTTTAAATGCAATGATTTGAGTTTATTATTATATATGGTGTAAAAAGGTGGTTAGTTATATTTTTGCGTGTATCTGTCCAATTTTTCAACATCATGTATTGAATAAACTGTCATAGAATACCGCATTCTATGTTCTTGCCTTTTTTATGTCAAATATTAATTGACCATATAGGCATGGGCTTATTTCTGGGCTCTCTAATCTGTTTTATTGATCTATATGTCTGTTTTTATGCTAGTATCATGCTGTTTTGATTACTATTGCCTTGTGGTATAGTTTAATATTAGGTAGTGTGATACTCCTAATTTTCTTCTTCTTTCTCAAGATTGCAGTGACTATTTGGGATCTTTGGTGGTTCCATATGAATTTTTGAATTATTGTTCTAGTTCTGTGAAATACATCATTGTATTTTGATAGGAATTGCATTGAAGTTATAGATTACTTCGTGTAGTATAGACATTTTAATGATGTTAATTATTTTTATCCTTGAACATGGTATGTACTTCCACTTATTTGTATCTTCTTCAATTTCTTTCTTCAGTGCCTTATAATTTTCTGAGTACATGCCTTTTACCTCCTTAGTTACATTTCCAGGTATTTTATTTTTTTATGTAATTGTAAATAGGATTGTTTCTTACTTTAACTTTCTGAGTTTGTTGATGGTATATAGAAAATGGAACTGATTTTTTTTGTATTTTATCACTTTACTGAATTAATTTATCAATTCTAGTAGTTTTTTGTGGAATATTTAGGGTTCTTTACAGTATCGTGTCATCTGCAAATATCGACAGTTTAATATCTTTTTTAAATTTGGAGGTTTTTAAAATTTCTTCTTCTTGTCTAATTGCAGAGGCTAGGACTTCTAGTACTATGTTGAGTAAGAGCGGTGAAAGTGGCCCAGGCCAAGTGGCTCAGTTGGTTGGAGTATCGTCCCATACACCAAAAAGTTTCTGTTTTGATTTCCAGTTAGGGCACATACCTGGGTTGTGGGTTTGATTGCTGATTAGAGCACATACAGGAGGCAACTGATCAATGTTTCTCTCTCACATTGATGTTTCTCTCTCTCTCTCTCCTCTTTCCCCTCTCTCTAAAATCAATAAATATACCCTTGGGTGAGGATTTTTTAAAAAGTGTGGTGAAAGTGGATGGAAAATCCCTGTCTTGTTCTTGATTTTAAGGGAAATGCTTTATTTTTTTCCATTGAGTTTGATGTTGGCTGTGGGTTTTTCATATGTGATTTTTGTTATGTTGAAGTATGCTCCCTCTATTCCTACATTGCTAACAGTTTTTTTTATCACAAATACAGGGATGGGCAAAGTAGATATACAGTCGTTCATATGGAAAAAGACATTCTTTTGAGTTAATAAAGCTATTGTAATAATCATAACCTGCCTATCTTTTCCCATATAAACAATTGTAAGCCTGCTTTTGCTCACCCCTGTATATGCTGGATTTTGTCAAATGCTTTTTTCTGCATCTATTGGTATGATCATGCAGTTTTGTTCTTCATTTTATTTGTGAATATTGTATCAACATTACATCCCAGAAATAAACCCCACTTGACCATGGTGTATAATCTTTTTAATGAATTACTGAATTTTGTTTGCTAATATTTTGTTGAAAATTTTTGCATCTATGTTTACCAGGGGTATTGCCATATAATTTTTTTGTAGTGTCTGTTTCTGGTCTTGCAATTAGGATATTGCTGGCTGTGTAAAAAGAGCTTGGGAGTCTTCCCTTCTCTTGAAATTTTTGGAATAGTTTGAGATGGATAGGTGTTAGTTCTTTGAATGTTTGGTAAAATTCACCTATGAAGCCATCTGGTCCAGGGCTTTTTTTTTGTTGGAATTTATTTATTACTGCTTAAATTTCATTAGTTATGATTGATCTGTTCAGATTTTTTCTTTCTTCTTGATTCAGTTTTGGAAGATTGTATGTTTCTAGAAATTTACCATTTCTTCTGGATTGTCCAGTTTGTTAGCATACAGTTGTTTGTAATAGTTTCTTATAATCCTTTGTATTTCAATGGTATTGGTTGTTACTTCTTTTACATTTTTGATTTCTTTATCTGGGTTCTCTCTTTTTCTTGATGAATCTCATTAAGTGTCTATCATCAATGGTATTTTCTATATCAGATATTGTAGTTATCATCTCTTGAAGATCAATTTAAGAATTAAAAAATGTTTTTCCTTCTCTAATGTTAAATATTTTCTCTAGTTTCTGGAATATATTGAATGTAGTTATAATGCCCCTATTTACTAATTTCATCATCGATATTATTTACAGATTGGTTTTTATTGAGATTTATTTTTCTCAATTATATTTGTTCTATTTCCCTGCCTCTTGGCATGCCTGGTAACTTTTTATTGGATGGCATCAATTGTAAATTTTACTGTGTTGTATGCTAGTTTCTGTTGTATGATAGTTTTTTCTTATAAATATTTTTGAGCTTTGTTCTAGGACACAGTTTAGTTACTTGAAAACAATTGATTCTTTTGGGTATTAATGCTTCAGCACTGTTTGATTTAGGGCTAATTTTGCCTTACTACTTAGGCAAGATCCTTTTGGGTATTCTACCTGAGATCCTTTGATTGATTAGGTTTTCTAGTCTGACAGGTGGCAACAGGTACTGTCCTCATCCTGTGTCAGTGAGAGATACTATTTCCTCCAATCCTCTCAAGTGCAATTTTCCCCTTGGCCTTGTGTTGTGTTTGCCTTGCATGTGCTGATTAGTAATCAGTTGGATATTTTAGAGGAGTTTTCTGCGGATATTCAGAGTTCTCTCTGTTCAGTACTCTCTCCTATAAGCTCTAGCCAACTTGATCTTCAGACTTGCAGTTATATCTTTTCAACCCAGGGAGACCAACTGTATTTACTTGAAGCTTGGCTTTGAAACTTTCTTCAGGCAATGAAAGGGCAGTGCAGAATTCACCTTGTTTCTCAGGGATCACTTTGTTTTGTTGTCTAATGTCCAGCACCTTGGAAAGCATTGTTTCATATATTTTTTTCTGGTTTTATAGTTGTTTCAGGAGGGAGAATAGGTATAATCCCTTGCACTTTATCATTTTCAGTAGTGGAAGTACTACTTGCTTCCCATGCCTCTTTCATAAATCACTCTTTTTTTCTTTTCACTTTCAGACCTGAAATGCAAAGGGTGGATAATCATTCTTTTCAATCATGGTAGGTAACATTGATACACACAGGATCTGCTCTTATTTTGATTTATTACATTTTTCTTCTGACCCCTACCTACTCTCATTTCTTTACCCCATCACTGCAAATTTCTAAATGAGTTAATTTGTATATATATTTGGAGTGTGTGTAAATAAATATGTGTTGTTGGATTATTAAATATATATATATATATGTGTGAATGGTGTCAAGGCATAAATCACTTTTTTCACTTAACACTATGTCCTTAAGGTTTATCCCTATCACCATATCTATACTGATTTACTACTGCTCTCTGCTGCATAATAAACCATTGGACTCATCTACTACATTTATGTACTTTTCTTTCCCAGAGATGAACACTGAGATTCCTTTCCACATCCTATCACCAAATAATGCAATAATGACTCTCCTTGTACATTTTCCCTGGTGGACTTGAGTGAGAAAACTGCCAGCTTCCCCCTTATGGCATCTAAGTGTGCATGTGCTCTCTTCTTATCACACACAGAGGAAAACTCTTGTTCAATAACCCAAGTCCCACTCAGTTAACGTGCATGATTGAAAATTCAGGTTATGTGGATAATGTTTATTCCTCTTCATGAGGTTGTAGTTTAGCTTCTCATGGTTTACTGATGAAAAAATAAAAGGTACTTTCATCCCAATATAAAATAAAATATAAAATAATGGATTAATGTGTCTCTAGGAGTTCACTCTCCATTAACTCTTTTTAGAAGTAGAGTTTGAGATGGACACAGGACTGCTCAGCTACAGACCACATTTTAAAAACTCCCCTGCAGCTAGGTATGGATGTGTGGCCAAATTTGGGTCAATGCAATGTATATAAAAATGATGTATATACCTTCTGTGTTACCTCCTTAACAACAGAATGCTCCCTCTGGACTTCTAGCTAGCAAGAAATTGACAACAACTTAGCCCTAGAAAAAGAGACTGCAATCATATATTAAAGGTAACAGCTCTACCCTGCCAGCCTGAGACCTTGGGTTGCCTTTTAGAGTCCCATTTCTTGGAATATTAGTTCAGAACAAAATAAACTTCGATTTTGGTACCTTTTTTTCCCCTGTAACAGCTTAGTCTATATCTTTACTAATACAAATAAGAAAAAAATAATCAGAATGAAAACTCTCACTTGGAAAGCAAAACAGCAAATGTCACCCAACCTTGTTGAGGAGTCCCTCCCTGTTCTTAGCGCAGCTGTGCTGCCCTGGGCTCTGCTCTCTGGAGGTAAGGCCATTGTCTGTTGTTCCTTGCCCTATGGGGTTTTCCTCTTTTCTACAGCTCTCCATGGATGTTTCTAGAATATATACTGAAAAATGTGCCTCTTTTTGGAACTGCATATTCTTCACAGCCCATTTCCTGTGAATGCAGGATTGGGTCCAAGTGTGGCTTTAAGGATTGAACAGTTTTATACTTCTAAGGGCAGGGGTTTTGGTCTTTGCTTTAAAATAATGCCTGACAAACCAAATAGCTTTCTGTCTTTGAGTCTGTGGCCAGTTCCATGTATAAGCAAACATAGCCAATGACCTCTTCAGATTGCAGCTTTCACATCTGTCTGATCTCTTAGTTACTACCATTCGTGCTCAGTATGTAGCTCTCTCAGTCAACTGAATAGAAGCTCTGTTGAGGCCATTTGCAGAGATAATCTGGTGTGGGAAGGCGTCATTCTTAATTTGATCATTGCCACTGTATTTTCTCTCATTCTCTTGTTGGTAAGAAAATGTGATGGCAGATTCTTGATAAAGGCTCTGAATATTGATTTCATTGCCTATTATTTGGGAATGCAGAATCAGTTTACTCTTCAACACAGCCACACCCGAAATCCTAGTCTTAGTCAATTGGATTGTTGTGTCCAGTCTTTTAGGTTATAATGTGGAAGTTTCACATATCATTTCTGCTCATAACAGAATGCCCTGAAATTGGTCATTAGGTCACACCTAGCTTCAGATAGCAATGATCCCAGCTAAAGTTCAGTGTTCTGTTACTAAAGATACCTGTTATTAATAATAGGTAGTGGTCTCTGCCACATGTATGGATTAGAATATGAAAACAAAACTTTTATTTTTAGATACAATGACTTGTCTACATAGAAACCTCAAACAACTTATTGACAAATTATTAGAAAGAATGAGAGGATTAATCAAAGTGACTGGTGAAAGAACAATATGTAGAAATTACATTTTTATATGTTTTCAACAAAACATTAGGAAAAATAGTAAAAAATAAAATTTACAATAGCAAAAAGTTAAAAAATACTTAGGTATAAATCTAACTGAGTGTGTAAGAACTTTTGGAGAAGGTTACAAAACTTCATTGAAATACATTAATGTTCAACATTCATGGAAAGAAATCTCCAATACTATAAAGGTATCAATTCTCCTTAAATTGATTTCTACCACAATTCCAATAAAAATCCCAACAGCATTTTGAGGGGAACATGACAGATTGATTTTATAATTTATATAGAAAATAAAAAGGTCAAGGATGGCCAAAACACTAAAGAAGAAGACGAAGGTGAAAGGACTTGCCCTCAGATACCAAGTTCTATAGTAAAATTGTGGTGATTAAGACTCTGCTGTTGGTGCTGGGATAGACAAATTGTCCAGTGAAACAGAGCAGCGAGTCCTGAAACAGACTGATGAATACATATGACCCAAGATGCTTTCAGATCAACTGCAGGAAAGCTGGCACTATTCGATAACAGTTCTGGGACAATTGATTTTCCACACCAAGAAAATGACATAAGGTCTCTACTGTACAAAGAGCACAAAAATCAATTCCAGATGGATTAAGGACTTAAATATTACAGGAAAACTTTAAAACTGTTGGAAGGAAACATGGGCAAATATATTTCAGACCTCAGGGTAGAGAAATATTTCTTAAAATGAGCAAAAACCACTAGTCAAGATAGAAGGATTGATGAATTTATTAAAATAGAATTTAGAATTTTTGCACATAAGAAGTCATGTGAAGAGAGTAGAAAGTAGAGAGCTATATACTAACAAACTTTTTTGCAAGACTTGTAATTAAAAACACTTTCATATCTATAAATATTTTTTAAGAACTACAAACCAATGAGAAAACACCCAAATAATTCAATAAACAAACTGGCAAAATAAGTAAATAGGCATTCCACAGAGGAGAAAATGTGCTGAGAAAGAAAATTTGTTAGTAAATCAGAAAAATCTAAATCAAGAGAGCTATTCTTACACACTCTGGAGGGTATGTGAAACTCAAAATACTTTAGAAAGTAATTTGGCATTGTGAAACTGAACCTTTATGTATTTTTTCCCATCAATCCCACTCTTAGGTATATATCCTACAAAAATTCTTCACCTATGCACTAGGAGACATAAGATTTTCACTAAAGTATTTTTCTAATATAAAGCAACTGGAAACATCCTGAGAACTGACTCACAGAACTGCACCTACATGTAACAACTTGAATATATCTCAGTGACAAACCAAGTCTTGAGAACAGTGATTATGAAACTAACGTGGGCATCTTGTTAAAATGAAGGTTCTCACTTAGTGAATGTGGGCTAGTGCCCCAGATTGTGCATTTCTAACAAGCTTTTGGTTCAAAGATTACCTTTTGATTAGCAAGGTCCTAACACTACATATGGTGAATACCTTCTGTATGGAGCTCAAAGCCAAGCTACACCAGTGTGTTATTTAGGTAAATAGCATATACATATGGCATAAAGTAACAAAAAAGGCAAGCATAAAACTCAGGATAGTGGTTATTATTCGAGGGAACAAGACTGAATTAGATTAATGTAAAGTATTGGTAATATTATCGTTCTTAAGTTATATGGTGCATCATGGACTTTGTTATATTGACTAGCTCTGTAATATTTTTAAAAAATTATTCATTTGTTTTTAGAGAGGAAGGGAGGGAGAAAGAGAGGGAAAGAAACATTAGTGTGTGGTTGCCTCTCATGAGCCCCCTAATGAGGACCTGGCTAGCAACCCAGGCACGTGCCCTGACAGGGAATCGAACCAACAACTCTTTGATTCACAGGCTGGCACTCAATCTACTGAGCCACACCAGCCAGGGCAGATGAACCCTATAATCTTGACTTCAAACTTCTGACACTGATTCATAATCAATAAAAAAACAAGATTATCTCAGTAGGCATTTTTGATCTTCACCGTTTACTAGAATCACTTGGGGGGAGATGAAAAAAAAAAAACACCTATATCCTTCCGATTGCCAGACATTCTGATTTCATTGGTCTGGTTGAAACTTGGGTATTGGTGTTTCCTAAAAGGCTGCTGTGTGGTGCTAATGTGTAACTAGGCTTGAGAACCATTGTAAAGAGCACCTCTACAGTTCTTAATGTTAGTCATCTGCAGTTTGAACATAAAAAATATTTTTTCTTATTAATTGGACTTATTGGAAGGTGTTCCCTGGTTCAGCTTAAGTGTCATGTTCTTCCATAATTAAAACAGGGGCTTTTAAACTGTAGTCCTCCTGACCAACTGGAGCTTTGTCGTCTGGCTCACTATTGTTTCTCTGTTCCCTGGTACAATGCCCAGCAGAGTTGTCACACACATGCACATAATAAGGCACCAATGAATGATGGTTCCCTGAGCTCTGGTTCACTGCCTATGAGCCAGCGGTCTCCTCCAGGCTAATTTTCACCTCTCCTCTGGGATCCCACAGCAATTTACATTGACTGCATCGAGGCGCGGCTGCTTCTCAGCACAATTGTTTGTTTGCGGGTCTGTCTTTCCCACCACTACTCTGTGAGCTGCTCAAGGCCAGGGTCAGGGCTATGTTATTTTTAGACCCTCTGAGTTGACTGCAGTGCCTCACTAACTGTTTAGTAAAGTAGTAGATAAGTGATTTTCAAAAATTTTTCTACAGTTTATTCTGACCCTTTGCTGCTTCATTCCTGGCCATAATCTAATCATTCAGAAGCACCATCTGTACTCTCTGCAGAGCCTGAACAGCGAGCTCTGTGGAGAAGAGACTTGCTGTTTTAGAGTAGTTTCGGGTTTGCAGAAAAATTTGCCCCTCTCATTCCTCCCCTAATTTGACCCAAAAGGGAATAAAGAACACACACATACTGGAAAAAGAAGTACTGATCTTTCTGTTCTTCTGTGGTATTTGGAAAAGAACTTTAAACATGTATCGATACAATGAAGCTGGAAGAGGAATTGTGACTATTTTGTATTCTACCTTTAGACAGAGCCTCACGGAAACTGTTGCTAAGACCGTGTCTTCTGGAAGTATCAGTAGTGTGCAGTTTTGAGAGTGGGCTCTTAGGGTGCTGGTTAAGAGCTCAGGCTCTGGGGCAGGTGCCATGAGATCTAATTTCAGTGTCACTGTCTAAAAACTCTGTACCTTTGGGGATGCTGATAACATTTACCTAGGATTTTATTGAAAGCCAAGCAAGTTAACATAGATGAAATACTTTAGAATCTGGTACTTTAGTAAGTACTATATAATATACCAATATTTGCTATTGTTTTTAATGAGAAGGTAAAATTTTGCTTTTTCACTGGACATTTTTCATGCTCTCGGCACTCTACGTTGTCAGGTTCTCCCTTGCTAAGTTGGCGAGTCACAGGGGAAGACATGGGGAGGCGCTTTGGTGAAGAAACAAAAATCTTTCCAAACACAACAGACACGGAACAAACAAGGCCATCGGCAGGATTCCCAGGAGCCTCCTCTCCACTCCATCACCCACGCAAAGCCACGTTCCTGTGGCAAGCTGCAGCTCAGGTTTGTGTTCTGTAGCTGCCTGCAACAGGGACTTGTCAGGGGTGAAGTGAAAAATTTTACCATTATTTCTCGTTTTTCTCCATGTCTCAGTCATTGAAGGTTTCCATTCAGGGTCATTTGGGTGTCATCAACACATCAAGTTTAAAGAGGAAAGATGATGAACTGTGAATGTTTATGAGGAAATGGCAGCAATTATAATGATGATAATGAAGAGAGAAGTGCGGGGACTGGCCCAGTGGGGGTTGCTCCAGAGCCTAGGATCGTGGAGGAACGTGCTCCGGTGGACTTGGCAGTACCATTGTGCCAGGATGGATGGATGGCATGTCTTATGCAACAGCCCTTCCAGAGTCTTTTTTTAAAGAAATATGCCTTGTAGAACCAGATTTGCAAGTTTTACATTGAGTGAACAGCTATTTCTTATGTTAAGTTATTTCAGCTGTAGAATAGAGAATTGTTGAAATAAATGGCTAGAGAATTCGAATTGCATTCATTCTTGACATTGGAACTGACAAATAGCTTCATTCCCCCACTGAAATGGAAAGTTTATTAGACTGAGACACAGGCTGGTTCTGGGGAGAGGGGAGCATCTGCATTTTATTTCTACTGTAACTCTTCTAAGATGCTGTGAGAGAGTAAAATAAAATGCTTTTCTGAAATCCCATTGGGATCCCTCCCTTGCCCCACTCTGCACATTTTACTGGAAATAAAACCAATTAAAACATCAATTTATAACCAGTACAAAACCCAGTCTGAGAGCTGGTTTTAACCCCATGAACATGGCATTCTCAGGAGGAATGGAGCTGGTAGGTGGTGGAGATGGTGTGAAAACTGCGCATTCTGATGGTTTGAGCTGGAGCACCTGCCAGTCTGAACCAGCTCACCAGCTGCTGGGCATCTCCAAAGAGAAATGACTGATACTGGGATGGTCTTAGGGGATCTAGAGGACAGTTTTGCCAGAGCCCAGAAAACTGTTCATATGAAAATTACGGATTTCTCCTTGACATTTCCATAGCATTGGATGCCTCTTTCTTCTCCGCCCGCAGAAATCACTGCAAGGAGAGGGGCAAACAGCGTGGCACTCAGTGAAGCCACAAGCATGGTGAGGCATACAGAAGCTGCAGTCTTGCCAGGTGGCTGAGCTCCACTCACCTGGGCACTCAGGTTGCTCATCATCCTGGTCCTTCTGACAGTGTCATCAGAGGCAATGAAACACAGCTGCTCACCCTCTCAATGCTATCCCTTCCTGTCTTCAAGTCCTTGATCACTGCATCTCCTCCCCTTTCCTTCTTGGATTTGTCGGGAGCCTGCACATCTAACAGACTTCATGGATTATAACTCACCTGGTTCCACAGCGGAGAACAGCCACCCCACTAACCCTGATGGCACATTGCTGATGGTTAATTTACAAAAGCCTCCTGAATCCTGTCATTGTCCACAAGGAAATCACAGATTTTTCTTTCTGTCTCTTAAGCATCATGTGCCTTTCATTTGCCCACTTCCGGCAGGAATCCCTAGTGCAGAGAGTGTGTCATCTGTGCCCAATGCAATCATACACCAGGTAATCAGCTTGGGGTGTGACATTCTAGGTATTTCTGGCCAATTTCAAGTTTGACGTATGATTGCTGGGGAGCAGGGTCAGACCTGGGGAGCCAAGATCTATGTAAAGTTGTAATTTGGCCCTGATCATTCAAGCACAACATAGCCCAGGGCTTCAGATAAGGCTTCTGAAGTCTTAGGGGCCCAAAACCACTGATCAGAGGGTTGTGTGTGTGTGCATCTTACTTAAGAAAAGCTCTCTCTTAGATGAGCTCACTGCAGTCCCTCAATAGAACCAGTCCTGGTTTCTTACAGAAGTTCTTACAGGGTGTCCAACCTGTGGTCCGCAGGCTGCATGCAGCCCAGGATGGCTGTGAATGCGGTGCAACACAAAATCGTAAATGTACTTAAAGCATTATGAGATTTTTTTGTGATTACACGTTGAAAGGTATTTAATGTGTGGCCTAAAACAACTCTTCTTCTTCCAGTGTGGCCCAGAGACACCAAAAGGTTAGACAGCCCTGCCAGAGAATGTAACGGTAGCAGGCAATCTGTGGTTTATTGCACTGCAGATTAATTTAAGCAACAGTAGTCCCTGTGCCCACACTGAATCTTCTGCCATGCTCAGCCTGATGAGCCTCAGTGTCATTCCTTTATCTACGGCTGTCTTACTTGAAAGGTCACGCTTTTCCCAAAGTATGTTTTATTAGAAGAGACTCCAGAATTGAATCCTATGCATGAAGAAAAGTCAGGTAAGAAAGAGAACTTTCCAAGTTTGGGACCAAATAAAATTTTCACAATCATTCATGTGTGCTAGGTAGTCGTGTGGTGTGAACCAAAGCTCTAAGTCATAACTTCGGTGGGCTGCAGAGCTGCTGTCATGAGGACCATGCTAGGTGTATGCATCAGACAGGATCTTGAGTGTCCAAGGTAGGAGCAATTATGCCTTCTCCCAAGTGTGGTCTGAATGTTATCTTTCTTTAAGAACTTCAGTGTCCTATGGGCCAGATGTTAAAATGTTGATTGTATGGGGATGATTTCACTAGTTTACTTTCCCAGCTACTGCTGTTAATGATAGTTACCGTTTTTGAGCCCTTCATCTGGTTTAAGTTTTCTACACATCCTATTCAGTGATTGCACCAGATTAAAACACTCTCTCAGAACTTCGGTTATATTTCCTCTAGGCCCATGGTGACGTGACATCCAGGGCTGTTGGCTGTCATTTCCAGGTTAAAATCAGTAAGGATCTAGGCTCCAAGACATTCAAAAGAGAGAAAAGAGATTTGCCCTCTATCAGTTTGCCAATAATATGGTAGACACAATCCAGCTTTTCTGCTAAAGTAGAAGGAGAGAGTTGTGAGTTAGAATCCGTCATCTGTTGGTTCCTGCTGACTAGACTTGCACAGCAACCTTAGTTGGTTATTAGCATTCTTCTCTATACCAGTGAACTGTGAATATGGCAGGGTAGTGTCCATGAGAAATTAGGTGTGTATGTTTCTGGGGCATGGTGGAGGGATTAGAGAGGGCAAGATAAAATGAAGCACAAGGTCTTCAGGCTGGTTTATGAGGTCCAGGTTCACCCCAAGTGTGCGAGTCCACCTATTTTGGTGGTTCTGCTCTGTCTCTGGAACATGCCTTACTTATTCCTGTCTTCTATGTCTTTTCGAGTTGTTCCTCTATCCCTGGATGGTCTTGGTCCCTAATCTTTAACTTCTGATTTCTACTCTCAGCCTTACAAATTCTCCTTAATCTGTGTAGTCTTTCAACCCTAACTCAGACTTCCTCCTTTCCTTTTTCCTTTCTTTTTTTCCTTCCTTCTTTCTGTTTGATTTTTGCCTGTACCATTACAAATTTGGTCATCTCATTTTTCATTATAGAAGTTAAATGTGAAAGCATGTGGGCTTTGTAGCAAGATTGTTTGGGTTTCAGTTCCAGCTCGGCCATTTCCTATCTATATGACCATAAGCAACCTCCTTAACTTCTCTGTGACTCAATTTCCTTATCTGTAAATAGGATCAACATTAAAAGTACTTATCTCACAGATAAGTAGTGTTAACATTGACTAAGTTATTAAAAAGAAAGCATATAGTCCTGGCTGGTGTAGCTCAGTGGATTGAGCTCTGGAATATGAACCAAAGGGGACAGTTCGATTCCCAATCAAGGCACATGCCTGGGTTGCAGGCCAGGTCCCCAGTGGGGTCCACCCAAGAGGCAACGGACTTACTGATGTTTTTCTCACTCTCTTTCTCCCTCCCTTCCCCTCTGTCTAAATAAATAAATAAATAAATAAATAAATAAATATCTGTAAAAAAAGAACTGAGAAATTAAAAAAAGAAAGCATGTAGAAGTTTGCTTAGCATATAGTAAGCTCTCAATTAACATTGATCATTATTATTATGCTGTCAGTGTCCTTTTATGTTTATGCTGTAATGACAAGAGGTTCATCAGGTTATTATAAGAAAAAAAGAATTAATTACTTGGATGCAAAGGGATTAGCATTAGCCCTGGCTATTGTGGCTTAGTGGAATGAGTGCTGGCCTGTGAACTAAAAGGTCACTGGTTTTGTTCCCAGTCAGGGCACATGCCTGGGTTGTGGGTCAGATCCCCAGTTGGGGGCTGTGAGATGCTTCTCTCTCATGACTATGTTTCTCTACCTCTCTTTCTCTCTCCCCTCCCTTCTCTCTGAAAATAAATAAGTAAATAAATAAATAAAATCTTTAAAAAATGATTAGCATTGGGAAGGCATCAGGAGAGGGAGGAGGTTTAGGGACTGGCTACTCTCTCCATCTTGGTTTCACAGTCTCCATGGTCTCTCAAAGTATCTGCTTTTCTCTTGAACCCACACTACTGATTGACTTAAGTTTTCCACATTCTTCAGTGCAAACTTTAGAGAAAGATAGTTTGATCAGTTTTCCTAATTGCTGTCACTGCTTTTGAGTGGAGCCCTTCAATGCAAACTACCTCAGGATCACCTGAGATTAGGTGACACACATTTTGGGGACCTACACCTCAGAGACCCAAGGAAGTGTGTGCAGTCCATGGAACTGCAGTGATAAATGCATTATGTCAAACACTAAGGTACTAGTTGAGGTAAGCTTTATCAGAAAGTTCCATGAAAATGTTTCCAGTTTTCAGAGGGTATGAAGCAGTTTCCATTTCCCATGTGGGGATTATCTTCCAACTTTCCCTAAACTAGCTAAACACAGTCATGTTCTTCAGTTATAACAATGGGTACTGTGGTGCTACACATACCTGGTAACTATGCTAACCGCAAGTCAAGCTGACAACCAATGGGAAAAGACTATCAGGACCTTGGAAAGAATATCTGCTGTTAAAACACACTGGAGGGGAGAGTTTAATGGGAAGTGGGGATGGCTGGGGTGGGAGGGAGTGGTGGGGGAAAATGGAGACAACTGTACTTGAACAACAATAAAAAATGTGAATAAATAAATAAATTAATTAAAAAATAAAAATAAAAATAAAAAAATAAATGAAAAAGCAAATACTTAAAAATACACTCAACATCCATTTTCTCTTTCTCTGCATAGAGATCAAATAAGCCATTTATGGCAACAAATTTTCAGTGGTTCAAATTTAAATGTGTTGCTGGACATAGAGACAATCTCATGGCAACCCTCTGTGTGTCACGGCGGTAAATTATTCACACTTGGCTCTAGGAGTCTAGTAGAAATATTCTATTAGATTTTCCATATCCATATTGTCAAGGAAGATTCCTTTTTAAAAAAAATTACTTTTTTTTGTCAAGGGATTTTCTTAAATGGCATGCCGAAGTTTAGAATCTTGCAACCAGAGTCCTTATGGTACTAGGGAGTGTCAAGCCTGCTTATTTGATGATGCCCATGACACCCGGGCGTGGACAAGCTTGCAGTTCTGTCTTCTGCTTAGCCATTAAGAGTGGGTTAATTCTGAGGTTTCATAAAGGTTCTGAGGTTCTCTCACTTTCCTGAGATTTGTTTGCTTTAAAATATATTCATTTCAGCTTAAATCTGTTTTAAAAGTCATAGAAACTTGAATTTATGATTAGAAAAGGGATATAACTTTTTAAAAGAAACCAAACAACAAACACTGTCTGGCAGCTCAATTTCAATGTTTAAAAGAAAAACTTAAGCAATTGAAATTTTCCATATCTGACAGGAACTGTGGGGTATGGGGATGGATTATTGGGCAGAACAAGAGGCTGGCTTCCCCCCATCCATAGAAACATGCATAAGAACGCATTGCAGTAGTATTATGGTATGATGTATTTGTCTTTTAGCCATTGAAATTTGTGCTGTGACACTGGACGGAGGGGTGACTCACTGCTGCTGGGTTGGCCAAGCTCCTGGAAGAGTTATTAGGGTGAAAAGGAGAAGAAGAGAGGAGTGAGAAGACTCAATGTGAGTTTGTGTGTTTGCTCAGGCAAGATGGAAATTTTCTTAAGCAAAACAGGTAAATCAAATTGCTGGGGATGGTAGAATTAACTAAGGAAGTACTTCACACACTTCTGATGATTCCACAGCACAATAGATTTACATGAGAAACTAAAGCCCAAGGGATTTCTTGGTGAAAATTTATGGAAAAGAATAAAACAGTAAAACAGATTGAAAGTATTTTTTTTAGTGGATCCAAGATGTTTTCTGTAAAGAACAGCACATTTAATTCTATAGAAGGTTAAGGTTATTTGTTGATATGTGATGGATATTATTGATATATGAATACAATCAGAATTTTATAATCAACAGGCTAATGCCATGGTTAAGGTGGAGACTTAGCAAGTGGGTAACTTGGGCAATGAATCCTGCTGCCTACTTGTGTTTACCCTAGAGTTCTAGGAGCAAGGCGAGGTTTCCCATGGGAGTAAGCGTATCTTTATTCATTTTATTAGGATGCTGGGAGAAGAGAGGAATATTGGAAGACAGTACCCACTTGTGGCTTGTCCCTTGTGCTCTCCCTGTTTTCACCAAAAGGGCCATCCTCATTGTCTGTCAGCATTCCATCCACCTTCTATAACCCAGATCTCAGAGTGCTCGGGAAAGGATCCTTAACACAAGCCTTTTAAAGTTGTACACTGCTGTCAGGAGAATTCAAGAATCTATGGAAGAAAGATTGCAGAGAGAAAACTCATTAAAATGCTGAAAACTCAGAATTGTGCATCTATCCACACAGGGGCTTTTAACTAAGGTATACAGATGTAGTTGAACTAAAGAAATTATTCAACTCAACACCGTAGGGAAAACCAGGGGTAAATTAAGCAATGATTGATAAATTAAGTGGGTAATTATTTCTATTTTAAATTTTTTTGGCTTTAATTGCATTTCCCTTTAAATATGTAAAGTAGAAGTCTTATGCTGAGTTCAGACAAGTCATTTGATGTTTGGCAAATAGAAAGAATCTACCAGATAGAAGTTGGAGTAAGAAACTATAGTGATCCCCAAGAGGGACCTCATTCTTAGGGCAAGGAAGCCTGCCCTATAAGCTCGAGCGACATAACAAGAGAGAATCAGGATCTGGAAGGAGAGTGATTCTGAGTGCAATGCAGTGATTGCCACTCAGGTAGGAAGGAGCACATAGCATACCCTCCCTGCCTCTGGATTCCAGCTCCATGTCCATGGAAGAGGCGTGAGTGTGCAAAAGTGAAAACAGGAAGAACCATCTACGAGTCTTTTGACTTTGAAGCACTAGTGGTGCGGCTTTGGCACCTCTGTGACCAAAGTCTACTCCACCGTGAGAGTGGATGCTCTCCTGCCAGAGAGCTTTAGATCATTTTGCAGGATTTTTAACAGTTTCATTGAGGTATAATTGACATATAATAAGTTGTCCATTTCAGTCTGAGAAAACTTTATACATAAATTGTGTGCATGTCTGTATACCTGTGGGAAAAAATAATATATATATAACACCACAGGATTGTAACATGTACATATTGGACAGGACTATAATATGTAAATATTGAGATCAGAATACATTCTAATTTTGCTACTATTTCCTTCCTTGATCAATGTGCTTCTGGTAATTAATTCTTTCAGCTATTTTACGTCTGAAGTTGTTTTTATTTTACATTCACTTTTGAAAGATACTTTCACTGGGTAAAGAAAATGTAGAATCGCAATTTTTCTCTTTTACTACTTTGAAATATTTCTGGCTTGCATTGTTTTTAATGACTGATCCGCTGTCATCTTTACGACATACATTCTTCTGTGTGTAATAGTGTTTTTTTCATCACTGCCAGATTTTCTGTTTATTATTAGTTTTAAGCAATTTGGTGTGACGTAGTTTTCTTCACATTCCTTGTGTTTGGGTCTTAAGATTCTTAGATCAATGGGTTTACAGTTTTCATATAATTTGGAAAATTTTTTAGTCATTATTTCTTCAAATATATATTTTTATTTCTTCTATCTCTTATTCTCCCAGTGACTCCAAATACACATATTGGACCATTTGAAAATTTCCCATAGCTCTCTGACATGTCTTTTTTCCAGTTCTTTTTTTCCCTCTGTTTTCATTTGGGATGGTTTATTGCAATATATTCAAGTTTGCTAATATTTTATGCTGTGTCTAACTTTCCATCAATTCCATCCTGTGAGTTTTTTCTATCTCAGACATTGTGGCTTTTGTCGCTAGACATTCAACTTGAATCTTTAAAAAATGTTAAAGTAGACTCAACATGCTGAGACATGAAAAAATCTTTTCATGTCTCTACTTAACATGTTAAAATTTTTATCTGGGTTCTTAATCATGTACAAAAGAGTTTAAAAACCTGTTTTAATGTTCTTGTCTACTAATTCAATTATCCTTCTCATTTCTGGGTCAGTTTTGATTGCTTAATCTCGTTCATTATTATGGGGTATGTATTTCTGCTTCTTTGCATGCCCAGTCATTTTTTGCTAAATTTAAGACATTACGACTTTTCTTGGTGCTTGATCTTTTGTACTCTTGTCAATATTCTTGAGTTTTGTTCTAGGATGTATTTAAGTTCCTGGCAAGCAATTTGACCTCCTCAGGCCTTACTTTTAATTTCTGCTAAGCAGGACTAGAAAAGCATTTAATTTGAGACTGATTTTTTTTCCCACCACTACACTGGCAAAACCTTTCTGAATACTCTTCTCAATGCACTGCTAATTAGGAAGCTTTCCCCTATTGCTGGTGAGAACAGGCATTGTTTCCAGCCCTGTGGGAGCATCATGTCTCTTCTCTACCATCCTTTTGTTGACTTTTTTTCTCATCTTACACAGCCTCCCCCCAATGCATGTGCCGACAATACTCAGTTGAATACTTTGGAGGAATTCTTCGCAGATCTCTGGAGTCCTTGTTCCTTGACACTCTCTCCTTACTGGTGCCTGGCTTTCCTAAATTCTAACTGCTTTTATCTCTTTGGATCCCACCTCCATCTCCTTAATTCAAGGTGTGTGCAGGGGTCTGCAGGAGTCCCCCCTCCTGAGTAGACTGGGCAATAATAGGACTAACTTTATTTCTTATCGCTAGTCACTGTCCCTTGATACATAATGTCCAATGTCTTCAGGACTATTATTTCATATGTCTGTCTTGGTTTTTAGCTGTTTTAAGTGGGAGGTTCTATCCAGTTCCTGTTACTTCTCCTTGGACCAGCATCTATGTTCACACTGCTCTGGGACATTGATAGAAGTGCAGGGCGGGAGATGCCCAAAATGTGCCATCTCAGGGTCACAGAGAGTACTGTTCCCTCTGCAGAAAACACCGTTCCACATATTGCCCACCTGATTAACTGCTATTAGTCCTCTAAGTCTCAGTCCACATAGGACTTTGTTCAGAAACCTGTGCTGTGGGCACATGTTCTTCTTTAGTTTCCCCTTTTAGATGATGTTATGGTATTCTGCACTTCTCCTGTTGGCACACTTATTCACAGCTATGTCTTTTCCTTGTCTTTCTTTACTGCAAGCTCTGTGAGGACAGAGACATAACAGTCTTATTCCCTACTGGAGCAAAGTAGATTTAAAGAATGCTTGACCAATAAATAGATGATAAAAGCATTGTGTGTGGCAGGAGCAATGGTACCTGGTGAGTGATGGGTATTTAGAACAAACAGTAATTGTTGCTGATGGGAATCATATGGTAGCTGACTGAAATTATTAGTATTTCTTAAATATTTTATTTATTTATTTTTAGAGAGGGGAAGGGAGGGAGAAACACATCAATGTGTGCTTGCCTCTTGCATAGCCTCTACTGGGGACCTGGCCCACGAACCCAGGCCTGTGTCCTAGACTGGGAATTGAACTGGTGACCCTTTGGTTTGCAGGCCAGCACTCAATCCACTGAGCCACACCAGACCGAAATTATTGGCTAGACTTACCTATTAGCATATCTGAGATATGTTTTAAAAAGTACAGAAATACTTCAGGGTTGGAGACAAGGTTAGGGACATTCTTCTGTAGAGGAATGAGGTTCTTCATGGCTACACTGGTGGGCGAGGAGAGTCAGTAAAATCTAGGGTATTATTGTGATTTTATCTGTTTTTATAGGCTGATGTACTTGGGAATATACTATATATTATATCATTATATAAATCATTATATAATAATATATGATTATTATAGTACATATCATGTGTATATATAATGTTATATAGGATAAATAAGTATTTTTATTTTTTTGTTGCTTGTTTTATTCCTCAGAATGTAGCTCTGTAAAGTAAGGTGCTTCGTTTGACATGTTTCCTGCTCTCTCCCTGCTTCTAGACCAATCGTTTTCATGTAGTAGGCACTCAATAAATCTTGGTTAAACACAGGAATAAGGTATCTTTGTAATACTCCATTTTAATTCTGGTTAAATACTATGCTAAATGACTATTTTTTCTTTTTTGTTTATTTTTTAAAATCACAATTAAGTAGAAATCAAACTATATTCTCTCTTCATTCTATCAGGCCTGTAGGGAGTCTGGCTACTGAGATTAAAGTGGTTTAACTAGTGCTCCAGTGTTCACCTGGTGGCAGCTTAACTTAATTGCAGTCAAATTACCTGGAGGAAATGAACAGCTTCCTGAGAGCTGAGCTTGACAACCCAGACATGTGGAAGCCCTAGGGGTCCAGTGTCCACAGCACGCCTGGCTTGTGAGACAGGAGCAGCACCACATTCAACAGTGGGGAACACATCATTATGATTATGATTAAGCTGCCTCCTAGGGCAAAAAATATTCTGCAAAGAGAAGGCCAATATCCTGCCAAAAACATCACTGCTTTGTTACTTACTACAAATTTCTGGTGATTTTTTCTTCTTAAGTCAAAAATAGTAATAGGAAGTATTACTGTCTCAATATGAAGGTTAGCAGGATGAAGACGAGGATGTGTGGGGTGGGGTGTTATAGAAGCAGTGGACAGACGAGGGTTTGTGTACACCTAAAAGGTACAGTTATGGGGGACAGTCAAGGTCAAGTACAGGGTACGGTGCTCAGTAGGGAGAGTTGAGAACTGACGCTGGGAGGATCAGAGATATGACCAAGAAGGAAACCTGAAGATCAGTACTCTGGGAAGGCATGTGTAGTGCCAGTGATGAGGGCCGAGTGGGTAGTTTCCAGGGTGATCTGACTTAGATCAATTGGATAGCATCTTTCCCCAGAGCTGCTTTTAATGAAAAGCTAAGCACATGCCAGCTCTTGCTGCCTATGTGTGGGTACCACTTGGCTCTTCACTCCATAGCTAACTTGACCCATGACAACAGAGTGAGTTCCAGATGGGAAAGGCTTGACTCTGTCTAGGTATGAGATTTAATGTGTCTATTAGGGCAAAGCAGAAAATCAAACACCAGTGCCATTTTCTACTCATTGTTGTAGTCATGAAACAGAAACCACTCTGGGTACCTTAAGCAAAAAAGGAATTAATACGGAAAGTTAGGTGCTTCAAAATAATTGGAATTACTGTAGGAACAGAGTCAAGTGCTGAAATTATTGAGCTCAAGGACATACTAGTAGAGCTGCCATCCAGGAATCAGAAAGCCACAGTCTTTGCCACTCATACTTCTTGAGACCCATGAAGCTGGGAGCTGGACACTGAAATGTCACACCTGGCGGCCATGTCTTGATTCTCCTATGCTCAGGTCTTTACTTGCCAGTATAAACAACAATGGAAAGGTGGCCTCTGCTCAATTTCATCTTGTAAGGATCACTCAAGGGGATCTAATCGGTAAAACCTAAATCAAATGCAGAATCTGAGAGACTAGGGAATGTGGGGTTTTGTTTTTGTTTTTAGTATCCATTTCTCTCTAGACAGGCCAGGACCAGGGTGAAGCAAGAGAGGAACCTGGGACATAAAACTGATAGAGGCCCTCAGTCTCAGGGTCAGGCATCCACCTCACAGATGTCCACTGCCTAGGAATATCATGGTGGTCAAATGAGAAATCTTGTACAGAACTCAGGGTAGTTTTCAACACACAATGACTGCTCACTACTTACTAGATCAATAATTTTTAGCTGTAGGGAGAAAAGGAGAATTACATAACTTTCTCTACTCCTACGCATTCTCTTCAAAGAGTCTCTTCCCTTAGCAGATCTCCACCCTTAGGTAATACAGGCTTTTGAGGGTGATGGTTGTAAGACCAGGAAAGGCACCTAAAGATCAGTAGCTTGGGACAGCATGTGTGGCACTAGTTTATCACATGTCCTGCTGTTTGTGGGCAGCACCTCCCTAAAATGTATGGTCCTCTGTACCTCTGTCCTAAGATTTGAGTCTTTAGCAGAAGTTAATGACGTTTTAACATCTTGTTGCATCTGCCTACTTCTTCCACACATAATAGCAGCCTGTTAAGAGTCTATGTTAGAATGTCATCATTTTTTACGTAGATATCAATGGGAATGATAATACTAAGCTATGACCACTGATAGTTTAGATAAATATAGAACATATTTTTAAATGGATAAGTCATGGTGTAACAGGGTGCAGCCAAGGGGGTACCCTAGATAGGGATTTGTAATGGGGTCCAGAATTTGGTGTCCAGGAAATATTAGAAAAAATCCTATATATATATAGGATGTCCTCACCCCCACAAGACTGAACTGCAGGATGGGACACAAGGAGCAGGGCCATTGAGAGTTGTTTTGAATAACAACAGTTTTGTAGATAACCTCTAGAAAGGTCATTTAATATATCTATAACCTTTAACTGGTTTCATAGATATGTTAAACAGCTGCAGCCAAGCTTTGAGCCAGGGGGATGGTAGTGATTTCAACCCATGATGTAACCGGGAGGCAACTCCCCCTGGTTGCAGTGCTTATGTTAGAGCTTGGAGATGATTGGCTCCACACCACAGGGCCACACCTGCCTGGACTTATTATGGCAGCCCAGTAAAGCTGTAAGAATATGGGAATGCTGACAGCTGTGGCCAATTGTGGGAGGAGTTGGAAATGGTGTGGCAGAGGAAGATTGGCACTGGGATTTAAACCCAGGTGAGGCAGCCATGTGGGGTCTTTTTGGTTCCACTTGGCTTGGGCAGAGAAGAACCACAGACTTCTATTTCTTTTTCTGAGATACGGTACCCCAGACTTGGCAGAGGGGGAAGAAAGGACTGTGTGTTTGTATGTATTCTAAAGGACTTTGGGATCTCATGAAGACATTAAGTTACTACTCTAAAGTTTGTATAACTGTTTAAATAAATAATCCCTTCCTTTTCACCAATTTCTGGCATTGAGAGATGTCTTTTCCTGGCGGTGGGCAAGGTGAACATAGTACGGGGTGGGGGACCCCCAGAGTACAAGGATGGGTCCGTTTGGTAATAGTACATCGTTCACTCCACCCCCCACCCTGGGTTTGTTCTGTAACAGTGGGAACAGAATTAGGACATTGGCCCTTGAGGAAGACAGAGAGGAGAAGAGAGAAGCAAGTTAAAATTAGATGTTGGGTCAATAGCTACCAAGATTCAGTCACAGATATATGACTCTAGAACAATCACTTCATCTTTTTGGACTTCATTTCTGTACCCATTAAATGATGATTAGAATAGCCATGTAATTTTCAAACTATTATATAGTGAAAACATTTTGATCCTCCCCAAGATAAAAGACTAAAGGGAACCTCTACTTCACACCACACATGCAAACTGATTCCAGGTAAATTTTAGATCTAAATCCAAAAAGTAAAATAATAGGTTTTAAGAGGATAACATAGGAGAATATTTTTATACTTGGGATAGGCAAGACTTTCTTTAAAATAGCACACAAATAATGTACTTTAGAGGGAAATATTCATAAGTTGAACTACAGTAAAATTAAGAACTTTTTGGGTCATTAAAAAACATCAAGATATTGAAAAAGTAAGCCACAGAATGGAAGATATATACAGTGTGCAATGACAAAGAACTCATATCTGAAACCATTTATGTCTTTGCCTGAACAAAACTTCTACAAATTAATAAAAAAGATCTGCTGTCCAATAGAAAAATGGGAAACAGTCCTGACCAGATACTTAACAAATGACCATAAAACAAATGAAAAGAAACTTCAACCTCAATAATCATCAGAGAAATTAAATTTAAAATCAGTATAAGATAATCTATATCCCTCAGACTTGCTAAAATTAAAAAGAGTGATATATACTAAGGATTGTATGCAGAGCAATGGGAATTCTTGTACACTGCTGGAGGGCCTTTAATTTGTACAACCACTTCCTCCCCCAAAATTAAATAAATAATTAATTTTATTTTCTAGCTTTATTGAGATATATTTGACATATAACATTGTGTAAGTTTAAGGTGTGCATGTGATGATTTGAAATGCACATATTATTGTGGAATGATTGTCCCAATAATGTTAGTTAACACCTACATCACCTCATGCAATTGCCATTGTGTGTGTGTATGTGTGTGTGGTGAGAAAACAGAGAATTTCAGCAACTTTCAAGTATACTATGCAGTATTGTTAACTATAGTCACCATGCTGTACATTAGACTCCGGGACATAATTATCTCATAAATGGAAGTTTGTACCCTTGACAAAAATTTTCCCATTTACCCCAACCCCATCTCTCATCAATCTGCATTCTATTTTCTGTTTCTATTAGTTTAGCTTTTTTAGATTTCACATGTAAATGAAGATCAGACAATGTTTGGTTCCTTGTGTCTGACTTATTTCACTTAGCATAATTCCCTGAAAGTCCATCCATATTGTTACAGAAGACAGCATTTATTTTTATGTGTGTGTATACACACACACATACATAATATATATAACACATATATGTGCCTATATAATATTTTCTTTATCCATTCATCTGTTGATGGACACTTAAGTTGGCTATCATTAATAATGCTATGATGAACATGGAGGTGCAGCTAGCTCTTTGAGATAGTGATTTCATTTCCTTCAAATATATACCCAGAAGTGGGGTTGCTGGATCACATGCTTGTTCAACTTCAGATTTTTTGAGCAACCTCCTTACTGTTTTCCATAGTGGGTGCACCAATCTGTATTACACCAACAATTCACAAGGGCTCTATTTTCTCCACATCCTTGCCACCATTTTTTATTTCTTATTTCTTGATAATAACCATTCTAACAGGTGTGAGGTGATATCTTATTGTGTTCCCTGATGATTAGTGATATTGAGCACCTTTTAATGTACCTGTTGGCCATTTGTATATTTTTTTTGAAAAATCTCTATTCTAGTCCTCTGCCCATTTTAAAATCAGATTATTGTTATTATTATTATTAGTTGTTGAGTTATATGAATTTCTTATAGATTTTGGATATCAACCCCTTATTAGATAATGACTTGCAAATATTTTACCTCATTTTGTAGGTTGTCTTTTCATTTTTGTTGATTTTTTTCTTTTTTTTTTTAGTTCAACACAGTTTCACTTATTTTTGCTTTTGTTGCTTGAGCTTTTGGTGTCACACCCCTTCCTCCCAAATTGTTGTGAAACCCAAGATCAAGGAGCTTTTTCCCTTTGTTTTCTTCTAAGAGTTTCATGCTTTCAGGTCTTATGTTTAAATCTTTAATCTATTTCATGTTAGTTTTTATGAGTGGCATAAGATGAGGTCCAATTTCATTCTTTTGCATATCCTGTTTTCCCAGCAACATTTATTGAAGAAACTATCCTTTTTTCATTGAGTATTCTTGGCTTTTTGTTTAAAATATGTTGACCATACATATGTGGGTTTATTTTGGGGCTCTTGATTCTGTTCCATTGGTCTATGTGTCTGTTTTTATGCCAGTACCATGCTGTTTTGATAATTATAACTTCATAATAAAGTTTGAAATAGAAAGTGTGATGTCTCCAGTTTGTTCTTTATCAGAAGATTGCTTTAGCTATCCCTGGGTCTTTTGTGGTTGTACACAAATTTTAGTAGCATTTTTCTGTTTCTGTGAAAAATGCCATTGGAATTTTGATAAGGATTGCATTGAATTGATAGGTGGCTTTGGGTAGTCACACAATCACTTTGAAAAACTGTTGTTATGGTCTACTCAAGTCAAATATATGTGCATTCTATAAGCACAAACATTTTGTGTACCAAAATACATGCAAAGAATGATCACAATTGCCCTTGTAATACATAAAAAAACAAGCAAATGCAAAATTTCCATGGAGAGTAAAATAGATAAATTTAGTATATTCATATAATAAAATTCTACATATCTATTAGAATAAATGAACTATTATACACAAATTATATGAATCTTATAAATATAATGTTATCAAAGGAATCTAGTCCCAAAATAATTCATTCTGTATTATTTTATTCATATAAAGTTTGTAAATAAGCAATATGACTTTGCGATGTCAGAATGATAAGTCAGAGTAGTATTTATTTTGGGGAGGAGGAAGGAGCATGTGATTAGGCGTGGGCATAAGGAGGTTTTTGAGGTGCTGCTGATGTTCTATTTTTGATATTGGTGTGAATGTATTTTCTTTATGACATTTCATCAAGCTTAAGATTTATGGTCTTTTCTGTGTATTTTTTACATTTCAGTAAAAATTTTAACTCCAACAACAACAAAATAAAATGTAAAGGAAGAACCCTAATGAAAAAGAAAAAACAAAGTAAAACTGGCATTTTGTTAATGAGAAATAATTTTCTATATTGAAATTTAACAAGACTTATGAAGTTCAATAATGATAAGGCTATTTTTTTAAAGATTTTATTTATTTATTTTTAGAGAAAAGGGAAGGGAAGGAAAAAGGGAGAGAAACATCAATGTGTGGTTGCCTCTGGTGTGCCCCCCACCAGGGACCTGGCCTGCAGCCCAAGCATGTGCCCTGACTGGGAATCAAACTATCGATCCTTTGCTTCTCAGTCCAGTGCTCAATTCACTGAGCCACACCAGCCAGGGCCTGATAAGGCTATTTTAATTACTAGGAGCCAACATCTGTACTTTTGTCCCAGTGACTTCTCTCCTCCACCAACAAATCCCTGAATCACAAAGATATGTAGTATGGTGTGTGTGTGTGTGTGTGTGTGTGTGTGTATTTACATTTACATTTACATTTATATTTATATTTATATTTATATTTATATTTATATTTATATTTATATTTATATTTATATATTTATAGAACAGCTCACTGTGCAGTTTCAAGATGGTGGGAATACTGGCAACTGAGGTCTGCCCAAACTCTAGCCAGTATCATTACACAAGTTAAAGGATTTTCTTGTTTCCAATCTATTACAACCTTACATAATACACCACACACATACATAATTTGAGTCAAATATGTAGGGTACCCAAAATTCTGGAGAGTCACAGTTTGGAGCCCCTTGGACTGCTTGTTTCATGCAGTTGTCCTATGAGAAGGTGGCTGCTGAGAAAGCAAGTGAATCTTTGGTAACCTTTGGGCAAAATGTTATATTTTCTTTTGTGCATGCAGGCCATGACAGATGTTTGCTCCTTTTGTGGACTGCCTGTCAGTCCCTCCTCAGGTAGGGTGGTGACTGACGTAGCAGTGGAATTAGGGAACTTACTCTGTGGGGAAGGGTGGAAAGCATAGCTGTCTGCGGTTTGTGTCCATGTTTGTGCAAGCTATCTGGGAAGGCAGTAACAAGAATGTCTCTGCAGACTTTGTGAGATTCAAAGGATTGAGTGAAATTGTTTGCAATCAGGTTTTTCAGTTTTTATCTCACTTGAAGCAGAGTCGACATGAACTTGACATAATACCCCTGTGGTCCATACTAAAAACATCCTCGGCTTCTGTAACACCACAGCCTCGCTTTGTTCCTTTTACTCCATTGGCTCTCAGTATTCTGTGCTGATTCCTCTGCTTTTCCCTAATCTTAAATATTAAAATCTCTTTAAGCTCCTCATAATCCTCTTCTTGTTTCACTGTGCACATTTCCTCCCTAGATGACTCATCCATTTCCACAGTCTTAACTATCACATATATGTCAACAATGCCAAATTATACATCCAAGCCCATCATCTTGTTAGGAACATCCAAGGAAACTGACACTATTAAAGGAATTTGAGATCACAAAAAATAAGCAAGCATCTGAGTTACCCAGGATTAAAAATGGAAATACACAATATGATACTTATTCTAGAGGAATAATTAATGGAGTAGAGCAAACAAAAATTTAAGGTAAGTTTAGAAAGTACTTTCAAAGAAATAAAGATACTGGAAATATGAATCAGATTAAGCATCTATTAAGAAAAGTCAGAGTGGTATCAGTGACTGTCTCTCTGGCAGAGATCCGGAGAAGGCTAAAGAGTCTCCTTCAGTGTGGGGGGGGATCCTAGGGGAAGCCCCCAAGAAAACAGAGCAACTTTATACAATAAGATCACCTTGACAGTAAAGACCATAGATAGTAGGAGAAGCAGACCAGAATTTGGGATGGCCCTGCCCACTTTACGTGGATTGATAGCCACAGTCAAAATCTTTTCCCTCCCTGCTGCTGCCCCCTCTCCTGATTAACACAGGTTAGAGTAAGCATTCCTGGAATTTGCTCTGATGGGAAGATGAGGACCTGAGAACCAGCGATGAGCAGGAGGGAGGAAGAGAGAGAGGGGGCAAGAGTCAGTGTCCCACCTGGAAACTGTGTATGGTAACTATAAAAATAATATTTGAAGTTGATGGCATACTTTCTTAAATGAGACTGAGATTTTAATAAGTGAATGAGCTTATAGAAATCATTAGACTGGACTAAAATTTAAACAGAAATAGGATGTAAAGAACATGAGATGTGTTCTCTATGCATATTGAATATTGAAGGTCAAGGAATTTTGAAAATAAAACATATTTCATGTTATACCTAATTGAACTGAGAATTCTGAGTCCATTAAGCAATCATTTATTAACCACCAGGTGTTTATAAACTATTATATAGATATTAGAGATAGAGCAACGTATAATTTAGATAAAAATCTCTTACCTCATGGAGCTTACTTTCTAGTAATAATCAAACTAGTTGCATACTGAGGAATGTCCAGGCCGTGCAGGCTGTGTCTCAGCCTGTAGAGCAACACTGTTCAATAGAACTTTTTGCAATAATGGAAATGTTCTATATCTGTGCCTTCCAATAGCTACATGTGGCTAGTATGACTGAGGAACTCAAATTTTAATTAAATTAAATTTACTTAATTTATATTTAAATAGTCACCTTTGTCTAGCAACCATCATATTGGACTGAGTAGCTCTAGAGTTTTAGTGAAACTATACAATCAATCTTTATTCAAATCCCTCTTACTACTTAGGGCTCAGAAACCAATCTGTATAACTGTTCTATGGACACTTGGAAAATAAAGCTTGTCCTATTTTTTCAGAATGAAGAGTTTAAGAAATATCAATTATAGATACCCTATTATTTATGTTATTTAGGACATTGATATCTTTACTGATCATTATTGATTATATTCGACCTCTTGATCTGTCATGGATTGACAGGAGTGAATTAAAAGTTTCTTGGACTTTCAGTCAAGATGGCGACCTAAGTGGACATGGCTTGCTTCTTCACACAAGCATATCAAAATTACAACTAAAATATAGAACAACCACCAAGCAGAACCTTCAGAAATTGAGTTGAATTGGACAACTATGGTATTACAGAAACCACATCCATCCAGACTGGTAAGAGGGGCACAAACAGGAAATGGGCTGGTCTTTCATCCACACGTGATGGATAAGAAATTGAGGAGGGATATCTCAGGAGAGAGGAGTCCCAGTCCCACACCAGGCCCCAGCCCAAGGTTCTAGTGCCAGGAAGATAAGTTCCCCACAACTTCTGGCTACAAAAATTAGTGGAGATTGGGTCAGTGGAAGAAATTTCTGGGGTCCCAAGCAGTTCCTCTTAAACAACCCACACATACCTTACCAACTCAGATTCACTCCCTCTGAGCTCCAGCAATGGGGTAGCAATGGGGTGCCTTGAAAAGCACCAGTGGTATTCAGGGAGAAACTGAAGTGTCTGGCATCAAGGTGAGCAGAGGCCATTGTCCCTTTTCTAAACCCTCCCCACACAGAACTGGCAAGCGGGTGCCATATCTGAGACTCCTCCATTAACCTAACATCATTTGACCCCCTTTGAAGATCCACAGAGACTCCGCCCAACTTATGGTCCCACCCAAGCTGCTTTTCCACATGAATGACTGGTCTTGGCTCATGCTTCACAACTTCCTAAATCCTATCAAACAAGCAACAGCTGGCCTCAGTGAGCCCCAGGCTGGGCAGTAGCATTACCCAGCATAGCTTCTGAGCTTGGCTTCACCTGGGAATCTCCAAGCCCAGCATAAGTAGCAGCCATCTCAGATTGCTTTATAGCTCAGGAAGGGTGGCCCAGGCAAAACACAGGTGGGGACTGACCTTTGGCCTGCACCTCCCAGGAAATCCACATGGTTAGTGCACCCAGTGGACAGCTACAGACCATATAGGAGCATCACCACCCTGCCCCTGCACAGATGATCCTCTACAGAGGGTGGAGGTTGGTGGCAAGTCGTCAAAGCCAATCCTTGCAGCTGACTGGCCTGAGTAAATCCCTCCCATTGATCTTCCAACAGCAGTCAAGGCTCAACTACAAGAGGAGGGTATACTCAGCCCACACAAAGGGCACACCTTGGGTATCCAGCTTGGGTGATAGGGGAGGCTGTGCCACTGGACCCTATAGTCCATCTGCTATGTTAGGCCACACTACCAAGACAGAGAGTCATAGCAGCTCTACCTAATACATAGAAACAAACATATGGAGGCTGCCAAAATGAGGAGACAAAGAAACATGGCCCAAATGAAAGAACAGATCAAAACTCCAGAAAAGGAGCTAAATGAAATGGAGATAAGCAATCTATCAGATGCTGAGTTCAAAACACTGGTTTATATACGGATGCTCAAGGTACTTAGTAAGGACCTCAATAGTATAAAAAAGATTCCGTCAGAAACAAAGGATACACTAATTGGAATAAAGAACAATCTACAGGGAAACAACAGTAGAGTGGGTTAAGCTGAGAATCAAATCAATGATTTGGAACATAAGGAAGAAAAAACAACCAATCAGAACAACAAGATGAAAAAAGAATCCAAAAAATGAGGATAGTATAAGCATCCTCTGGGACAACTTCAAGAAGTCCAACATTTGCATAATAGGGGTGCCAGAAGGAGAAGAGAGAGAGAGCAAGAACTTGGAAATCTATTTGAAAAAATAATGAAAGAAAACTTCCCTAATTTGATGAAGGAAATAGACATGCAAGTTCAGGAAGCACAGAGAGTCCCAAACAAGATGGATGCAAAAAGGCCCACTCCAAGACACAATGTAATTAAAATGCCAAAAGTTAAGATAAAGAGAGAATCTTAAAAGCAGCAAGAGAAAAGAAGTTTGTTAACTACGGGGAAGGTCGCATAAGACTGTCAGCTGATTTCTCAAAAGAAACTTTGCAAGCTACAAGGGATTGCCAAGAAATATTCAAGATCATGAAAAGCAGGGACCTACAACCAAAATTGTTTTACCCAGCAAAGCTATCATTTAGAATCAAAGGGTATATATAGAGCTTCACAAGCATGAAAAAGCTAGAAGAGTTCATCATCACCAAACCATTATTATATGAAATGTTAAAGGGATTTATTTAAGAAAAAGAAGATCAAAACTATGAATAATAAAATGGCAATAAATAAAAATCTATTGTGCCAGATCCTGGCCAGCAGGATCCGTGTATGTTGTGGCTGCTAGAGAACAAATACACACAGACAACAGAAGTCCTGTGGAGAAAAAGGAACGGCATGGCCACTCTCTGAGAGAGAGGGGGCCAGAGGGCCAGAGAGCCTAATCCCTGTCTGGACAGGTTTTTATTGCTTCTCTGGGTACATTACAAGGAGGGTAGTCCTCATTTACTATGCACAGGTTCACTGCAGGGGATTACCTTTTACAGATAACAAAGGAAAGAATGTTGCTAATTACTTCAAAGAGAAGGATGTTGCAGACCAAGGGGAAAAGTGGTTGAACTGGTCACACTCCATACTTGGGAGGTTTAGCTCAGATTTTAAGAAGTTTCAGTAAGTCCTGCCTTCGAATTCAGGGTGAGGGAGTTTTAGCGAAATCAAGTCTCATAGCAGTCTAGGTACAATGCAGGCCTGATTCCCCATGGGAAAACCTCTCCATGGGCGTGGTCCTGTGTGCCACTTGCTCCCCACTGGTTTTCCATGTGGAGGCTGAACTACAATTCCACGCCATGCAAAGCAGTTCCCTACAATCTATAACAATTGAATCTAAAAAACAATAAGAACAAGAAGAACAGAGACAGCATAATGCATACAGAGAGCATTTTGATGGCTGTCAAATGGTAGGGGGTTGTGGGGGCATGGGTGAAGAGGTGAGGGGATTAAGAAGTACAAATAGCCCTGACTGGTGTGGTTCAGTGGATTGGGTGCCAGGCTGTGAACCAAAGGGTTGCTGGTTCAATTCCCCATCGGGACCATGTCTAGGTTGCAGGCCAGGTCTTCAGAAAGGGATGCATGAGAGGCGATCACACATTAATGTTCATTCCCTTCCTCTCTCTCTCTAAAAAAAACAAAATAATAAAAATAAATAAATACATACATACATACATATATACATACATAAATACATCTTTTTAAAAAAAGAAGTACAGATAGGTAGTAAAGTACATCCTGGGGATATAAAGTACAGTATAGGAAATGGAGTAGCCAAAGAACTTATATGCATGACCTGTGGACATGAAGAATGGTGGGGAGATTGCCTGTGGGAGTGTGGGGTGCTAGGTGGAGATGGGGCAAAGGGAGAAAGTCAGGACAACTGTAATAGCATAATCAATAAGATATAATTTAAAAAAATAAAATAAAAACAAAAAAATTTCTTTATTTCTGTCTCAACCTCCAGAATTCAGTAACTTTGCTCTCAATTGGACACTGCCTTTTCTATAATTGCTGCTTATTTAGAAATGAGGGTTTCAGGAAAATGCCTCAATTATAATTTTACAGTAAATATAAGACATATTAAGGAAAGAGATAGTTTCCTATGCCTCATTGTTAACCACCACATGGTTTTGGGACTTCAAGGGTTCTCTGGCTTTTCTGGAGCATGAGGTCACATTAACAGCAGTAGTTCCTTTAAGACAAAAGCATAGCAGGTCTGGACTTCATGCACATATTTGATTCTTTCATACACATAGGGGGAGGCTCATGCAAAATTGGAAATAAATGTCTGATGGAGTTGTTTAGTAGCTTGGTGGTGTCAGACCAGCATCTCTGTGAATCTCTTGACCTTTGCTTTAGTTTGCCATCTTATGTTTAGCAGATGGCTGCTGGAGATCCAGTCATCATGTCCACATTCAAGGGAGCAAGATATGAGAGGGTGAAAAGATCTTGTCAGGTACATTCATTCCTTTTTCCAAAATAGTATAGTCTTCCCCCAGGATTGTCCTGGATGTGTGTCATTAGCCATAAATGTGATCATCACATGGACACCACAAACTTTCAGGGAGTGTGCAAAGTGAGCATTTAACTGGACACACTGGCACTCCAAATAAAAATCAAAGTTCAATCAGCAAAGAGGGGGAAATGGATATGGAGTAAGTGACTAACAGAACCTAACCCAGTAGGAATCCAACTCATTTTTCTTTATATAATATGCCAGTTTTCCAGAAGAGAAAAAGCAGTTACTGATTTTACACAACAATCTTTAAATCACAACTCTTCCAGTTCATGGGACTGGCATGAAACATGTGCTAGCAATAGACCCATGACATCTTCAGAATTGCTTTTTTGTTGCAATGAGTCGTGCTAACGGGTTGAGCTCATTTCAGTAGCTGGGTGCTTTCTACTCTAATAGAACTATTCTCTCAGGAGGCTCCTCAGCCACACATGCAAATGCATTCCAGTCAAACCCTATCATCAGTCTGACATGCATGCTTCAGCATAGTTGAACCCCTGCGGAAATTATTCAGGTGAAGAGTGGGGCAGAAGGAATGGCACTGCACACATGTGGGACAGAGTTGAAATAGTAAAGAAATAAAAATTCAGTATATGTATGATAAGCCATGGAGAGGTTGGCTAGAGAGATACGAAGGGGCCGTGTCATCCATAGGCTTGTAGTTCGATGGTGAGAATTGAAGATTCCCAAGTGTAATAGAAGCTGCTGAGATACTTAGCTCATACAGAGTGCATGTTTGTTTTACAAACTTCACTAGTTCCGTCATCCATAGGAAAAACAATTTAAATGTGTTAAAATATTTTTGTAAAGTTGAATAATTCATCAGTTTCGATGTATTCAATGAATCACTTTGAAAGGCACCTTACACATCCAAGGAGGAAAATGCAGGTCTGTATATCAGCGAAGCTTTCTCCCCTCCCACTGCACAGACACACAGAGTTCCTTGGCAAGTGAATACCCCTTTCATGGGTTCTAGTTTTTCTCTTGTACTCTTTCTTCAATTTAAATATTTTATTTTATTTTATTTCTTTTTTTAGTGAAAGAGAAGGGAGAGTGAAAGAGAGGGAGAGAAACACTGATGTGAGAGAGAAACATCAGTTGGTTGCTTCTCATTCCAGACCTGACTGGGGACCAAACTTGAAACCCAGGCATGTGCCCTGACTGGGAATCACACTGCAACCTTTCTCTTTGTGTGCTGATGCCCAACCAACTGAGCCACACCAGTCAGGGCTCCCTTGAACTTTTATGCCATTATATATGAGCCTCATTATCTGTGTGTTACCCAAATTACTGGATCTATCATGTCTGTTAAAGAAACCATTGGACATTTTGAATCTTAGAATTGATTGTTTTTGATGAACTTTTTAAAGAAAATATTTGGTGTTGATAGTAGGGTGGAGGGGGCAAGAGTAGGTGGGAAGACAAGCCAGGAGTTACTTGAGTCTAGTGAGAGATTAGCACTGGGTTTAGACTGGTGCTAACTGACACAAAGAACTGTGAATGGCTTGAGATGTATTTCAGAAGTAAAATTGAATTAATGATGAATTTGGTTCAAAATGGCACAGAGAGGGAATAATGAAGTACAACTTCCATAGTTATGGGTAAAGTAGTGCTGGCAGGTTACTCATGACATATTAGTAATTAATACCTGTTTCTTCAAAGAGAAAAAGGGGATACACTGGTCACAACATATACAAATCTCTACAGTTTAAAAATACTTAAATCTTACAGCTTATGACTTTGATAGGGCAGGATTTATTATTTTGTCTTCTTTACAGGTGTGGGAACTGAGGCTCATTCTCTCATAGGAAACTGGTCAGAGGCAAAGAGTTGATGTGGAAAAGAAAGAGGACTTAGCTAAAAAGGTCAAATTAATCTTAAAGAAGGGAGGTAAGAGGAAGGTGAGAAAAGCTGTGTGGGCACCTAGAAGAAAGGTAATTAGTGCTGTGGGGGTGTGAGGGAAGTGTGAAGGAGGCGCAATGAACTTGGGTCAGTGTGGCTGTGGCTGATGAATTGTCTCTCCTTTTGATGTCCTTTGAGAGATGTAAAGAAAAGAGTTTTGGGGGTGAATTACTTTTGACAGTTGGGGTATATTTTTTCTATGTGATTCTGGGCAGAAATTGAATTCATGAAGATTCCAACTTTAATATTGCTCAGCTAATATAGTTACCTTGGGCATAGACATGAAACATAACTTGAGCAGAGGCTGATTTGGAAAGCAGAACATGATTTGGGAGCAGTGAAAAAAAATGGATTTGATCCGTGTTGTACTGGACTTTGTGAAAGATAAGGTTAGACAGGTCCAATGAATATGGATTATGGGAAAGGTCTGGGAAAAAATTTGAATGAAATTATTTTTTAAAATGATTTTATTTATTTATTTTTAAAGAGAGGGGAAGGGAGTGAGGAAGAGAGGGAGAGAAACATCAATGTATGGTTGCCTCTCATGCGCCCCCTACTGGGGACCTGGCCTGTAACCCAGGCATGTGCCCTGACTGGGGTTCAAACCAGTTACCCTTTGGGTCGGAGGCCAGCATTCAATCCACTGAGCCACATTAGCCAGGACTGAATTGAAATCTTTACTAGCCAGATTTGTTATAAACTATCTCTCCCAGTGAGAGAAATGTTGGAAAATATAGAGAATTATTAAGAGGATAAAAATATTCTTAGTTCCATTATATCTTTTACTATTTTAAGGTATTTCTTTTAGCCTTCTTTATGGGTGCATGTATATTTGTGTGTAAAAACATAATATGATTACTATTTGAAATTATACTATTCATAGCATTTTATAACGTGTTTAAAGTGCCCTGTGAACACTTTCTATTAAATCGTCTCGTCTCCACAGAGCAATGTTTGATGGCGGTGCAGCAGTTCACCGCGTGGGTGTGCCATGGGTTATTTAAGTGTTGCATTGCAGACGTTGTTGTAGCTAGTCTCTTCTTGCCCTGATGGAGCTGGTTATTTACTGTCCTTTTGCCATTATAAATTCAAGGTCATAAACTTCATGTACTAAATCTGTAATTAATTAGTTTTCCAAAAATTGAATTACTCCTCAGAAGTAATGGACACTTGCGTTCACTTTGGCAGCACATGAACTAAAACCGGGATGATGCGGAGATTAGCAGGCTCCTGCACAAGGGATGGCATGCAAGTCGGTGAAGTGTTCTATGTGTTTGGTTGTTAACTAGCCTTCTGGTGGTGATCATTTGCCATATATACAAGTGTCAAATCCGTATGTTGTATGCCTGAAACTGATACAATGTTATATGTCAATTATTCTTCAACTGAACAACAGTAAGGGACACTTTTAGAACTCTTGGTAGATACTGCCAAAGGGCTTTCTAGGTTTGAATATTTAAAAAAAAATTTTTTTGGAAGTTTTAAAAATAGTTTTATTTTATTTTATTTTTTTATTATTTTTTTTTAGTCAGTACAGTTTCCATCCTTTATTCCCATTCCAGCCCACCCACCCATTCCTCCCCTCCTCCCTCCCCTTTCCAACCCCCCTAGTTTTGTCCATGTGTCTTTTTAGGTATCTTAGCAGATGATCTGACTTCCTCTTTCACTGCTTCCTTCCCAAAACTAGAATTAACTTTTCAAACATGAAAAATAGTATCTTACGGTTTTAATTTGTGTATCTCTGTGAGTTTTGGCAATTTTCATGTGTTTCCTGGCTATTTTGCTATTACAAATTAAATTTATGTGTTCAGTTTATCTTTCTGTTCTGTCTTTATCACTTAAGACAGCTTGAACCCAACACAGAGCGATAACTAAGTAAATATTTTTACAGTTGACTGAAAATCCATATGGGCTTCCACCCAGGAACCAATAATGCATACAGTTTGTAGTTCCTCTTCTATTAATCTTTCCCAATTTAATGATTTCTTCTATAAAATATAGTATTCAGAGAAAATGTGTTTTCCCCTACTCCCTAGAATCCTAAGAGACATTCTCTCAGTTGAAACTTTTCTCTCTTCATTTTCACTGTTCTTCATACATCATTAGCAGGAACTCTCGGGCTGTGTGAGGGCAGTGCACGGTCTGCATACTTATCGACTTCTAATTGAGTGTCTAAATGAATGCACCAGCAGTGTGACTACAAACGAACATCTTAAAAATAATAATTTGCATAATTAGCTGACAGGAGGGCCTAAGCTATTATTTAAGTTCATATATAACGTTACATCATCGAGTGTTAATTTATGCTCTGTTCTTTCCAGAATGATTGAGCTGTTTGCAAGTTTTACTTATCACTTATGCTTAGATCTATTTTGCAGTGTTGATAATGTTGAGATAATGGGAATTTACAGTTAGCTTTGACAAGAGGCCATAAAACAAGTGACTGGATGTTTTCTCTATTGCTACCGGCTCAATTTGTAACATAAAGTACTTAATAATTGTTATTAATGAGCCCGCTGTGGTTGGTATATAGACACAGCTGGAAATCACATCTGTTATCAGAAAGCCTGGGTTGAGTAAAGTGCAGACAGACACTGCAGGGAACTAATAGCTACAAAAGGAAGTGACATCACAGAGACATAGGAAGTGCCCACAGATGTTAGCTGCCTCAAGACAGAAGAGATTTAGGGTAGATTTAGGAGCAATGACAAGGATTTTAATACTTTTAAAACATTTTCTTCCATAGCAATCCCAAATACTTTCAGCTATAAGCCGGAGTTCCGGAGTAAATCTGCGTATTACCTATTAGTAAATCTTATATATTATTTTTTAGATAAAAACAAATAAAAATAGTCCAAATTCAAGCCTAGAAACTTGCCTTTTCAGGCTTAGCTACTGCTACTCCTCTACTCCAACAGAATGCTCTGTTGTTCTATTTGAATTGGGTTATTTGCCTTAGTTTTTACAGACTTAAGCTTTCCTGGCTTTTTCTTATGTTGTTACCTCCATTTTAGGATATTTCCCTCAAACTGAAAAGAGAAAGAACTTTTTTCTACCTCCCTCCCTCTCTCCTTCCTCTCTGTCTTCTTTCTTTCTTTTCACTTGTCCCATCTCAAATTTTGTTCTCCTCATTCATCAGCGGCAAGCATTCTAACGTACTTCATATGTGTTATTTGACTGTACTAAGTCTTACAAAATATGTTTTGTTCTGTGTGCCTTTTTACATTTTATGAAAATTATAGATCTGATTGTACTTCTTTTACTTAGCAACGAATGAAGTGCCAACCATGGTGCTCTGTGAACATCTAGTTCATTTTTTTAACGTTCCATAAAACGCTATGTGTGTCCACCCAAACCGATCTGTTTACTCTCCCAGTCAGTGATAAACACTCAGATTGTTCTGAATTCCTATCACAGTAACCAAGGCGATGAGGTCTTTATGTGTTTCACTTGTAGGTCTGTGGGGGAATTTCTCTGTGCTGCATACCTGGGACTGTATTTGCTGGGTCACCGAGTGTGGGCAAACTTGATTTGCTAAGTGCTGACAGGCAGCTCTGGCTACTGTTTCGTCATTCTTCTCCCACCAGGGGTGCATGTAGGTTCTTACATCCTTATATTCCACCAGCAGTTGGGATTGCCTAATTCTACATTTTAGCCAAATTAACAGGGATAAGATGATATTACACTATTGCTTTCATTTGATTCTGTGTTTACTACTGAGTTTGGACATCTCTTGAGTTCCTTATTAGTGTTTGAAGTTTGTTCTATTTTAATTGCTTATCATGCTTTTGCCCATGTTTTTTTCTCTTGGATTATCTGTCTCTTGTGGACTTAAATTAATTTCTTGAATATTTGTACATTGTCAATTTTAGATATTGCAAACATTTTATATAGTTCATCATTACTCTGGTAACTTTATCCATACTCTTCTCAATTAAAGAAAAATATTTAATTTTGATGTACTTATAGTCAACATAGTTTTGCCTGAGGATTTGTGCTTTTCAGTATTGTATAAAGAATCATCCCTACCTCTAAACCACAAATATAAATTGACATTTTCTTCTATTGATTTTTTATTTTATCTTTCATTAATATGTTTTGATTCTACTTTTATATGTAATGCTATTAAGGGATCCAATTTTATTTCCTTCTTAACATCATATACTAACAAAAACTATCCTTTCACATTTGATTTGTGGTGCTATATTTATTATATACCAAATTCTCACCCATACATGACCTTTCTCTGAGTTCATTGTTCCATGACCTACTTGTCTATCTGTTCTTATATTAATACCTGCTACTTTCATTATTGTGTTTGGGACAGGCAGTTACATGGACTCTGAGCATCCCTGAACATCCCTGCTGAGTGTGCCAATATGCAAGGCTTATTTGTGCCTAAACTGAGCACTTTCTGTGTCTATTCAAGCAACCATAGGGTGGGCTACTTCTCACTTTCTGGTGGGAATAGGGCAGGGAAGACAGAGAGAGAGGGAGAGAGGGAGGGAGGATCTTGTTTGCTGCTTACTACAGAAGTCACTATAACCATCTAGGTGGGGCCGTTAGCACTGCTGTTGTCTACCATTTTTATTGCTCCCACTATTAATATTGATTGTGCTCTGGCCCCTCATAAAATTCAAGGACAATTGTGCCAACTGAAAAGAGTAATTTTTAGAGGAATTATAGTGGATACAACAGACAGCCAATCAAGCTTCCAGTCCCTTCCAGTGCTGTACAACAGAAACGATACAGGATTTCAGGAAGCACAAAGGAAATCATAGTCTTGGGGCTTGTAACTCCCCAGGACCCTTTTGAACTACAGGTGTATGCTACTGATAACTATGCTGATTGGAACTGATATTGGTGAATGTTCTGTCGACACTCGAACATGCATTCTGCTATTTAGGGGTGTAATATTCATTACTGTAAGTTGTGTCTAGTTGATCGATGGTTCTGCTCAACTCTTCTTTATGCTTACTGATGTTCTGCCTATCTTGTCTATCGATTACTGATAGAGGAGAGTTGAAATCTCCTATTATAATGTGGACTTGTCCATTTCTCATTTCACTTTCATTTTTGCTTTATACATTTTGAATCTGCTATTAGAGGAATGCACATTTAAAAAAATTTATGAATTAAGCACTTTATCCCTAGGAAATATTCCTTTTTATCTCTGGTGGTAAAGCTTGTTGTGAAGTCTGCCTTATCTTATATTATCTCAGCCATTCTAGCTTGCTTACAATTAATGCTTATACAGCATAACAGTTTTTAGCCTCTACTTTAAACATGCCCATGTCTTTATACTTGAGGTGAGCTTCTTACTGAGGGGATTTGCTTTTGCAGATCACAGTTAGCTGTTTTTCCTTAATGTGAGAATCTCTGACTTTAGTTTGGAGCATATAGACTAAAGGGCAATAAGCCATTTCTATAAAGGGCAAGGTGGTAAATAATTTAGGCTTTTGGGTCATATAGTTTCTGTTGAAGATGTTTGCCTCAGCTGTTACAGCCTGAAGCTGCACAGGCAACACATAAATGAATGGGTGTGGCTCTGTTCCCATGAAGCTCTTTTTACAAAATATCACAGTCAGCTGTATTTGGCTCCTAGGCCATAGTTCGCTGACCCATGGTTTGCACTTTTTATATTTAATGTAAATATTGATGTGGTTAACCTTACATCATTCCACTTGTTTGTTTTTTATTTGTCTCATATGTTATTCATTCCTTTCCTGTCTTCCCTTTTCCCACTTCTCTTTGGATTGAATATTTTTAAGATTTCATTTTTCTTCAATTTTTTAAATTTATTAGATTAAAAAAGCCTCTTTGTGTGTGTGTGTGTGTGTGTGTGTGTGTGTGTGTGAATGCTGTATGGTTTACAAATTACAAATTTTCTATTTCACAGTCTACCTTAAAATAATGTTACAGCATTTTATAGATTAGGATTCTTAAATACTTTCCCCTCCCACACAATCATTTGCTCTATTTTTGTCATACATTTTGCCTCTACTTATGAGGTATTATTCAGATCTGTAATGCATTGCCACTACTTTTTCAGCTTTATTGAGTAATTGACAAAAATGATAAGATTGTGATGATATGATATACATGTATATAGTGAAAGGATTTCCACCACCCAGTTAATTAACACTTCTATCACCTCACATACTTACTTTTGGGGGGAGTGAGAAAACATGAGTACTACTCTCTTAGCAAATTTTAATGATCAACACAGCATTACCAACTATAGTGACCCTTTTGATACAACAACCCCCCAGACCTATTCACCTTATAACTGGAAGTTTGTTCCCTTTTACCATCCTGTCCCCATTCCCTCCACCCTCAGGGCCTGACAACCATCATTCTACTCTCTCTGTTTTTGTTAGTTCAACGTTTTTTTTTACATTCCACATAAGTGATACTGCATGGTGTTTTTCTTTCTCTGTCTGCCTTATTTCACTAAGTATATGCCCTCCAGGCTTATTCGTGTTGTTATAAATGGCAGGATTTCCTTCTTTTTAAAGCCTGAATAGTATTTTGTTGTTGTAGTGTGTCCATCACATTTTCTCTATCCATTCATCTGTCAGCAGACACTTAAGTGGTTTTCATACCTTGAATATTGTGAATATTGTGGCAATGAACCTGGAAGTACAGACATGTCTTTGAGATAATGATTTTGTTTCCTTTGGAAATGTATCCAGAAGTGAGATTACTGCATCTTGTGGTAGTTCTCTTTTTAATTGCTTGAGGAAGCTTCATACTGTTTCCACAGAGGCTCTATCAGTTTATATTCCCACCCACAGTATATAATGGTTCACTTTCTCCACATCCTCATCAGCATTTGTCCCTTGTCATTTTGATAGCAGCCATCCTAACAGGTATTAGGTGATATCTTATTAAGGTCTTGATTTGCATGTCCCTAATGATTAGTGATGTTTGGTGCCTTTTCCTGTACTTGGTCATTTGTGTGTTCTCTCTGAAAAAATGTCTATTCAGGTTATTTGACTATCTTTAATTATTTACTTTTTTGGTATTGATTTATAGGAGTTTCTTGTATATTTTAAATATTAACCCCTTATCAGATATGTGGTTTGCAAATATTTCCACCAATTCCATAGTTTGCCTTTCCATTTTGCCAATGGTTTCCTTTGCTGTGGAGAATCTTTTTAGTTTGATGTAGACCCACTGACTAACTTTTGCTTATTTTTCTTTGTTTTGGAATGAAACTCCAAAATCATTGCAAAGATCAGTGTCGACGAGCTTTTCTCCTGTGTTTTCTTCTAGTTTTATGGTTTCATGTCTTACATTTGTCTTTAATTCACTTTGAGTCATTTTTATGAGTGCTGTAAGATAGGGGTCCATTTTCCTTTTTTTTTTGCAAGTGGATACGTAGTTTTCTTGATTATATGTATCTATTTATCTATCTATCTATCTATCTATCTATCTATCTATCTATCTATCACAGTTGTCCCAATTTTTCCCTCTTTGCCCTTCTCTATCCAGCCCATGCCCTGCTACCACAGTCAATCCCCACACTGTTGTCCATGTCCGTGGGCCATTCATACATGTTCTTTGACTAGCCCCTTCCCCTTGTATCCACCATTAATCACTGTCTCCCCTCCCCTCTGGTCACTGTCAGTCTGTTCCATGTTTCCATGCCTCTGGTTCTATTTTGCATTTTAGTTTATTTTGTTCATTAGACACCTCTTATAAGTGAGATCATAATGTATTTGCCTTTCACCAACTGGCTTATTTCACTTAGCATAATGCTCTCCAGTTCCATCCATGCTGTCGCAAAAGGTAGGAGTTTCTTCTTTCTTTCTGCTGTGTAGTATTCCATTGTGTAAATATACCACAGTGTTTTGATCCACTCATCTAGTGATGGGCACTTATTGAAGAGATTTTTTCCCCTGTTGTATATTCTTGACTCCTTTGTCAAAAATTAATTGACCATATGTGTGTGGGTTCATTTCTGGGCTTTCTATTCTGTTTTATTGATCTATGTGTCTGTTTCTATGCCAGTACCATACTGTTTTGATTACTATAGCTATGTACTATAGTTTAAAATCAGGAAATGTGATGCCTCCAATTTTGAACTTTTTTAATGTTGTTTTAGCTGTTTGGGGTCTTCTGTAGTTCCATAAATACTTTAGGATTATTTGTTGTATTTCTGTGAAAAAATGCTATTGGAATTTTGATAGAGATTGCACTGAATCTGTAGATCACTTTGGGTAGTATGGAAATTTTATCAATATTTGTTTTTCTAATCCATGAACACAGAATATCTTTTTTTATTTGTGTCTTCTTTAATCTTTTTCATCAATGTCTTATAGTTGTTAGTATATAGTATATCTCGTTGGTTAAATTTATTTCTGAGTATTTTATTTTTTATGCTATTGTAAATGGGATTGTTTAAATTTTTTTCAATAGTGTATGAAATGCAACTGATTTTGTACATTAATTTTGTTTCTTACAATTTTACCAAATTTTTATTAGTTCTAATAGTTTGTGTGGTGGAGTCTTTAAGATTTTCTGTACATAATAACATGTCATATGCAAACAAAACCAATTTAATTCTTTTTTTCTGATATAGGTGACTTTTATTTCTTCTTCTTGCCTGATTGCTCTGGCTAAGACCTCCACTACTATGCTTAATAAAAATGGGAAAAATAGATATCTTTGTCTTTTTCCTGGTCTTAGAGGAAATGCTTTCAACCATTCATTATTAAGTTGATATTAACTTAGTAATGTCATGTAATTAAGTTAATAAATGGCATGTTATATAATGCCATAATAATGTGGGCTTGTCATATATGACCTTTATTATGTTGAGATATGTTCCTTCTATACCAATTTTTGAAGTTAAACTAAAAAATTTTTTTCAATTGCAATACACATTCAATATTATTCTGTACTAGTTTCAGATGTACAGCATAGTGGTTAGAAAATCATGTACTTTACAGGGTGGTGCCCCTAATGTTTCCAGTACTCACCTGGCCCCATATATAGTTATAATAATATTATTAACTATATTTCCTATGCTGTGATCTACTCTGTGACTGTTCTATAACTACCAATTTGTATATTTTAGTCCCTTCACTTTTTCACTCAGCCTCTCAATCCCCCTCTTCTCTGATAACTGTCAATCTATTCTCTGTATCTATGAATCTGTTTCTATTTCATTTGTTTGTATATTTTGGTTTTTACATTCCAGATATAAGTGAAATCATATGGTTTTTGTATCTCTCTGTGTGACTTATTTTACTTAGCATAATACCTTCTAGGCCCATCCATGCTTTTGTAAAAGGTAAGATTTCAGTCTTTTTTATGGCTGAGTAGTATTTCATTGTGTATATGTACCACAGCTTTTTTATCTACTCCTCTATTGATGGACACTTGATGCGGGAGGAGGATACATTGCTCCCATATCTTAGCAATTATACATAATGTTATGATGAGCATACGGGTGAATGTATTCTTTCAAATTCGTGCTTCAGGGCTTTTTTTTTTTTAAATATACCAAGAAATGGAATCACTGGGTCATAAGACAATTTTGTTTTTAATTTTTTGAGGAATTTCCACACTATTTTCTATAGTGGTTGCACCAATCTGTGTTCCCACCAACAGTTCACGAGGGTTCTCTTTTCTCTACCTCCTGGGCAACACTTGTTTGTTGATTTATTGATGATAGCCTTTCTGATAGGTGTGAAGTGATATCTCATGTGATTTTCATTTGCATTTCTCTAATGATTAGCAATATTAAGCAATTTTTCATATGTATGTCTTCTGTATGTCTTCTTTGGAGAAGAGTATATTCAGATCTTCTACCCATTTTTTAATTGGGTTGTTTGTTTTTCTGGTTTTGAGTTCTTTATAAATTTTGGGTATTAACCCTTATCAGAAGTATTATTGGTGAATATCTTCTCCCATTCAATAGGTTGTCTTTTTGTTTTGTTAATGGTTACCTTTGTTGTGCAAAACACTTGTTTATTTTTTCTTTTGTTTCCCTTGCCCAAGGAGATATATGCTGGCATAAAAACAGACATAATGATCAATGTAATAAAATAGAGAGCCTGGATATAAACCCATGTCTATATGGCCAATTAACATTTGACAAAGAAGTCAAAACATAGCATGGAGTAAAGACAGTATATTTAATAAAGTTTGCTGGAAAAATTGGACAGATACATGCAAAAAATGAAACTAGACTGCCTTCTTATACCATGTACAAGAATAAACTCAAAATGGGTCAAAGACTTAAATGTAAGACTCAAAACAGTAAAACCCTTAGAAGAAAATATAGGCAGTAAAATCTCTGACATTCTTCTTAGCAATTTTTTGAGAGTTTTTATCATGAGAGAATGTTGAATTTTATCAAATGCATTTTTGCATCTATTGCAATAATGCTTTTTTATCTTTTTCACTCTGTTAATGTAATATATCAGATTTATTAATTTGTATATATTGAATAATTCTTGCATTTTAGGAATAAATCCTAGTTGCTCATGGTGGGTGGTCCTTTTAATATTCTGTTGTATTCAGTTTAATATTTTGTTGAGGATTTTTACATCAGGGTTCATCAGGGATACTGCTCTGTAATTTCTCTGTGTGTGTGGTGTCCTTGTCTGGCTGTGGTATCAAGGTAAAGCTGACCTGGTAAAATGAGTTTTAGTATATGCTCCTCTTTTTTTTTTTTGCAGGAGTTTGAGAAGAATTGGTATTAATTGTTTAAATGTTTGGTAGAATTTACCAGTGAAGCCGTCTGGTCCTGGACTTCTCTTTGGAATGTGTTTTATTATTGATTCAATTTCCTTACTAGTAATTGGGGTGAAGAGACTTTTGGTTTATGTCCATTTTTTTCATGTTCTCTGAGCCGAGCTAGAGAATGTACAGAAGGTTGAAATACTCTTAATAGATATTCCTTGCATATAAGTGATAGAGCGCTCACACGGAGTTGCTGAGGACATTTAATATCTCTATATGTGTAGTAGCATATACCCTATGATGTAGGAAATGAAGGAACTATAATGATTTTGGAATACTTAAAAGCTATATATTTCAAAAAAATTCTCATTTTATCAAGGGGTGATATTGAATTTGGAGAAGGCACATTTATTTAGAAGTAAATGTGAAATACTGGGTATATTAAAAATATAATAGCTATCTCTATGAATTGTTTTTAAAATGGAAACACACTCAAAAGGCCAAAGTGGGACTCTTACAAAGAAATGTGGGGATGTTAGGGGATGAATAGACTAGCAGAATGACAGTGATGGGCCAGGGGAGTTGATGCCCAGCAGCTAGGATGACGGAATGATGCCTGAACCATGAAGGATTAAGCAGACATGGTACATCATGAGTACTAAGTCTAGATGGTATCTTTGTCTCATATCTGAACAATGCTGGTTCTAAGTGTGGGAAGTGATTCTGGGAAGTCATCTAGCCCAGACCTCTTCAAGTACAAAAAATGCTTTAAAATATATCACCCATTTGTTTGAACACTCCCATTAATAGAGATCTCTCTACCAAAAACACAGTCTTTCTTTTTGGAGAGAGCTGGTTATTTGAAACTTCTTCCTTGAATAGTTCTAAACTCTGTCTCTCATTCACGTTTCCAGTTCCATCCTGTGGACAAATTCAGAAGGAGCTCTGTTCTCTTGGAACAATAATGCCCCTCTTATAGTCTCTGTGTGTCCATTGGCTGGAGGGCACAGAGAGGGGTGGGGTCCTCATGTGTCCCGGCCTCTCCCCATTCCCAGCCTCAACTATGCTCACTAGAGTTGTTTCTGCCTATTGCCCAATGTCCCTGGAAGGATTCCCTGCCATTGGGAACCACTGTCCTATACTCTCAGTTTGTCAGCCTCCTTTTCCTCAAACATTCTTTTCCTTTACAGCAAAATGTTTTGAGTGTTATTTAATTATCTTTTTTCATTGCCTCTCCTAAAAGCCTCTCTTTATAATGAAGATAGCTTCTTTCTGTCTGTATTATTCTCTTATTAACCCCATCCAGTCTTTAAATAACATCAATGTATTATTGATTCCTTAGTAAGATATCCAACTGGGCTTATCATTTTAATTTTACACTCTGATCCAGCTGCTACTCATCTCAATTTGCAAATCTATCAGATGGTTTAAATGTTAACATGTTCCAAAATAAACGTCCAATTATTCTCTTCTCTAAATCTACTCTGTTATCTTTATCTCAGTTTTGAGGACACTAGCTTTCTATTTGTTAGTACTTCAAAATCTCACAGCCTTCTCTACTTCATCTTTTCTCACATTTCTTATTTATTGGGGAAAAAAAGAGTCTATCTTAAAGCCATACCTGAAATCTGGACCGTTTTTATCCACTTCCACCACTACCAACTGGGTCAAAGCCATTCTCCCCCCGCCCCCATTACTATGGTCTTCCAACCGGTATTCCTGCTTCCTCCCTTGCTCTGCCCCTCTACCTGTGCTCTACAATCTACGCAGGCACCAGACTGGTCCACATAAAGCTGTGTTAAACTGCTTGTGAAGTTCAGTCATGTCACGTCTCAGCTCAGAACCCTCCAGTGGCTTCTTATATCACCCAGAGTAAAATTGAAAGCCGCACAATGGCACAGAAGACTCTTATCTCCTGCTGCCATCCCCTCACTGTTTCTTTGCGGTCTCCTCACTGGTCCTGAAACACGATGGCATGTCCCTGCACTGAGGCTTTTGTATTCTCTTTTCCTTGGCTTATAATGCTCTTCCATAAATGTCCACATGGCTCCCGCCCAGAATCCATCCCAAGATTTGAATTAAAATCTCTTTTTATTGAAGCCTCTTTAAAGTTGTAATTTCTGCCATATCTGGCTCTTTCTACATTTATTCCCTCTTTAAATTTTCTCCTTAGTATTTCCTACCTTCTAATGTGCTAGGCAATTGACTGATTTGTTTGGCTTATTCTCTGTCTTCATTCACTGCAATTGTAATCTTCAAGGGGAGAGAAATATGTGCCTGTTTTATTCACTGCTGAATGGCCAGTTTCTAGAAAAGTAGTACTCCATATAGATACAGTGGCTGGCTAGAATCGCAGAATAATTTTCTCTTCTCGATGATTAATGTAGAAAAAATAATGAGCAGAGTCTTGCAATTTTCAGCTGGTGTATTTGATCTTGCTCTGTTATCTGTCTCAGCAGTAGGGTGACTGCATTCTTTTAAAGCTGTACTAAGTTAACCTTTAACCTCACACGATGACACTAACGGAACCCTGAGCTGTACAAGGTCTGTGCTCCTGGATTTCTCTGTGTGACACCAGTGAGCTCTGGGCCCATCCATGGCTGTGGGTGCTGGATTGCAGTGAGTAGATAAGGGAAACATTTTGCAGGATCATCGCTGAGGCAGGTAAAGTGTAGGCCTCTGACTTGGGCATTTTTTTTAATTTGCAAAAAAAATGTTAAATCTTGAGTAAATGAATAAAACATGATTATTATAATAAATTCCACTAGTTCCTAAAATATTAAAAAAGTAAAGGTCTGGCTAATACTGAAATATTAATACTTTGCTGACCATCCTTTCATGCATTTCCTTTCACCATATATACTACATATTAACTTAAATAAATGGGATCATATTAAAGTCTTTATTGTGGGTACATTTTTAATGCTTTTCTTTGCTCCTTTACATCCCCCTCTTCCCTGTGTCTCTCACACTCCCTGATAATAACATGGGCTGTACCTTGCATAGGCTTCCCCACATTTATGCAGTCAAGTACAAATATGATAATGTGCCACTTCTGGTTTTCTTTGTATTAATCTTTCTTGGACTTCTTTAGTCATCTTGATTTTTTAAATTAATGCTTTAAAAAATTATGTATAGGGTATTTTTGATGATTATTTCTTCAAATACGTTTTTATTTCTTTATGGCCTCTTCTTTTTGTCTATCTCTATTATGAATATATTAAACCACAATGTTTTCCAACACATAATTGAAGGATTTTGTTCTTCAATATTTTTTCCCCATTTTTTACTTTCAAAAATTTTTAAATTCCTGTCAAGGTCATTGATATTTCTTTCTGCACTTTCTAGCAGTGTTAAAAGTCAATCCAGAGATTTGTGGTTATTGCTTTGCTGGATACAGTACTTTTCAGTTCTAGAGTTTCCATTTGGTTCTTTTTCATGATTTTCATTTTGCTGACACATTTCTCTATCTCTTTATTTATTATGCTCATCTTTTTATTTAAATTCTGGAACAACAATGATTTTTACTACTTGTTCTCATATCATTGGGTAATATCTCCTTTTTCCCATAGCTAGTGAACTTTTCATTATATTTTGGTTGTTGTGAATATCACATGGAGACCTTTAAAGTTCCCCTGAGGAGTGATCATTGTTCTAGTAGGCATTTAACTGGTCCATTGGCTTAGAATGTTGCGGGCTTGGTGTTGCACATTGTTTGGGAGTTCTGTTTTGTATTTGTCCTCAGTCCTATGTGATACTCTCAGCCCTGGGATGTAGCCTTTACTCCTAAGTGTGATACTTCTGGGACTTCAACAGAAGCCTAGGGTGTTTCTAAGTACTTCTAATTTAGTGTGATTTAAACTTCAATCCGGTTTCTGCTTCAGAGTGCAGCAGCGACTGAACTGTCTCCTCTGTGTTGCCTTCAGCGGCTGCTTTCTGCCGGATTCACTGAAGCCTTTTCCCTGCATGTGTAGTTCCTGGCTCAGCCAAGGCATCGATCGAGTTTACATCCGGACTTCGGGTCTTGTCCCTCTTTGGTTCTATCAATTCCTGAATTTTCTTTTTTAATTTCCTGTTCCTATGGGAGGCTTGAACTGTGAACTGTGTTCCCTGATTTTTCAAATTAAAAAACTGTGGTTTTCTGCTTGGGTTTTAGATGCCACGTACCGAGTGACCTTAGTGCCATGAAATAAAAAGATGGTTAGCTTTCCGTGTCAGCTAGGCTTGGGTGTGGTAGTCAGTTTTTCAATCAAACGTTAATCTAAGGGTTATGATGTAGGTAATTTGTTGTTGTGGTTAAGATCTATAGTCACTTGAGTTTAAGTAAGAGTTTATCTTTTATAAGTAAAACTTATTCAATCAGTTGAAAAGCCTTAATAAGAAAACTTAGGTTTCCTTGAGGAAGATGAAATTCTATCTCAAGACTGTAGCATTGGTTCCTGCCTGAGAATCTCTAGTCTTCCAGCATGCCCTATGGATTTCAGATTTTCCAGGCCCCACAGAGGGGTGCATCAATGGGAACACATGTCTCTCTGTCCCTCTGTCTCTCTCCACACACACATGCATACACACATTTATATTTATTTACATGTTTATAAAAGGATATCTATCTATCATCTATCTATTATCTATCTATCTATCTATCTATATCAGCTATCTATCATGTGTTTTTCCTCTTTTAAAATAATCTGAAAATATTTTTCTATAATTATTCTCTTTTTTCATTTTTATACAGAATTTGACTGTATATTTATCCAGACTTGGTGTTTTTATTATGAAAAAATGAACTACTGTTAAGTTTTAAAAAACTGGTTATAGGTTTATGGGACAATTAATATTTTCTCTTTCTTCCTCAATCAGTGTTGGTAATCTATTTTTTTCTTAGAATTGGTATCTTTTCATCTATTTTTTCTTTGAATTGGTATATTATCACCTACTTTTTTTACAATTGGTGTCTTTTCATCTGTTTTTTTCTTAGAATTGGTATCTTCTCTTTATGCCTTACTTAGTGGCATAAAGTTTTTCATAACACTTACCTGTAATTGTTTAAGTATCTGCATATCCCTGATAGAGATAAGTAACATTTTATATATTTTATTTTTTGTTGTTGGGAGTTGTAGTGGTGGTTGTGGTGTTCTCCTTGTTTTTATCTTGTTATAAATTTGTCTTTTCTTAGACACTTTTTTGGCTTTGCTGATCTTCATTATCTTTTTTAAAAAAATAATTGAGGTATAATTGATGTATAACATTGTGTAAGTTTCAGGTGCACAACGTGTAGGTTTAATGCATTTATATTGACTATGTTCACAGCAGTAGCATTAGCTAAAACCTTTATCATACCACATACTCATCATTTCTTTTTTGTGTTGAGAATAGTTAAGATTTTGTCTCATACTAACTTTGAAGTTTATAATACAATGTTCTTGCCTATCATCGCTACATTGTTCATTAGATCTTCAGAAATTATTTATCTACTAGTGGTAAGTTTATACAGTTAAACAGCACCTCCCAAATTTCCCTACTCCCCAGACCCTGGTAACCACCATTTTACTCTCTTTTTTTTAAGTTTAGTGTTTTTATCAATTCTACATATAAGTGATATTATAAATTATTTGTATTTCTCTGTCTGACCTACCTCATTTAGCGTAATGTCTTCAAGGTCCAGCCATGTTGTCACAAATGGCAGGATTTCCTTTTTTCTGACAGCTGAATAACCTTCCATTGTGTGTGTATGTACACGTAGGTGTATGCATATATAATATTATAACCTCATGTATACATTAATCCATTGACAGATACCTAGGTTGTTTCCATATTTTGGCTGTTGTAAACAATGGTGCAATTAACATGGGTACGCAGATACTTTGAGATACTAACTTTAATTCTTTCAGATATATACCCAAGAGTTGGATTGCTGGACCATAGGATAGTTCAACTTTTAATTTTCTTTCTTTTTCTCTTTCTTTCTTCCTTCCTCCCTCCCTCCCTCCCTCCCTCCCTCCCTCCCTCCCTCCCTTCCTTCCTTCCTTCCTTCCTTCCTTCCTTCCTTCCTTCCTTCCTTCTTTCTTTCGAAATGACATACTATTTATCATAATGGCTATACCAATTCTCTGTTATCTTTTTTAAAACTTTCAATAATGGTTGCTTTTAAGTTATTGTGCCCTTACTTTGACTTGCATCATATTTATTTTGATGTTCCTTTTAAAAACTTATTAGTGCTTATTTTATTTTTTCCACCTTCATTCTTTTCTAGTACAAATATTTAAGGTCAGGGATTTACTTTAAGTGTTCCTTTAGTTCTCTCCTACAAGTTCTGGTAGGCACTACTCTTGTTGTCCTTATCTTATGTATGAATTCGTAGTAAATCTCCTCTGACCTTTCAGTCATTTAGAAATGTTTTGTCTTTCTCTGTCTGACTTATTTCCATTTATGTTGTTGCAGGTGGCAAAATTTCCACATGATCTTATTTATATATGGAAGCCAAAAAACCAAATAAACAAGCAAAACAGAATCAATTCATAGATATGGAGAACATTTTGATGGTTGCTAGATTGGAAGAGTTGGGGAATTGGTGCAAAAGGGGAAGAGATTAAGATGTGCAAATTTCCGGTTATAAAAAGTCACAGGGATGCACAGTACAGCATGAAGAACATAGTCCAATAACATTGTAATAACTATATATGGTGTCAGATGGGTACTAGACATATCAAGGAGATCACTTTATAAGTTCAATAAATGTCTAATCACCATGTCATATATACAATATTATACAAGTGTAATGTTGTATGTCAGCTATAATTTAAAAATTATTACAAGAGAAATGGTTTAAGGGGGTGGAAATGGGATGGAGGTAGGGAGGGCTGGGGTATTGGGCTGGGGTGGGCAGAAAAGGCAGAAAACTGTACCTGAACAACAATTTAAAAAAAAGAGAGAGAGAGAGAAATGGTTTATAATTTCAAAAATTAGTTTTAAAAGTTTTTTTCTTTTCCTTAATAATTTCTGTTAAGTGACATTTTAGTCAAAGAAAAATAACTTTAGTATGTTACCACTTCCTTGAAGTTTTCTGAGACTTGCTTTAGTGCCTAGTGTGTTGTAAATTGCCACGTGCCCCATGTGACTTTGAATGAAATGTGCTTCTCCAAATTATTGTTGGATTTCAGAGGGCAGCCGACAATAGTACACCTGCGTTCTTCACAAGAGTTCTGGTAGCGGTCCATAAGAAAAACACAAACTGACATATGGAATCTGAACGATCACTTTGATTACTGATCGTGCTGATGTTAGAGAATATGGCTTATAACCATGGGAAAGGAAGTATTTTAACACAAAAGCTCGGATTTAGGCAGAGTTATCCATCTGGACACAGGGAGTGGTGGGCTCATGTGGCCCTCTCTGATAACAGGAGCGGCCATTGTGGTCAAATTACGGCCTAGAGTAACAGAGCAAACTGGGTGCTCCCTGCTGGGAGCTTGGTGTTAAGAGAGAGAGCAGAGGAAGAGTCCAGTGTCTGTATCATATTTTCCCTTCTGCATTCAACAGTCAGATTGGTCCCTTGGAGAAGAGTGTGTGAGGACTGGAGAGAAGTCCAAAGTGTTATTGCAGTGGAATCCCCACCACATGAAGCGGCCTATCAGGAGAGTTCTCTTCACATTATTTTCTGTAAGTTTATCACATCAGACTTGTTCATTGCATTGTTCAAGTTCTTTACATCCTGATTTTGTGACAGTTCAGCCTAATCTGTAAAAGGTTTGTATACATTAGCTAACATTTTTCAAGTTTTGTATGTACTGTATGACATAGTGCTAAAAAAGTTTAATTTTTATTTTATAGGTTTTTGCCTTTCATAAGTTAAATCTCTGACTTATTTTCTGAAATAGTGTTTGTTGTATTTTTAATTAAAAGCACTCCTACATTCCTTTTATTTTTAGTTTTCTTAAATAAATAAATCATTTAATGTTACATATTTTCTTCTAAGTATGGTTGTGAACCTTCCCTCATATTTTTGTATTTTTTTCCATTTTTGTTTGGTCTTAGCATTGTTTAAAGGGGAAATAAAGTGAAAATAAACACCATGCCTGGTCTCTAAGAAACAGCTGTTTAAGAACTTACCCCATCTAGGGAAAAGGGGGAATGGAAAAAAGTAGTGTTTATTCTGAATGAGCATGCACCCAAGGCAGAAATTTTCGGGGAGTTCTCAATCAGAATATTCATCAGCTTTCCAGTAATTTCTAGTCCTGGAAATATAAGTTCAGAAGAGTAAAATGGCAGTTATGTTTAAAAAGGTCATAGGGCCTGCTTGGCAAATGGCACCATATTAGCAAATAACACTGGCTTTATCCTTCACCGAAGTTTGGAGCTACAAAGTGGGATTGAGAAGTACATCTGGCAGCAGAAACTTGAAACTGTGTGTTAGAACTGGGAAAGAATGTGCCTGACCATGCCACCCAGATTCAGAAACAGCAGTCACTGAG
>CM052546.1:44120359-44219479 GCA_028533065.1 Trachops cirrhosus | reverse complement strand
TAGGGGTGTTGGAAAGGGGAGGGAGGAGGGGAGGAATGGGTGGGTGGGCTGGAAAGGGAATAAAGGATAGAAACTGTACTGAATAAACTAAACTAAAATAAAAAAAAAAAAAAGAAACAGCTGTTTAAGTGACAATGAAGGATTGAAGAGTTATTTGTGAAGAGAAACCTCATTCTATTCATCGATGACAGCAGGAAGAATTTTTGGTAGAGTGTAGGTTGTTGGTGTCAGCATGAACCACTGATTTTTGTTTTATTTTGTTTTTGCTCCCAGTTGACTTGACTACATTCTTCTGGACTCCTCCTTAGGTCAATTTTCAGATTCTTATTTCCCGCATAATAATGCAATTCTGTACCTCTCACAGCTCACCACCCCTTCCCACCTCTTTCTCCAAGCACAGTGCTAACAGAGAATACAACGTTCACATGGAATATCATTTCTATGGAAGTGGCTTTCTTTTCGTACACCATTCTGTCACTAGGAATGCTTTGTCCATTTGGCAAGCAAAGAGAAAGGAGGGGTGGCTCTATCAATTTCTGATCCTAGGGAAAAAGGATTGTCAGCTGGGGGAGGATGGAGGGGCAAGGAGACAAGAGGCCTTCTCTAAGAAAGTCATGGTATAAAGTGAATTGTCCACTCTGGGTCACTTCTGATGACTTGTAACAACATATGACCCCTGAGTAAGTGGGTGACAACATTTTCAGTTAGTCAGGCTGGAGTGATGACATCTTGTCCCCTTGGTCTTCCAGGTCAGGCCACATGTTCTCAGCAGGAAAACGAAACATTGCCTGTTTCTCCACATGGATCTTCGGGGCACAGGAAACTGGTACCTCATCAACCCCCAGCAGATCCTGGGTAACTGATTTTATATCTGACCTGAATTGCCTGCAAGTTACACAACAATCTCATTATTGCCATATTAAGTTTTAAACATTTTAAAATCACTTACTGCTTTTCTGATTATTTCCATTATGTAAAACTAAAACCCCAGAAAATTCTATTTAAAAAAAACCTAAGAAGACTCTGAAGGGTGGAAAGAAGAATGCTCATGTGCTAGGGCCTTGGGGCTTGAGGGAGGATAGGTGGTAGAGTCCCGGATTTTCCTTTCACCTCTTATATCCCAGACCTGTCGCTGGAGAAACCAGCCACACAGAAATGCCCATATGCACAGAAAATTAAGCCCCAACAAACACCTCCTTTTTCTACCTAGTATATAGAAAGGGAAGCCCATCAAGATATAAAACTTTTAGATAGTTACTTTTCCACTGCAGCCAAACTCCACAGAAAAAACTGTGGCCCACCCCTATCCCTACTAGAAAAGGCCAAGGATAGGGGGCCTAAACTCCCATCTTTGAAAGGCTCTAATGCGGCACCTCAATATCCCTTCTGGAGCTATGTGACAGAAGATGGAGTAGAGTGATGAAACTTCCACACGCACTGGCTGGTGCTAAGGCATCCCCCTCATAGTGTTGATGGAGACCATGAGGGGGGCCTGGACTTCACCCCCATGATGGAAACATGGTGCTCGTCCCTCTTCTCACTGCGGTGGCTCAGGGAGGCCTAGTAAACAGTCAGAGCTTTTTTCATCGCTCCCAGGCAAAGAGTTCACTACCATTGTAGGATCACATGACACCAATGGACACCACATGAGGAGCGTGAACTCCACCCTCTCCCAGCAGTAATGGGAAGGTCCCCAGCCTCAAGTATGAAAGAAGGTCCAGTGGGGAGCCTGGACCCCTACCTCCAACTGGCAGTCACAAGCGGGGGCACCCCTTTGTTACTGGAGCAATATGAGAGAAAATCAGGTAAGGTAGGAGGTTTCAATAAGGTCCATTTTTGTAACAGAATGTAAATATGTCTACATTTCAGTTAAAAAAATCCCTTGTCATACTAAGAACTGGGAAGAGCTCAAAGTGGATTTTAAAAAAAAGCAACACAAAAGTAATGGACTTGTTAGCACAGTCTGACAAAGATTTTAGAGTAGTTCTACTATAAATGCTTCAGTGAGCAATTGTGAACATGCCTGAAACAAGTGAGAATGTACAAACTTAACAAAAATGGAAAGTCACAGCAAATAAATAGAAGATATAAAGAAGAACCAAAAGGAAACTTTAGAACTGAAAATTATAATAACCCAAATAAAAAGCTCAGTGAATGGCATAATGGAGGTAACAGAAGATAAAATTAGTGAACTTTAAGGTAGAATAATAAAATCATCCAGTTTGAACAACAGAGAGAAAATAGATTTTTCTCTCTATTGAGTGTTCTAAGTAAACAGAACACTCAGGGATATGTAGGACTATAAAAAAAAAATCTAAGCTTTATGTCATTGGATTTCCAGAAAGAAAAGATAAGAAAACAGGATTTAAAAAGTAACTCAACAAAATAATGGCTGAAAACTTGGCAAGAAATATAAACATACCAATTTGAGAAGCTGAGTGAATCCCCAAGAAATCTATGCCAAGACACATCATAATTAGAAAACTGAAGTCCCAGAAGAAAACCTTTGAAAGCAGTTACAGAAAAATGACACTTTAGCTACAGGGAAAACTGCTTCAAATGGCAGTGGATTTTGTATCAAGAATGATGCAGTACAGAAAAAGTGGCATAATATTTTTAAATGATAAAAGAAAAGAATTATCTACCAGCTTCTCATATTAAGCAAACACAAAACAAAAAAATAAAACACTAGACCTATGTACTAACATAGCAATAATTACATTAAATCATGAGAAGATCTAAATCCACAAATTAAAAAAGCAGAGATTGGCAGAGTGGATTAAAAAGAACATGATCCAACTACTGTCTACGAGAAACACATTCTATATGCAGGTTAAAAATAAAAGAATGAGAATCATCAACTCACACAAACATCCGCCACAGAAAAACAAGAGTGGATATATTGACATCAGATATGGCAGACAACACAGCACAGGAGATTATCAGAGACAAAGCGGGACACTGTGTAATGATGGAAGAGGAGGTAAGTACCCAATATTTATGTACCACACAATGGAGCTGCAAAATATGTGGAATAAAAATGGTTTCAGCTAAAGGGAGAAATAGCCATAGTTGGAGGCTTTAACCTTTTTCTCAACAATTAATAGACTAGACAGAAAACGAGTAAAGATATGGAAAAACTGGTATCCACTATCGACAAACAGGATCTAAGTAACACTTATAAAACATTTTGCATAACAAAAGCACATACAGTTTTTTTCCATGTGTCCATGGAACATGCACCAAGATAAACAATATCCTGGGGCATAAAATATCTTAAAAATATTGAAATCACCTAGATGTGTTCTCTGACTACAAGGGAATAAAACTAGAAATTAAAAACAGAAAGATAACAAGAAAATCTCCACTTGGAAATGCAGCAGTGTACTTGAAACTCATCTATGGATCAAAAAGAACACCTCAGGAGAAATTGAAACAGACATTGAACTGGATGAGTATGAAAATAAAACATACCAAAGTTTGTGGAATACAACTAAAGCATTGCTGAGAGGAAAATTTATTATTAGGGAAGGGCACTAACTTTATACTTTACAGAAGAATAAAAGTATCAAATCCATACTATAAGCTCTAACCCCAAGAACCGAGAAAAAGAGTAAAAGAAACCCAAAGCAAAGGGAAGGAAGGAAATAATAAAGGTAAGAGGAGATAACTAGGAAATTCAAACAGAAAAACAATAGAGAAAACCAATGAAATACAGAACCTTTTTTGAAAAGATTTAAAAAAATTATCAAACCTCTAACAAGACTGACAAAGTAACAAACTATAGAAATGATCCCTGAAAGTATAGTCTTAAGACTGACAAAGTAAAAAAGAGAAAAGACAAATGATTACTATCAGAAATAAAACATGGATATTATTACATACTCTGCAGATACCAAAAGAGAAATAAGGGAATGATACAAAAACTCTACACACATAAATGTGACAACTTTATTGAAATGGATAATTTCCTAAACACAAATTACCATAATTCACCCAATATGAAATCAATAATTTGAGTAGTCTTATAACTGAAAGGGAAATTGAGTTTATAATTTAAAAATACCCCCAAAGAAATCTCCAGGCCCAGATTATTTTATTGGATAATTCCATAAAACATCTAAATAAAAGTCAATACCAATCTACATGGTATCTTTGAAAATAAAAACAGGGGACACTTACCAGTTCATTTCACGAATCAAGTATTACTCTGATATAAAACCAGACGAATGCAGTACAAAAAACAGCAACCAATGTCTGTCATAAATGCCAATACAAAAATTCTCAGTAAATATTCACAAATAAAATTCAGCAATATATAAAAAGACTTGCATAACATGACCAACAGGAATTTATTCTGGAAATACGACCTGCTTTGATATTTGAAATCAGTGTAATCTTTCTACCATTTTGGAAAATTTAAGAAAAATCAATAAGGATAGTAATAGAAACAGAAAAGCATTTGAAAAAATTCAATATCCATTCACAATAAAAATTCTCAGAAAAATGAGAATAAAGGGGAACTTAATTTGATAAAAAGCATCTACAAGTAAAACCCTACAACTAACACTGCGTGTAGTGGTGGAAACCTGATGCTTTCTCCCGAAGATCAGGAAGAAGCCAGAGATGTCTGCTCTCATCGCTCTTATTCAACACAGTGTGAGACATTCTGGCCAGAGCAATAAGGTAAAAAGAAAGAAAAAAAAGAAAGAAAAGACGCACAGATGATAAAAGAAAAAATAGAACTGTTTCTATGTACCGATATGATTGTCTACATAGAAGATACTAAGAAATATTGAAAAAAAAGGAACTCCCAGTAGTACAAAAATCAATTGTCATTTTGGTATATGGGAATTAATCAAATCATACAGTATTATTTATAGTTGCTCAAAAAAATGAAATGCTTACATGTAAGTTTTAAAAAAACGTGTGGTGTGGTGATTCTAGGGGGAGGGGGTACAAGGGGACTAAATGGTAATGGGAAAAATATAATAAAGATTAAATAATAAAATAAGATAAACAAGTGTGGGACTTGAGTGGCAAACTACACAACACTGGAGACAATAAAAAGAGATCTACACAAATGGAGAGATACACCGTGTTCACGGATGGAAGACTCAACACGGTAAAAATGAGAATTCTTTTCAAACTGACACACAGGTTTAATACTTCTATAAATACCCTAGCAAGCATTTTTATGGGTGTAGATATTAGTATTCTAGAATTGATAGAAAAGACAAAGAACTCTAACAGCTACAACAATTCTGAAAAAGAATAAAATAGGTAAAGTTAAATACATGGGCAAGTGTAGAAAACACTATTGTTGTGATTTTGTTTGGGACTCCACTTTTTTATTTTTACAGGATTTGAAAGAGAAGCACATAAACATAATTACATATCTCTGTTATCGGGCACACAGTGCCCAAAGGCAACATTTGTGACATCAGTAGCACCGAGGGGGATGATGCCTTCCAGGAAGAGTTTCCACAGGTGACTGAAGGAGATATCAATTCAGAACAGGTAGTTATAGCCTTTGTCTGTTATATTTAAACCTCATGGTAGCTACAGAAAAAAATTTGTAGCATGTATACAATATATACACCCTACCAAAAAATTAGCTCAAAATGGACTAAAGACATAATGTAGGAGCTAAAACTATAAAACTCTCAGAAGAAAACACAGGGAAAGTTTCATGACATTGGATTTCATGAGGATTTTTTGAATATGGCACCAAAGACATGGAATTAAAGACAAAAACAGATGACTTAGACTTAATAAAAATGTAAAACTTTTGAACATTAATCTCTATTAAGAGATCGAAAAGGCAACCCACAGGATGAGAGAAAATATTTGCAAATTACACATATGATAAAGAATTTACACCAGAATATATAAAGAACTCCTACAGCTCAACAACAAAAATAAGAACAAAACCAAATGACCCAATTAAGAAATGGGCCAGTGTCTTGAATAGACATTTCTCTAAAGAAGATATACAAATTCCCAATAAGTACATGAAATGATGCTCAACATCACAAGTCATTAGGGAAATGAAAGTCAAACCACAGTGAAATAATACTTTATACCCATTAGGATGGTTATTATCAAAACAAAAACCATAAAAACAACAGTGAAAAATAATGTGTTAGTGAGAATGTGGAGAAATTAGAAAATGTGTGCATTCCTGGTGGGCATGTAATGTGTTGCAGCCACTGTGAGGAATGATATGGCAGTTTCTAAAAAAAATTACACAGCATTACCATGTGATCCAGGAATCCCACTTTCAGGTATACACCCAAAGGAGTTGAAAGCAAGTACTTCTACACCAATCTTCATAGCATTTGAAACAATAGCCAAAGGGTAGAAACCGTCTGAATGTCCCTTAATATATGAATAAACAAAATATGATATATTCATATAATGAATATATATTAATATTTTGGAATATTATTTAACCTTAAAAGAAGAATGAAATGCTGACAGATGCTACAACATGGAAAAACCTTGAAAACATTATGCTAAATGAAATATGCCAGACACAAAAGGGCAAAAATTATATGATTCTACTCTTATGGGGTATCTGGAGGAGTCGAATTTACAGAGACAGAAGTTCAGCAGAGGTTACCAGGTGCAGGGAGGAGAGAGGAATGGGAGTTATCTTTCAATGGGGACAGAGTTTCAGTTTGGGATGGCAAAAAGTTCTGGAAATGGATAGTGGTGATGGCTTCACAACTTTGTGAGTGTACTTAATTCCACACAATTGTACAGTTAAAGATGCTTAAAATGGTAAATTTTATGTTACATATATTTTTCCCCAATTAAAAAAAGCAAAAAAAAATTAAAAACCCCTCACTCTCAGTTATCCTCCTGGGCACACTCTGCCAGTTCTTCCTGGAAGGACCCTTGCACAGCCTGGTGCCCGGCCGCAGTGTTGGCTGCATTGCCTCCCTCTCTAGCCCCAAGGTTGAAGAGGGCGGCCTTTCTCTGTCTTGTTCACTGTCGCTCTCCGGACCTGTTGTGCTGTCTGGCCACCAGCAGGTGCTCAAATGTTTCTAGGACGCACTAACAAGTTTCGCAGATGTATAAAATGATAGAAATCCCAAGTCTTCTGACTCTAAATCGAGTCCGTTTTTTTTTATTGGGAAAACTGAATATTTTCTAACACCCTCTCTATTAGTACTTCCAGCATTGAAGCCACATCTGAATATAGGTATGGTTGGTAATTTTGTCTTTCCATGAAATAGTTTTTTGCTTTAAGTTTTAATGGTGAATTACACTACAACTTTTGAAGGTTTGGGGTTTTTTTGTATACCTCACATCAACTTTCCCTCATAATCTATAAGATTATTTATAGAAATATTAAGGCCAGGTTTCCCAGGCAAAAAATTAAATTGACAAATCTGTAGCAATACTTCTTATGAATAAACCAGAGATTTCATCACTGACTACTATAATTTTTTCTGGAATGTTTTCTTTTCTTTCTCTTCCTCCCTCCCTCCCTCCTTCCTTTCTTCCTTTCCTTCCAACAATCCAGAGAATTTCCAAGTGACAATGTACTCAAAACCTAGGTAAGCTCAATACCAAAAACATGGGGATATTTCCAAATGCAGTATTTGTAAACATTTGGCTATTTTTGGTATTTGAGGAGCTGTAAAAGGGAAATAGCTGAGAATCACAAGAATTCTGGTTGGGTTCCAGGAAGGGAGGGGTGGAAGGCCTGAGTTGTGCAGGTTATTAGTCGAGTGAACACTGAATGCGGTGGGCTAGCACAGCGCGCTAATCACCTTTGGTGCTATGGCGGGTCTGTGCCCAGAAGAGGGCGCTGTTGGTCTGTGTGAAGCCTTCCAGGTTTCCCCAGCATCCTTGGATCGTTGCGGTTTTATTTTTACTTTTGATCATCGCAGTTTTAAATTCTGGCCATTACTTTTAAAACCCAGCTTTGGTGACCATAACCTTAGTAAAACCTCATGACCTGAGGTTTGGGCAATGGTTCAAAGTTTATTGGGAAATACGGTATTGACTTTCTCAAGACAGAAAGAGCTCTTTCTCGTTGGCACCAAAGACAGGGACTGAAACTCAAATTAACAAGAAAGCTTTCAAGGCAAACAGGCCCATGTATTCTCACAGACCCAACTTCCTGTTTGCTTTGAGCACTTGGCTTTGAAATCAGACCTATTTTCTTTAGGTTGTAAAGAAATATGGTACCACCTAAGTCCTGTTTAAGTACAGCTTGTCTCAGAGAAATGTGCTTCCCAGGCTAAATTAGCTGAGCGTGTGAGGAGATGACAGCCACGAAAGACAGGGGAGTAATACATTTTTCACTTGACAGCAAGCGAACGGACATCTCTGTAGCTCAGGCAGAACCCTGGGAAATGCTGGGCAGTCATGACTGCTAAAGCCTTCGGGATTCCTGCCAAGGGGCCAGGCGCGCCTGCTCCGGGCCATAATGACAACTTCATAGGCTTCGCGGAGAGTGACAGATCGCCTGATGCTGACGGCTTTACACTGTGTGTGCTCGAAGGCACCGGTCAGCCACCACTCCGCACTTCTGCAGCCGTCTGCAGCTCCAGAGGGTTTGGAAGACGCCTCCACACTTTCACCGACAGTGCTCAGTTATCTGTGTGAGTGCAAAGAATGTCTGCGGTCTCCCATCACAGGCAGGTGCTGAGGGCATTAAATCATTAATTTCCTGCTTTAAAAGGTCAAGTCTGGCCCTGGCTGGTGTAGCTTAGTGGATTAAGTGCGGGCCTGTGAACCAAGAGATCATGGTTCGATTCCCAGTCAGGGCACATGCCTGGGTTGCAGGCCAGTTCCCAGCAGGGAATGCACAGGAAGCAACCATACATTGATATTTCTCTCTCTCTCTCCTTCCCTTCCCCTCTGAAGATAAATAAATAAAATCTTAAAAAAAAAGGTCAAGTCTGTTATTAATAGTGGGGTAAGAAGAGAAAACGAGCATTTACTGAGCAGCTGGGATGTGCCAGGCGCTTTTCCTCCTTCAGCACGTACAGCTTTGCTGCATCAGGGATGCTGGCTGCTCTTTCACGGTGTGGTAAACGTAAGAGAGTTTCAGGACCCCATCTGGGGTCACAGGGTTAGAGCTAGGGTGGAACCCCAGTCTGTCTGCCTCATCCTTTCCACACAGCAACATGGGACTCTGTGGGGCGGAAAGAGGTCAAACCTTGCTGTGTGTGTTACTCAGTCTCCTTCCTGGGTAGGTGCAGATTGTCTGTGGGAGACGGAAGGGAAGTTGTTTTAGGCAAAAGTGGCCCATGGAAGTGTGTGCATTAGCACCATAGCTTCTTTCTAGGTATCAAGGGAGCAGCCTGAAACCCCAAATTGCTTCCCCCGAGGAAGGTGCAGGCCACGTCCACGTTATCTGAGAGCCATGTAAAGCAGAGCCCCGGGCGGTTAGGCTCCTGGGGCCAACCTCTAAAATCTCTGTGCCCCATGCAGAGAACTCTGAGGCTTCTGGGAAAAAAAAACTTTCTCCCGAAGAGTTTGTTTGTGGCTTTATTAAAACCTCTAGGAAGGAGTGCATCTTGGGAAAAATAAGAAATCACTGGACCCAGTGAGCGAAATGTGCGGCACTCAGATGTGTCTGTGACCGGCTTTCCCACTGTGGATGCTGAGGGCTTGCTGTGATGAGAGCCACGGTGCTGAGGATGATGATGATGACGGCCATGAGGCAGAGCGGCTGGCGGAATGATGCACACACGCGGTAGATGGGGATTTGGCCTGTGTGGAAGCAGGATGAGCTCCCTGAGAGGAATGAAGCGGGAACTGAAGAAAGCTAGGCAGGTATGTGGCAGAGTCAGAGCCTGGGGATGGGTAAGCGACAGCAGGAAGCTTGAGGTTTGCCCCCAGGTGACTGGGGGTTAGTTGTTCATTATTCCTAAAGGCCTGACCATAGAGCTCTGCTGCCTGCACTCCCCAGTCGTGGTGGGGGGCAGCTTACTGAGTCCCTGCCCTTTGCACAGGGAGAAGGTTAAAGTGTTTCCTCTGACACAGCGCAGTCGAAGGCCCAGGATGACCTGGGACTGGCTCCCTGGGAGCATTCCTGTCTTGGCTCAGCTCTTCTCCTGGCTTGGAAAGTTCTTCTCTGTCTTGCACAGCTGGTGAAGTCCCACTTACTTTTTTAGACCTAGTTGCTACACCTCTTTTCACTCTTTCTCCCTGTAGTCAGACACTGGCACCCCAAACCTGTTGACAGGTCAGAGCTGAGTTTATTGCGTGCTGTGGTGAGAAAGGGCCCTGTGTTGACGGGCTTCTCACAGGGTCAGGGTGGGTGGTAGGGCAAAGCCAGGATACTGAGGAGGTTTGGAAGTCTCCTTTAGGTGGGCCTTGAAATGCAAGAGCTTGATTAGGGTTAGAGAAAGGTCATGATGTGAGTTTACAATCAGTAAACACCAGGGGGGTGAGTTTCGAGGACAAGATCAGAAGTGACTTGGTTCATAAACAATCAGTTTGATGTTATTTATTGAAAAGTTGATCAATTTTAAGTGGATTTGCAAAAATGTTCAGTTATTTGCAAAATTTGCCTTACTGGGCAAGGTTCTTTTAGAAAAGCCGTCAGGTTGGCAAGGACAGCAGAGGAATCAAGTTGTTCGGGGGTGACAGGTGTGGGCACAAGTTTCCATTCTCACTGTTTGTAGAAAAAGTTTCTCATGTCGTGGTGAACATGGCTGTGTTTTCTGATTTCATCACAGGCCTCACCGTGGTGGATGCCGATGTGACTCTCTGCTTGTCCCCACGTGTGAGCCTCTCATGGTCTGCGTCGAGCTCCCAGACAATCAAACACACACACACACGTCGAAAACATCCACGTGTGGCCCTTGCACCAGTAACAAGCTGTGTTACAGTTTACAGAGAATGTCTTTGGTACATGTGCAATCGCATTCCTCCAGCCTCTTCCCTCCTCCTGCACGACCTCCTACACTCAGAGAACCTGGGAGAGGAATGTGATCGATTTGCAGACTGGAAGAAATATGAAACTAAACCTTCATCTTGTCTTTAATCATAAGCATCGATAAACGTTTCTGAGGTGGGGGGAAGGTCAAAATCAGCATTAAAAATGTGATGTAACTTAGATAACATGGCATGAGATGTTGGGAGCCTGCCTTTTTCTTCCGAATCAGTGCATGAATTTAAAGCCAGGTTACCTTTGTGGCTACAATATAATGGTGCCTTCATTTTCTTGCTTAATCTTCCAGAATCAATCAGAATTCAGCATCTGAGCTTTGCCACAGTAATTGCCTGGGAAGGAGCTCAGCCAAACTAATATGGGTCGTCACTTCATGAGTTTTCTACCTGGCTCAGAGCAGTCACCAGGAGGGAGGCTCGATTGGGACTCAGAGGCCCCGCTTTGTTTTCTATTGCTGTATTTGGACAGCACCTGGGAAGCATCTTCCGGCTGCTTCTCACCTACCCAGGACTCCATGGAGCAGCGTGGTCTGCAGTTTTTCTACTAGAGCCGTCAGTGAGAGGATAAATGAAGGTGAGGAGTAGGGAGCTGAAATGACAGGGTTACAGTAGTGCCAGATAATAAGAATGCCAATAATGCACCATGATAGATTCGCATTTGCATAACAGCCTTGCCAATAAAAGCTCTTCCTATTCTCACTGAAAAAATTAAGAGACAACAATCAATTCACTAATCCTGCCAGTTACTTGTCTGGGTGTCTTCTCTCCATAGGGGATCTAGCTGACCAAATAGCAGGGGCATCTTTCAGGGGTGCAGAGTCCTGAGACAGGGAGGAAGGACACAGGGGGTGCAGTCCACACCAGCCCATTGCTGGTCAGAGGGGCAGCTCTAGTCTGAAGACAATGTCCACTGAGCAAAAAGGGAGACCCTCGAACTTAGTAGGGGACGGTGAAAATTCAGAAAAGGGCAAAGAGGGGTGGGTAGTACTGAGTTCGAAGTGAAAATAATAACTAACAGTTCCTGAGCCCTCAAATTATTTGTCTCACAACAGGACATCACGCAGAATTGAAAGGGAAGGGATAAGGCCTACACGACAGCCCGAAGGGATCTGTCTCACCGAACTTTAGGAGGCAAAAAACAAGTCCCATTGATGTCACAGGATACTCTTTTTATAAAGTTTAAAAACAACTAAAACTAAACATATTATTGACAGAGTATATAGTTTATAAGAAAAATATATTTTCATATAAAAAGAAGCTGAGAAGTGACCCATGCATCGTTTGGGATGGTGGTTATGGAGAGAAGGAGGGAGAGGCGTCGGGGGGATCTCATTGGTTGATGGGTTACTGGAAGTTCATGACATTATAAGCAAGGGGACAAAATAAAAGAGACCGCTGCTCAGACAAGCGATGGAAGTGAGTCACGGACCAAGGATGATCACTAATTCCAACCCCGAAACCTGAGGCGATGTGCCACGTTGTGCGCATGCACATGGACGCCCGTCCGAAGGCGCACAGTGGACAGCTGGACACCGCAGGTCAGCACCGGGGTGCTCACCGTGGGCCATGGGCAGACACTGGGCTCCGAGTTTTGCACGCTATCTCGTTTAATCCTTATGACCACTTTATGAGGTGGAGAACATTATAAACCTCGTTTTACATGAGGATTAAAGGGAAACAGCAAAAGCCTCCCCCAAATATGCCACTTGGCATATCGATTATTTTGAATTAAAGTTATTTAAGAAACAGTCAGTGCAAGGAGGACACTCTGACCCTTCTTCATCCCCTGAAAGCAGGAAATAAATTTCTCCTGGGAAAGGTGCCCTCCCTGTGCCAGGAGATAAAGAGACATCCTTATCGCCAGAGATAGAGGATTCAGAGCTGAGGAGGCTACATGCGTAAACCTTGTTACTTCCTCACTAATTTACTACTCCAAACCCAAACCCCTTTGTCTTGTCAATTCTTCACAAATTGATCCTTTTTTTTTTTTTGGTCTAAAGGGCAAAAAGGCTGCCTATTTTGGTCACTTCTTTGAGTCTCATTTTTCTATGGGCTCCTGTACATACAAAATTATATCTGTTTTTCTACTGTTCATCAAGCCAGCCTACGAACCTAGAGGGGAGGAAGGGAAATGTTCCATTCCCCTTCAGGGTATTGGGCACAGAAAGGTCAAATCACTTGCCCAGGGTCATACAAAGATCAGACGGTAAAGCTAGGACTTGAGCTAAGCCCAGTAGCCAAGCTCTATCCATCGAACATTTGAGCTCATTTTCTGCTTGTGCCTTCCCACCCCCACTTCGGTCATTACCTGCCGTCTCAGGAGCCAGTATGTCATCCGGCACTGGTCAGTCAGCACAAACACACGGCCAGCGTCTCCGTTAGGGCGATGCCGCCAACCTGTGTTCCGTGCCCGGCGGAGTTGTGAGGCGCAGTCTTTGCACACCAGTGACCACTGGTAGACGGGATGCGAGCACCCTGCCGACAGGAGGTCTGGCCGTGTCTAGTTGCTGTTCTAAGAAGCAGTCTGAGGTCGAGAGCTTGGAAAGGAGTGGGAAGTGCTAAGCTAACCAGACCTCACCTTCCAGAATTCAGACTGTGGAGTACGGAGAACATTGGCCCGCTGCTAGAGGATGGGAAACACGCAGGAAGAAGAGAGCCGCGGTGAGAAAACTGCCAGGCCCTGGGACACTCCAAGGGGGGTGGAGCCCTCTGCGCAGGAACACGGAACAAACTGTAACCTGTGCTTCTTAGACACGTGTGCGCCCTGCTCTTGCCCATATTAGTCGTCCCAGGGAGCACAGCAGAAGGCCGTGTAGGAGTAATTATGGATGAGATATGGTAAATTCCCTTTTTTTACAATGTGCGCAAAAATGGTTGTAAGTGCACTTGCTTTTCTCATATGAGAGATTTCCTCTTAGCAGCCCTTTCCTGGGACCTGACTTAGAGGCCAGAAGCGGGGCCTCCAGAGAGCCCAAGGAAGAAACCAGCCTGAGGAATAAAATTAAGTTGAAAACCTCCTTTGACATTTAAGAAAAGTCAACAACCATCTAAGTGATGAGAGAGACCAGAAATATAACGGGCTGAATGTCAATTTTAAAACTAGAAAGATAGCTGCTACTTTATCTCGCTGAGCAGGTGTTTCTGAGCAGTAAATAACTCACGGACGGGCTATTAAGCTTTAATGCTTGTGATAACAGCAAAGAGCATGTTGCCACCCTCCTAAAAATACATAGATATAAAAACAAACAGCAATTTTCAGCATTTGTGCTTTGCACCATTTTCTTTTCACAGTTGTTTTGCCGCATTATCTTGTGCTATTATCTTGACCACAAGCTCCTGCTGCACGAAGCTGATTTGTGATCATGGGCAGAACAACCTAATGTAATTAAGTATCTGGCGAGTGTACAATGATTATTTCTACATAAAAAAGATTATCTCCTCGAATGAACACCCTCCAAACAAGGCACCAATTTCACTGCTTGTAAAACAGGGGATGAGACTTTAATTTTTTTAGGAGGGGTAGCATGTTTCCTCCTGCTTTTTTCATTTCGTTCAAACTCATTTTTGTGACGTTTTTATTGAAATAGCGATTATGGTGCTTCAAAGTGACTTTAAAAAATATCCAGAAGGAAAAAAAATGAAGCAACGTAATTGGAAAAAGGTTAGATATGAAGAGATGTGCAATTTGAATCAGCCAGATGAGAGTTATTAGCTAATAATGAGGCTTTGCACTCCTATTACACTGGCTTTTGTATCAGAGCCTTTACAAAACAGGAGCTAATGAAGCTTCCTGCCTCCCCCGTGACTGAGGTCGCTGCTGTTGCTGTCTGATGAATGGAGAAAATAAGCCGCTGAGACCAGGTGAACTTGGCTTCTCCTCAGTTCAGTTTATTAATGTCACGGTTGGGAATAAAACTTAGAGCCCTCAACTCCCAGGCTCTCTCGCTTCTTTGTTTCCTGTTGCTGGAATGCCCGGGCTTTCCATTCCTTGCCAGGTGCCTCGAGGTTGCCAGATATGGAGGTAGTGAGACACAGTGGTGCCGGAGTTGGGAGCTGGATGTTTGCAGTTGGGACTAACTCCTCTGTGGAAGTGAGAAGGAGGGAAGGAGCGTGGCACAGCTGTGTGCGGGAGCCGACGTGGAACATCAGGACCTCGCCAGCTGCTTGTTAAGTCTGAGGTAGCTTGAAATCAATCATAGCGGCAGTGTAGCAGGCCCTAAAATAATGTGGTTTTGTTCAATGTCATTTTGGTATAAATGTTTATGAGAAATAAAAGTTGATTCCCGGCTGGGGCCACTGTCTGAGCGGAGTTTGCAGTTCTCCCCTTGTCTGCGTGGGTCTCCTCCAAGGGCTCCAGTTTCCCCCCCACCCCTCCATCCCAGAGATGTGCCTGTGAGGAGAGTGGGTGTGTCTCAGCTGTCCTGTCCGAGTGTGTGGGCCAGGGTCTGAGTGCCACCTGTGACTGAAGAGTGTCCCGTCCAAGGTGGGACCTGACTCTTGCCCTGAGCTGCCTACCACCTGAGACTCTGGACTGGAATAAATGGCTTGGGAAGAATTATCTGGCTTGTTTCTATTCATCTTTCTTAAATGCATGTATAGCTCACATTAATTTCTCTTTTTAAGTTATATTTTATTGATTATCACAGTTGTCCCGATTTTTCCCCTTTTGATCTCCTCCACCCAGCACCCTCTACTCTCTCAGTCACATTAATTTCAATGTTTAACATTAGAAGTTTTTTGAGTCTTTATTTAGAAGTTTAGGTATGTTTTTGTGACCAGAAATATGCCACTGGAGCTTAACTCTTTTTATATCAGCTAGCCTGCGGTAAAACTGGTTTCCTTGTGTGACTCAACCCGATGCTTACATCAAGGTGCGGTTTCTAGGAACCCATCCCTGCTGTTCAGTGAGGACTTGCTGAGGCTACTACAGCCCACATACCAGCAAACACAGAGATCAGGGCTCCCTCACCCCCAAGCCAGTGCCCCGGAGCGCCAGTGAGAACAAGTGAAGCGTGGTGTGTGTTCCAGGGGGTCCCATGAGTCCTTTAAAACTGCTTTGTATCCTGCATGAAAAGTAGTGTCTTCAGCCATAAATCAGAAGGTGATACTGAAGTGCAGGCAGGAGAAACTCCCGGGAATATAGTGAACACAAGTTTGTGCTGTGTCCATTAAATCAGAGGTTTGGGCCAGCAATTCTGAGATGGGGGGGTGGGGGAGTGGGTCACAGAGAACAGGAAGCGCCTCTTACCATCCTTCCCCGGGTGCTTCGCCTTTATTTCTGTGTCCTCTGCCATCTCCTTTCAATCCCCACTGTTTATGCATTAATCCTTTCAGTACGTTAGTGTTAATTTCTCCCTGAAGAAGTATCTTTATTTTAAATGGGAAGGGAGGAGGAAGAGGCCAAAACCAATTAAATATTATTATTGTATCTATTTTACAGATAAGGAAACAGGTTCAGAGAGTTTACTGTCAAGTATTTCTGTTTTGGACAGAGCTTGCTCAACTGACATTTAGACAGTAACCTTCACATGGGCATCAAGGTGTAAAGAAGGCCATTCTGGGGTCCACTTGCTTTCAGATTCTGCAGAGGAAACAACGCTGAGTTAGTAGTCGGAAGACCTGCATTCTAGAATTCTTTTCTGCTACTTGTTTTATCTCCTGGAGGCTTTGCTTTCTTATGCAAATGAAAGTAAAGTTGTCTTTGTTTTCTGTATTTGTTTTGCTGGGGACTGAAGAGATAATGTATGGGAAAGCATTTTGGTTAACCGTGAATTGTTTCTCAGATGTAAAACCAATTCTGTTTTCTATTTGACTCGTGCTCGAATCCCCTTTTTTCCTACCATCTCCTTATTCCCTGTAGTCTCCATCAAACTGGGAGATTAATTTCTACTCCAAAGAAGGTGATTTTTTACACTACTTCCTTAAAACTTGCTGAGATCCTTGAACTGACAAGGGGTGTTTTGTAACAGCACTGAGTTATCATACCCACGTCCAAATTTATGCCTGATCCCTGCGAAAGGCGCCTCGGCTCCTCAGAGCAAGCACTGGCCCATTATTCTTGCAGCTCTCCAGGCGTATAATACACACACACCTAGACATGCAGTACACTCATTTAAACTGAGATTGGAAACAGGGGGATAGACAAGACCAGCCATATGGCGAGCGACTCAAGCAGCACCAATAGCAAAATTGCGCGTCATCACCGGCTCCGCTGCTCTGCGCTTGCTGCAGAGAGCAAGGTCACCTCAGCAGCTCGTATCTAGTGTTGCCCTGTCTCCCCAACCCCTTGCTGCTCCACCCACATACTCAGAGCTTCATAGCCGCATGTGCCTTCTCTCTCAAATCGGTCTCCGAGTCTAATGGTCCCCCCACCCCAGGAGGAAAGCCAGCCCTCCTACCGTGTGAGGGTCATTCTGCCACTTCGGCCTTCGCCTGTGCACTCTGTAGGAACATGCCCCTCTCTCCCCAGCCACTGGGCAGGATGATTCAGCAGGGGAAGGGACAACCTGCAGTGGCAGAGTCGGGTTCGGAAAGCACAGCAGGCTTATACTGGTTAAAAATGCTGCCCTTGAATTTGAGCAGTGGCTTTGCTTCAGATTCGTCAAGAGATTTTTAAACAGTTTATGACTAGACTATGCTGTATTCCAAGTCTGGAGTAAAGAGGAATGCGTTTAAGTTAAATGTATTGAGTGTTTATTAAGTGCCAGGAACTCTCCTAAGTGATTTAAAAGCATTATCTTATTTAATCCTTCCATCAGGTAATTACTATTATGATTCCCATTTTATAGGGGAGGAAAGCAAAACATGGAGAGGTTAAGAAACTTGCCCAAGTGTACAGCCTTAGTAAAATTGAAGGACTGGGATTTGAACTCTGAATGTCTGGACTAAGAATCTATCTTCTTAAACACTCCTTTACTTCTTCCAAAAGTGATTTTATACTTTCTTTTCTGTCTGAATTGTGATTAGAGGGTGAACTGTGGTAGAATTCTAAGGCCCCACAATGTCCCCTCACTAGTGCTCATCTCCTCTCCGTAAGCGTGGGTGGGGACCTGTGACTTGCTTCTAGCCAATGGAATACAACGAAGGTGATGGGCTGTCTGTCACTCCTGTGATCCTGTTAATGTAAGACTGGTCTTAGCAGACAAGAGTGAGAGAGATTCTGTTGCCAGCCTGAGGAGGTGCACAGCCATGCACTGGCTGTGGAGAGGGCCACATGGCAGGCACCTGCCGGGGGCCCCTGGGTCACCATGACTGCAACCTCTGGAGAGCCTCGGCAGGGGCCCTGTTCAGCCACGCTGGGATTCCTAACACACAGAGACTGTAAGATGGTAAGTATGCATTGTCTAAAGCTGGTAAATCTGTGGTAATTTGTTGTGCTGCTGTGAAAACTAACACAGGCGAAGAAGTTTGCCCGAGGTCGCATCTTTAGTAAATTTACAGAGCTGGGGTTGAACCCAGTCCTCTGACACAAGAGCCACAGTCTTAGCCACTTCTCCATTCTGCCTCCTTCCATGGTGTTTTTATAGATGGTTTTCTGTTCAATATTGTAATTATTTCTTCAGGTTTCTAAGCTTTAGGAACTCATAGGCCGTAACACTCTTGACAGAAGAGGCCTAAGAGCAGGCTTTTGATATTTTTTCAAAGAGCTCTTCTCCTCTCTGACTTTCTTTTGTTGTTGTTGACAACACTGCCAATGGCACGGTCCCGGTCGGCGGCCCTTCCAGACAGGCCAGCGCACCTGCAGTATCTCCGGACGTCTGTGGGTCTGCACATGCCCGGCATCTATACTTCCAACCCCCTACATTATGTAATGCTATCTAGTAAGGAAATTAGATATCTGTGGAAAAGTCATAAAGATTTTTGATATAGGGAAATGTAGAATGGGAGAAGGGTATTCAATGCATTTAGGTGGAGAAGCAAAGTAAAGAGACCAACCATGGAAGAAAAATAACCAGGGTGAAGGGCTATTTCTGCCCCCACACAGGATGTTAGACCCCTTGTGAAGGTTGATCTCATGGTCCTCGCCCTTGAGTCCAGTCTGAATCAGTGACATAGTTTTCAGGGCCCAATGCCAAGTCAAAAAGCAGGCCCCCTTGTTCAAAAGAGGGTGACCACATGGGCCCTCCGAGCATGGACCTATGTGACTGCACAGGACGCCCACCCAGGAAGCCAGCCCCGGGCACAGTTCACATAAATTCTGAGCAATATTGTGGCTTATAGTGTTATTATTAGACACCTACTCTTATTGTGATAACTCTTTTTTCTCTCTGTGCCTACCTACGTATTCAAAACGGGCTTTCAAGCTGATACTTAGACTCTACCGTATGTTGTGCATCCCATCCCTTCAGCCCTTGGCTTCACGGGGATGTTTAATTTGTGAGGTAGGGAAGGCTCTTGTCTCCTTGTTTCACAGATCTGAGAATTTAATAGCAAAAATGATCAAAGTCACACAGGAAATGTGGTTCCCTTATCTCTGCATCTCCTTCTAATAGGATCACACAGCTAAGTGAGGGCAGATTTCCTGTTCTTGTTTTAACTTTTTTGCCTCCACCCTCCACCCCAGCCCAGTGTCCTAGTGTGTGTTACCCTCGGGGTGGTAGCTTGGAACGTACTGATTCTTTAAAAGATTGGTTGAAATTTATTGGTAAATCCCAGGGAAGAGACTTTCATGGGCATAAAGAGAAGGAACAGAGTTTTAAGTGAAAATGACTTTGTAGGAGGTGATTTGTTTTAGAGGCAACCCAGTATTCCAGTTCGGGTCTTCTCACCAACACTTGTTTCTCTGTCTCTTCTGTCCAGACATGGGTGAAAGGATTGGGCATTGCTTCTGTCACAGGCCATGTCCTTAAGTCCTGTGACAGCTCCTTTTGTGAACATTCCAACTATGTATATAGGTGGGGAATAACCTTCCCCTACGTTATGAGGGGAATTTGGAATTTAAGATATCAGATAGAGGGCATTAGATCTTTCCTGTCCCTTCACACCACCGAAGCCTAGCTGTGCTCAATCACCTAGCTGCCATGGCAAGTGGTGCTTCAACCTTGAGAGTGTTCCGTTCACAAGGCTTTCACAAAATGACATTTCCCTCCATCCATGGGTGGCGATCACTTGTGCATCAAACACCAAATAAATCAAATGTGGTTTGCTGATCTCATATTTCTTTCATTTTTTTGCTCATTCAAAGCTCTGTTTGAGGGAAACTGGAGAACACAATGAGAAAGATAGAGAGGACAGTTGTAGAACTAATTTGAATTCATATTAGTAGTCATTTCTAACACATGGTCAATTGTTGTCTCATACTTTTGAAATTCTACGATCAAAGAGGATGCCTTCAAGATAAACTATAGGGACAATCAGATAAATTCCGCAATAAAAAATCATCATTTTGTTTTGTTTTGTTTGTGTTTTAACCACAAGTATTTACTGATGGATTGGAGCATACAGCTTTAACAACACTAGAAGGCGCAACCGTGGATTGGCATATTCCTGCTGGTCTGCCTTGTTATTGATTCACCTGCTGACTCCCAGGCTGCCTTCAGTTTTCTTTAGTTCCTTCTAATTCTTCACTCCATGATCAGCATAGTCTGTGGTCTTAGCTCTCCTCCTGTTTTCAACTGTATTTGGGCAACTATTTGATTTCTTCACATATTGCATAATTACAGTCATTGTGTGGTGAAGTCCATTTCTGAAGTTTTAAATTATTAGAATAATTTAAGCCAAGCTGTTCCTTTCTGGAAGAGGAAAATCAAGGTACTGCGGTTTTCAGGATAACATGGCAATCTCCAGCAGGTCCGCAGCCAGGACTCACGGCTTCTAATTGTGCAGCCTCTGCTCTTTCTGCACACTGAGCAACCCCTTTCTCTGCCGAGTCATGTATTATATGCTGCTAGCTGTGACCTCAGACAGTTTTTCTTCCACAGTTGTCCTTGGTCCTAAGATATATCATCTTTCCCCAGTTGTGCCCAATGGACTTCCAAGGCCATCGTTACACCTGAGTCTTACTTCTTGGATTCATCTTCTTTCTCTTTCCTTTGTCAGCTTCTTCTTTTTGCAGGTGTGGGTGTATAGTAGTGTTGGTGCATGCTAACTAGTTCCAATTCATTTATCCCTTCTCAATGTTTTATCTTTATTGATATTCAACCATTTATATTATAAAAATTCTTGCCTGAACACTTTCTAAGTGTTTAAGACCCAGCATCTTTAAAATATCATTAAAAAACCCTTCTTTCCTCCCATTCCATCCAACTTCTTCTGGCCTCTGCTTTATAGTGAACCTCTATCCTCAGTTGCTGAGCACTAATGATAATCTCTATTCTAGAATCTGTCTTGTTGTCCGTACAGTTTACCTCGAAAGCATCCTCTTTCATGGTAGGCTTCCAAAAGGAGACACACCAGTTCACCATGGGTTAGAAATGACTCTTAATATAAATCAAAATTAGGTCTGCAAGTGCCCAGGCTATCTCTATTTTGTTCTCCTCTTTCTCTCAAATGGAAGCTTTGAATGAGAAAGAAACTATGAAAGAAATATGAGATCAGGAAACTACATATGATTTATTGGTGTTTGATGCACAAATGATAACAACCCATAGATGGAAGGAATGTCATCTTGTGAAAGGAGCACATTTCTGTCACTGCTCTCTCCCTCCTAGCCAAGCTCTGGGACTTTGAGGGACTTAGCCCCACAATTGTAGCATTTCATAAGGTTTAATAATATCCCAAGGTAGATCTGCTAGGTCCGATGAATAGCTGTCCCTAGTCAAGGCTGGTAATGTTTACTTGGGATGAGGCTCTGTACCCTGGGAAAGGGAGAGGGGAAGAGAAACTTCCAGAGCTGCCATCTACCTGATACCTGAAAGAGAAAGATTTAGGAATCAGAGGGAAAGTTGAAATCAAGGGCCAATGGCCATTGAAACACCATAGTGACTGCCAGAGACTTGCATGTGGAAGCATATTAATGACAAATGAGACCAGCAGGATGTGTCATTTGCTGGGTGGTGTGTCAGAAAGCTGTTCAGAGGTAGCTAATAGACATTATGCAAACCTCAGTTGGTGATGTCTCTAAACTGTCTTGTCTTTCGTTTCCCTATCATTTTACATAATCCAAGTTCTTAACTCACTCTTCCTTTTTTAAAAAAAGTTTTGTACCCTACTTCTTTTATTCCTTCTGCATGAACCTTGTCCAGTGAGTCAGTGAAGTGCAGTTAGACACATCTGTGCTGAAACCTAATTGGCCAGAATGCTGATGTGTCCACAGCTTTGCTCAGTTGGGACAAAACAGGCCAGAGGTTGATTCTATACCTTTGCATAAGTTGTGTGGTGCGTTTGTGTGTGTGTGTTGCAGGATTGGCTGCAAGCCTTTGATAACAAATAGAATAATGCTGTTTATATTCACATGGGGAAAGACTTGACTATCAGAAATGAGTTCTTCACAGCATAATTACAGCTTGCTCTGGTGAACAATGAAGATATAATCAGTGCACCTATTTGTCCTTCTGGATTCCAGCTGCTAAAGCAATTTCTTTTTCACAGAACTTACGATTTTGCGGTTCTTGTGAAAATCCACCGTTTCCCTCCTGAAATCCTGTGAGATGGAGCTCGCCAGAGGAAACGCTGTGAAAACAGCCTGGTTCCTGCATCTCCGTGAAATTAAGCAGATCATATTTCCAGCGCTGCTCTCCTGATTGCATGTTTGTTTAAAATGACAGTTGATGTTGTGTATCTCTTTCATTAGGGAGGCTCAACGATCTTGACATTATTAACTAACTGCAGCACTTGCTGCATATAAACACTAAGCCACAGAGACATCTCAGATGGTACTTCAAGAAAAATAAGGCTCTTACAACGTGAGAAACCAACAGAAGGATCTTGGCCATATTTGCAATTTGGCAGGTGTATTATTAGCCATTCATAAGTAAAAGCCATTTTCTATGCAGCCTAAACACCAAGATTCAGAGGGCAAACATTCACATCTGGGTTCAAACATTTAAAGTGGCTGAATCAAGTGGAGGGGAAACTGGGGACTTGTGGAGCAGAGAGGGCTGGTGGGTTTTCTTGTCTCTCATTCTTTGAGCCCTGGCTGCATAAACACCTAATGCTGGATAATGAATCACATGCAGACAAGAATGATTACTTGTTTTGTAGACATTTTGAATTGTATAGCACACTGAAGACTTGATTCTAAATGATCAGAATTTGGTGGGCTGGTGGACCTGGATAGAATTTTGGTGTTTAGATTCTCATCAGGCATTTAATTTAGAGTCTTTGTAGCCTGTTGCCCCCTGGGGATTTATCCCCTTTAATAACTCTGACACCCTCCATGAGAGGCCTTTGTGATGGGGCAAAGTGGTGATGCTCCCTTCTCTCTTTTTTTTTTTAAATTTTATTTATTTATCTTTAGAGGGGAAGGGAAGGAGAGAGGGAGAGAAATATCAATGTATGGTTGCTTCCTGTGCATTCCCTGCTGGGAACGGGCCTGCAACCCAGGCATGTGCCCTGACTGGGAATTGAACCGTGATCTCTTGGTTCACAGGCCCGTGCTTAATCCACTAAGCTACACCAGCCAGGGCTCCCTTCTCTTCATCAGACTCATCTGTGGTGCTCCCTTCTGGATGGAGTGCTTGCCTCCTGTGTCCTCTGCCGTGCTGCCTGGGAGGATATTCCAACAAGGCCTTCGCTCCTGCCTATTTCCTGCCTTGTCATCTCCCTGCTCAGCTGTTACCTAGCTCACTCCATTCAGTTCCTGGCCTTGGTCTGGGGACAGGTCTACACACATCTCCCCACCCCTCAGCCCCCAACTCTGGCCACCTGTCCTCTCGTGGGGCTTCCCAGAGAAGCTCACAAGCATGCTGCATTCTTCAACACTTGATCCAGAATTAACTGCTGACCTCCTGTGGTCCATGGTGGTTCCATGAAGGTCTGTTTCTGACAAAGACGTCTGACCCTCAATCCCATTCCTGTGTCTGGAATGGTACCAATGGTAGGACAATAATGATTCTTGTCAGAAGAAAGGATTGGGGTAAAGGAATAAAGTTATTTTTAGGTTTATCTAAAAAGGGGAATAATCTTGGAATCTTAAAATTATTGTTTTCACCCTCCTTACCCTTCTTTTCCTCTTCCCCACAGAAGTCATTAATTTACCTTGTTGATACTTCTTTGGAAGGGGAAATGGGAGAGTGGGGAGGACATTCTCACCCAGATAAGGGCTCTTGAAACCACCGTACACCACATGGGGCAGTAGAGAGTCTGTTGTAGATGAATAGACTCTTAATTGCCTTGACCACCCCTGATGGTTTGAATGCACACTTCACTAAACTTTCAAAATGCTAGAGCAAAGCCAGCATGAGACTAAGAAAGCTCAGTTTTAGAGAACTTGCATTAGATTATTAGTTCATCCTGGAAATAGTAATACCCATATCCATAGAAAATGATTTTCTTTTTCTGGTTTGCCCAGGATGATTCCAATTTACATCCAAAGTCTTGGGATAATTACTCATAGCACCTCCTTTACTTTCAGAAATACTCTGATTTAGATAAGTTATGTGGACTTCTTACCCATAGGTTCCTTGGTGCCTTTAATGGCCTTAAACCCCACATGAGCCCAGTTGTGGGAGTGACAGGGAAGAGCAACAGTCAAAACTTAAGGTAAATTATTTTTATGTCCAAATGAAGAATGGTTTGGAAAGAGAACAGGTTGAAAGGTTAAAAAAAACAAGAATATATGACCAAATCAAATACCAGAGATAGAGGAGAAGTGACACAAACTAGGAGGTTCCAGGGAAGTAAGTCTTGGGAATGCCCCAGAGGTGAGAGTGAGTAGGAAAGAGCCTTCGTGGCCACTGCTCTTGGGTGGAAAGAGAGTAATCTTTGCCTCTAGGGGCTTGGGACATTAAAGTGTTTATTAATCAGGATCCTTTGATCTTTCTTCCTCGACCTTGTCCCTTCTGTCCTCTCAAGGGTCTATATGGGTAAAGGGTCAACCAGGCCCCCTTTCAGTGAAAGTGATGACATGTTCTCCTGGTTTTCCAAAGTACTCTTGTGGGAATTGTCAATTTCTTGAACAAGAGAGTCAAACCGGTGTTTGATCAGACAGGGGAAACCCACCATCTGTCATCAGCCCTTTGTCCTTCTGGAAAATTACAGAACTGCAGTATATCAAAACTATACACAAACAAAAATCAATCGCCTGAGATTCCAGCTCTGACCACAAAGTCAATGAGAATGACAAGGATAAATTTGTTTTTCCCTTAAATGCTCTTAGAACACGAATGGAATGGAACTCAAATATGGAGATATGTCTAGAGGGGCATCTGAAGATTAAGGATAAAGAAGAAATGAGAGAGTCCAAAAAGAAGGTATGGTCAAGGAAAAGAAAAAAATAGATATGATAGAAATTAACAACAATAACAACAGCAACAACAGAAAACCCCCTATGAACTCTCCTTCCCTGAAACATTATATAAGCTACTTTTTTAAGAGACAGCTGAGAGAGAGAGAGAGAGAGAGAAACAGTGATTTGTTGTTCAACCTATTTATACATTCATTGGCTGCTTCTTGTATGTGCCATGACAGGGGATCAAACCCACAACCTTGGCATACTGGGATGATGCTCTAACCAACTGAGGTGCTCCCTGGCCAGGGCCTTCACATGTACCTCAAGGATAGAACAGAATAAAGAGGCAATTGCTAATAGCTCTGTTATACTTGCCAGAAGGTCGTAAATGAGCAGATTTAAGCCCTATAGGACAGAATGCAGAATCAGCACATTTTGGCAAAGTAACAATGATGTGTTAATGTTAAAAATAGTAATAGTACCTAATTCTTATTAAGCTCTTAAGATGTGTCTGGCATTTTTGAAGTGCATTATGTTTGTTTATTCACTTAATTTTTATAATTATTCTATGGCATAGATCCTATTATTATTTTTATTTTAAAAATGAGGAAACAGGTGCAGAATGGCTAAGTTAATTGTGCAAGTCCGGTAAGCTGTGAATGGCAGATCTGAGATTTAGGACAATTGATTGGGGATGGAAATGAGTGGGAGTTTCTGATTACATCCAAGATTCAAAGCATGAAGTGAGGAACATTGTGAAAATTTTCCAGAGGCTGAATATAGAAAAAAGGCACCTCAATCACACATGTACATTCAGGAAAGAAACCAACATACATAATAGTGAGTGAAGAGAATGGTTCACCAGATATGTCCTTTAGGTAGGTTTATGATTAATTCAACGTATTCCCTTAATATTCATTATATAGGCCAGGGCAAAAGTAGGTTTACAGTTGTGAGTCTGCAAAAATGGTTTATTCTTATATTATTATTTATTAATTTTTGTATTATTTTCAGTATGAACAACTGTAAACGTACTTTAGCCCCACCCTGTATATATCTTTGATAACTGAACTTGTTATATTATAATTGTAACATTTTTATAAGCACGCTTGCCTGATTATTTACCATGGGCCTTGCAGATGCGGAGGATAGGTCAGGCAACAATATTTTATGAAAATAATTATCTGGAGAAATTTGTGAAAGACAACATAAAGGACAGGAACTCATGGAGAAGGGTGTGTGTCTCACAGGCAGGAGGGCATTCATCCAAGCTCTGACCGCAGAGTGAGCCCAAGGCACCAAATTATAGGAAAATTATTTGAAGTTAAGCTGATCACTTTTTTCCTAATTTTCTACTATCTTAGTGTATTACTAGTAAAGCAATTCTAAACTAGATCTTCTCTCAAGAAGCTTGTAATCTGCCTGGGGAAACGAGATTTGTATAAAAATGTACGTGGTAATATTCAACCCCAGGAGATGACAGACTTTGTGAAGTCAAGGATGTATTATCTCAAGTTCAAGGAAATCCAGCTAGAGGTGGTTTGACTGAGATGTTCATGAACTCCCAGAGCAAAGAGTACAGCTAGGTTTTGGCCATGTCGATTAATTTGCTGCTTTAAAGGTATGCCAGAGCTTCAGAATCCACTTTTCTATGATTTTCTGGGTTTTCCCCTCCTGACTGCAAGATGGCTGCTGCAATTCCAGAAATCACAGACAACGATGGTGCAGAGTCCAGAAAGAAAATATTTGTATTTTTGTTTCTTTTTTAAGAATGTGAGACCTTCCAAAAATTTTCTCAACATTACCGGCCTTCATCAATCATAGACCAAAGCTGACTCATATGCCCAGAATGGACCGATGACTTGGCAGATCAGAATGAAGTTACCGGGACTGGCTTAGAGCAGCAGGCCTCGAACTGTAGCTCGTGGACAGGTGAGGCTCTCCTGGGTTAACCCTCTATTAACCCTCTCAGAGGGTTAGCAAAATCAAACTACTTTTGTAATAGTACTAGACACTATTGGTCTTTTAAACTGTGCAGGCGTCTGCAGTTACACTGCAGAGCGATGGTGGGTGAAACCACAGGCGCCTCGGCGTGAACTAAAGGGAAGACGCGAGCTGCACAGGAGCCGCTGTGCTCTCTGCTGCCACAAGCTCGTTGTAAAGAAAAATGCCGGTTTCACTTAAAAATGTCCGTGATGAAGCAGTCAAAATGACTAATTTCATTAAATCTCGGCCCTTAAATACGTCCTAAAGGTACTCTGTGCGACACGAAAGGACATGCACATGGAGAGTGTCTGCGGCGTTCAGAAGTACGGCAGCCGTCTGGAAGGTGTACACAGAGGTGGCCCTTTGAGTAGAAACCCGAAGAATCCCAGAGCAGCGTCTTCGCTGGAAGGAACGACAGGTTCTGGTTATTCAGGCTTGCAGACTTGGCAGAAATGTTCCCTCAAATGAAATGTCACTTAAAAAACAACAACAAAACTGGCAGTATTTGTTGCCAATGATAAAATGAAAATTAGAGTTTTGTAAAAACCTGTATCTGCTACCATCAGCTTGACAGTTTCCCAATACTTAAAGACATTGCTGATGAAATTAGAGGTGATGCTAACAAAGGCCTGTTTTTCAAAAAATATTCTATGGTGAAATAAGTCAACACTTGGAAGGTCTGAATAATTTAATGAACCAGCATTTTCCAAGTGAGCAAAACATGTTGTTATAAAACTCTGCAGGGGTAAATGACCCACTCAAAGAACAAGGTGAATCAATGGGTTTTAGTGCAATAAAACTTGGTTTAGGTCGCAATAAACCTGGTTTAAGAGTCTACATTGTAACTAAGCTTCAAGAAACCACCACTTACAAGTTTTAGAATATCAAAGAATATCCACAATTGTCTAAAAAGGAGATATGTCTCTCTTTTAAAAATTATATACCCATGTAATTAAAAGCTAAATTTCCTCCATGTACTTCAACCAAAACAGATATGATAACAGATTGAATGTAGAAGCAGAGACAGAAATGCAGCTGTCTTCTATTAAGCCATACATTAAAGACATTTACAAAAGTGTAGACCAATGCCGCTTGTCTCACCAAATTGTTTTGGAACATGGGTTTTTTTTCATTAAAAATATGTTATTTATGTTAGTGTATACTGATTTATTATTGCTCTCTTAGAACACATTTACAAACAAGTATTTAAAAGTTTCTCAATTTAGAATTCTATTATAGTAAATAGATATAATCCACATAAATAAAACTCTTTGAGGTCCTCCATTACTCTGAAGAGTGTAAACAGATCCCGAGACCAAAAAGTTTGGGAAATGCTGGTTTAAAGAAACACAATTCATCCCTGGGTTTGGAAGAGACCCAGTCTGTGTGGAAGCACATGGCTGCCGGAGTCCTGGACCAGTTAGAAATCCTATTAGGAAGGAACTGATGGAGGTTGGGTGGTCACCCAGTGTTTGCCACAGGGGTCATCATGGGAGAGATGGAAAGAGGAAGTATCAGTGACTCTTTCAAGGAGAGAAGACCATGGCTCCAGGGAGGAGACGAGGCCTGTAGACTCCTCCTCCTCCTCCTCCCCCTCTTCAACCTTCTTTTATTTTAGAAAAAAAAAAATTCAAACAGTGTATTAGGCAAGGAGGGGATGCACTGGGGGAGACAGTATACAAAGTATAGAAAAAGTGAGTAGGAAATACTGCCCAAATCATTTTGTCTTAACTTAATTTTTAAGATTGAATAGTTTCCCATTTTTTTCTGGATTCATAGGTACCTGCACAGATACACACACATAATTCTGAAATATGTGTATATATTTTCCTAAAAGCAGCTTTCCAGGGGTCTTAGAACATGTATCTTATAGCCCAAAATACCCTATACTGTACATAAATGTTTAAGAATAACCTCAGAGGAAAAGTGTTGCTTTGTTTTAAGAGTTTGTTTTTAGTTTTAGGAGGGAGGTTCTGCTGAAAAGGGGAAGGGGAGAAAAGAAAGATTAAATTGTATTCTGTATTATGAAGCCAGATATAGAAAAAGATAAAACTATTAGAATTTTTTTAAAGACATGAACCCCCTGACTGGGCAATCACAGATCTTATCGTGAAATGGACGGGATAGGGTGCGGCTGAAGCAAGTCTGAGTTTCCACATTAACAGCAATAAATAAGCAAAACAATGACTAAAACTACATGAAGGCACCACAGATTCTTGAGGCTCTTTCCTGATACTGCCACCTCTGACTCCTCGTCATTTGCTGTACCTGCTCTAACTTCCCCACTGTGTAAGTGGTTTGACTTCTCTGCATCCTGGACTAGACCATAAACTAACCGAAACACCTGTTACTAATACATGTTCTTGGACTTTGTATTCCTAAGCTTAAGCATATTTTATATGTATTGGGACCTAAATATACCTCTAAGGACAGGTGTTAGGACATGGAGCTATGTTATACTCCTGAAGGAACACAGGTAAGAGGGCACAGCACAGGTATGCCTGGAGCATAGCAGGGCAGCCTGGGTCCAGAGGAGACTGAAGACCTGGTTTGAAGACAATTTAGTGAGCTGTCACTCTGGGCTCTTTGGCTGCCTGTAACCATCTTATCTCTGCCTCTTTCCTCCCTGACTCTTTGAGATTCTCTATTTCTTCTCCTGATGCCTCTGATTATCCTTTAATCCCAACAGACTTTTCTTCTACTTCTCTAAGCCCTGGCTATGCAAATCTAATTTCCCACCTTGCTCCTGGTTGTTACTCTCTTACTGTTGCACAGGAGGCTCCCTTGATCTGAAATGTTCTTCCTAGGTTTTCCATCTGGCAAATACCTACTCATCCCTTAGGAAGCATCTCCAAAGTTCTGTGGAGTTTTCCTTGGTTCCTCAAGGAAGAATTATTTCCTCCCCCGACTATAGCTTTGTATTGACCTATGTTATAGCCCTTCTTATAATGGGTCAGGCTTTGCTGTTTCCACATGTTCCCCAGACCATGCTGGGAATTCCCTGGGGGCAGAGGCTCTGCCTTACTCATCAACATGCACGCAGCACCTAGCTAGTGAGTGGCATAGGCTACATGTCCCACAAATCCTCAAATCCTTAGGATTCTTCGGAGGAGCAAGAGTAGCATCTCAGGTCTAAGTCTCTGAGCCACTTGTCTAATCAAGTCTTCACTTTCTACACAGTTCACCCCACCTGCTCATTCTCTTCTTTTTCCCCTGCTCTTCATACCTTCAACCAGAAGCTTGAGCCTTTCATCTGGTGTTCTGGGAGCACCCTTATCATCCAGAGTCCAGCTACTGAGAAGTATTGCCAATTAGAATACATAGGCATTGTCATTTCCCATAGTTTTCACAATGCAGTGTTCCATCCACATTAGATAGTTAGATGTCTGGGTATACTAGGTGGAAGGTGTTTTCAAACAATGAATCAATTGATCTATTAACTAGTGGGTATCAAGCCCCTGCGTCATGCCTAGCGTTAGTGATATGAGGTGGAGGGTGAGGGGAAAGAGAAAGAACTAAGTTCATTTTATTTATACGGAATTGCTAACATTTGATTCTATAAAAGCATCTGAGTTGCTTAGTGGACATATATTGCACAGGCAGAGACCAGGGAAGGGTGAATGTACCAGGACGGCTAAGGGAGGAACAATGTGCGGTCAGGTCATTAGGGGGCCGGGATGCAGAGCTGGTCCTGGTCCTAAAGGGAATGCAGGTATTGAGGGTGTGTTACTCTTCGACACACCCAATTGCTGGGGGAGCAAACATACGATGTTTGGTTGGACTGACAGGAGCCTGGTGGGGAATGCATGCTGCGGCCTGCGGGGAGCCAGGCTGCAACGGAGTTGGGGCAGTTAAGAATAAGTCTTGAGATATCATTTGATTCGGATATTTTATGTTTTAAAAGATGCTACCAGTTTCACAAAGTTGTGTTTGGTGCAGGTTAGACTGAAAATGTTCTAGGCTCATTTGCTCAAAAAGCTCTTTCTTTATACAGAGGTATTAATTAGCAATCAAGATATGTTAGATTTACTAATTTCCTCCTAAGGATATTTCTTCTAAAGATTGCCTGGTTTCCCAATAAAGAGAGATTTTGAATAAGCTCCTTGCCCTACTTAAAATTTTAATCGTGTCTTCGGAAGCATGTTCCAGCTCTGCTCAGGGCCTGCAAAATGCACACTTAGCACTCTCTTCTTGGGTGAGATGTCGTGATGCTGGGCTTCCCAAGCCAAAAATGTCCTGTCTGTAGAATGCTATTTCATCATCAGAACTCTGGCTCTGAGGCTTGTAGTAGCTCAGAAATGCATCTCAGAAGTTCACTCTCCCCAGTGTCTCCTGCAGATACAAGCAATTGTCTGCAGTGCATTATCTGAGACCATTGGGACAAACTTGTGGATCTAAAAACAAACAAACAAACAAACAAACAAACAAACAAACACCCAGGCAACAAAGCTGTTGTATCACAGCAGAGGGTGGTACCATGTTGAAAGTTTTTATGTAAACCCAGATCATGTTCTAAAGGGAAAAACTGAGCTCACAGCTTTTTTCTTTTAAGGTTTTATTTATTTTATTTTTAGACAAAGGGGAAGGGAGAGAGAAAGAGAGGGATAGAAACATCATCCTGTGGTTGCCTCTCACGTATCCACTACTGGGGACCTGGCCTGCAACCCAAGCATGTGCCCTGACTGGAAATCGAACCAGCAACCCTTTGGTTTGAGGGCCAGCGCTCAAACCACTGAGCCACACCAGCCAGGGCTGAGCTCACAGCTTTTAGTGTAATATGTAATATAACCAACATTGATGTAGTTATTTTTATCTGAATTTCAAGTCAAAACAAGCATCTGGGGTGTCCAACCCATGGCCCATAATAGCTATGCAGCCCAACACAAAATCATAAATGTACTTAAAACCTTTTTTTTTTTTTGCTCATCAGCTTTCGTTAGTGTTTGTGTATTTAACGTATGGCCTAAGACAAGTCTGCTTCTTTCAGTGTGGCCCAGAGACGCCAAAAGGCTGGACACCCCTGTTAGAGCAGCCTTGTGAAAGGGAAGGTGACATTGGATTTTTCTCTCTACACTGAGTCAACCCCAGGAGTGGGACTTGGAAGTGGGGTGATGAAGGACAGTGCAGGGTTTGAAGTTTTGTCTTGTACACCTATGGCTAGTGCTTCCTTTTATTTTTAAAAGTTCCCTGTTTGGACAGTACAATGAAATCCATAAAACATGTGATTGTGCAAATGAGGCTACCTCTGAGGCTGAGTGAGCCATAACAGGGAGGGTAGGCAGAGCCAGGGGTGGGGTGTCTGGGTACTGGTGGGGGCCTGGGGCTGTGCGTGCTGCTGATTGCAGGCCCCAGAAGTCGCCTGTGGACCCTGCCAGCCACAAAATGCTTCTCAGCAAAGTCCCTGATGTGAGCACTGATTTCCACTTTAGGAAAAGTGTTTGTTTCCAAAGAGAAAAAGAGAAGCTGAGCTAGAATCGGGCTTTATGAGTCTGTGCCTCTCCCGCCACCATCTCTTCTCTCTTCTGGTAAGAGAGAGACAGCACATTTTAGTCACAGAAAATTCAGGTGACCACAGGAAGGAGTGAAATGTAGACAGGTACTCAGAGTGTCTGTTTGGCATGAGGCTGCCTCCTTGCTGTTTCCTGTGGAACAAAACTGCCTGTGAAATGTCAGCGTGGAAAGGCATGGCTGGGCCTCTGCTCCCTACTCCTCCCGAGGGCTTAGCGCCTGGCAGAGCAATCCTATCAGTTCTGCCAGTGATTCCCCCTGCTGTCAATAGGGGTTATCATATCAATAGACCCACAAATAATTGCCTCTACCAACTACTCTATTTCCCAGAGAAGCTAATCCCTAAGGGGGGAGAAAAGAGCTAATGAACCACATCAGAACGCATAGCAGAAGGAAAATCTCTCCTAGGAAGGTCAAGGCAGCACATGCCTCTCCATGAGATGATAAGGCAACAGAGTATGAACTTGTAGAGAATCGTTAGCTGAGAGAAACAAGACTGAGGAAGTAGGGAAAAAAAGAAGGAAAGGACAGAATTGGCTTTTTAGCCTGTGTGTCTCATAAAGTGAATGATCAAAAGTAAATTACAGACTTGCAAATGGGTGGTTAACGACTGAGACAATATGACTGCAGAGAGGAGCTCATCAAAACACACTGGGCAAGAGCAGGAGAGGGAAGGACAGAATACAAATGACACTCTATAAAGCTGGAGCATCAAAGCAGACGGCCCCCGGCGGAGGGCCAGGGTCATTCCCCACACCTGTCGGGGCAAGGGGAGGACGTGCAGAAGCTTCTTTCAAAGGCGGAGGAGATGAAGAGGCTGCGTGCATGGAGGAAAATAATAACAGAAGCATGAAGGAGAGGAGGGAGAACGACAATGGCACAAAGCGCCAGTTCCTTGGGAGGCTGGTGGAAACTGCCCTTTCTTCCCTCTGTGGAGGGTGGGACTTCAGTGAATCGTGGGGCCTGGGGAGGGGAGGAGAGGCTGTGGAGGATGATGTATTCTTTGCAGCCATTCGCTGCCACTCCATGCCACGCATGCCCTGAGCTGTAGAAGTCATAGCCTGGGGTGAGGCTGGGTCAGGGAGCCGCAGATTCACTTATGACCCATGTGTGAAGCCCCCTCAGGCCTTCAGCTGCTGCTTATTCCATGGAGGCTTCCAAAAGCTGAAGGACTCAGGCTCTGGGAGGTGCCACATGGAACCGTGCTACCACAGTGGAATGGGGAGTTCCAGGAGGAGCACCGCCTGGTAACATCTCCACTAACCTGGGGAAGGATGGGGGGCCAGCAGTGAACCACGAGGGCTGGCAGCTCTAAGGAAGACAGATGCTACTGCATACTGCAAAGTCATACACATTCATTGGAGCATGGTTAATTTCAAAACAAGTGATTTTGAAGCCCTAGGATGTGCGGGGCAGTATGCAAGGTGCTGAGAATGCACAAATGGTTATTTATAACTGTCCTCTGTATTTAAGAGGCTTATCGGGCAGCAGGGGAGACAGATATACAAATAAATGTTTGCAGGAATAATTGCAAAAAGAGAGAAGCTAGCTGAGCACTGTGAGAGGCTTCACAGAGCAGGTGACATAAGACCCTTGTCTTAAAATGCCAGATGAGGAGAGTGGGGCAAGGGTGCCAAGCCAGAAAGAGGGCACAGAGGTGAGAAAAGAGCACAATGTGTTTAGAAAGTGGTGAGGAGCTCAGCGTGGCTTGAGAGCAGTAGATGAATGTGGGAGGTGAATCTGGAAAATTTGGCTGAGCGTAGGTGGGGGAGGATCTTTAAGTCATGCTAAGGAGATGAAGTTTTATTCTATAGAGGAGCCACTGGAGGTTCCTGAGTAGCAGAATGGCATGATGGGACCTATGGTTGGAAAGCCCTTCCTGGCAGCTAGGTAGAGGGTGCACACACAAGGATGCCTGGGGACATCTGTACTGTGGTCACTGGGTACATCTGCTGTGTCAGGTGCCTACCTGCTTGTACACAGGGACAAGGCCCAGCAGGCAGGAGCATGGCAGGAGCAGAATTGGCAGGTGCTAGCAAAGGGTATTAGATTTCTCTGCCCCACATAGAGGAAGAGCCACCTGCTCCACGAAGACCTGAGCCAAGGCACACAGTAGGCTGCTTTCCAACCTGCCCTTGAGGCTTAGGTGGTAAACGTTCAGCTCAAAGGACATAAAGTGCAGAGCACAAGAGAGGTAAGGTGACCAAAAAGCCCTAGCACTGGCATCTGCCCAGGAATTACCTTAAGAAGCCAAGAAACCAAGCAGCTTCCCAGTAGGTTTGAATTTCCCACAAATTAGCAAAGACAACGAAGATGGTCTCTTCACTCCCCTTATCACTTAAGCATGGCATTTGCCCTGATTTTAATTTGATTTGTTGACATTTGCAAAGCCTTTTGGGCCTGGAATGCTCTTACACTTCCCTTACCCTTCCCTTACCCTCGTGTTTAATTGAATCCCATGGTTCCTCAGGTGACAGCTAACGTGTCACTTCCTCAGAAGGGCTTTTCCCAACTTTATAGACTGGCTTCGATCCTCCTATGCTGTGGTGTCCCTACAACTTCTTTGTTCAGCAATAGCCCCGTTTTGGGTCTTCGCTGTTTCCCCTTCTTTCTGCATCGAAACCTATCTGTGCCAGGATACATTCTCCCGAGACCTAAGGACTCGTTAAATGACTGACAAAAGCCATAAATAAACACATTCGAAATTTAATGTTAGGACTACATATAGCTAAGTATATTATTTTTCTGGCTTAAGCTAATGGAAATGGACAATTCTTTGAATCTCAGGCATTTGTTACTGGTTTATGAGGGCTCTCATCCCCCGATAGAAAGGGTTACCTGCCATGTCCCCACAGACCCTCTTATCTCTGAGAGCTCTACCACCTCCAAGGCATTGACTGGAACGTATGCCCCCCTTCCTCAGTGGACAGAAACTTGGAGACAACTCCATTCTCCCCTTCCTCCTAGCAAACAGGATTGTGTCAGAAATGGTGACATACACAACTCTAAAGAATACATTTCCTAGCCGCCTTTGCACAGGGAGGCGGACACCTGACAGTTACGGCCAGTAAGGTATCAGCGGAAGTCACTGGGTGGGGCTTCCAGGGAAACTATGTAAGGGGATGAGACTCAGATGGCACATACAATCTGTGCACTTTCCTCAACCTGGAACTAGGGTATGACGACTAGAGCTGGAGCAGCAACCTTGCAGTCATGAGGCAAAGACCAAGCAAATTCCAGAGACCTTAGCTTTGACAAGGTTGAACAGTATCCCGAACTAACTAGATCTGGATTTCTCACTAAGTGAGAAAAATAAACCCTGGTTTTGTTTAAACTACAGTATTTTGAGGTTGTCTGCATGCACTACAACTCAGTTCTGAACTGACACACCCTCTTGTTTGGCAGATAGCCTAGTAAGTGAGTCGGCCAATACTTGCTGAGTGCCTGCTGTGTGTGAAACTGTTTTGCCTAGGAGACCTCTGCCCTCGAGTGATAGGAACAGCAATAAGTAGGTGTACCTGCCTTAGTGGGCCTTCAAGGCCCTGCCAGACCAAGCCCCTGTCCCCTTTCTGTCTCTTCCCCTTCCCCTGCTGCAGTGTCCGGTCCCACTGGTCATATGTGCAGAACATACATTTCCCAGGGGTAGGGCCTCCTTTGTGCTCATTATTCTTCCTGCTTGATGCCCCTGCCTCCCTCTCCATTTCTCCTCCAACTCTGCAAAAGGCTTCTCAAATCTAAATGCAATCTGATACCTAAAACAAGCCCTTCCCTATTCCCCTCATCATTCCTTATTTCAAGACTTTTTTTGTTTGTTTTATTCATAGCACTATTATGATTTGAAACTATTTTATTATTTTTTTATTTGTATTTTTTTGGTCAGTTTCTCTCTCTCTCTGCAACCTGCTCCCCACCTCTCCACCCCACTGGAAGCCTGCAGGCAGGACCACCCCCATCTTACTCAGCATTTTATTCTTAGTCCCTGAGGAGAGCCTCTCGAAGAGGGTGAGAGACACATGGAAGTGCTCAGTCAGTAGAGCCCAGCCTCATTATGAGTGGATTTACCTGGTACTGAGATTTATTCGTAACCTCCCAAGTCAATACCATCGTGCTTTTGCAGTTATTCCCAGGCATGTACAAACGGAAAAGTTGGAGTCACTCCATGTGAGTGTTCCCAGGTGAGCTCAAATAAGGCGATGCTCCGCCTTCTTGTTTCAGCTCTCATGCTAAAGCAATGTCCCTTTGGTGGTTTGTTTCATGCTTGTTCACATTTCTGTTGGTGGTTTTGCTGTTTAAATGGTCCTCATTTCAAGCATGGTGCTGCAGTGCTAAGTGACCCCGACAGCCAGGAGGTGGCCAGGTGCCATACGTAGAAATACGTGTGTCAGAACAGCTTTGTTCAGACATGACTTATAGTATTCTGGACTGTGAGTTTCATGTTCATGGATCAACAATATATATTAAAGAAGACATCTGTAAGCGTCAACAAGATTTTATACTGATGGGTTGGTAAAAATCTCGTGAAGAAAGGCTTGCAGGAACCGAACCCTGTGCTTCCCCTAGGGGTGTTGGTTGGGTGTTCTCTCAGTGTTTGTGGTGACTTTATAGAACATCCCTATCTCAAATAATGAGAATAGACTGTGTTTGTTGATAAATGTCAGAGTTTGTACAGGTTGTGGTGGGGGCACAGGGGGAAATGGGGATCCTCAGCATCATGGCCAGCGCATAGTCAGACCAAGTTACCATATTTTGTCTTTTATAATGTGCACTTTTTTGCCCAAATTTTTTAAGGGAAAAATAAGGATGTGCATTATATATACATGAGTAGTACTAACTCCCATGTATAATTCGGATTATACATGGCAATTGGCTCTAAAATGTGGGTGCGCATTATACACGGTGAAATATGTAATTCTGCTCACAAGTTGGCAGTTCCTGAGGTTGTTTGTTGTGGGTGGAGGGAGGTTTCTTATTCTTCTGCTGACAAGCTGCAGGACTGCAGCGAGATGCCCCGGGATCCACAAGGTGCCCTGAGGTGGTGATGTGTTTGAAAAGGGAATTCAGAGCCAGCACCTCTCTGTGCCTGCCTGTGTCAGGTGATTACAGAGAAGAAGAATGACAAGAGAAAATGAAAAGGAAATGGGCTGACAGCCTGCAGAGTGGTATTTCAACTCCAACACAAAACATGCAGTAGTAATTATAGAATAACCTTCATTTAAATGCAAATAAGCCTGTAATTAAGATAAGGGACCTACCATTTGCCAGCGTTTTTGTTGTTTCTTTTTATTTTTTAAATTTGGGGGGGGCGGTGACAATTATGGCTTTCAGAGATTTCTCTGCTTTATTGATGAGTAGTCATTACGTTTATGGATTGTGTTGTGAGTGCAATATTTGGATAACTGCAGAATAGAAATTAGTGTCACTTACTTTCAGCTGCCCCCAGCGAAAGAAAAAAAATGTGTACTGTGCATAATGTTGACATAAGCAAAACTTCCTAAGTGGCAGGGCCTGGACGACATCACAGAACGAGCTGTCCCCTATCACCAGGAGCCTGAGACAAATGCGTGGAGTCCCAATTACAGGAGGACACAAACAGCCTCCTTGATGACTTCCGGCAGAACTGCTGAGCCCTCGAAAAGCCCCTACAGTTGCCCCCAGTACTTCTCCTTGGTAGAAAATGGGCAGAATCAAGGTACAAATTTTGGACGTTTTCTCAGTAGGATCCTCAGAGAGGATATATGTTGACCTAGCCGTGGTCTGCAGGTTAGTTAGTGACACAGGACAAATCTGTTAACCTCTTTTGCCAAGTTGATATCGATTGTTTCACTTATTACCTGCTGTTGACTCTGGTTGACTATTACTCTGGACCAGGAAAAGTCAGACCCCCCAGGTAGATTAAAAACAAAAGGGCTACTTGTCAGGTAAGCAGTCATTCATTTATTTATGCAACAAAGACACCCTCTATTTCTTCTCTTCCCTTCCCTCCCCCGCCCCTCCCCTCCCCTCCCCTCCCTTCCCTTCCCTTCTCTTTTGCCTCTACTAGTGCCGGAACTGTTCCAGATGCTTGTGGGGAGGACACGATGGTGAACACACACGCATCGACCTGAAACATAGCTTCAAAGCACTGTGTCCACCTCCTCGGGCTCACCTGGTTGCTGTTTCAGGGGGTCTGATCCAACCACCCCAGCCAGCCCTAGTTAGCATCTTCTTTAATGGGTGACTCATCTTGGGGCGGAAACCTTCTTTGCAGCTGGAAAGCATTAGAAGCAGAGGATTTCAGAGCATCTGAAAGGTCCAGCAAGTTCAATTTATTCTTTTAATTAGCAAGGGGATGGTTTTAATAGTTCATTAGCCTTCACTTAATTAACGAAAACTTTTTCCTCCCTAAAATATACAGACCTCAAACTAGAACTTGCTAAGATGTTATTTTCCAGGGGTTTGTTAGGCAGACTGAGTGCTATGCTATATCCTTCAAGATGAGGTCAGGTAACTACCTGTTTTAGTTTGTTTTTAAATTGTGCTTTGAAAGGATATGGAATATTTCTAGGTCCCTTTGATGAATTGGAGAAGTTTGGGACAATAACATGAACAAAGACAAATTTCAGATGTCATACCTTGCGAATCCGACCACTCACACAATTCTCTCACCCCCTATTCTAACTTGTCCTCTGCCACTTGTCTTCTCAACACCAAGATTTTACAAATAACCATGTGCTTTAAATTAACACACCTTGCCTGAAAGGTGATTCTATAGCTTTCTGTGCTCTCTCTTTACCTCGGTTAGGAGTTAGAATCTGTTTGTCCAGCTGTCGGTGTTTCCTGAGGGAACCTAAGATGCCCTAGATAGTTTATACACTGCTACCTAGGACTGGAATATGTTTGATAGATTAACTGAGGAAACTACAAAACGTTAATGTCTTTTTTTTTTAAAGTATCTAACTTTGTATCCTCTGGGGTGATTGCTAACTTCAAAAGCCATTTCAAGGTTCAATAAAACTAATGGAGGTGAGATGGGCTAGTAGAGCACTCTGATTCCTGTTCTCACGATTCGTTATCACCCTCACTGTGAACTTGCTAGCAGTTCTGCGGTGTCCACAGATAATGCACACTGCACTGACCTGTCATTTTGCTCAAATAATGCCTCCTCCACGCAGCCCTCTCTAAGGTATCCTAAGAACAGTAGAACTAATTAGGTATTCCTTCTTCCATGCTCTGTAAGAAAGGCACCTCCTCTCCTCTGCCAGAAATGCTATTTGAATGCTATAGTTACTCCATATGTCTTGAGGTAGAAAACAGATCTTAAAATTGTTGACCATGGTCATTTGGGGAATCATATGCAGCTTCTACCCTGAGGGTGGAAGCCTGGGCGTGTGCTGCCAGGCTTCCCTTTGTACTGGGAGGGGTCACCTTTTCAAGCTTTGTATTCGTGTTGCTTCGAGGCAGATATCACCTGCAGTTCTTAGGAAGCCTGGTCCTGGGGGAAACAATCTAAATTCAGACTTAGACTTAATCTACTTCAGACTTAGATATTCTGCCTAACAATTAAATAAGTCTTTCTTTATATGTGTTTGTGGAGAGAATATCATGAAGTTAATGGGTTTTTTGTTCCTGTAGTAGAGCCAGAGAGTTGAGAATGGCAACCTGGACTTGACGGAAGGTGGACAAGTTGGAGGGACTCCTGACCTGGTGATCAGTGAGCCCCAGTCACATAACAAAAGGTTGAGAAAAGAGACCGCTATGGAGGGCCTTGTCAGTGGACTCCGGGAGAGTTACGTTCATAATTTAATTCTCTTTTAATTTCTGTAGTTTCATTTTCCCCTAAATTGCAGTCATGTTTTTAAACTAGTACAGTTCTCAGCGAGCTGTGTTCAGAGCCACAGTGGAGGTATTTACGGTGACACTTTGGAGGAAACGAGGGGAGGAGGGCTGTGGCAGAATCGAGGAGCAGCTATGGGAGAGCTGAGGTAATGGGCGGAAAAAACCGAAGCAATGACTTGGAGAGAAAGCTGATGAACAGCTACGAATAGATTTGGGCAAGGTTCAAGTCGTCCTTCTTGGGAAAGGACTGGATTTCTTGAAGTTATGCAGATGGGGGCTCAATATAACAATAGTTTTGTTCTATAATTTGCTATCCAAATGAACAATAAACAGACCTGCCCAAGGAGGTTTTCTCGTAGAGAGAATTTACTCATTCCTCCTCTTCTTTGGCTTCTAACCAGTTAGAGTTGGATCCCAGGGTCCATATGGAGATCAAAATACAGCACTTGCTTTATTACTGATACATTAAATATCGGAAGCTGTAGAATCCTGGTGTGGGCCTGAACTACCAAGCTGAGCAGGATGAAGTAGAGATGAACATAAAAGTCATTTTCAGGTAGCCGTAACAGATACTGTGATACTGCTAATATATTCTAGGGTTTGTTGTGTGCATTAAAATTATTGGAAAACATTCAATTCAGCTTGAGAATAGTAAAAAAAAATTTTTTTTTTTTGCCATTCAAGTTCATGGACCCCTGAATTCTATCTTTGGACTCCTGAGGGGTCTGTATGCTCCCGATTACGTAGTTCTTCCTTAGGAAGAAAATGAGCAAGAAAAACATCAACAAACAGTTTTTAGGGATTTAATAGGCTGCAAAGGCCTTGGTACCTTGACTACCCTCCAGATGCGCCTCCGCAGCAGATTCAAGTCAGCAAAGGTGGAATACAGGTGTCTCTCCGGCCCCAGGTGCCCCATGCCACCCCTTGCTCTGCTGCAGATCTGCCCTGACTTGGTTTTTCTCTCTTCACTAGCTCACTGTGCCCTCAGCAGCCTCCCACAGTCTGCCCCCATTCTGAACTACGTATCGTTCTTAAGCAAGAAAAGCTCCTTTCGTTTCCCATCACTCTCTCCTGAAGAGAGAGCAAAACAAACACACAAAAAAACGGTGGGTGTCTTTCCAGATGCAGGCAAATTTGTCTCTTTCTGGGACATTGTATTTTCACTTATGACAGCAGAGGTGGACTTGGTCAGCAGGCCCTCATGGATGGCTCTTTAGGGATGGGAGGGGAAGCAGCTGCAACAGTCACTGCCCTGGCCCACATCCTGCTGCCAGGAAGAGTGTAGAGAAAGGACTGCAGTCGGAGAAGTGCCTGGCTCTTGGGGTGAGCTTTTCAGTGGCCTGCCTGACAAACACACTGGAGAAAAGCCCCCTCTGTGACTTCATTGTTGTCTTTGTTATATTAACTGTATCTGAACAGGCCAAGGACTATGAATGCCATCAGGAACCATTTAGCTGATGGCCTACTATGTTCCAGGCACTGTACAGGGTGCTGTGTTGGCTGCAACAACGACTTCAGTGATAAAGAACAGTAAACATCAGTTTATCCCCACCCCCCACTACAGACACTGTGGTGGTTAATTTTATCTGTCAATGTGGCTACATCATGATGTCCAGATGTGGTCAAACATTATTCTGAGTGTTCCTGTGAAGGGTGTTTTTTTGCAGGGGGGATGAGATTAATATTTAAATTGATGGCCTTTGAGTAAAGCACTTTGACTTCCCTAATGTGGGTGGGCCACATCCAATCAGTTGAAGGCATATAGAACAAAGTCTGACCTCCGCCAAGCAAGAGGGATTCTGCCAGCAGATGGCTTTGGGTGCAATGCAGACTCTCCTCCAGGTATGCACCCTGCCAGCTCACCCTGCGGATTTTGGACTGGGCGGCCTCCACAGTCACGGGTGTCGATTAAGTACAATAAATGTTTTTCTACACACACACACACACTTGATCCTGTTTCTCTGGAGAACCCTGACTAATAGAGATATTTTACACCAGTCTCTTTCATATGATTTGCTACTTTTGGGCACATTTCTCCCTGGGGAAAGTTACCTATGACCAGGTTGTTCTATACCAGCATCGCTCTCTGGTTCCTTAGGGACCAGTGGAGAAATTAAACTTCTCATATATCTTTAACAACAGCCTTGGATTTCTGGAGGAGCATTCAAACATACAGGAGGGGGTAAAGAGTGATTTTTCTCACCTGATAATAAAATTGTTTTCAGACCTTGCTACAGAGAAGGGGCTAAATCCCCATATGTCTAGTTCAGGGTTTAGAAGAAATAGGGTTCAACTGCTGCATGGGCTTTGCTTCTGCTGGTTTCCTGCTCTTCTTACTCCACACGTTCCACCCAGGGGTGCTCACCGTAACCCTTGATATCAACAACCAGGGTCGTGCTGATGACAGTTATGACCCAGACCAGTCTGAGTCCCAGGTTCATATACCTAATGTATCTTTTCATGTCCTCTGGATGTCCTGTGGGTCTCTTAATCTCAGCATACTCAAGTCTAAGTACATCATCTTTGCAGCACATTCCAAATCGGTCCCCTCTCTGTCCTCTCTGTATCAGCGACTGTGCCTCTGCTCACTCAGTTGTACAAACCGGAAACCTGGGCTTGGTAATACAGCTCAGACCTTCTCTCTCATCCTTCCTTTCAACCGTTTGGGTGCGGTTCCTTACCAGTTTAGAACTGGATTATTATGGTGGTCTCTTCTCAGGTACCCCCTTTCTCTTTCACTTTACTGCTGCTTAACCCAATGTTCTTTTCAATATGCAAATAGTCTGGTCCTTTACAATTGTATCAATTTCAGGATAATATTCAAACCTTTCAGCATGGTATATTATCTCTTGCTATATAACAAATACTCCCCAAACAAAGGGGCTTAAACCAATAAATATTTACCATGTCATACCATTTCTGAGCATCAGGACGCTGGGAATGGCTTGGCTGGCTGGTTCTGGCCCAGGGTCTCTTATTAGGTGGCAGCCAAGATCTGGCCTGCGCTGCAGTCTCTGAAGTGCTGGGAGATCTACTTCTGAGCTCACTCGTATGACACTTGGCAGGAGTCTTCAGTGTCTGAGCATATGGATCTCTCCACAGGGACATGCTTTCCCCTAAGTGAGTGATCCGAGAGAGGGAGAGGGAATTCAAGATGGAAGCCTCTGTCATTTACAACCTAGTTCAGATGCGGCACACCGTCACTTCTGCAGCACGTCCCTGGTTGCACGGACCAACCCTGGCAGAATGTAGGAGGAGACCGCCAAATGTCTGGATACCAGTGGGTAGGGTTCCTTGTGGGCCATCTTGCAGGCAGACTACCATATATAGCATTCAGCAACTTTCAAAGACCTTGCTTTTGCTCACTTCTCCAGCTTCTTTTTTTTTGTACTGTAGCAGTCTCCCTCATCACTAGTAACTACAGTTGACCTTGAACAACACAGGTTTGAACTGTGCATGTCTACTTCTACATGGATTTTTTTCAGGAAATATATTGGATTTTTTTTTTTTTGAGATTTGCAGCAGTTAGAAAAAAACTTACCTTTTGATTTTTCTTTAATAAAATTTTTTATTCTCTGGCTTACTTTATTGTAAGAATACAGTATATAAAACACATACCATATAAAATATGTGTTAATTAACTGTCCATATTATTGGTAATTCTGGTCAGCAGTAGGCTATTAGGAAAGTTTTTGGGGAGTCAAAAGTTAAATGTGAAGTTTTGACTGTGTGGGTGGTTGGTGCCTCCAATCTCTGTGTTGTGTAAAGGTCAAAGGCACTTCCTCACTCTGGCTTTTAGCCAAACTGAACCTCCAAAGCACTGTGTTTTCAAAACTCCTTGCCATTATATGCTGTTCCTTCTGCCTGAAAAATCCTTCTTGGATTATCCTGTCTTGCTCTTTATGACTTCCTACAGCCAAGGGACGCTCCATGACTTCTCTACCCCCCAACTCTGTGTCTTCCTCTGTGCTTTCCCACACCCCACACTCACCTCTCTCATGCTACTTTACTTTAAATCCCACTGTAATCGTTGGTTTATGAGTTCCCACATTCGATTATGCAGGTCCCAGATTCAGAGACAGTTGACTTTTTCATCACTCATTTTATTCCTAATATCACTTAAAATGCTAAACACAGGAAGAGTTTAATAAACATGTGTTAAATGAACAAATCAATTAATGCAAAGTTTGCTGCAGAATGTGAATTTTGGGAAGAAAAAATGCAAGTTCTTCTGATAAATTTTATTATATTTCACAATTTTGTGGGTCAGGAATGTTGGAAGACTCCTCTTCGCAATTCTTCTGCTGCCTGGTCACTGAATGAAGTCACTCAGTGACACTTGGTGAGTGTGTATGCCTGTCTGGAAACTTAAAGATGGGGCACTATGTGACTGGCACCTTGTTGGGCATGGTTGAGCCGAGAATATTGGGCTCAGCTGGGAGTGCCTATGTGTGGTCTCGCCAGACAGCAGCTCAGGGTGGTCAGGTTCCTTACCTGACAAGTACGGGTTCCACATGAGCTAGCCAGAAGCTGCAAGGCTTCTTCTGACTTAGCCTTGGAAGCGTCACTTACCCTGTATTTTATTGGTCCAGCAAGTCAGATGCCAGCCCATGTCCAAAGAGAGGAGACGAGAAGGTCGTGAGCAGCAGGTGGCATGGCTCGCTGGGGAGCTAACTTTGGAGATTAGTTTCTACAGCTAACTATACTCAACTACTGCCCACATGTTTTATCCATGCTAAGTTTCTCTGCTATTATTCTGAAAGTGTGATTTTCAGACATTTCCATCCTACCATTGTAAAAACAAGGAGAAACGACAGTTTACTGTTATACACTTAGGTGGATGTGTAGCTGGATGAAAAGCTTGCCCATAGAATGTTCACAATGAAATACGTATCAGCCTTAAATGTAGTCTATGCGGTCATGGCCAAGGGCTCTGTCCTCCATAGTCCAACATTTCAGTTGATAGTTTGATGAAGATTCTCAGCTTCAGTGGAATTTCTCCCCTAAGGGTGTTTTGGAATGTATAGCGTTACTTTGGACTCTCACAATGACATTCAAATGTTGTCACTAACACTTAATTGTATCCTGCAGTACACGTGATAGTCCCATACAACGAGGAATTATCCTATCCAAAATTTTATTAGCAATCCAGTTGAGGAACCCAGTCGCTACAGATAATCCTCTGGTATTTGCCAGTGTCACAGCCCAAAGTGATTATAATAGGAGAGAACTGGCTCAGTTGCAGATCAGGTGGAAGAAAAATCATAGAGATTTTAGCTGGATTCAAGCTTAGTAAGAGCCAAAAATTACTGTTATCTTAAGCTGTATTAATAGAAACTTCAGTCCACTATATTCAGTCAGGTGTTCTTGCAGTTTATTAGAAAACGGAATTAGGATAAATAAAGGAAGACTTTTTTAACAATTAAACAGCTTGTCAAAAATGGGGTGTTCTGGTTTGTGGGACAGTAATGCCACTTAGTAATGTCCCTGTGGAGAGCAGAGCACCATGGGCCGTTTTAAATGAATGAGTGTCCTGGAGGGGACTCTGAAGGCTGCATCACCTCGAAGTTTCCTTCCGTTACTCCCTGTGAACTCACAGTCCTGAAATAGTCATGGGACGCGCCTCTCCACACTTCTAAAGCTGTGTCTCAGCTCTTAATTCCTCTCTCTAGCTTTGAAACCCCAAATAAGTTCCTTCAGTTATCTACACTTTCATTTCTTTAATCATAAAATAGGAAACCCTAGTGCCTGACATATTTTCCTAACTAGATAACTACAATAAACAAATTACATAATAGTTGTAAACTGTAAAGTACACGAAAATATTAGAGACTATTAATTTTTCTACAAAGGCTGTGGGCAGTCCATGTGCATTCCTGGAACTGTCTTATGTCCGAGAAAAATGTTTTAACACTTTTAAAAGGCCATGCGAATGACTTGTGATTGTTTTCCTTTTTCTGATAAGGTGTGAAGGTCTCTAATAGCTGTCAACAAAGTGTCATGTGGAGTGATTTAAGTAGCACTTACGGCTCTCTTATTGGTTGGCCTTTATTTGGTCCAACACAGAGGACAACTTTTGAAGAAGGGAGAAGACAAGAAAGGGTGAAGGGGAGACAGGCTGGATAAGCTTTTACTTAAATGATGTTGGTGGGGAGAGGAAATGCCATCATTATTATCTTCAAAAAGCAAATATGTGTTGGCCACTACTGTCTTTGAGATGGTTCCATGTTTAGTGGGATAGTTCAAATTTCCTGCTTGTTGCAAGCAATTATCAGAAGGGAGAAAGAACACATTGATTTAAACTAACTTTTGCTGTTGTTGTTTTTAAGAGAACCAGGTTAGCCAAATCAGCCTCAACAAGCCCCTCTAAATTATAAGTAGAAAACCCAAATTATTGTTCATTGAATGTTTAATTAAATTATTGCAGCAAGCATGCTGGATTCAGGTTGAATTTACGGTACACTAATGTTGTAGTTTTATGAGTTCTGTGTACACTTTACAGCACATTGGGGTCTCTTGGATAACAAGAGCATATACAACACACATGTGCCTGTTTTATGCGAGTAGGAGCACAATTTTACTATTTTAAATGATTATAAAAGTTTATTGCGTATTTCTTCCCTTTTATCATATCGTGGGTGAAGTCTGTGATTTATTTGATGCCCAACGCCTGACGCAGGGTGCAGTTCCCAGTTACAGCATCTTCCTACAGGAAAGGTGTTTATAACATTCTAGTATGAGATTTCTAGAATGCTGTTACAAAATGAGGGAACCCCATGCATGTTTTGCTAGAGGTAGATTGCTGGGGTTTTTTTTGTTTGTTTGTTCTCTAAAGACAAAGATAATAGTTCTTCATGGCAGAACTGCTTCCCATGGAAGTGGAAGTGACCGTTGACCTCTCAGTGGACATGCTCTGTGTGGGTCTTCAGTGTCATTCTTTCCTTCAGAGCCATTCTTTCCTTCACCCTGAGGCATATGTTCCTACATCAACAAATTCTCAAACCCACCCGGTCCAAGTCTGACCCTGCAGAACGGAGTGAATGCTGAGGTTCGACTGCTCCCGGAAGGACTTGCCCTGGCCCACAGAGCTGGTAAAGGCAGCAGATCTGCATTTAAGACCACCACTGTGGTTTTGTGGTTTGCATTCCTTCTTACTGTTGGGGGGCAATCGTTGCTGAAGCAAGCAGGAGGCACCATTATTTATCTGATGCTGAGTCCACGACGTGGACGCCCTCTCCCCCACTTTCCTCTGTCCAGGTCTTCTGGTTGTAATCTGTAGTCTTCCAGTGCATCAGGTCAGGTGTGGGAAGTTCTGCAGCCTCTGCAAAGCAAAGGAAAATGCCATTTGAGGTGCCAGAGGGAAAATCGATGTGATGGATTCCCTTACCTCTAAGGTGTGCCTCTTGTGATGATTACCCCCTCATTCCTGACCCTGCTGGGCCCAGACATCCCACACCCAGATTAACCGGCTCCTATACACTTATTTATATGCCGTCAGCCAACATCCTGCGGCAGTAGCGGCAGCAACCTTGATTTGTTTTCCTCTTTTACAGCTCTGTTGCTGGAAGAGGTGGTTGGAACATTTAATTTGGCATTAAATTCTATTCTGGGGCATCGTCCCCTGTGGCAAAGGTGATGTGGATGGTTTGCATTTATGATTTTGCTCAGTTCAACTCATTTTTATGCCCAGGGAAGAGTTTCTGCTCAAGCTTTTTTTTTTTTTGCTTCTCTTGCAGTTTTATTTCTGATTTCACATAGACGATTTCATACAGTGAGGCAGTCTGCTTTCCTTTTGTATTCAGACTGCCGCTTTTCCATCAGAAGTGTTGGCGACAGCCTTGTTTCTGCATTTACCTGCAGAACAGATGCTGCATTTGACTTCTGAGTGCTCGTTTTGTTCTTGAGAGTGGTGGTCTGTGTCGGGGACAGACATGAAGGGATCTGCTTGCGTGCCAGGGGGAGGGATTCGCCTCAGCTCCTCTTTCCTTTTGCATTTTTACCTCTGATTTTTCATGCTGCATGGTGCAGTGGAGGGTCTATTACTTCTTTTCCTCTTCTTTATCTTTGAGTCACCTTCAGCAGGCTTGACAGCCAACTTGCTCTGTGTATTAGTGTGTTAGAGCTAGAATGTCCAGAAATTATTATCACTTCTCCCAAGATGAGGTCTCTTAAAGCCTCTTGGCTTTGCTGAGTCATTGCTATTCCCCAGACTTGCCCACAGTCCCCATACCTCATGACCCCACAGCATTTCTAATCGCTGTTTCTCTGATCAGAAGTGCCCTCTGCCCTCTATTTCTTTTTAAGGTGGCCTGTGCTCCCAAATCCTTGTTTTACAAACAGTAAAAAAAAATTGCCCCCGATTTCCTCCTCCCACCCCAGCACTGACCACACTAGTCCCCTCATTTTTGTCTGGCTTCTGTCTGGTCCCTTCTTTCACAGTGCGTCCCTGGCCAAGAGCTGCGTGTGTGTGGACACAGGAGTCGCAGGGGAAGAAAACCAAGGCAAGGTGAAGAGGAAAACTGAGGCAAGGCAACTTCTTGAGAAAACCTGGTCCTTGCTCCCCATTTCTTGCCCTTTCAAAGGACTTGATCACTGCTTTTTAGGATGATACTTGTCCCTGGCACTCAGCCTTTGTTTCTGAGGAAGCTTTGTTCCATGTGTTTGTGAGACATGTTAAAAAAGAGAAACCAGGCCTGGCCTGGTGGCTCAGTTGGTTGAATCATCATCCCATACACTGAAAGGTTTCAGGTTCAATCCCCAGTCAGGGCACTTACCAAGGTTGTGGGTTCAGTCTCTGGTTGGGGCACATACTGGGAGGCAGCCGACTGATATTTCTCTCTCACATCAATGTTTCTCTCTCTCAAATTAATAAACATATTCTTGAGGGAGGATAAAAGAAAAGAGAGACAATAGGATCAAAATGGAATCACTCATGCTCAGCCCCACATCCACAAACCTAGACTTAATACTTAACCTAACAGCAGTTTTGGCCTCTCCAGAAACATAACCTTTTCCAAGTCAACCTGGAATTCCCTGGTCAGCACTAGTGAGATAATCAGCTCCATTGGCCCCTTCTTTTCTTCAGTGAAATGTGATCTTGCTCGAAACAATCTACTTTTTGCTAGAAACTTTCTTTTCCCTCCCCCTTCTCCCTATAATAAACCTCCTCTTTGGAGCTCCTTTCTATTTATTTGCTAGATGGGATCCTACCCAAATTCATGAATCATTAAATGAAACCAATTAAATCTTTAAATTTACTTTAAATTTGAATTTTTTTAGAGAAAAAGAATAAAAAAGGAGAGAAAACCACAATTAAACTGCCAACTCTCTCCAGAGCCTGAGGCTGTTGAAGACAAAAAGGATTGTGCAAAATATATTGGGAAAGAGAAATAAGAAAAAAAACCCAGACATTTTCCCTGTGCCTAACCTATTTCTACAACTCCACTGTTAATGCATATGTGGTCTGTTTCTAGCAGTAGCTCAGGACGTGATAACTAGGAGTCAGTCCTCTAACTACACACATGCCTGACTTGACGCCACTAGAACGCTCTGGGTGTGTACCACTAGGGTAGAATCTTCAAGACCACTGCGAGTGATTCCAGCATGAACCACTAGATGGAGCCCTTGCTATGCATAAATCCAGCCCCAAGGGCTCTGGGGTAGTCAGTGAAGCCTTCTAGCTGGAGGGCCGCATTTTTTAAAGAGTGGTACTTGGTTAAGAAAACCCATTTCTCGTCCAGTTAGGCCAGCTGCTATTGCAGGTGCTCAAAAACTCTCAGTATGTAGAATTATACACAGCATCCCTACACACACGCACAAGCACACACCCTCATTACCTTTACCAACTGTTTGTTGGAGGTCTGGGTATGTCTCACCGGCAGTCTCTGTCCCTCCAGGCGTCTTTCCAATAGCTGGAAGCTCCTCATTTTGGGGAGAGACTCCCTGGCTTCGTAAACATGCAGCTCCCATGCAATTAGCTGTCTAATTGTTCACCCACACTGAGCCCATGTGTGTGTTACTAATTATGATTTATGTAAAAACCGTCTGCCATTCTTTGTTCTCTCTTCCCTCCCTATTGAAGGGCCAAGGGAGGAATTTGACTTGTAAATTTTTGTGAATGGTAGGCTAGGATTTACTTTCCTCTGCATTGTCTAGACTTCTCCTTACAGTTTCAAAATTTATGTAGCTTCTTATACCTAACTTCCAGGGTGCCTGCCTGCTTCTTGCTACTTCTCCCTGCAACAACAAAAGGCATTGGGACAGGTGTGACTATGCTACACTGTAGAAGTGACTACCACAAATGTCACATCAACATATGTGCTGCTGCCAAATTTATATTTCTAACAGAGATTTTATACCCAAGATCAAACCCATGTCCACAGTTGCTTCCTGGACATTTCCACCTAACTGTACACAGCTTCAACTTTACACATGCAAAGCTGGACCCCAAGCTCTCGCTCCAAACCTGTTCTCCCTCGTGCCCATTTTCTTCATCCAGTGGCATAAGCCCTGCTGGGTCTGCATAGAAGCAGGTGCCACCCCAGTCCCGGAGCATATTTTTCAGAGCCCTTATCACACGGCATCGCACTCGCCTCTCCTTGTGTGTCCTCCCCTAGAGACTGCAGGCTCCATGAGGCCAGGGACTGTGCCACAGGTATCCCTGGTGCCTAGTACTCAGTGAATGAACTCGCATTATCGCTGTCCTGTGGTGGTGCTAATCATATGCCAGCTGGAGTGACTGGTGTTTGTGTGTGTGAGAGAGAGAGAGACAGAGAGAGAAACAGAGAGAGAATGTGAATTCTGGACCTCACAGCAGGTCCTCATTCTCTCCCTTTTAGTTAATTATTGTCCTAAATGAAGACCTGCAGGGCACATGGCATTTTACTTGCAGCCTGGGGGAGGCTATCTACAAAGTGAAATATTCATAACGAATACACCTGCCATACACAACGGATATGTGCCCTGAAGGTGAGAAGAACATTTAAAAAGAGACCCAAATAAGCAAGGACTGCTGATCAGAGACTAGTAATCACAAACTCTGGATTCTGGACAGACCTTCACTAGTTACCCTTCTTGTGAGTTCTTATCAGTGACAAGGAGGCACAGAGAGAGCCAGAGAGAAAGCAGAGAGGCAACTGCAGCCATGTTTTCACTTTGAAATGGTAACAGGGAAGATATGATTGTGGGTGCAGTTCTTCCCAAGCATGAGCAGAGAAGCAGGCATTGCCCAAACCCCTAGAACTTGCTGCCCAGCTCTGCGACTGGCCTGCCAGCTCTCAGCCCTGCAGGGTCTGTCTCAATTGCACACAGCTGTCTGCCTCATTGCATCATGCCCTTCCTAGGGAAGTCACCATCTGGTGAAGGAGCCTGGGGGAGGTATAAAGGCCCAGCCAACCCAGCCTGATAAGGAACAACACTGATAGGAACCACCACCCTGAAGTTCCCTGGGGCCTGAATCAAGCTGGACTTCCTTTTTTCCAGTTACGCTGCTTCCTTCTTTTCACAGATGTTGACCCCTGACTAATACATTGGACCATGGCAAAGTTGGTTTTAGAAAATCCTACCTACAATTGCATTTATGCAAGATGGTGCAATGATGAGGCCTAAGATGTGATTTGGAGCTGGATCACTTACCTCCTGCCTGGCAGAAGGACACCCTCACTGGAGGCAAGTGGACTGAAGAAAGCCTCTGGCACAAAGTAGGGGTCTGATGGTTAAGGCTCACTGGCAGAGGGAGCACTAGTGGGCGTGGTATGTCAGGGGTTTGGAAAGAACAGAGAAAATATTAGTTACGAGGATGATAGGATTGGGTGGCTATTGCTAGGGGTCATGCTCACTCTGTAGAATAAAAATGAACAGCTGAGCTGCAACAGACAATTGAGAGAGCCAGGTGTGAAAGCCAGAGGGTTTGTTTGATTGCATACACAGCAGTTCAAGCAGGTGGGTGGAGAAAACTGAGGAATAGCCCCAGGACTCATAGGTAGAGTAACTGAGCTTCAATTACTTGGTTAACAGCTCAACCCAGGCAAGTTAGGTATGGGCAGGGCCTGGTTAGTTACACCTGACAAAGATGGGAAGATCAGGGTATGGGAGACTTAGGGTAGGGACATGAGGATGGGCGTATGGAAGTGAGCACCTTGGGTGAAGACCTTTGTACCACACGATCATGCCTGCCAGAGATTGTCTCCCAGGAAAAAGGCACTAAAACGATTGCCAAGAAAAAATGATTCACCCATTGACATTAGCCATGGACACATGAATAAATGGGCCATGGTGGGAAAGGAGGAGAGCACGCCTGGGCCCAGCAACATGGACTGCCACTCATCAACCTGGTTGCTGCCACTGATAAGGGCACAACTTCCCTCAACCGAGACCGACACCGAGACTCCAGAATGACAGGATTCCTTAAGGAGAGCTAATGAACATTTGACGGTAAATTGACTACTGTCCTAACGTGGCTAGGACAAAATACTGCAGACTGGGTGGCTTTTCAACAACATAAATTTATTTCTCAGAGTTGTGGAGACTGGAAAGTCCAAGAACAAAGTGCTGGCAGATTTAGTGTTTGATGAGGACTTGCTTCAGGGTTCACAGTTGGCTGTTTTCTTGCCGTGTCCTCACATGGCAGAATGCGTGGCAGGAGTCTCAAGGGGTCTCTTTTGTAAAGGTACTAATCCCATTCCTGAGGGTGCCATCCTCATAATCCAAGCATCTCCCAAAGGCCCCACCTACCATCATACGTGGTGTTAGAATTTTGACATATGAATTTGGGAAGGATGTAAACATTTAGTCCATTGTAGCTACATCTCCATTCTGAAAGAGCCTGGGTTTTATTTTCACAAAGACAGACATATTCTGAGGATGGGTTTGGCTTTGTGGTCCACAGGTCTGAGCTGACACTATCATCAGGGAGCCCATGAAGAGCTGGATCCACTCACTCTTACCCCCACATTGCACTGTGCCAGGTTGGGGAACCCGGTTTACAACAAAGGCAGTATGGAGTGGAACCCAGTTTGCAGCCAAGGTCGTATGGAGTGGTCCCATGACCAAGTGAGCCAGTAGACACATCACACCCCACACTACTCAGGTTCTGGTGAACTGACAGAGCACTGGAATGGTTTTCTAAAGGCATAGAGGAAGCATTAGTTTGGAGGCAACAATATGTAAGGAGGGGGTTCCATCCTTTGGAATGCATTACACTCACTGAATCAAAAACCTTTACATGGCACTGTGTCCCCAACAGAAAAACAAATCCCCCCAAAACACGATTCCAGTAATCAAAGGGTGGAAGCAGAACTGACACCCACCCAGGACATCCCTAATGCCCGCAGGAGGACTTGTGCAACTCAGGCTCCGTAGGGTATGAGTCCTAGTTCCCCTAAAGGTGCACTGTCACCAGGAACACAGCAAGATTTTTACTGAATTACATGCTCTGGCTGTGCCCTTCACACTTCGGGTAGTTTCTTGTTCATGGATGAATGGACAAGAAGAGGAGTTTCCAGCTTTGCAGAAGTAATAGATCATGATAATTAGGATTAGGCCAGGCTGTAGGACACAGGGGGGCAGGGATCAATAACTGTGAGTGCTTCTTGGACATGGCCTTGCTCAATCGTGACTGTAAATGAATAGGTGTAGCAACCCAACCCTGAGAATGACCTGAGGACCAGAGGCTCTGGCCCCTCTTGGATTAGAACCATGCAGCTGGATAAGCCACTGTGGCCCCCAGAGAGGTGCTAGCTGAGGGAGAGGAGAACCTGGACTGGATTCTGGGGGGTGGAGACAATGAGCATCTATTACAACCCAGGACAACTAACTGGGCTGTGGGTTTTCTCATCAGCCACCCTGTTCTAAGTTTTTCTTCAGGAAGCTGGGTCTACCAAAATCCCAGAGGAGCTGCTCCATGAATGTACATGAGGCAGTGGATCCATGTGGCAAGGGCGTAATTGGGGAAGAAGTGGATTGTTCAGATCCCCTTCAGGGAAGACTTGCTGCCCAGATGCGGAATGGGCATCTTCCTGTTCTCAGCTTCTCAGGGCCCGTTTTGGCTGAAGGCATGTCCTCCCCTAAGGCCATATTTTCTAAGGAAGCATGTGTTTGATGCCTGAGCAAGATGGGATTTAAGGCCTGGCTGTTCGGGACCAACACAAGGTAACCTGACAGGCACTACTCGCTCGGGAGCTCCCAGCTGGGTTTACTCAGCTGAGGCTTGACTGACCCGCATCAGAGTTCCTCTTCTCGCTCCTCCCTGTCCTCCCCTTCATCTCACAGTTGTGGATCCTTGATGTACTCTGCCTCACAGTCTGCTTCCAGAGAGCCAATCTGTGGCACTGCGCATTATCGTGAGCTTCCTGCCGCTGGCTGGGATGCTTCTAGGTTCTTACATTTGGCTTCTGTTGGTCAGTATTGACACTGTGGAGCCGAGTTGAACCTGAATTCTTCTTGGTAGATCTTGTCTATAGCTCCATCTGCGTTCTGAAACACAGTGTGCAGGAAGCCCGAGTGGAAAACCTTCTATCTTTAGTTTCAAAATGAAACTTCCCCATTGATCTTGACCACACATCTGATTTTTGGCCACAAGTCTATTCCTTCTTGTAGATTCACTGTGGTTCTTTTATGAAATTTAAATTTAATTCATTGGAGGAAGATTTAATCTAGTGTTCTTGTTTCTGTGATTGGAGCAGAAAATAGGAGAAAAACTTTGGTTAGATCAGGTGGTAAAAACATAGCAACTTGGGTGGCAGGAAAAGATAAATTACATGTTTGAAAATAACAGTTTTGACAGATTCGACACCTCCTGCTGTCCTCTCACCCAGGCCTCACCTGCCTTCCTGGGCCCAGGTCTGAACTGACCAGACACACAGAAGGTCTGGTTTCTCTAGAAATGACCTGATGGGACCTGGTCAACAAAGCTCAGGACACAGAAATAGTTCTCTGTGAGGTGACACATTTCCAGGAAAAGACTGGACATAGCAAGGAGAGGGCAGATGAACTGTTCAATCTTTTTCTTCTTGAGGGCTTCTTAAATGTGCTGGTACCCTGTGGCCTCTTTGGAGATGACCATTGGGTAGAACAACCAGGGGTGTTTTCTGGTGATGCTGTGGTCATCATGCTAACACATGATCTTGGACCTTGTTTCTTCTTTCCCTCTTTCCTGTTTCTCTTCTTTTCCCCCTCATTCTTGTTCCTGGCATTTTACTGGTCCCCTTCTCCTATTAAGTGTTATCATGAGTTTTGTCCCAAGAACTGTTTTCCAGGGAACTCAGACTAAGGTAGATAATTACTATGTACTGAGCTCTTGCTAAGTGTCAGACACGGCTCCCACTGCTGTGTGGGTATTAACTGTGTTCTTCTCAACAAAAACACGGTGAAGCACATACTATTGCCATTTTCATTTTACAGATGAAGGAAGTGAAGCACAGAGGCATCAGGTGACTTTCCCAAGGTCACCACGCTAGTAGACCTAAGTACCAAAGTTTAGGTCAGACATGGTGGCCCCTCAGTTTGTACTCTTGCCTCTTAAAGAATGGCCACTCTCAGAGCATCGTCTAAGATCTTCATGTTTCAAATATCATGTAGACTGTCACCTTTAGAGAGTCTTCCCTGATGAATAAACTAGAGGTATTACTTCTTTTGAAATGAGACTATTATAACAGTCTCTGCATTGAAAAAAACTCTTTATTGAGTAGCTGTTATTGTTGCAAAATGGGTTCTGAAAAGAAATCTACTCATAGATTTATTCGGGTTTTTTTGATTGCTGTTGTTTTAGTTTGATTGTTGGTTGTAGTTCTATCTGCCAATAGCAGGGGCCTTCCTTTCCCCCCTTATATATTCAGCATTGACCAGGTGTTTAGAAGCACTACTGTCCATCGATGTTCTAAGGGAAAACATAGAAGAAGCTCATGGTGGGTCATGTGGCCTTGAGTGAAATCTTGGGAAAAGGGCAGGTCTGGTGAGAAGAAACTTAGAGCCTTTCAGAAATGCAGGGCTTCTTACCAAGGGTCTATGGCCACCTAACATCTCCTACAGGGATCTGTAGGCATACTGGAGATCCATGCACATGGAGAAATTTTTTAAAATTCATGAGTAGGTGAATGGCTGCATTTTGGGGAGAAGGCTTTGGGGAGGATACACGCATTTCATCAGATTCTTGGAACTCTTGCTATTATAAAAAACTGAATTTTAAGCCTTGGTATGACTTCTTCCTTTGCTACCTTGTATAAATCACTTAACAATCATGGTGTCAGTTTCCTCATATGGAAACAGGACACTAGTGTTTCCTAGTGCCCAGCATTGTTGTGGTGATTAGAAGGCATGAGACATTGTCTGTAGGGAAGTGTTGTCACCAGTCACTTGAACCTGAGATTGTCAGGTAGGAAGGGGAGAGACTCTGAAAGTGACTATGTACAGACGTCTTAGGTTTGGGGCATCCGGAAGTGGACAAGGATTTGAGTATAAGGAGTTTACTTGGGAAGTGTGGTCAGAAGGCAGCAGAGTGTGTTGGCAGCGGAGTGTGTGAGAGAGACAGTGCAACACTGAGCAGCTAGACTCAGGCCCAGTGAGTAGAACATGCTCCCGGGTCATCTTCCCTGAGGGCCAAGCAGGCTGCCCCAGCCAGCTAACGCTTTCAGGCAGAGTGGCGGGTGCTCGAGTGAGGGCTCCACCTGTGTGTCCTAGAGTGCTGAGTGCCATGGGGAGATATGGGTGGGCACGGTGACAGCAAACTGTGCACTAGATACAGTCACGTGCATTGTCTGCATTACATTCAAAACCAAGGGTTTGCAAACATGGCTTCCTGCTAAAATTACCTGGGGGACTGCAAAAAAAAAATCAGATTTCCAGGACCCGTATTTGGGAAATTTTAATTAAGTATGTCTAGGGCAAGGTTTGATAATTGACAGTTTTCAAAGACTTTCCAGGGAATTTTAATTATCAGTTTGCTTAAGAAACATAGCACTTCTGGGGCGGGAGGTGGGGGGAATGGAGGCAACTGTACTTGAACAACAATAAAAAAGAGAGAGAGAGAGAGAAAAACAGAAACACAGCACTTAAAAGCCCGTTTAATGGAGGTATAATTTGCTCCCTTTCCAAGGTAAGAAAACTGAGATTTGATGTGTTGTCACATGTTTTATTCAGTGTTCTCCCTAGGTGTGGTGGAAGACAATCCCAACCCATAATGTTCTCATCAAAGACTGTTTCTCTTTCAAATACCACATCTCCTTACCCTCAGGGAAAAGGCAGGACAGTTATATGATGAATAGAATTCTAAGCCGGCTCCCACCAAAAGCATCTGTATTGCCTACCGATAAATAGAATGAAACATCTGAGTGGTTTTTCAAATAAGTTCCTTTCTTATCATTTTCTCTGCCATGGCCAGATTCTTAACATCCTGTGGCGGGATTATTGAAATGTCTTTCTAACTCGTTTTCTTCCTTTCAGTCATCACTTCTTCTAGCCCTGTGACCCACCACCAGCACGCCTTTATCATGCCATCCTCTTTCCAGGACCCCAACAGGGCTCCTCCCCCTTACCTTCGAGTCGGAGCCCAGCACCCTGGATAGCAAACAAAGCCCTCCACAGCCCGGTTCCCACCCTGCATTGCCAGCCTTCCTCTTGTGTCTCATGGATGACGTTTCCATCAGCAATGAGGCAGGAAAAGAGAACCTGCCTAGGTATTTGAACAGAGAGTATTTGAGATAGGGTACTGGTTACATGGGTGTTGGAAGACTGAAAGAAACAAAAAGGGAATGTAGAGCTGTTACAGAGGTTATAACTGCAGGAAGCAGCTCCAATCCTAGAGCTGGGGGGTGGGTCAAAGAGAAGATACTGGGATTATTAGAACCTAGAGGCTCAGAGAAGGGGCTCTGTGGAGGTGAGTCTTTCTAACAAGGAAGAGATGCCTCATAGCTCCTCAGAGGGAGTGCCCTCTGGGAAGGAGGGCTACTCAGCTCCTGCTGGACTTTAGGAGTTTGAATAAAGGCCCTTGTGCTCCTGAGCTTGCATCCCTGACAAGGGAGAGGTGGGGGCTTGTACTTTCCAGGGGCACCATAAGGCTGGAGTCGAAGGATTTTAGAGATTGTAGCCAGTCCCTCCTTCCCCGGGTGAAAAGGCATTAATGAGGCAATGCTGACAGCTGGGCCACCCGCCAGGAAGGGGCAAATCCTGTACTTCCTCTGCCTTCCAGTCTCACTCTGGTGTCCTCTGTTTGTGGGACCTCCTAGGGAGCCAGCTGACATCGCAGATAGGTAACCTGCAGATACATGGTCCCAGAAACACACTGCTGAGAAAGAATTGTGCTTCTGAGTGGAGAGACAACAGCTTCATAACGGCATGACCGCTGAAGTGGAGGAGCTCCTGACATGCCTGACTCTCAACCACCTGCTTCTGACAGGGCACTTAAAAGCTGGAAAATTGTAGTTTAAGGTAAAAAGTTATAAGCCTATTAAGTAATGTATATGTTAAAGCTTTTGTTTCAGAAACTACAGGTAGCTAAGGCCCATCCTGGCTCCTGGGAAAACAGCCGACCTCCTGGGGCACTGCTGAAGATTACCTGGGGAACAGCTACCTGCCCAGGACAGGGATGTTGCAGTTTCTTTCACTTAATCCTCCTTGAACTTCAAAACTCCTCACTGCATCTTGTTTATTCCCTAGCATAAAAATGTTGACCTGGAAAGAAAAGACAAGATGGATTGTTAGGGTACGAACCCACCATCTTCTCAGATTGCCGGCCATCTGAATGAGGCGCCCATAAGATTCAATCGCTGTCATTGCTTACTGGGTTTGGTAGTGATGGGCAGCCTGAACACTGGTGTCTTTTCCGTTTTCACTTTGGCTAATGCTGTCCTGCCTTGTCAGAATTTTCTTTCCAACCACAGATTGTTTCTTTCCAACCACCCATGTCAATGCTCAAATATCCCCTCTTTGTGAAGGCCTCCAAGTCTATTTCCACACCCCCAAGAAAAAAGTCTTTCCTTTTTTGTTTTCCCCTAACATTCACGCTTCTGTAAAACAATCATCACATTGTATTACTTGCTTCAAATCTGTATCTTCTAACTGAAGGTGAACTCTTTGAGAGGAGGATGTTGCTTCATTACTCTTTATGTCTCCAAGAGTTCAAAAAGCATATGTCGAATTGCAAGAGTGGGGAGGCGCACACTGCCTGCTTTCAGGACACAGGCCCAGGCCAGTGTCCGTATCTGGGCAGGTGGGTGGGCCTGGCCCATTCTCCCTACCAACAATTTTAGCTGCTGAAAGACATGGAAAGAAGAAAATAAAAGAAGCATTGCTTTTAGAATTGTTTTAGAATTTAGAAATCCCATTGAATTTCTAGCTCCCATGTTTTTTTGGCCTGAAAAAAATTGAGAATTTGACAGATAGTTGGTTCCATTCAGCACAACTGTCTTCTCTCTTCCTCTCTCTTCTACCTCTTTTCTCTTATTTTTGAAGGAACTTGATTGTTTACCCTTCACAGTTAATTCCCACTGAGGTGTTAAGTAATATTGTCTTGAGGTTCTGGAGTGTTTCAATTGTAACAGGAATTCCCAAAGACAGACAGCCCTTCTAGAAACCTAAAGTCTATATTGCTAGCGGTAGGCTTTTAGATATTTACAACAGGCTGTGAGTGAAGGTATTTTTGAAAGTCTTCATATTCCTACTTGTTTTTTTAATAATGCTCATTTAAATTCAGATCCAGCATGTGCTTACCCAGCAGTAGTATATTCTAAGCATTCCATTAAGCAATTTTGCATTTGTTGTATCATGCAATTTAATCTTTGCAGCAACTTTGACGTAAAAATTATTATCTCATATTTATTCCTGAGGAAACTAGAGATCAGAGAGATCAAATAACTTAACCTGTGATCACACAGCAAATAAGTAACAGGCTTAGGATTCTGGAGGCAGGTCTGTTTGACTCTGTGTTCACTGCTCCTTTTCTAATAATTCTGCTTTACATGTGGGCTCAGATCCAAAGTGGACCCTTATGTAGAAGGAAAGGCAAGGTCCCTGGGAAAAAGTCCCTTTCTTCTCCAGACAGCAATGGTAGTTGGGTATATATTTCTCCAACCCCCAGCCCGAGGTGGTGATGCCTGAGTTTCCTGCTCCCAAGGGGAACAGACTGGAGGGTGTGATCCAGGAACAAGATCTCCAGCTGGGAAATCAGAGACTTCTCTACTGGGTCACTGGACTTTCCTGATGCTGCTTTCTCAGTTTTGAAGTTAGAGGGTTCAGTGATGTGATCTCCAAGGCCCGCTTCAGCTCTAAGATTGAATGAATACCCTTGATTTGAAATATAGGGTCTTTCACCTTTAACCTCACGTCCTCTGTTAATTCTGTAAAGACTGTCACAAGGTGATGAAGCATCAGAAGGGTCAGCAAACTTGACTCTGTGGTTAAAAGTCAGCTGTTTGTGGGAGGAGCCTTGATTGCTGATTGATGATCTGTGAGGGCGATGAATTAGCAGGCCTCAGGCCCCAGCATGGATAAGTGTGCCCACCATCAACTCAGTAGCCTAGGCCAACCACTCAGGACAGGTCCATACTGATAACCCAGTATCACTTGCTCAGCATTTGAAACAGGCCTTGAGTTGCCTTGGTTAAATGCTAAATAATTCACGACACTCTTCCTGCTATTGTTGCCTGGAATAGCGCTTGACTCTGCCCTTTGCTGCTGCTCCCCGGGGCTCCCATGAGTTACGGTCTAGGGAGGAGGACAGGTGGGGATGCCAGTCCCAGGGGAATGGAGACAAGCACAGCCATGGTTTCTCTGGTGCCCCTGAGACCCCACACCGCTGAGTCTTCCACATCTCTTATCGTAACATTTAGAGCTGCCTTGTAGTTCACCCGAGGACATGTTCCCGGGAAATCATCGAATATTTATTAGCATTATTACATTTTCACTAGCACCTTTTATCCCAGAGGATCCCAAAATGCTCTGCTAACAAAATATCCAAGGAGATTTTACCCATTTCTAAAATCAAGCCAGCATCCCATACTTTTTCCCTCACCCCTCTCTTTCTATTTGCTTTCCCTCTCTCCAATTCCATGTGAACTTTTAACACTCTTCATGGCTCCATGGATAACACTCAGATGCCTTAACCCGGTGTAGTAATGTCCTGTGGTTGCCCTAGCAAATAACTAAAAATGTGTCGCTTATAATTTTAGTCTCAAAGTTTTTGAGGTCACAAATTCAAAACTGCTCTCACTGGGCTGCAACCACAGTGTTGACAGGACCACTCCCTCTGTAGGCTCCAGGGCACAGTGTTGGCTGTTCCACCCCTAGGCCTGTGTTCCTTGCATTCTTTGGCTCATGGCCCCTTCCACCATCTTCAAGGCCAGCCATGTAGCACCTTCAAGTCTCTCTGTTCCATCTTCACATTGCTTTCTCCTCTACTCTCAAAACTCCCTTGACTCCCTCATATAAGGACACTTGTGATTACATTTAGGGTCTATTGGATAATCCGAGGGAATCTCACCACATCTGCAAAATCACATTTGCCGTATAAAGTAACATTCCAATTCCAGGGATTAGAGTTTGGATATCTCTGGGAGCCATGATTTAGCCCGAGTGCCCTTGGTAATGAAAACTCTTTCTACATGACCAGAGTCAACATCTAATTTCCCACCACTCTCTGTCAACAGACCATAAGCCTTAGCCAAACTGGACTGCTCAGTTCTGTTCAAAAAGTTTTGCGTCTTTCTGTTTCTGTGTGTGTACTTATGATTTTCCCTTTGTTGGGACCAGAAATGCTTCCTTTCCCCCATTATGCCCTGCCCTCCTCATCTACCCAGGTAGCACATGTCCCTGTGAAATGTGTACCAATTCTGTAGTCTCACTCACCTCTGGCTTCCAGCTAAGCCTCATGCTTCCTACACATGAGGACTCTCTATCCCTCACAGGACCCACTGCCTGCCTTCTATGCGGGGAGCCTTTGGTGAATGCCACATAAATTATTTCATGGGGATGATAGGACAGGAAAGGCTTTGAGGTTGATTCTTTAAGCTATGATTTTGTCCTTCAACAAATATTCATTATTCACTTAAAACCATTAAGTTTTCCTCTGATTCCAGTCCAACTTGTAGGGATGAACAAGTATGCATTAGTCATGAAAGAACTTAAGACTTAGAGGGAGCTTTGGACACTAAACAAGCAAGTGTGACTCCTGCTAAGTATAAGAGAAGAGCACCCCGTAGGGGCCTATCTGACTTCACAATGAGAACCAATGAAAATTAATTCAGCAATTAGAGATTCTACTGAAAGGACAATCATAATATTACTATTCATAACAAAGACCCATCTTCCATTTGCATAGTCCTTTTAGTGAGGTGTGACCATAATGTAATAGAGTGATTTTCTCTTAAACAAACATAATAAATTATATTACAGGGAATCTCCTCGTTGGAAGGGAGCTTAAAGGCCATATTGTTCAACCCTCTTTCAGATGCAGCTATTCGCTCTAGAATATGCCTGACACGTGTTTGCCTGAGTTCTGCATGAGCATCTACAGGGAGGGCTGTTTTTCAAAAGTCACCTTGGATTCTGTGTGTACATTAGAGCATATAGAGGAAACTTGGTGCCATATACATCTCTCTCTCTCTGTCTATGTATTTATCACCTATCTAAAATTTGTATGTATATCAATATATAAATACATATATCAATAAATATGTAGTATATATAAACATGTGTATGTGTGAATATATATACACACACACACACACAGAATTGTGCTGCAATTCTGCTATTTTGAGAGAGAAGTTCCAGAGATATTTTAGAAAATGACATTATTGTTGGAATACATTAGGATATATCTATACTCTCCTAAAGTGACTAATTTGACCAGGAACATAAAAATGCATATAAAAGTCAGGAGGCCTTTAAACATTATTTTCTTTGTAAGTATTTCAAAATACTTTTACAGGGATAACATCTGCATATAGCTTTTCTTCTTTTCTACAATGGAAGTTGATGCTTACAATGAGGGTGGTTTAACGGAAGGACTCGATCAGGCCTTGGAGTCACACAGACATGAGATTGACTCCCAGTTCTCCTACTAAAAAGCTGTATGGCCTTAAAGAAGCTGTTTAATAGATCTGAGTCATAGTTTTATCTGCAAAATGAGGCTAGTAACACTTACTTTACAAGACAGTTATATAAAGGAAATAAGCTTAGCACATAGTGAAAACTCAAGTTTTTTTTTACTCTTTTACAAAAGAACTTTTAAGACTGCTTTTATTTTATGGTAAACAAACTAAGTAATATGGATGTAAGATGATTTTTTTAAGATACCAAATTTTCTAAATACAAAGCCTAGGTTAATTACTTCTGATATACTATTCTTTCTTTTTTCTGTCCTAAAGGATGTGCATTATTTGTCCTCAAAAAAGTACAAATCTATGGCTACATGCACACACACATTTGTCATCTCCCAGCACTGTCTGACATTTCAGGTACATATGTGAATAGTGGCCGACTCACAGACCCAAGACCTAAAAACTTTCTTTTTGGAAATCAGAGCCTGTATCAGATGACTTCAGGGAGAAACATGTTTTAATTCAAAGATATATCTTATGACTTTGGAAAGGTCTAGTAGTACCTGAAACTTCACCTGAGGTTGAATGTCATCTGTTTGACATCTCTCCCTGCAGTACTTTACTGCAGGGCTGTGCCCCATTCCTCTACCTTTGCAGTACACGGAGCTCACCTCAGACCTTTGACAGGGTTGCTACATCATAGTCAGGGAATCAGAGTCGTTCTAAGTGTTGTGGGATAAGGAATTTATTTTGGTACTCAGAGCTTACACAATCAGGAAGGAACTGGAGGAGAGAAGGCCCAGAACTACAGCTGGAGGAACAGAAAATGAGCCAGCCACTGGCTAGATAATCGGAGAACATGTCTGGCCCCTGACGTGGAAATATACAAGGGAGCTCTGGGGAGAGCTCCCTCTACAGGAGGGAGCTCGTAGAGGAAATGGTGCCTCTATGAGCTGTCACCTCTGTGGCTCTGGAGGCAGGAGTTTGCTTTTGCTCAGCAGGGTCAGTAGTTGGTAAAAAGGGTTGGATGAGGAACAGACGAGAATGAGATCAAGATGAGCAAGAGAATAAACAAGAGAAACCACTGGGCAATTGGACTATGGCAACCATCAGAGAATACTAGCTCCTGTTTCACTTTTGCCTTCCAAAATCGTGTGTGAATTCTTCTTTTGGCCAAGTCTAACTTGGAACTATATAGAGAAGAGATTTGGGGGTAAGTTATTTTGGTTTAACCAAGCTGATACAGAATAATTCATCAGAGATATTTACTAAAGGAGACAAAAAGAAAAAGACGTTTGTAGCATGTGTACTTGTCTTCTCTTATATATACTCACCTGGGGGTCCCCTCACCTTCTTGTGATATAGTCTGCCAATAGGGTATTGCAATTATTTACTATTTTTATTGTGGCAAATATACATACAGTTACAGACCTAGATCTCAAGTGTGCAATTCAATATGTTTTGAAAAATATATATATAGATGCTCCTCAAATTTGATGTGGTTACATCTTGATAAACCCATCATAAATTGAAAACATCATAAGTTGAAAGTGTATTTAATACATTTATCCTATCAAACATCCTGGCTTAGCTTAGCCTGAACTACACATTCTAAGAACACTTCTATTAGTCTATAGTTGCCAATTATCTTAAGTTTCATTTTAAGATTACTTTCCTTTCTCTTTCTTGACCAGAAGCAGGAGACACAGAGGGGTGTTTTGTAGACATGATGGGATGTGAAAACACAAGACACACTGTACAAAGAACGCCGGCAACATAGTGCACGGTGAGCAGTGATTTTCAACTGGTGCGCTGCAAGAATTTTTAAAACATGCTCTACCTGACTGTTTAATCAAGGTCACAGGCCTCTTTTCCATTAGCTTATAAAATAAAGAAATGACAACAGCCAACATAACAATGCCATCTTCTGTGAATGCCCTGCCTTGAACCATAGATATATAGGTCATATAATAGAGTGGCATCTAATTGATCATGTCACATAATAAGGTTGTATCTAATCGGTTAGTTAATTCTTGGTACCAGAAATCCTGATATACAAGTACAGTTACCTGATTTTTCAAAAAGTCACTTTGGAGCAAAACAAGGCAGATAGTTACTATTATTTTTTAATTCAATAAAAATTATACCTATTTTTTATCAGATTGGCAAAAATATATTTTTTGGTGTGCTGCAGAATTTTAGTAATTATTTTATGTGTGCTGTGACATGAAAAGGTTGAAAATCACCGCTGCAGAATATAAGCTGTCTACCCTCACGGTTGCATGGCTGACCGGGAGCCTCATGAGAGAGTATCACATGCACTTGATTAGCCCAGGAAGAGATCACAATTTGAATATGTATTGCTTTTGCACCGTTATAAAGTCGATACACCATAAGCTGAACCACTGTGAGTCAGGGACCCTCTATACACCTGTGTAAAAAAACACCCCAGGAAACTTTGGAAACCCGAAACCAGTTAATGTGAGCTTTCCAGATTTGTTTTTCCTTTTAGTGTTATATAGGCTATTGGAGGCTTTTTGTATTTTCATACATTTTAGAATTAATTTGTTCATTTCTGTGAAATGACTGGTTGGGGTTTTTACTGATATTGCACTAACTATAGAAAATTTGGGGGGGATTGACATTTTAACAACACTGAGTCTTGTAATCTGTGAGCATTGTATATTTCTTTACTTATTTATATTTTCTTTAATCTCAATAGTATTTTGTAGTTTTCAATGTAGTCTTTGACAAACACTCTTCCAATTTTATTCCTACATGTTGTGTCTCATGATGTTATTGTAAATGGCATTTTAAAATTTCATTACCCAAAGTTTGCATACTAATATTTGTATAGAGACTTGTATCCTGTAACCTTACTTCATTCACTTCTAACTCTTAATAGCCTTATAGTTTTTTCAGAGAATTTTCTAGGATTTTCTGCAGAAATTCTCGTAATACCTATGAATAAATAGAATTTCTTGTTTTCAATCTTCATGTGTTTTTATTTACTTTTCATGCCTTGTCCTACTGGCTGGAACTCTAGTACAGTGTTGAATAAAAGAAGTTAAACATTCTCATTCTTTTCTTTAAATAAAGTCTAAAGAATATAATATCTCATCATTATATATGTTGTTAATCATCAGATTTTTGGGTAGATGCCCTTTATCATATTAAGATGTTTCCTTCTATTTCTACTTTGCTTTGAGTTTTAACCATGAATAGGTATTAAGGTTGTCAAATGATTTTTTAATTAAAATAGTCATCTATTGATATAATAAATATTTTTTCTCCCCTGTTTTGTTAATATGGTGAATTATATTGATTGGTTTTTGAATGTTGAACAACCTTGGTTTCCTGATATAAACCCACATGGTCATAACTTGGAATACTTCTATAATGGTTTTGGTTCGCTAACATTTTGTATAAGGGTTTTATGCCTATGTTTGAGGACAGGGTATTTGATCACAGATTTTTTTTTAATTGAAATGTCTTTGTCAAGTTTTAAAACAGGATTTGGCTGGTATGATAAAACAAATGTAAAATAATTCTTCTTTTTTTCAATTTCTGAAGGAGTTTGTGAATGACTATTATTTCTTAAGTATGTTATATAATTACTAGTAAAAGCATCTGGAATGTATATTTTCTTTACGGTTATGGATTTCACATTTAAAAAAAGCTAGATGTGTTTTTTTATATTCTTGTGTTTTTGTCAGTTTTATATTTTTATAGTTTTATTTTTAGTTTTCATATATTTATGTTTTATGTCAGTTTTATAAAATTGTGTTTTCAAGAAGTTTGTTATTTCATCTAAGTTGTTAAATTTATTGGTATAAAGTTGTTATAATATTGCTTTTTGTCCTGCTTATGAGATGTATAGTGATGCCCCTTTTTATTCTTGATAGTAGTATTATTTTTTAATTGTTCTCTGTTGGTCTCACTTGGATTTTCTCAATTTTATTAATCTTTTAAAGACCACTTTTTTGTTTTATGCTTTTCCTACTTATTTGGGATTTAACTTTCTCTTTTTTTCTAGCTCCTTATAATAGAAACTTAGATGATGTATTTTCAATATTTACATTTAATATAAGCATTTAAAATAATACATTTCCTTTTTAGCACCATTTTAGAGGTATTACACAAATGTTGATTTGATTTGTTTTTATTGTTATTCAGTTCACAGTATTTTCTAATTTCCCTTATGTTATACTTTCATCCATGAATTATCTAGAAGCATATTAATATCCAAATATTTGAGGACTTCTGCATATCCTGTTTTTATTTATTATTTAATCATTTGTTATCAGAGAATATATGTGCAAGATTTCAACTTTCTGGAATGTTTGAGACTTATTTTATAGTCTCATATACAGTCTATATTGACTACAGGTATACATATGTTACATCATGTATACCTGAAACCTATGTATTCTATAGTTTTGGGGTTATATTTTTCTAAAAATTTCAATTAGATTAAGGCAATTTATAGTGTTGTACAAATTTTGTACTTTATTTTCCCTCTAGTATTTCTAAAAATTTCTGTTTGAGGGATTAAAAAATCTATAACTATAGCTGTATATATTTATATTTCTCTTTATTTTTGTCATTTCTTGCTTTACGTATTTTGACGCTCCATGGTTATAAGCACTGACAGGGTTGTCATATTCTCCAGAAGAATTTATCTCTTTTATCATTGTGACATTTCTCTGTTTGGTTTTGGTAATAGTCATTGTCAAAATGCCTGTTTTATCTGTTATCACTATAGCTATGCAAGATTTCATATGATTACTGTTTGTACGATTTATCTTGTCCTATTCTTTCTTTATTAACTATCAAGGTTTTTACAGCATATTACAGTACATCTCTTGTAGACAACATTTAAGTTAATCCTGGTTTTGTCTTTTTAACTCAGTCTGAAAGAAATATCTTCTCTTAATTAGAGTGTGCAGTGCATTTGTTTTTAGTGCAATTGTCAATGATTAGGATTTAATATAACATCTTACTATTTATATTGTACTTGTTTTATCTTTCTTTTTTGATTTTTGGCTTTCTTATTTTTTTTTTAGAATTCAGTTTCATTTATTCTTTTGACCCTTTAGTCATGCCTCGGTATTTTTTTAGAGTTGTTCTAGAAATTGCTACATGATTATGAACTTTTCACAGTTTACTCAGAGTTAATATTTCATCTCATCACATGAAATATAAAACTCCTACAAAAGTATAATTCCTTTAATCCTCACCCTTTGTGCTATTGTTTTCATACATTTTACTTTTAAGTGTGTTAAAACCATAACATATATTGCTTTATTTTTGCTTCAAAAGTCAGCTGTTTTTTAAAAGAATTAAGAGAAAAGTAATGTTATATATATTTATCTATATATGTATCTCTGCTTTTGCTCTTCATTTAGTGCATATCAGAAGTTTTATTCCCCAGTTTCAGCCCTTTAGTTTATGGAGTATCTTGTAGTCGAGGTCTGCTGAACAAGAATTCTTTCAGTTTCCACTTATCTAAAATATATTTATTTTAGTTTGAGGGTTATTCTTGCTACCTATAAAAGTTTAGGCAGTTGTTGGATTTTGTTTTTGTTTCCTTTTTTCATTGAACACTGTGCAGAATTTTCTCTTTTGTCTTCTAACTTCCAGTATTTCTGATGAGAACTTGGCCATCATTTGTATCATTGTTCTGTCTGTAATACATTTTTTCCCACTGGCTTTTAAAAAGATTTTCTATTTATATTTGAGCTTGAGTAATTTAATTATGTTCCTACATTTTCTGTCTTTTGTTTTTTAAATTCTACATGAGGTTACTTGTCTGGTACTTAGCAGTTGGAGTTTTTGGTTTGTTTAGGGAATTTGGTTATTATTTCTTTAATTATTTTTCATGTTTTTATTTTGGAAATAAACTATGTGTACATTATAACACTTGTGGTTGTTTTACAGGACAAGGAATCTCTGTTATTTTTCCTTAAAAAGTTTTTTTCTCTCTATTCTTTAGTTTGGATAATAAACAGGAATCTGTCTTAGCTCACTGATCCTTTCTTCTGAAATCTCTAATCTGCTTCTGAGTCCACTCAGTACATTTCATTGCATATGTTATAATTTTAATGTTAAAGTTTTAACTTAGCTCTTTTTACCTCTTCTCACTTTTAATCTATTTGCTTGGTTATATTTATATTATTTTTACCATATGTATAATAGCTGTTTTAAAATTCTTGTCCACCAATTTTAACTTCTGGGTCATCTTAGGATCTGTTTCTATGGTGTATAGGGTCTTTGACTATTGGTCACATTTCTTCTGTATCTTTACAGATGTAGTAATTCCTTATTGTATGCTGGACCCTGTGGATGATACATTGTAAGGATTATATTGTCCTTTTGGTTTGGGTAAGCAGTTACATTACTGGTGAGTTTGGGGGGCTCTGTTAGAACTGTTTGTGTTCTTTACTATGGTGAATGCAGTTCAGTTTTGTCTTTAGTCCTAGGGTGTGGTTCTTACTTTATTGTATGGTCCTTACTCTTAAGGGATGACATTTCTGAGGTCTGAACTGGATACCTAAGGTTGTCAATGAGCTTGCTTTATTCTGTCTCCTGAATTATGCATAGACAGCTGGTATATTCATTCACCTTTAAGTTCTCCAATAGGCCTGTGGACTCTCATCACTTTTGAGGTCACCCTCTGTGCATCTTTCTCCTTTCTTTTTTCCTGTCCTGAAAATTTAAGGATCTTCAGGAGTCCTGAACCCTGATACCTGTCTTCAGATCTCAGTGAGACTAATGTGCTGTGCTTAAGCTTTGCTTCCCTGTGCCATTTTCCAAAATGTGTTCTGGGCCTGAAAGTGTATGCAGGTGTAGAGCTCATCTTCACGCCTTCCTTTCCACTAACATTAGTGTCCTGTGCTTCCAATTGCCCAAGGCTTGTAAGAGTTTCCTTGTACATTTCACTCAGTTTTGTAGTTGTGTGCAGTGTGAAGCTAAAGCTCAAAGTCTCACAATAGCTTTTTAAACATCAGTTTCTTGGGTATACTTATATAGTTTCTTCCCTTTCCTTTCTTTTCTTCCTCCTTTTCCTCTCTGTTTCTTTTCTTTCTCTCTCTCCCTCTCTCCTACCCTTTATCCTTTCCTTTCTTACTTCCTTTGCTTCCTTTTTTCTTCTGCAATTAAAGATATAACATCAGCCAATCCCAGAATTAGTTTTTCCACTGCGTGAACTTCATCAGTATAATACCTACTCTGAATATTGGTAACATGCATTATCTTCCCATACCCGTCTATAAGTAAAAAACAGTGACTATTTTGAATGGTGCCTTCTAGGTCAGTAGAGAGTATACAACAGAGCTACATAACAAGTTTCTTTGAGTTCATTTATTTGCGTGGTTAAGGTCTCTGTGTTGCTCAGCTGACTGCATCCCGAGAGAGATAAATGTGGACTAATGAAATAATGAATGTTGGAAGAGAACTTTCCACCTGATGTATACCTGAGTACTTTAATATTGAAAAATTAACTTTTAAATCTCAATTATTCTTAAAGACAAAAGAGATTAGCATTGCTATTTTGATGTTCAGTAACTGTAAGGGAATCTTCTTAAATAATTAAGATAGAGGGATAGTTCCATCCTCTTTTGAGAATCAGTTCATCAGGTGGCTGGTGGACAGCAAAATTGCCCCAGATCCTGTATTTTTTAACCCATTCTCTGTTACAAATTTTCAACTATGTTCAAGTGCTTCTGAAGTTTTCAGTCACTAGCCTATTATAGGTGCTAAATCATTTGCTTCACATAGGTCACAATGGGCAAATGAAACAAGTGGGTTAATATTTGCTTACTAGAGAAGTAAATTTTACATTCAGAGGTCTGGGTTGTTACACATCCAATTCTGAAACTAGAGCATATTTCTGATTCATCTACTTTATCCTATGTGAAAAACAAATATTACACACTTTATCTCTTTCTCTATTATATCACATTTCATCTTGTGTTGTTTTAATGTAATATATTATTTACTTGTTTGCTTGTTTGTTTGTTTTTTATTATCTATTTCCCCCCACTATGCTGGTAAGGTCTATTAGAACAGAATGGGTTTTATCTGTTTCTCTCTCTTCAGAGTCTAAATAGCAAATAGTATATTCTCAGTAAACATATTTTTTTTGCATATATATCTATTGCTTTTTGTTAGGTTACAAATCCTTGAGGGTATATAGAGTTTACTCACCTCTAACCTTTGTTTGCCTGTGGAAGGCTCAATAATGATTGAATGATTTGATGAATGAATGAAACCTCTGAATATTTCACTTAATGTCAATAAATATTAAATTGAATGAGTATTTGATTACTCAGCATTGAGAAAAAGAGGCAAGATTCAGAGCTTGGAAGGGAAGAAGACATGTTTGGTTGTTTGTGAAGTTTTTTTGCTGGCTATGGCCAGCACCTACAAAATCTCTTGGTATTTTCTATAGAAACACTGATTCCAGACAGAGTATTGTTGAATTACAGGGGTCAGGGACTGGAGGTCAGGATTCCACAGTCTTTTCTTGGCTCTGTTATGCTGTCTTTGCACAGAGTGACCTTGGAGAATCATAGCCTCTTTGTGCTGCTCTGTCCCTATGGAGATGAGAGAGCAGAAGAGAAGAGCTTTCTTTCCTCTTCCCACTTAAGTGTTTGTTTTTAGCCTCATGAATTTTCCAGAGTGCTTAGATACCAAGGTGACAGATATCAGAGAAAATGTGACAACAAAAGAACTTGTTAAGAAGACATAGAAATGGAGTGCATTCCTAAAGGGGTGTGGAGCATGGGGTCTGGAATCATTTAGAGAAAAGTTTGTGAATCTTTTTATGAATTCAATAGATAAGCAGCTTGGTGCTGATTCAGACAGGATCTTGGCTAAAGTTAAGGAAGCTCGGTAGTTCTAATGAGCAGCGATCTGAGTCCCCTTTTAGGGGTCTTAGGTACGGCATGAATGGCAGAAACTGCCACCAGAAAGAATTAGAATTGAATGTGCCACCTGTCTTCCCTTAACACATTTGGCCTGTTGTGATGATGGCTATTCCAAAACTGAGAAGCCGTCTCCAAAGTTATCTATCATGTACCCTAACGTCCCACAAATCACAACTTGCTGCTCTAGTTCCAGCATTCTCCAGTTCCATTTTTGTTATAGTAGTAAATAATACTGCTGTGGGCAACCAGCGATATATGGCCTTTTACTTATCTGTTTTTTTGGCTTCTTTGTTACCTGTGTGTAGGTCGGAGGGGGAGGTGTGGGAAGTTTTGGCTAGAGATAATAATGAGAATGAGGAAAGGCTTAAGAAAGAGACTCTTGGGAGAGTTCTCAGGAGGGTAAAATCTGTCTTTATTTTGCTAACATCTTCATTTACAGCCACATCAAGGAAGAGAGGTACTGAGAGCAATCTGGGGTTGCCATAACAACTAATAAACTATAATTAGTCAAAGAAGAGGGACTAGAGTCAAGAGTAATAAAAAAAAGAAAGAAAAATCCCAAACAAAAAAAAGACAAAACCCAAAAGCTAAGAAAAAAGGAAGAGAAAGAAAGTGAGAAACATTTAAGAAAGGAAAGAGTAACTTTTTAATGTACATTTATATGATATAAATGTGTGCTTTATAACATATTAATGGGGGATATAGGACAATATATAAAATATTGAAGGAGAGATGAAAAATGACAACAATTTGCATAAGGCCATATTTTTTAAAAATTGAAATTCTGAAAATGAGGGAGTTGATTTGAGATAACTAGAGGAATATCACACATACACACACACACCTGGAAAGAAGCAACTTGGAATAAGATGATTTGTTATGAGTTTTTAGAGTGCCTTTCCACGTTTGAATGGATGCATTACACATGGGGGTAGCATTTCATCCTCCTGGGTCAGTGTCTTTTCACGAACTCCGTTCCCCTTAAAGACCACTATTCTGTGCTGCATCCACTGCCCTTCCAGCTGCTTGGAGAACTGTGCCAGCAAGAAGGGACAGAAGGATGGTGCCTGGGAGGGGGGATGGCACAGAGCAGGCCTGCCAGATAGTGTTCTTCAAAGCCTGGGCTGCTCGGTTTCAGGAGATAAGTGGGTTTATTCATTCAACAGGTATTTTTTGAGTTCCAAATCCCAACTGTATGTTGGGCACAAGGTGGTGGAGAATGGGACAGATACGGTGTGTGACCATACTGAGGTTGATGTTGTTTGTGTGTCTGTAATTGAGAGCTAAACTAGAGAGTTGGACAGGGAGGGAACCACATTGTCTTTAAATTCTATTTATAAGCTCTGCTGGGAATTAGGGAGCAACTCCCTGATGGCTGTCCCAGAGGAGGAGATGGAAGGGGAAGCTGAGGATGTTGTTCAGGAAGAAGAGTAATGGGCATACTTTCATGCAGAAAAAAGGATTAAGGTGTCTGAACCTCAGAAGATTAAGATTTCCAGTGACCAAACAGGTCTACATCTTTCACCTTTGATGAGTAACACAGGGATCCCCTTTGCTGCTGATGTTAACCCACCTTCCCATTTGTGAGCTGGGAGGATCTTGGGTCTCTCAGTGGGCTTGACAATAGTGCCTTAGAGAAGAATGAGACTGATGAAGCATGGCTGTGTCTGTTTTCAGTTAAAAACATTACCAAACTCAACTACAAAAGGCCACCTTACAGAACAAAGAATTTGCGATGTGCAAAGTACAATGGAAATCTTCTGGCTGCAAGTAGAAGTATCTTTGGCTGCCAAGACAGAAGGACCTTGAGGAAGACAGAGCATGAAAGGGATTCAGCACAAAACAAAAGTCAGAGCACAATGGTATATATTTCAGGCACATGAAAGGATATGCAGCGGCATTACTAAAGAGACATGGTTTTTCTGCAGAATGGGGGCAGAGGGAGAGCAGAAACCCAATCAGCCAATACAATCGTGGCAGAGAAACAGATTTGGTCCTATAAAGGGAGAGAGGAAAAAGCGTATTTTTTATGAATTAATCTCGAGTTGGTTTTCAGAAGTTGTTCAGAAACAAGCGAGCACATGAATAATACATGCTGTACACAGGCCCAAAAACACAGAGCTATCTCCAGTTGAGATTTTGAAAATGAAGGCATTCAGAGACATATAATTGAATAAGGGGACCAGAGAGAAGGCATCTGAAGGTTGGATGTGAGCAGCAGCAGGGAGCAGATATCCTGGGGGGAAAAGGCACATTTCTTATTTCCCCAATTAGGTTTCAAATTTTGGGATAGCTGGAATAATCTTTTCATCTTTTACAAACTTGAATTTTCCCAAGTTTCATACCACAATGCTTCATACATAGTAGATGCTCAAAAATATTAATAGGTGAATTGATTCAGTGTTGATGTGGTGGCGAATTTGATTGTTAAGCTGGTAATCATTGTAACATTGGTATGAACACAGAAAAGAAGAAATCTTGTATTCTCAGGCCCAAAATTAATACAGGTGATATACCCTTTAGTTGCCTAGACTAATAACTAAATCCAGAGATAGTGAGCCTCCACTAATGTTTTATATAGTGGTGCATTTCATTGATTAGCCAATCACCCCCAGAGTGGCATGCTTACTTAATCTAAAGACTGCAACAGTGAGCTGAAGTTAGAGGTCTTTATCAGTGCCTCTCCAGAAAAACAGTCCCACAAGAAGCTCTGTGGAAAAAGAATTCCATGCTCAATTAAGCTTAGGAAATGCTGCTTTCTATATTCCCCTCATTATCATTTAAAAGGCTCAGAGATCCTAGAGTAAATTGCCCTGTTGAACCTTGTTTAATCCAAAGCTTTCCAAACTAAGTTGACCATGTAAATTTTCCTTTTTCTTTATTTCCTTCTCCTTCTCCTCCTTGTCCTCCTCCTTCTTCTTCTTTTAAATACTCATTAGCATCTTTCAGAATTAGTTTTTCCATGAAGTGAACTTTGAGGAATTCTGGTTTGGGGGATTGTTAAGAAGCAGGGCATGTACACAGTATCTTCCACGTTCTATGAGTGGAGATGAGGCTGGGAAGATTAACTAGCACCAGGCTTATTTTCCTTGTGCTAGTTACTCTTCCCAGCCTCATCTCCACTCATAGAAAGGGCTTCTTTTTTTATCCTCACTCGAGGACATGCTTATTGATCTTAGAGAAAGGGGAAGGGTGGGAGAAAGAGAGGGAGAGAAACATCAGTGTGAGAGAGAAACACTGATTGGTTTCCTCCCTCATGTGCCCCAACCAGGGACTGAATCCACAACCTAGACATGTGCCCTGATCAGGAACTGAACCCATGATCTTTTGGTTTATGAAATGATGCCTCACTGAGTCACACCAGCTGGGGCTTCTGATGGGCTTCTTGTTGCCAGTGGGAATGGGATTCTTGTGGTGTCATAAGAAAAGCATTTCAGGGACCATACATTGGAAGACAAAGTGTGGTGGTAAGATTTATTAAAGCTGGAGCAAATATGCAGGGCTGTCCCTAGGTGTCTGGAGTCTGTCTCATCCATGTCCAGATGGTTCAGCTCCATCCTGCTGTAGAAGAAGTCCAGCTTTGTCCTCATCAAACCCAGGAAGGTCAGGGTCTAGAAATTCTGTGCCATTAGTTCAGTCCATGCCAAAGCTTAGTTCAATTCTGTCTCTGTCCCCATCCGGCTAGCTTAGTCTCTGTTCCCATCTGCACTCTTGCTGGTGCTGTGCTGCTATATCCAGGCTTGTGCTTGGCGCTATGCTTGGAGCCTGTGCAGCTGCTGACCTGCACTTGGGCTCATGCAGCTGCTACTGAGAAAGAGCACATAAACAAACTGGTGAACAAGCTCATGTTCTGAGCTCGTATACTGAGAGAGAGGCCTTTGTTAAGCTTTGATTATATTTCCTCAGGCTTGGGAAGGAGCCAGCTGGTTTTCAAACTAACCAATAAACTTCTCAATCCTTCACGTGCTTATGTTGAGCTCTCTCCCTAACCAACACATTTCCTAGATCTTCCAGGGCTCTGTGTCCCTTTTTCAATTCAATCCTTTTCCCAAGCTAGGTTCTGCCCTTTATGGTCACCATCGTGGCTCCTACTGCACATGTCTCATAGTAGAAGCACGTCCCCTACACTGTCTTGGCTTCTATGGGGCATGTGCTAAGCAAAGGAAGTTCCCCTGCTGTTTTATCCCTCCCCCTCAGTAATCCTGGCTAATGACCAGTAACTGATTCTTCCTATCTGCTACTTGCTTTGGCGTTAATTCCTGGGGAGGCTATGAATGTTATAGCTTCCTAGTAAATCAGGCTTAATGTCCAATTCAGCTCTCTAATATATTAAAATTAATGTCTGATTCTCTTTGCTCCCTTTCTTTATTTATAACTAATCAGTTACCTATGCTAACATTCTGATATGGTAGAAGAGACAAACCATCAACCATACACATGCCCATGTCTCTGATTCTAACAATAGGCTATGATCCTTGCCTGTAAAGAACAATGCAGATGAAATCTCATCATCCAGCAGGATCTTCTTACTCCAACCCCACCCCCAAATTACATATTATGCCTCCTTTGCTTGGGCCATTGCCTTCATCCCCAACCTGAACAGCCTTGGATCCCCAATCATGGCCACTGTGGTTTGTGAGTAAAGCTGTGAGTGTGTCTCTCTGTTGCACAGATCTGCTTCTACAAACTACAGCCACTTGGTGGCCTCACAACAGCTGTTGCTATTATTCATGAAGTCCTCAGTTTGCCCCACACCACAGCTGCTTGGAAGAGTGGCACCATGCTTTCTTTGCTACTCAGAAAAGACAAGATTGCTGCAGGTGACTCTGGCTGCTGACATGCTCAGTAAACAGGTCATATTGCCCCTGTTGTACAGCTGTTTTTATAGCAACTTCTCCCAGGGAATGAGACCTACATTCTTGAGTCTCTACCAGCAACCTGGACTAATGTGAAGAGGTTCTATCCAGCCTCAGTAACAGAGGGATGAGCCCATTGAGTATCTAAAGGACCACTGTGATGATACATTTTTAGCCAATAATATTTATATGATCCCCATATGCACCTTTCCCCCCGTACTGGGCAGTGTCATTTGTATGGCTGCTCAGTGCTCCCTGCCATATAAGTAATAGGACTGACATATCCGTGGAGATGACAGTTCCTACTTCTCCCCTGGGATGTGCAAGGTGAAGAAGAGGGGGTCTATTTCTTCTATTAAAGCTAGGTATTTGCATTTCTAGCCCAACCCTTCATTATCTTCCATCTCTGCACTTGTATATACTTTCTGTACAGTTTTATGTTACTTACTTCGGTGCCATCATAAGACTTACAGCAGTTTCAAGATTAGTCAATCCTAGATCCACCACCTTTGCCACTAACTATGGGACTCTGGGTAGGTTAATCATCTTGACCCTCCAATTCTTTCTTCACTTGGAAAGTGAGGATGATATACTTTGTCACAGAGATTATCAGATTATGTAATGAGCCACTGTATACAGAGATCCTGGTATAATGGCAAACACTTAACAATTACTAGTTTTCTCCTTCTCAATTTTCCACTCAATCAATTCTGTCCAATAGAACTTTCTCTGATGATAGAATATTTTTTATATCTGTGCTGTCCAGCATGGAAGCTGCTGGCTGCATGTGGCTAAGTAGCACTTGGAATATGGCCAGTGCAACTGAGAAACTGAAATTTTAATTGTATTTAGTTTTATTAATTTTAATAGCCACATAGGGCTAGTGGCTACCATATGGGATAGCACAGCTCTAGCTCTAGATAAGTTAACTAGCAGTTTTTAATAGGGCCCAGACAGTGGGAGCTGCCATGAGGCCTTGGGAGAATTCACATACCCATTTTATTGGAGGTACTCCTCAGGGACAGAAGGCTGGGTCGTGGTATTTCAAATATATGTGAACCAGAGGAAAAAGTAATGTGCTACAGAAATGTGGAAGGGTCATTGGACTCTATCCTACATTATTTCATACAATTATATCCACCTTTCCAATCATTAATCCAGAAATGAAATAATGTTATTTGCCAAGAAGATTTTAGAACCTTGCCAATTAACAGATTGCATCACCTAACCTCATGTGAAGTCACTTATCCCCTAGATCTAAGCCAAATTTATAAAAATCAAGGTCTTGGAAATGTTAAAACCATTAGAAATAGGGAATTTGAGAACGAGGTGGAGGGATGTAAATTTGGTAAAAAATTAGAATAACATGCAATATTATTTTTACAGTACAATTTACATATCTAAAATCATTTTTCTAAGAAAAAACATAAAATGTATTATGTATAACTTGATTTGCTCATAAAATTATCATTTAAGTAAAATTAGAGATGTGAAGAACTGGAAAAACAAAATGGAAAAAATAGAATGGAACAGATTTTTTACCGATTTATTTTCTTTACATATTTATTTAACAAAAAGCATCCTCAGAGGGAAAAGTTCTTTTCAGATAGTCTCTCTCTCTCTTTCTTTCTCTCTCTCCTACTCCTTACCCTTCCTTCCTTCCTTCCTTCCTTCCCTCCTTCCTTCCTTCCTTCCTTCCCTCCTTCCCTCCTTCCTTCCCCTCTTGGGTCTTCACATCATTTAAAAGACATGCTTTCCAATTTAAGCCCATTTTCTTGTTAAAAGCCCTGCATTGGAGAACAGTGAGCTATCATCATCCTTAAACCATCCTCACCAGTTGTAGTTATTCAGAAACTTCCTAGATGTCCCTCCTTTGTAGTTAGACATCCCTAATTTTTCCCATCCTCCTTTCCTGCCCCATTTGTATCCCACCAATTCCTTGCCACCTTTCCTCCCTGCTCTCAAGCCCAGGGATCCAAAGGGAGCTGGTGTTGGCCAGTGGTCTGTTTTTCTTTGGCTGCTGTGTGGACTCATGGATCTTGCCAGTTTGGTCTGTGGGTTGGTAGTTGGTTGGAGGATGAGGGAAAATATGAACTCTAACCACAATGACTCATATCTCTTAACTATTTATTATGTGCCAAGTTCTCTCCTAAGCACAATGTATTTGTTATTCCATTAATCATCCCCCAAATGCCAACAGTATACAGCTATAATTATTTCCTAGATGAAGAAAGTGTGACTTTTGGAAGTTTAAGTAGCCTGTTTGAGGTCATGCAGCCAGTAAGCTACTGAGCTAGTCTTGGAGCCTGAATTCAAACCTAGTTTGTGTGACTCCAATCTTTGGCCTATTACCCATTTCCCAACAGTGCTTTAAAACAATAAGAAGCCTGTTTACAAAGAGCTTTATGGTATAAATATTTTCTACACATGCTAGCTTATGTGATTTTAACAACTTTGATGGGGGAGATATGGAGAAACTAGGATCCCCATTTGAGAGATGTACAAACAGGGTCAGAGAGGTTAAACGACCTGCCCAGAGTTATACAGTAAATGGTGCTGCCCATGTTCAAATAGTGTTTTCTGAACAGAAGTGTATTTTGTTCCCCACATGACAAGGGGAAATGCCTTTGGAACTAATGTATACACAGATACTATTGGAAATTAATGTGTACACACCCGCAGGCTTCTCAGACCTGATGACAGTGGATCAGAGTTGGTGGTGGGGAGGAAAGCCGGCACAGCAAAGGGGACCTCCACCACTGTCCCGATACCAAGTTCACAGTAAGGACGGAGAGACAGCAGGAAAGAAGGCTTCTGGTCTTTCTTCTTGGCTGGGTGAGAACTTCTGTTGTTTCAGTTGGCTTTTGTTTACTTGTTTCTCCTTTTAAAATTCTTTTTTATGAGGCTGCCATAAAAACACTCATTAGGCAGTGTTGATTTTCATTAATGTTGATTCTCCAAGAGCTTAATCAATCTTCTGTGACCAATGGCCTCGTTCCCATGGGAGAGAAAAGCTGTTTAACAAATTAGCTTTACAGATTGTAGGTAAGGCATACAGATGTGAGGTAGCCTGTGTTGCCAAAACAGGACGTGGATTAGTGGTTTAATATGAACAAAAACAATAGCATTAAACTGTCTCCTTGCTGCTACCACATGCATCATTAGAAAGCAGCTGTCCTCCTTCCCTCTCACACCTCTGCTTCCCACCGCTCGCCTTCCCTGCGCTCACTTTTGCCCTCTGTGAGATCTGTGTTTTGGAAGAACCTGGAGGCGACAGCACATCTGTGGTTAGTGGGAGGGGAAGGCGAGGCACAGATGCACAGAGGAAAGCAGGGAGGGGAGAGTAGCATAGTTACTGGTGTTGACTTGGAGCTTAGCAACCTCCCTAGGCACTCTGATTATTCACAGTTGACAGCAGAAACCTTGACTCTCAGATTGCTTTGCCCATCCAGCTGAACCTCCACTGGTACAGGGATAACTTGCTGTGGGTTAACTAAGTACCAAGTCCTCTCCAGGTGGCCTTTCCCAATGCAGTATTTCCTGGACAGGTAGCCTCATCAGTTGCCAGAAGCAACCCTGGAAGCCTTAATGAGAGAGTCATGGGCCTTGGATCAGAGACAGGGCCAACACAAGCTTTTCTATGTCCCCATGTCTCTTCCTGTGGCAGTGTCTGGTGGCACCGAGCTGCCCACTAAAGCCGGGAGTTTCTACCATTTGTGCTGGTCATCTGATCCTCCTCATATTGGGCATCTGGATGGAGGGGCCTCTCCTCCGACCAACCTGAGAGGAGCTAGAGTCAGGGCAGCTCAGGGGCTTCCACAGCTGCCACCTGGTTTGATCTTCTTCACAGTCCTGTGGGGGCCTGGAGGCACAGAGCTGCTTTCCTTACAGAGACATGGCTTCCTAGTGGCAGGCCAGGGTTTTTGAAGACTAGCTCTTAGGAGGAGAGATGGAAAAGATGGTGGAACTCTCTCCTTTGAGGAGACTGGCTGGTGGGTTGGATGAGAAGTACTGTTGGTTCAGTTGGCAAGTGCCCACTTTCTGCTCCCACACCCCAGGCCATGCCCTCTCAGGCTGTGCACTCACTGCTAGGCTGCACTCTGGTTAGATCTCTCAGAATAGGACAAATTTGCATCCTGGTGTTCACCTGAGGCTGGTCTTTGAAATGCCCTCAGCTTTCAGGTGCAGTGCAGCGGAGATGTTGCCAGGGGTGCCTGGAGGTGCTCACAGCCCCATGAAACACCTCTCCTTGCCTGGGCCTCGTCCCCAGATGGCCTGGCTTATATAGCAGGGAGATTTTTGCGCACACCCACCGGCCTCCTGCTCCGGCAGCCTGCAGTACAGTCACATGGTCAGAATCAGGCCACTGTTGTTGTCTACATAGCCGCATGGCACAGTGCTTCCGGCTCAGCCTGGCTGCAGAATCCTGCAGACGGGCTGCAGTGGTCAGGCTGGGAGGGATTTCAAACCCGGATCCCTGAGCATTGCTTGTCTTCCATTTCATTCTTATTTAAATTGATCAAACATATTTTGAGTACTGCTATATGCAGAGCCATTTAATAGATCCTGAAGATGGCCAAAGATGAGTAAATAAGACTCAATTTCCTGACTTCACTCAGAACTGTACACTGTGACTTCAGTGACCTTCCCTTACTCTGTACGAGTTTACGGAAGCAGTGTGGTGCCTCCGTCCTTCACTCCTAGCATACTAGCTATTTGGTTAGGATCCAGCACCCTGCCTGTTGCTTAGTTGGACCTTAATAAATATCTGATGAATGACAAGTAAATGAACTTTTTGGGTAGGCCCATAAATTCCCTTTTTTGTAGGTTGTAGAAGGAGAGTCCCTATTGATCAGTTGCTAAAGTTTCTTGAGCACCTATCATGTGTGAGCTACTGTGCTCAGTGATTTAGATACATCACCTCTACCATTCCCAAAAAGGCTGCATGGTGAGTGTTTTATCCCCAGTGTATAGATGAGACAAAGGAAAGGCAGAGCAGTTAACTAACTGTTCCAGGGTTACATAACCAGGATGGGGCACTGCAGGATTCAAAACCACATTTTTCAGTCTGCAGAGCAGTAGTGTTCCTGCCCACCTCTTCCACTGTTTATGGCCAGGTAGAACAATTGGACCATCAGGCCAGTGTTTCTCTCCATTGGCTATTACATTAGAAAAGTAAAACAGCAGATACAGAGTCACAGCCCAGCTGCCTGCTGGAACAGTGGCATCTTGATGCAGTTTTGGGTCATTCTGAGGAAAATTTGTGACTCTGGGTCCGGCCAGGTCTACTATCTTCCTCTATGTCCCTGGGCAACCCCTCAGCCAAGACCTTACACTTGCATCTAGGGGATCGCAAGTGCGAGTAGGGTAGAAAGAGGCTTGCAAGCTCTCTCCTTGGAACTGGGCACAGCCCTGCATTGAAACTCAGATTCAGATGTTTCGCAATGATCTTGGAAGTTTTCCCTGAGAGCAATGACTTTCAGCTGCAGCCGTCCCTCAGGCTGGAAGCAAGGCGGTGACCTCAAGGTGAAAGTCTCCAGATCCCATTACCAATCCAATTACCTGGCACTTGCAGGTTAGATGAGAACTGCTGGACCGTAACCCAACAATGGATCATTTAGTTCTGTGTCTTGTCTCTGACACCAGTCAGGCCTGAGAGTTTCATTCAGATGCTGCTTCTTGTCAGTCTGCAGATTCACCAGCAGGTTTCCCTTTCAATGAAGGAGTAGGGCTGGGCATGACAATGGTGAGCAGCACAGAAGCCCACTCCATTAATGCAGCTCCTACCAGTCCCAGTCCTGATACTCACATTCAAAAATTTATTGAATTAATATTTATTGAGCAGCTACTACATGCCAGGCAATGCTAGATAATGGGCATGAAATAGTGAATAATCTCTGCTCTCATGGGCTTTTATTGTAATGGGGGAGTACAGGCAGTAAACAGTTAAGCAGATAGACATATTATTATGATGATTGTTTTAAAGACCATGGAAGAAATAGCATGATAAAGAGGTTGGATAGTGATGAAAAATTGGTACTCTGACTATCTTGTGGTCAGGGATGTTTTTTTGGACAAAGTGACCTTTCAACAGAGGCTCGAAGGCACTGAAGGGGCACGAGGAGGCTTTCAAAGGAAGATATGTAGAAGGTATCTGGCTTTTGTCTTCTATATGGAGGGTTGGAGACATCTTGATGCTAGAAGCAGAAAAGTAACCAAGTGCGAAATAGAAATATATTTGGTTGCTTGAGGAATAGCAAAGGTGGCAGATGTATTGCAGTTGGGGAGGAGGATAGAAAGACAGAGATGATTTCAGGAAGGCTGTAGGGGCCCAGATCACAGAGGCTTTATGGACCATGATATGCAGTTTGGCTTTTTTTCTGAATGACTTGGGAAGCCATTTGGAGGGTTTTGAGTGGCAGAGATCACATAGTTACTAAGCATCCATTAAACATATCTTCATATAAATATTTGTTGAATGAATACATGAAATACTTTTTGGATGATTGAAAGAACAAATATCACTGAATTACACAAGTAATGACACAAAGAGTTCCTAGAATAACATATTGTGTCCATAATTGCTGAGAAGAGACAGATGTCTTCCCACTGAAAAAGTAATTAGCTGTCAGCCTCTTTGCATTGTACCCTCCAACTGGAAGGTGGATCTTGTGGCTAACAGAAGAAAAATAAAAGCAGAGAGGGTAGGCAAGGGAACACATGCCATCCAGCACACTGGGTATCAGTGATTCTCCTGCTTTCCTGGAAGGGGCAGTCCTTAGGCCCTACCCCTGTGATGCTGTCCTCTTGAGGATGCAGAATAGGTTCTACTTATTGAGCTTGATTTGAGGTGTTCTTTCTGTTTCTGCCCAAATACCTACCTGCCCCACGTCTTAGGGTCCAGAATTCTACATCACAATCCCCTTCTTTTCTTGAACCTTGAAAACAGCTTCATTCTTTGAGGGTCTCCCTCGAACAGAATTGGCAGCTAAATCCCTTATTTTGTCATCTCCTGGTTGCACTAAGTCTTCTGTTTGAATGTCACCTTTTTAAAGACGCCTTTCTTTACTCTTCTTCCTGACTCTTTTTCTTGCAGGATCAAAAACTTCCCTCTTCCCTGATTTCTAGTTTGACCAAGGACCCTGGGCTATGGTTTACATGAACCTCTCTTCCAGAAGGGAAGTTTCTTGACTCCAAAAACATTGATTTTCATCCTCTTCTTCAGCACCCAGCCCAGTACATGAACACAGTGCTCACAGAATTTTTTTCTTTTGCTTCCTTCTTCATTTTTGTTTCCTTCCTTCTTTTTTTCCCCTTGTTTTCTCGCTTTCACTAAGCGGTTTGAGAGTTGTTAAGAAAGCATGTTTTCATTTTGACAAGTCTTGGGCCAATCACATATGTGTAAGATTCATACTGAACCACAGGCCACCTACATGATTGGATTAAAAGCCTTTTGTTTTTATTTATCATACAGGTAACTTGTGGTAACCGTCAAACAATTATAAAATATAGTTAAGCCTTCTGGGTGTAAAAATCAGTTCTATTTTGCCACCCCAAGAAGATTCCTGTTAATATTTCGATGGCTACCCTTCTGAGCTCTTTTTCTAAAATACAGACTTTTCAGAGGCCCTGCTTGCTGGGCTACTTGCAAAACACAGGAAAAGGGGTGAGGGTGATGTGAGGGGCATGTGCCCAGGGAAGGCTGCCTACAGGCTGACTCTGATCTCACCCCCAACATTTCCTTTTCCTTGTCAGATTTGAGGGCCTAGGCTTGCCATTATCTTGTGGGATCAAACTAACCCAGCCACCGCCAGTGTGGCATTCTAATGTCAGTCTGACACCTCTGAACTCACCTTTCCCTTCTCTCCAGCCACATGTCATCTCCTGTCCCAAGCTCCTCAGTGTCCTCTTTGCCTGCCCTACAAGTTCCCAGGAATCTTGCCTACATATCTGACATCCCCCAGTCACAGAACTCAACACGTACCAGGGGCTTCATAGGTTTGACTCGCTTACCTACCTGAATGTTACTACTTAATTGACTGAACCTACAAAAAACAAACTTGTGCTGATCGATAGAGAAATAATTTTGCAAATTGTGGGCATAAATCTTTAGAGATCTGTGTATGGCCATTTGTTAAAATGCTGAAAAGGGAAATCAATTTTCTTTATTAAAACACAATTGCTTTATCTATTGCTCATCTGGGCAGAGACCAGCAGACAGGGTTTGGGGAGGAGTGAGGGAGGAGGCTCTGAATACTTCTTTGCCCCTTCACTCAGTGGTCATTTGTTGGTATAAAGATGGTCAAGTGTTGGGAAGGAGATGAGAGTTTTCAGGCTCGCAAATGCTTTACTGTTAGAAGAAAGAAGCAGCTGTGGGCTAGTGTGATGTGTAGGGAAGATCAGCTTGAGAGGGTGGAAGAGGTCAGAAAGAGGAAACAAGAAATCTTTTATCTTCATCATTCCAGAGTGGGTCATTGAGGGTGAGTTAGGTTAATGCTATGGTAACAAACTCAAAACTTTAGTGGCTTAAAATTTTATTTTTTGCTTACACTCTTTTGAGCTGTTTATCAGTGGGGAGCAAGCTCAGGGAGGAGCCACCATCTCAAACCTGACTGACTGTTCATCATGCTCATGCCAGAGATAAAGAGAGTAGGTGTCAGTCACGCTTTGGTGAAATTAATCTCTTCTGCTCTCATTTCATTGGCCAAAGAAATGGGCATGGGGAAGTGCCAGCATATCACTGCCCTGATGGTGGGGAGCCACAGCACCACACATAGCAACCTAGGGCATCTGTTTCCAGGTGCCTCACAGTGCTCAGTGGTGGTTAACCTCATTCCTGAGCACTAGGTGAGACTATTTCTGATTCATTTTAGCACCGGACATATAGTATAAACTAAAAAAAATGTTTACTTTGCAGACTGAATTAATTAATTGATAAGCAACAAAGAAAGGAAGCTACAGAACTTAGTAGAATGGTACAGAGAGGTGACTATGCAATAACGTCTGTGGGAACATCTTATCTTGGGTCTGGCACAGGTAACATTGTTTTTATAGCATTTTAATGTGCCTGCCACTGCGCTAAGGTGTTTAAATGCATTATCCCATTTAATGCTTACAACAGCTCTCTCCTCATGTTCACTTTGCATATTTAAAAGCTCTTCCTTCCACATGAAGATAATCATAGATTTTGGAGATGACAGGCCCCTCCCAACTACCATTACCCATCCTTTCATGATGAGGTGAAAAGGACCAGACAGTGCTGGTGGCCATGGTAGAGTCACTTGCATTTTGGGGGCCTTAGTTGCCTCAATAGCTAAAAAAAAAAAGTTGGCTCAAACGGTCTCTAAGATCCTTTCACAATAGAATTTTAAGGGCATACCTCTGAATGGCTTGCACTTTTGTTAGCTGGAGAACTAGCCACAGGGCTGTGGCTCCTGAGTTAGTGCACGCAGATGGCAGCCTGTGAGTCGCTGGAGGAAGAGCAAAACCCAAAACAGCAAAGTTTTAAATCCACGATGTCATTATATATAATGTTGTTCAACTAAAGCCTTCCCCATGTTAACAAAACATTATTAATGTTGAATTTTGAGAGCCATTTAATGTCTTCTGCATAAAGAGAATATGCTCAGGAATTATCTGAGGAGGGAGGTTTCAGAGATAGAGTGTCAAGATATATTTCATTAAGCCCTAGGCCATGTTTGGATGCCATCCCACTTAACAAATCTCAAAATCACTAGAAAATCAAGTGGGGCCTGGACTACCCTGCTTCTAACTACTCTGCTTCAAACAGACACTGACTCAAACAAAGAAAGTCCCTTTGGCCAGAGCTGGGAGGCTGAGGTCTTAGGCAGTTTCTTCTTCAGATTTAATAAGACGGAATGACAGAAACAAAGATTCAGTGGAATGAGGGACACAAAGAAGTGCAGCACATTGTGACGGACCAGGGCATGGGACAGTGGGCATGTCCATCCATTCCCAGGTCCCAGCTGTCCTAGAGATCCTCCAGAGCAGCATGGCTCAAGCTCACAAGTCTTGATAATTCACTGTAGGCCAGAGACTGTTCCCAGCACTTTCCAACCTTGTTTAATTTAATCCTCTTAGTGTCAACACTTTGCCAAGGAGAAAACTGGGGAACAGAGAGTTTAGGGCACTTGTCTAATCACACACAGGTGGTAAGCAACAGAGCCAGAATTTGCAACAAGGAAATGACTTTACACTCTCAACACATGTTTTGTAATCTTCTTGGGAGCAGATCATTTAAAAAATCACATATGATTGTGGGATGCCTATGTAGTGAAGTCAAAATAGCATATAGAAACCACCAGGAGGTAACTTCCCACCCTCTGGCGCTGGGTGGCCTGTTGCCGCAATCTCTCTAGCTTGTGTGATTACAGGGCCTTCATCCCTGAGGTCCTGGCCAGCAGGACCTGTGTCTCCATCATTTCTGTTCCTAACCATTCAATCACTTCCTTCATCTGGTACCTAGTAGGTGCTCATTAACTATTTGCTGAAAGAATAAACATGGTTAGATCTGGGCTTTCTATTTTATAAGGAATTTGAAAAATCTGGGGATAGGTCACTAGGTAATATGAAGAACGATTAATAAAACCCCCCAAATTTGAGGGGGTTGGGAGTAAAATGTGGTCTGTTTTTTTTTAACCCAGAGAAAAGAAGGTTGGGAGCTATGAGAATGGTTTATACCTCTCAGGTTTTATATGGAGTTTTTGACCTATTTGACAAAAGTTTCACGAGCACGCACTATGTGTTGGGCACTGTTGTGTGTCCTGGTGGCGTGGGCTGCACGACAAAGGGCCACCCATTCGGGAGTGTGTGGCTGGTGCTCTTGCCCTGCGCTTGACACAGGAGGGAGTGTAGGCTGCAGGGATCCAGGAAGTTCCTGGCCCTGGCCGTGTGGTGTGATGGACAGTAGTGGGGCGGGGTGGAGATGCAGGAGGAGGCTATCACCAGGACCCGGTATGCTGCTCCCAGAGACCTTGAAATATGGGACACTTCTTGGTTTGGGACTGTCCTCGGAGAGGAGACATTAGCTCATGTTCGTAGGAGAGGAATATAGCTGATGGAATCAAGTTTGTTATTTTTAAATTCTGTTCTGTTGTTTCAGCACTTTTTAATGGAATCCCAGGGTTCTGTGGGGCTACTTTTAGGGCTGCTGGAGCCAGGGGGTGGGGAGAGGTGTCAAGAGAGGAAGACTTAGAGAGAAGTACAAGATTTCTCCTTCACTTTGATCAGAATAGCTCTGTTTGTTTTGTACATTTAGGGTCCACATAGGAGACCTGCAAATTCTGCCTCTGCTGCTTATTGCCTGTGTGTCCTTCAACAAGTTCCTAAAACTCTCTGTTCTTCAGTTTTCTTGAAAAAATAATAAAGGGATCTTGCTTCTTCAAACAGACAAACACATATCACTTAAGAAGTACTGGTGTAGGATTTTGTCTTTCCCCTCACAAGCACCTGTGGGAGCAGAGAGGAAAAGAAACTCAAAGCCCACTCCCTCCAGAGATGTAGTGCATCCTTCATGGGAAACTGGACACTGCATTGATTTCTGAAAACAAAACATCATTGCATGGCAATGTGCAGCCTCTGTTTGGGCTAAAGAGGAGATATTGGACTCCTCAGCCAAAGAACTAGAAGCACATTAGGCACAGGCTTAGCAAAGGGATGGGGTCAGTGTTTCCTCGCAGACAGTGGGTCTAGAACAAAGGGAAGTGAGTCTGAGAAGCATTATCAGTACAAGAGGGCTGCTGGGGTGGAGGAGGAGGCTAACAGGGACTGCCCACCTGTCTATGTAGCCTCTGTGCTCCTAGACTGAAGAGCAGACAGAGAAACATGGTGGAAAACAGCAGTCTCTGAGGCAGGGAACTTGGGTTCAAATTGGATTACATTATATAATGGCCATGAGATTGCTGACGTTCTAAAACTTCAGCATATATACATTGGGAATGTCACATAGGTATTAACTGACAGTACGTAAGTATTGACCACAGGCTCAACACATTTTAGTTGAAATCATTTTGAAACAAAGCAAATCTATTGTAATGAGACACACCCCTGCCATGCAGAAGAGTCCTTTCTCATGGGACAAGATAGGACACGTAACCTTGGCATGGAGAGCAGGGACCAATGCAAGTGTGTGGAGAAGTGGGCAGAAAACATCCTGACAGAGCTACATGGGTGAAGGAGACTTACTCCGATGTACAAAGGGAGAGAAGTATGAGTTATTAAGGTCTGGAGGCAGAAAGAACACCGAGGTTCGCTGGAATTGAAAGCCTGGTACCTGGCCTCCCCGGAAACTATCTCTCCATCCATCAGGTACATCGGGAGGGGGAGCTGCAATCTCAGAGGACCAGGCTCCGGGTTGGCCATGAGGAATGGACCAAGGCTTTGAAGGGACTTTTTGGAGACGGTCGGAGAGAGGTGATAGAGGGCTCTGGGAGAGACGGTGGTTCCAGCTGACAAGATAATGGAGTAGTGAATACAAAAATAAAGGAGAGGAAGAAAAAAATGCGTGATAAATATACCTTTCACATCCACTGGAGATAGATAAACATTCCTCCTCAACATTAAAGATTGCTTTTCTTCTCTTTGCTTCTTCAAGTTTATTGAAAATGACACCAAGTTGCCTTTTTTTCTTTTTCTTTTTTCCTGCTTGGCCTCCTTCGCATTGACTTCCTGACCTTTCCTGCTGGGGCTTCATCTCACCCAGGCTAGGTGGCTCTGTGTCCGATAAATCAAAAGGTTGTGGGTTTGATTCCTGGTTGGGGTACATACCTAGGTTGTGGGTTTGGTCCTGGTTGGGGTGCATATGTAAGGCAAACCATTAATGTTTCTCTCTTACATCAATGTTTCTCTCTCTCTCCCCCCCACCCCCACTCTCTCTAAAGTCAATAAACAGTCTTCAGGTGAGGATTTAAAAAACAAATCTTGTGCTGATTAGAATTTGAAAATACTGAAGGGAGGGTATCTCCAAGGACCAGCTCAGCCCTTATCCCTGGTATACTCATTCCAAAATGGAATCCCAGTGTCTTCCCAAATTGCTAATCTTTCTTATTCCCTCCCTTATAGTTTTCTTCTCATCATTTCCTCACTGAGTACTTATAATTCAACTTCTACTGTAGTGGCGAGTTTACATTCTTAACACTTCCTTTATGTTTAAAGTAGCTATAAATTATTATCTGCATTGCAGTGATGAGAAACCCAGGATTTAGAGCATTTATTTAGGATTAGAGTCAAGCTGTAAGGAACACAAAATCCCAAATAATAGCTATTATTTAAAAAGAAGGGAATTTATTTGACTCTCATTTCAAATAATGTTTAGAAGCAGGCAGTCTAGGGGTAATATAATGGCTGATGAAATTGTTAAGTGTATAAGCTCTACTGTCACGAGGTGTGGCCCTCATCCAGATGCGTCCATGATGGTAACTAGAAACAGCTCCTGCTGTAGTATATGCAAATTCCAGGCAGCAGAAGGCAGAAATAGGGCAACAGGGGGAAAAAAAATCTCACTCACGACTTGGTCACATGCCATACCTAGCTTCAAGGGAAACTGGAAACTATTGTCTTTGTTCCAAGTGGCCATGTGTAAACTAAAAGCAGCGATTTTATTATTAGGGATGAAGTTGGTAACAGATATTGGATGGACAACTTACAGTCTCATGCACATGTGTCTTGCCCAGGATCCCAGACTAGCAAGGAAAGAACGTAAACCTAAGTCTTTGATTTAGGGTCTAGAGCTCTTTCTAATACCTGGGGGCAGTCCAAGGGGGACATGGCAGGCCCTGGCATAACCCTCAACCAAAGATGAGATGCACTTTCTACTCTGAAGGACTGTTCAGTCTTTGAGAAATTTAATGCATGAAGTTCTGATCAGTATCAAACAGTGTATGACTACTAAGAGAATATGCATTTATATACAACAACTGCATCAGGAAATCAGGAGAAATGTACTTTTCCATGTGGGCTGGAGCTGCCAAGGACGGTTCTGGGAGTTAGAGTTTGAGGCCAACTTTGAGGGCTGGCTCAGTTGTGCGTAGAGAGAATTCAGTCTCTTTGGTGGGGAGCTTGTCAATGAGGTTAATTTCTTATCTTTGGAGGAAGGACAGGGTGGTCCTGATATAAGAACTACTGCTCAACTGATGTCTGACCAAGATAATATAATAAAACAAGCCTTTCTTTCTGCATACATATACTCCAAAAGCTCTTTACTGCAATAATAGTAAATATCTACAGAATCATCCTGGAATAATAGTAATGGCTAACATTTAATCAGTGCTTGTGTGTTCTGAGCCCCCACAGTCTTAAGGAGTAGGAATTGTGATGCTTTTAATTTACAGTCGAATGAACTGGGGCATAGAGGGGTTTAATAATTTGCCCAAGATCATATATTTAAGCCTTGGAGCTCATGTTGAAATCTAGGTGCTCTGATTCCAGAATCTGCATTCTTCATAGGAAGTTATACAAATTTTTCTGTAGCAGCCCTTGTCTTCAGGAGCTGCAGACTGAGAAATGTTCATGCTGTAAGAGAAGTAGTTCCAGGGGATATAGGGAGTCATTTATGGGGTCTGAGGGCAAAGCCCAGGTCTTGAGTTACTTTGATCACTTTGCTATTGGTTTGCTTTATTGCTGTTAGGATTATTGTGTCCAAGCTTTTTGGCTAACTCTACGAACACTAAAAACAAAAACCAGAAGAGTGAGGCCCAGAGATTTGGATACATTTTTGGCCTTCTCTTGATTTTAATTTCTGCACTTGGGTGCTGTCTGGAGTATGCAGTTGAGTCTGCAAAGCTTTGTACTGTGCTAACACTCAGGCCCTTTTTGATTCCCTTGCCCTTTGTTTATGAAACGTGAAAACATAGAACCAAGACTAGCCTAGGGCGGCAGCAACAGCTCTATCCTCATAGCTCCAGACACCACTTCCTAACTCTGAAATCAGTAATGCATGAGGAATGTAGCTACTAGCGAAACCTACACATCCGTGTCCTTGAGCTGCCATGTAAAGAGAGTCTGCATCCATTCGCCAAGCATTTGTTAACACCTACTATGTGCCACACATGACATCGTGTCTGGAGACAGAAAGGTAAATAATATTGGCTTCAGATAGCTGAGTCACACTAGAGGTTCTTAACCTGAGGTCCTTAAATGATTTTCTGTGGATCTGCAAACACTCTAAAACTGTGTGCAATATGTTGTATCTCTACCTAGATGCTCAAATTTTTTCCCTAGAGATCAATTTCATAATTTTTATCAAATTCTGTAAGGAGTTTATAATCTAGAAAAGGTTAAGAATCACTGACCATGTTATCAAGACAGAAAGTCAACAAATATTCAGAACATAGTATCATGGTTCATGGTAGAGACATGAATGAATTGCCTTAGAATACAGAAGCAGGAGCAACTAACACTTTCCCTGAGGATGGAGGCGGATCAAGGGCTCCCTTGGCAGATGCTGTCAGCTGGGACTAAGGGAATAAGTAGGCACTGGGTAGGCAGGAAGGCAAGGAGAAGGGCATTACATGGCATGAGCTCAGGGACCCAGTAGATTCAACTGTCCTGGACTAAGAGATGCACATCTGGGTTTTAGGGTTCTGTGTATAGGCTGTGAGGACTTGTGAGATGGGGAGTCGAGGAAGAGTGTTAAATCTTGGAAGTCAGCACCTGGGGTTTTCTGGCTGGATGAGGAGGGTGACAGCTGGGAGGAGGTAGAAGAGAGAGTCTCTGATAGGTCCCTAACAGTTCTGAGAACAGAAATCTGACCTCTGGAGATAGGCTGCCTGAGTCTCAGAGAAGGTCAGCTTTACAACTCAGCTTCCTCTTCCTGAAAACTGGGCTTGATATTTGATAAATAAATCATGCAATCTTTCCTTCACACCCTGATCCAAATAAAAACATTCGCCATTTCACAACTGGCCACCGAGAGCCCCTGACAATCAATTACCCACCGGAGATGAAATTATTGTTTAATGGCTCCTGGAATGGTCTCCCACTGAGACATTCATCACAATCAATAATGCATCAGCAGGGACAAAAGAAATTACCTGCCTCCTGCTAAGTGAGAGAGTCCATTTATATGCAGCATGGCCCCTTCATGCCCACTGAGCAGGCCTCCACCAGTGGGTTTCCACATTGCAGAACTCCTCACCCCCAGGAGATGGGGAAGCAGGCTTTCGGGTGAGTAGGTACATTACTACCCACTCCAGCTGAACAGAGTCAAGGCAGGTCTGGTGGGTGGGCCAGAGATGGGTGAGGTGAACACCCGGTAATGCCTGATCAGATTTACAATGAGCCAGTTGCCACTCCCCCTGCCCATACTTTTCTAACATACATTACATCTTTATGACTTTTCTATAGAGATGGACAGGGAATAATTTTCTTGTAGGAATTTTATAGGCCAGTAGTTTTGGTTTCTGGTGAACCGTGGCTCTGCAGGGTGACCATTCCTGTGGAATGACCATATGTGAAGTTTTTACCTCTTGGATTTGAGTTTTCTCACCCATAAAATGGGCTTATAATACTCACCTTAGATGATTGTTAGAGGATTGAATGAAAGACCATATATACTGCATATAACGCATTTCTTTTCCTTCCCACTCGTATTTGGGAAAATATTCTATGGATAGTGTGATTCATCCTGATATTGCTGATAAGTGAGATTAAATTAAATGAGGGAAGATTAAGACAGGAATCATATTTAAATTTTAAGACCCAAAATCTTAGAGAAATTTCATGCTATTTCCAAGTTTATATGTCAGCAAATAACATGAAGATATCGGTTCTATTATTAGATCAGCTCCGAGGCATTTCAACCAAACCAGAACCTATGATACAAAATTTTCCCTTCTTCCTTCCCTCTGTTCATTCATCCTTCTATTCACTTGTTCATCAATTGACTTTTTATTGGGTGCTGACTATTGGCCAGGTGCTATGTTAGGCCCTGGAGATACACAAATGAAAATACACATCTTCCTGCCCCCAATCCCTATCTCTGTCAAAGAACTTGCAGTACAGTGGGGAAAAAGGGTTCTAAGTCAATAACCACAGAGCAGTGCAGCAGTACCAAGTCCCTTTGGATAGGCGTGGAAGGCTTCAATGAGGAGGTGAAGCCTGACCTCTCTCCCATGGGAGGGGTTGGAGTTTGCTGCTGCATAAAGCAGGGAAGGCCTGAGAGAGGGGGGGTGTCTTCCTGCCACTCGCTCATGACTTTTCTCATCAGTGTCTTACTTTTTTCCCAATCTCAGTATTTTGTGCTGTGCTCATTTTATTGATGGGTAAACTAATTCAAGGGAAGCCAGTGATTTGTCTGAATCACAAAGAGGTTGGACACAAAGCTGGGCCTGGAATTCGCTTGTCTGGCTTGCTAACCTGGGGCTTTGTAAACTGGGCTGTGCCTGCGGGGTGTCTTAGAGAGAAGGGGCAGGTTCATTCAGCAGGCATCAGCACTTGTCAGGACCTGCCCCTTTTGAGCTGCTGTGAGGAAGGGTTGATATAAAGATGAAAATGCTCTCAACGTTAGACATGCAAATAAATAATAGTAGTGCCATATAGTGGTGGGCGATCACTTGGAGTACAACACAGTAGGATGCAGAGAGAGGAACAATGATTTATAGGGTGGGAGAAAGCTTACCAGGTATGTTGGCATTTGAAAAGTTAATAACAGCTATCTTCCTTGGAATATGCATAGCTCAGCTCAGAGTGGCCTTGAAGTAACAACAAATTCTAAGATTGCATAATTTCAACATTGCACCTGTTTGCTGCCCAGCTGCCCCACATTCTTGCCATGTGGGCTTCCTGACTAAAACTGAAATTTGCTTCTTCAACTACACACTTAATCCTTCCCTGTCTGAGGTTCCTTTTGAGCCAAGTCTGGATGCTTGGCAAGAGTGAAGCAACAAGGCCTGTGTAAATGCAGCCCTCTCTGCCAGTGAGGAGTGTTTTATTATGATTAAAAAATGTTATTGCTTAAAACAACAATCCATATTGGTAATTATGTGCTGAGACCCATCAGCTTTGCACTCTGAATGGTGTGACATTATTGTCAAGAACACTCGATTGCTTGCCTCTTGTTTTATAATCTGCGTTTGCACTTCAGGCTCCATCCTAAATATTAGTGGAGAAACCAAGAATGAGACAGTGGTAAAGCCCAAAACATGGATGTGTTTCACCTTAGATCCCTGCTTCCCTGCAGAGATGAGCAAGGACATAACCAGCCTCAGCAGCTGCAGGCGCCTCTACCTGACATTGAGGAACATGAAACGGGGCCTTCTGAACGAAGAGGGAGATGCATGGAGAGACTGCCACATCCAAGGGAGAGACTCCTGCCTTTGATCATGTTTGATGTTTTCCCAACAACTTCGTTTTGATTTTATTTTCCCATTGGCTAAACGTCCTGAACACTCATTACTTTGAGTTAACAAGACCTCCTTCTTGCTTATTCTCTTTCTTTTTGACTCTGTCTCATGCTTACACTTTCCCTAGCTCTTTTTCAACACAAGTATAGGGGCTTATTTTAGTCATAGTTTTAGAAAACCAAAATCAAGTAAGCACATTTTTCTGTGACTTCTTTTTCTCTTAACAATATATCACAGGAATTCCTCTGGGTCAATAGATATGGATCGAACAAGAACACACTCATTTTTTGAGTTGAAGAACATTTTGTGGTATGAGTATTCTACAGGGCATCTCACCATTCTCTTGTGAACGGGCGCTCTGCATCTTTCCACGGAAGTCACCACAAGCTACGCTGCATGAACATCTTTCTACATGCACTCTTTAGCACCCCACTTTCATTTATGAGCAAAGTATATGTATATTTTGACTTTTAATAGCTCTTGATCTTGTCAGATTGTTGTTGCTTTTCCTGGTCCTCACCAGCAATGTTTGACAGTGTCCTACCTCTAGAATTCTTATCAGAATAACATCTCTTTTAAAATGCAAATACTCCAGAAAGGTGTTTAAATAGTAGTCAAAATAACAATACCTAGAATGCATAAAACCTTTTTGCAGTTTACAAAGTGCTTTTTACCACAATTGTTATATCATCCAACCCTCATAAAAGTCCTTCTAGATGAGTTTTACAAAAGCAGAACTTCAAGACTAGTGTGCAAAGGGGTTTCCTAGAGTCCAGGCGACTAGCTGATGTCAAAGGGTGGTCCAATCTGGAACCTATACCCTAGGGTGCTTTTCCCTTTTGCCCCACTCCATCTTTGTAGATAAGTGCAAATTATTTAATTTTGAATAGTTCTATGTCTGTGCTCATGGCCTTGTCCTGCTACTAGTCACCTGGCTGGCTTGGGGCAAGTTATTTCTCTTCCTGTGCACACATTTAAAATGAGGGGTTGAGTTAGCCGCTTTCCCAGGTCCCTTCTCTCTCTGACAACAATGGCTGTGACAGGACCTACAGATCCTAATGGGTACAGAGGCCTAAGGAAGAGGGAATTCTTCAGGGTGCAGTGAGGAGAAGGAGGCAGGAGTTGTTTCAAATCACAGAACAATGTACAAATCACAAGTTTTTGCATACTGTGGATTAAAGCAATAAAGTTGGAAATCTGTCCAGTGTGCCACCTAGCCCACAGCTTCTGTCACTCATTAAGTAATTACCACTGGGATTATTGGTACTGTTTGCACCAACACTGACAGGAGCAGGAAATAGGAAACATGTGGTTTCTTCTTTCAGCAACTTGGGCCAAATACCTAAGTGATCATGGAGCATGGGTTCATAGTTCCTTATACATCTTGGCATTTAAAGACTTAGATGTCCCAGGCAGAGTGTCAGTGTTCACTGAGCTCTCTTCCCTGGAAGATGATTCCATTCTCAACAAGGGCTTTCCTGGCAGATTCTTTAGGGTGGATAGACTTCCACTCTTTACTGTGGAGGTGATGTTTAGATGCCTCTTCTTTACCCACTGTCAGTTCAGTTTCACCCATTCTATTGATTAATTTTTTTCTATTTAAAAGTAAGACATAATAATTATGAAGGTAAAAGTTACCATTATCGGGAGTATAAATAGCTTTCTAGCCATGAAAAGCACTTCTTTTAATCACAGTTGAGGTCTTACTGTGTGTGCATGTGTATGCATCATTTTGAGTCCTATGTCTCCACCTCACATCAAAGCATCAGCACTTTTGCATGCCCCCAACCTAGATGAGACTCCAGTTGCACTTTCCCAGCTGGTGCAGGTAGAGAAGCTGGGATGAGGCAGTTGTTCTCACAGCTGACCATTAACTTTCAAGGCAGTGACTTCACCCACTGCTGAAATGAGGTCCCTTGGATCTTTGGCTCTGAACAAATGAGGAGCTCCCTCCTCCCTGAGGGAATCCTGGGGCAGTGCTGAGTAAGGGTGGGTGGTGGAGTTGCCTGACTCTGGACTGACGCTGCAGTCTTGGGAGAAGGTCCCTGAAATGTTTCCTCTACTGTCTTCAAGAAGACAACAGGATGAAACAGAGGCTGTTAGGTACAGATGTCTTGATTTGGTTTATTTCCCAGTGAAAACTATAAAGATATGGGATGATTGGGTTGATGATACATATTTTAAAATTTCTACCTATTTGTTCAATTTAATTTTAAAACTGTAAAGTGGCATGCAAATAACACTAAAATCATCATTGCCATTACATTTAATTTGGATGTTTGGAGACCTCTTTTTTAATCTGTATTTTGAATACTTAAGTACTTGTGAATGATTAGGTCATATCAGTTTCTTCATCTGTAAAATTAGTAGTATTATTAATGCCTACTTTATTTTTTTTGAGGACCATGTGAAATAATGCAGGCAAAAGTGCTTTGTAAATTATACAGTAGTAATCAGGTGTCAATAATAAAAATAACAAGACTTCTGGCCAAGATGGAGGCATAAGTAGACACACTGTGCCTCCTTGCACAACCAAAATAAGGACAACAACAATTTAGAAACAAAAAAACAACCAGTACTGACAGAAAATTGAACTGTATGGAAGTCCGACAACCAAGGAGTTAAAGTAGACATATTCATCCAAACCGGTAGGAGGGGTGGAGTTGGGCAGCTGGGCAGAGAAGGGTCGCAGCAAAAAAAAGCAAAAGGCAGTGGCTAGCGGACCCCCAGATGGGGTGACAGCGGGCGGACCCAGCGAGGCCCCAGATTGTGGAGGGGCACAGCGCACAAGGCGGCAGGCTGACTGGGTGTTCCCACATCATCGCAGATAAAACAGGTGAAACTGGGGAGTAAGACAGACCACACAACCCAGGGCTCCAGTGCAGGGAAATAAAACCTCAAAACATCGATTGGAAACACCTGTGGGGGTTGAGGTGCTGGGAGAAACTCCCAGCCTCACAGGAGAGTTCCTTGGAGAGACCCATAGGATCCTAGAATAAAGGGCCCAGTTTGCTTGGGGGAAGCAGCAGAAATGACTGAAATCTGGCAGAGAGTGGAGCATGCATCATTGTTCCCTCTCGTACTCCTGCCCCACACAGAGCTTCACAACCCAGCGACTGGGTTGCCCCACCCTGGTGAACACTAAAGGCTCCGCCCCTCATACGTAACAGGTGTGTCAAGATTAAAAAATGGCTCAAACAAAAGAACAGATCAAAGCTCCAGAAAAAATACAACTAAGTGACAAAGAGATAGCCAACCTATCAGATGCACAGTTCAAAGCACTGGTCATCAGGATGCTCACAGAATTGGTTGATTTTGGTTGCAAACTAGATGAAGAAATGAAGGCTACAATAAGTGAAATGAAGAAAAATGCACAGGGAACCAATA
>CM052546.1:43966439-44119859 GCA_028533065.1 Trachops cirrhosus | reverse complement strand
CAGATAAAGTGCTTCTCAGATAAGGTCAAGTTAAAGGAGTTCATCATCATCAAGCCCTTATTATATGAAATGTTAAAGGGACTTATCTAAGAAAAAGAAGATAAAAAACATGTACAGTAAAATGACAGTAAACTCACAATTATTAACAACCACACCTAAAACAAAAACAAAAAGAAACTAAGCAAACAACTAGAACAGGAACAAAACCACAGAAATGGAGATCACATGAAGGGTTAGCAACAGGGGAGTGGGAGGAGGAGAGAGGGGGAAAGGTACAAAAAATAAGTAGCATAGATGGTAGATAGAAAATAGACAGGGGGAGGGCAAGAATAGTATGGGAAATGTAGAAGCTAAAGAACTTAAAACACATGGACATGAACTAAAGGGGGGGTAATGGGACAACTGTAATAGCATAATCAATAAAATATATTAATAATAAAAAAGAGATGGCAAGGGCTTGCAGATTCTTAGAAGAAAGGAAAGCAGACAGGCAACATAGTGTATATTCATAAAGCCAGGTTTTACACATGGTGCCCACCAAGGATTCAGTGCCATGCTTCAAGTGAATAAACCCCTCCAGTGTCAGAGACATAAGACGTTGTCAAACTGCCTGTGAGACAATGTGATCACGAAGTCTTAGAATGGAGAAACCTCCAGTCACCTTGGTAAGCAAATAATCCTCTCTCAAGTGATGCTTTGTAGTTTAATGGAGTTGCTCGCTCTCCAGTAAATGAAATCTGGAGTTGTGCTGCCGTGTGCTCTGCGGGAGAGGCTGCAGAGCCCAGGAAGGATACTTTTTTCTTTCCCATTCCCAACCCTCCTTCGGCTGACCCCAATCTGCTTTTGTAACCCCAGTTCCCGTTACTGTCCTGTGCAAAACATAAACCTACTCAGCCTGCCCTAGAAGGCCACGGGGAAGAGCACAAGTCAGGGAAACTGCTCTGTTGGGGCAGGGGGTGGCCCGTTTCTTAAAAGTGGGTTTGGTGGTATAGGCGGGATAAAGTTAAAATGAAGGCCAGACTGGATTTTGTTTGGTTACATAGCCAGAGATGGACCCAGTAATCATAGATACATCTGGCAAGGTGACTGGGGGCAGGAACCTAGCAGCAACGCCCCTTCTCAACAGTGAGATCTCGGCCACGTCACGTGGAGACCATGTGACTATGGAGAATGGAACAGGAGGAGGATGGCGATTAGTCTGAGGTCAGGAAGCAGCATCAGAGATTAGGTATCAGCCAGTCTGGGGTCTGCATGGAAGTTATACACTTACTGGCAGACAGAGGAGTTTGCCTGAAATAAGCTTGCAACAAATGCCATTTCAACGTGGGATCAACCTGGAGAGGACTGCCTCATTAAGACAACATTCTGTGCCACAGTGAAGGGCACATCTGGTCCTGTTGTTGCTGTGTGCCGGAATCTTGACTCCAATCACCAGGAAGGATCTGACCTCGGGGGCCTGGCAGTTACACATAACAATGGCCAGAGAGATACTTCAGCGTGGGGCTTTGTGAAGGTGACAAAAGGATGTAAGTGTGACAGAACTCACAACTTGTAATGAGAACTATCTACAGTTCATTTTATGTTGCAATATAGAGCAAAGGAAGTACAGGTTTTCAGCTTCTTTTCAGTAAGGAATCAGTGATAATCCCTACTGTGGTTAACCCGTTTGGCTCTGATGAGTCCAGATCACTCTGACTATTTCCCATATTGCCCTTAACTCAAAATATCCACGCTACTATAAGTATTCCTTGCTATAGGAGCTTATTTGCCGATGTACTTTTTCCAAAGGACAGTTTTTAAGTCCTGAGTCATTATTATTGACTGAATTCATGGAAAGTGCTGCTTCCCCGAATATGTTCCTCAAATATCTGGCTATGCTGACGTGACTCTGAGATACACTCCAGCCTGAGTACTCTCTGAATTTTATCTGGAGTGCTGAAGCCAGGTGGATAGACAGGAACCAGATCAGAAAGGGCTGGTCGTACGTGTTGAAGGCCTAGCTTTAAGTTTTATACTGTGGGCCATGTGTGGGGGGAGAGGGGTCATTCAAAGGCTATTAATTAGGGCGATGGATGAACCTGAAAGTAGAACTTTGAGAGTGGATGGCAGACAGACTAAATCCTAGGAACTGATGGGCTTGTTATCTGATTTACCTTTCTTGAGGCTGAACCCTTTCAAATATCCTCCAATAGGCAGATCATCTCCCAGGCAGAGCAGGGTACTGGCAGTGAAATGCTAATTGTGCTCACAGTACGTGGACATAAGGAGAATTTTAAATACTTAAATTTGGAGATATGGGGTAAAAATTAATGGGAAAAAGATTTTGAGAAGGTAGTGGCACTTGGTGATGAGAATGGAGTTAACTTTATTTTTGAAAGTTTTGATTAGAAGAAACTACTAGAAAAACAAATTTGTCCTTGATTTGACTGAGAATTGATGCTTTTTTTCACTTGAATCCAGTATAATTCTTTGGCCTTCTGAAGCCTGTGAGACTTCACATTTGTAGGAAGTTTGTCAATGGCTGGCCCACCTCCACGGAGGAGGTGATTTACATACAAAACTTAGTTCTTCTCTTTTGTGAAGGTCCAGATGACCTTATGAGACATCCTCCTGGTGGGTGGGTGGAATAACACTGGAAGGTTCTTCAAGGCCATTGGTCCTTTTTATCGGTCAGCCTATGATAAAAAGAGTAGGATTGGTGATTGAAGTTGCAAAGTGAAGACAAAGTTCTGTCAAAATTGGAAACAAATGGGGACCGCTGGCAAAGACGACTGGGTGCATTAGCTTATGAAGGTGAAATGTTTCTTGGCTAAATAAGTAGAGTCCCTTGCCCTGGCTGGGTTGCTCAGTAGGTTGGAGCATTGTCTCATACACCAAAAGGTGCAGGTTCCATTCCAATCAGGGCACACACTTAAGTTGCAGTTTCGATCCTTGGTCAGGGTGTGATGGGAGGCAACCAATCAATGTTTCTCTCTTACATCAATGTTTCTGTCCCTCTCTTTTTCCCTTTCTTCCTCTACCCTTAAAAATAAATTTAAAAAATCTTTTTAAAAAATCCATTATTATTAACCTCAATATAGGGAGTGTCAATGATAAAACACATCAACCAGGAAACGGGGTCAAGCAGATTTGGCAATGATTGGAGATTTTCAGATTTCCTAGTTCCTCATTTGGCACAAACAGACACTTCACAGAAATATGGATACTTTTGTATCTTCTTGATAAATAATGACCAAATTTCTGTCACTGAAACCTAAAGGCTGAGTTGGAGCTAATGAGAGTAGGAATGGGTGGTGATAATAAGTTAACTCTAAAATATTCCTAAGAAAGAGAATACTGTGTTCAACAGCCCAAGAACAAGACATATCACATTGTTTTCAGCATGTTGAAGGTGTGGCATGGTAGGGGAAGAGGAATCATAAGAAACAGGTTCACAAACATCCTTGTAGGTCATTTCAAAGGATTTAGGCAATGAAGAGCTTTAATAGATTTTAAACTGGAGAGTGAAGTGACATGTTCATAGCTGGCATTCAGGCAGGTCATGATGATACAGATGGTTTGAGACAGGGAGACTTGTTATAGGAAAATGGGATGATGTGGATGAGAGATGATGAATATTGGAGCTAAAGCCTTGGTTTGAGAGCATGAAGAATAGAAAGTACAATTGGTCTGACTCAGTGATTGTATACACATATATATAAGATTTGGTGTGGTAATTAGGTAATTGACTATGGAGGCTGGAAAGTCCCATGATCTGCTATCTATACGCTGAAAACCAGGAAGGCCAATGATGGAATTCAGTCTGAGTCTGAATTTGAGAATCTGAAGTCAAAGATATAAGTCCCAGTCTGAGTCTGAAAGCTGAGAATAAGGAGCACCCATGTCCAATGTCAGAGGGCAAAGAACGTGGATGTCTCAGTTCAAGCAAATTAACTCTTTCTTTGCTTTTTTTTCCTATTTGGGTCCTCAGTGGTTTGGTTAGTATCAGCCTACATTGATAAGGGCAATTTGCTTTACTCAGTCTACTGAGTCAAATGCTAAATCTTTTCCAGACACACCCAGAAATAATGTTTACCAGCTCTCTGGGCATCCCCTAGCCCAGTAAAGATGGCCCATGAAATTAACCATCATAGCGATAAATTAATATGAAAAGTTACTTAGAGGGAAGAGACAAAGATGACTGTCAGGTTTCTGGTTTGGATGGTGGTCTCATCAAAGTAGATGGTGACACAATAAATTATGACAAGAAAATGAGGCAGAGGAGAAGGTTTGGAGGAATGGAGGTCACCCATTTTTAGGTATGCTGAGTATGAGGTATGCAAGTCAAGCAAGAAGAAATATCTATCTGAACTCTGGTAAGAAGTCAAGGCTAGAAATTTGGATTTAGGAGATATTAACTTATGGGCAGCAATTAAGATAATGAAAGTGGATGTGTTGGCTAAGGGAAAGCCATAAGTATACATGAGGTAGAACACACTGGGCCCATGGGGATTAGGTGTTCTGGGCCTTTGAGATTCATTCCACCCCTGTTTTGACAGCTCAGTAAGATAACAGCCAGGTAGCCCTGAGTTAGCTCAGTGAAACAGTCTGAAATCCAGAACCTGTCCTTCTTTCTAATAGTGCCATTTCTTTGAAAAGGAAGTTTCCACTATTAAGTTGTTGGCTAGATGTTCCCCACCCCTTCTCAACCCTCCTGTCCATGTGTAGTATACTACAGACTTTTACAAAGTGATAGGGTCTCTGTCTTAGAGCCCCTTGCACGGTGCATCTGGCCATGTCTAGCCTAGACATAGATAGCTCTCTGTGGGTCAGTACTGAGGCCATGTATTCTCTGCCACTTCTCTCTCATAGGTTCTCCCCTCAATACCTCCTTTTTACATTTTCAATGCATAACCCTGCTGATGGAAGCAGTTGTGGTGGGTGTGTGTGCATGCCCCCTTATCATGGCATCTATCCTTACCTGACTTGAGGAAAGTAGACTTGAGTCAATGAAATGACCCCAAAAGCAAGGCTCTTGCTAATATACCTAGACCTCTCACTGGAAATTAGCTAGAAAGATTTGGTGCATGTAATTTATTCCAATCAGAAGTCTGTGTGGGATTTTATGCAAGAGAATGACACAGCTTTCAATTTTCTTGTGGAGTATTAGCATGAAATTCCATAATAAAAACAAAACCAGATCCTTTAAGGAGGATGTCTTTGAAAGGAGAATCTCATAGAAGAAAAGGGATCCTGGATGCAGGACTCTCATTCTTTCTCTAGAAATGCCTTAGTGTAAGTGTCTTTCTAACTTACTCTGAGACCCTTCCTTTTATACCCCTACAATAAGCCCTTGCTGCAAGGCCCAATATTTCCATGCATTATTTCAAAATTTTATAAATATTTAGTTACCCAAATGAGACTGTTCTAAGATTAAGGGGTTATTTCAATGACAAATACTTTATAACAAATAATTATTGAGTGTTTACTCCATGCAGGGGTTAGGTAGAGTGCATTGCATGCAAAACTTGTTTGCTCTTCACAGTAGCCCCATGAGGTAAGTCCTGTGTTTATTCCCATTTTCAAGATAATGAAGGAAGGTAGACAGAAAGTCAATAACTTTTCCAAAATTACTCATCTAAGTAGTGGCAGAGTCAGGATATGACTAACAGCAGTTTGCCTACATGGCTCTTGCTGCTGAGATAGGCTCTGATATGTTGCCTCTTCATAATAAACAGAAATAACACACATCTAAGGAATCTTGTGGCCTCTGGCTTGCCCTCGTAGGTTCTGAGTCCTCTCCACAAATAGTGCATGGCATGAAACAGTAATTTCTTCCTTTTTGCTCCCAGACTAGTCCCTTGTTCTAGATGTTAGTTCAGCACCCAGTGCCTGGGGGTCACACCTGAACCTTTACCCAAGCCCTAAGGATCTCAGACCAAAGAGGGAGATACAAGGAGTGAGTCTCTTCCTCTCTAAATCCTGTTTTCATTAGTCTGGAGTTCCCACTGAGGCGCCTGCTCTCTCTGGGAGATTGTCAGCAGGAATCCTGTCATTTTTCAGTCTTGGCCCTACCTCCACTAGGGAGCAGGTCTCAGCTTTGTATTTCATCAATAGAGAAAACCCAAAATACACACAGAAACTGCCCACTTGTACCACCATTGTGTAGGTGGCTGTGTGGGGTGGTTGGCAATTTCTGGATTCCCCTAGACAGACCTCACCTCGCTCCCTCTCTCTCAGTCTTTATTTCCATCTCTCACTCTGTCTGCCTCTCTGGTTCCCACTGCAACCTGCTTCTGGTTTAATTAATCAAGTGCTTGCTGCAGTCTCGTCTGTTTAGTCCACAGGCACACTCAGACAGTGGTTGGCCCTTTGTTTCTATTGCACCTCTCATTGCACGTGGTGTGTTCGTACAAAATATGTGTTCAGTGGATGAATGAGTAAGCTTAATGGAATTCATTCCTATTTTTTAGCATCCAGTCTCCTGGCCTCAGATTCCTCTCTCTAAAGGTCTTCTGCATTTTTTAATTTGTTGAATATTTTAAAAAACAGATCACGCAGTTCGGTGGTAACTTAATATATTCCTCCAGAATCTTCTATTAATTAACTTAGTGATTTAACAACACTGAACTTTATTATCATTTTATAGTGCTTTGCTAATACTTCATTTTTATTCTCATCTTACTTCCCCACCCCCTAACCTTAGATAATTTTTACTATCTCCCATGTAGCACTTTTTATCCATCACAATCAATATTAATTTCATTCTAAGATCATATTTTGAGATGGAGCTGTTTTCTTGGTTCAAGTTTGGAGATCAAGGGGTAGTTTGTAGAATCTGTGTTTTCAAAGAAAATTTCTTATTAGGATAATTCTCTGCCAGGCTAGCAAGATAATTTCAATCTTGTTGGTGCAGAACTCACACACTGAGGTACTGCTGCTTCAAGGTGACTGGGTCACTCTTTGAGATAGGTTGCCACAGCTTGGGTGAAGCTGGCATGGCAGGTGAGAAGGAATGGAATCCAATAAGCAGGTGGTGCTCGCCCCACCGCCCTGGATTTCTGTGCAGTTGGCACGGTGGGGCTTGGCGATGGAGGACTGAAGCACGCCTCTCCAAGCTCTCTGAAGCATGACACTGTACGGAATGAAAGTTCTAGGAACAGAGCCATCAATGGGAGTAGGCCAACAGGAAAAAGGTAGGGGAGAGCTGGTGAGCAGATATCGAAAAGTAACTTTGAGAAGACTTGCAGTGGTCTTTGGATATTGGTGGGAATTTTTGCTCTATGTTCTAAGGACTTTGTTAATTCAAGACATTTCATTTGTCATAAAACTTAAAAGACTTTTGTAGGATTTACATTTTTTTCTTTTATTGATTCCAGAGAGAGGGGAAGGGGAGGGAAAGAGAGGGAGAGAAACAGGGATGTGAGAAACAAATGATTGGTTGCCTCAGGCACATGCTCCAGCTGGGGACCAAACCGGCAACTCAGGCATGTGGCATGACTGGGAATCGAATCTGTGATCTTTCAGTCTGCAGGATGACACCCAACCAACTGAGCTACACTGGCCAGGGCTCAGTAGAACTTTTAATTAAGGTGAATAATAAGATTTACTTATTCATCATTTTAAAAAGCCAAGAAGTTGCTATACAATTGAAGAATGGGAGCAAAATAAGAAATCATCTCTGTTCTTTCTGGAATCAGCATTCTGCAAATTCACAATGAGCCTTTAGTATCTTGGCTTGTTTTTTATTTTTTTGTCAGCAGAATGTTATCAATTGAATAATTATGCAGAGGTTCACATGGGGGAAATGCAGATAATGGAGGTAGCTCTTTTTCAAAAAGTAAATAACATCATGGCTTATTCAAAAAGGAGACTTTCTGATTCATAAATAGATCCAGGAGATGACGGAACTGGAGGCAAAACTGACATCCAGAGGATGAGAATGAACCCTTTGCTATTTTTCTTTATATTCACACGTTAGTCTTTTCCTTTTCCCCATTTTCTTTTAAACAACTAAATGAAAACTCTTCTAGCATCCTTTCCCTTCCTCCCGCCTTCCCTTTCCATTTTGTTCCTGCTCCCTCTCTCCCCTTATCTTCCTCTCTCTTCCTTCTCTTCTTCCTGCTCAACATTTTCTCTAACTTTCTCTCTCAGATACCTCCAAGAATACATGCTAAGTTTAGAAAGTTACTATTATTTTCTTCAGGTGTTTCTTTGGGGTGGGCTTATATACTCAAGTGCTCATCCTGTGAGCAGCAGGAATCCAAAACACACATTTCAATAGCTTCTTTGCTATTAAGGTCCTATTATGGTATATTTTGTGTATTCATTTTCATGATTTCATTTAATGTTCAAAAGGACCCTGGGAGGAAGTAAGAAAGTATCTTCTCCAGTTTTGTAGATTGGAAAAACCAAACAAAGACAATTTCAGTGTTCAGGCCTCTTTGCGTAGTAAGGGACAGACTTCAGAACCAAAGCTCTCCTTCCCTTTTTTCTTTCTTAAGCCTATTGTTCTTCCACTCTTTCCAGCTTTTTTGCATTGCCCTCCTGACTTGTCTCACACATTCACCCTTGCCACTCCACATCATGTTCTTCAAGTAGAAGCTCATGGGGTCTTTTTAAAGTGCATATCTGATCTTGCCGTACCATGGCGTAAATGGCTTCCCTTGGCTCACGGGTTAAAGACTGAAATATTTCCCATGCCCATAGGTCAGGGTTTGGGCCCACCTATCTCTGGCTTCATTTTGCCTCTGCTTCCCCCCCACCCCCTCCAGGCACACTGCTGTGCTCCAGCCACTGGTTCTGCTCGTCCCCTCTCACCCCAGCCTCTGGTTCCCTCATGTGGGATGTAAGCTTCTCCCTGTTTCTGCCTTAGGATTTTGGCTCAAGCATTGATTCTTTGAGAAATCTCCTCAGACTACCTTTTCTGCCCATCCCTACCCCAGGTCGACCCCTCTCTTCTGCCTTCTCAGGGAACAGTAGAAACTTTACACTCATGTATAGAAATGTTGCATATACTTTACAAATACTTGATTAATATTTACTTCCTCCAGTAGTCTTTAAGCTTCATGAGGCCAGAGGCCATGTCTTTATTAGCTCACAATTAGAATCAATAGGTGCTCAAATATATTTATTGAACCATGCGAGTGACAACAGAATTGAACTTGATGGTAGAAGCCAAGAAAATATGATTTTACTATGTGACTTATCCTGGGAGGGTGTGACTTTGGGGCCTAGCCAACAAAACAATTTTTTTAGGGGTTGGGTAGAACACAATAGTTAAGTATGAAAATTAAAGACAGTTCAAAGTGTCCTTGAAAGCTTAAAGAAACCACTGAAGAAGGCAGTAATATGTAGTTCCACCAGAGTAGTATCAAATGCCATGTCTTTGGTGAAGTCTTTCCTGATCAACGGAGGTCCACTTGGATGTTTCCTGCTCTTTCGCCCGAACACCTAACACAGTCCTAACTATTTAAATACCTGTACCCCAACTTAGCTCCAACTCTCCCGTGGCAAGGATCACCTATTTCTATTTGCCTGTCCATCTCTTCAAATGTTTTCTAGAAGGGCAGGAATTTAATGTTTGTGAAATTAATGTTTTGGCACTTATTAAGGAAAGACAAACCAGACCCATCTACAGTTAGGAAGAATGGACCAAACCAGTGTTACATAGGAGGCCAATGGGTAGCATCAGATCACAAGCCAACGGGGAGTCATTTCCAGCATTCTTTGTTCTCTCTGTCACCCCTACGTCTGCTTCACTCAAGGGCGGTGAGACATAGATGATAGGAATCCTGCTCTCCTTGTCATTATCCCAGATTCATTTTATCTCTTCCACAGGACACCCATGGTTTTGTGGGGAACAGTGAGCTTTATTGTTATATACATCCTGGTTCTAATTTTGTCATTTGTTAGGTTTGTGACCTTAGACAACTCACTTGGGCTTCCGATCTCTCACCACGGAGTAGAGATAATTTCTTCTCAAGGTTGTCACATGGCTTTTGAGACAGGTGCCCATTTCCTCAGCCTGTGAGTGTCCCCACCTCTCCCTGCCCCGACCCCTGAGCCCAAGCCCACTGAAGAACACTTAGTCTTCACCAGCAGTCTGCGCCACTTTCCTTCCTCCTTCCCCCTAATGAGAATTTTGTCTCTGACAGCTAGTTTTGTGGGTTTTTGTGATGCAGAATCAAGCAGATGAATAAAGAGAGCCAGGACTAGAGAAGTGGGAGGTAGCAGAGAAAGGAAGAAAAGACCAGGACCTGATGGCAGGAACTCGGGGCATCTGAGGGGAGTGTTGGAGTGTTGGGAGAGGGTTCCACGGGAGCTCTGGCGTGGGACAGAAGTGGAGTTGAGAGTCACTGTGTTATGGTTGTTTGTTTTTAGGAAATATTACTTTTTTTTATGAATTGGACTCTCTTTATGTAGTTTAAGAGAGTTAAAATAGCAATTTCTTTGAAGCTTGGTAATCACTTTCAGACTGTGGTCCTTTGAATGAAACACTGCTCTGGGATCGGTCCACATGGCAACCGGGACCTTAGTGGGTGAATACCTAGGTGATATGTCGTGTGCAAAACCCCTGAGCACAGTCTGGGACCTAATGGGCACTTAATAAAATGCTTCCATTCTTCTTTCATTCTGTGGTCTTACTGACACCAGCCTGGGTCAGATAGACGTAGTGAAAAGGCAGATGAAGGAGATTATTGATGCAGGTCAGTCCAAAGCCCCCTGGCTTCAATTGTTTGAGTGTTTCGAGGAGAAATGTGTTTGAAGCTCAAATTATTCAGATAATTGATCCGAGTCTCCACTTCACTTGCCTTCAAGTCAGAAAGCACTGCAGTGGCAAAATTGGCTTCTGGGGTTTACTTTTCTTTCCTAGGCTGTTTATTGAAAATGGTGAATAAAATCTGATGTTCTCAAGCCAGATGCCAATCACAAGTGAGATCCTTAGGTCCAACTGGCTAGATCTGAGTTGATGTGAAGGTCAGCAGCCTCCAGGGCCCCGGCTGTGCGAGGATTCGAACTGCCAGAGCTGGGCGACCTTTCCTATTGATGTTGGCAGGTTCAGGGCTCTGTGGAGAGACAACGGCTCCAAATGGCAGTTAAAAAAGGTGGGGAGGAGAAAGAGAAATCAAAAAACAAATAAATAAAACACAAGTAAAGAAAGGATATTTCAACATCAAAGGAAATAAATGTTATGAAAGATGAAGAGAAGTTTCTGAGGATTTAAAGCTCACCGGTGGCTCCCTGCCTGTTCCTTTTCACTCTTGTCTGCATTCTGGGGAAAATGGAGGGAAGCATTCTACTGATTTTTGTCAAGTGAAAGATGCTTAATATGGTAATCAGCCCCTTCTGAGGAGAATGTATGTAGCAGCTCATGCAGCCCCAGCAGCAACGATTATACAGCCCTTAACTGTCTCTGGTGTTGACTCAGACCAAAAAAGATGGGAAGAGGAGGGAACCACCCTAGAGGACATTTTAATCATATTGCAAGGGACATCCTGGACTTCTCAGATCACGGGGAGAATAGCCAGTCCTGTGGGACACTGTACAAATTCTCCTTTTTACCTTGATACTTCCTGATACTGGTTTTTGATGATTACTTTTGTTGTTAATCTCCATAGCTTGATTTGCCCCTGAAGGGATTGGGTATTTGCTTGGGAACCTGTGCTGAATCCTAATCTGCATGTGTTCTCACATGCCTGTGACGTTGACATGGAAGGGTGTGAGGGACGACAGCCTTTGAACAAGCGTGACCTGCTCCTTTAGCCTGGCTCAGGGGACTGGAGGATAGCAGTTGCTGCTCTCCCATTGAGTACTGGTTTAGGGTGTTCTCAAGGCCCATAAAAATAAGTCTTTACCCTCAAGGCATTTTGGACTGAGTCCTTTTCAAGCAAGTCTTGCTAAGGAGCCCTATGCTGGTTTCTCACCATACATCAGCCATCATCTGTTCAGTCCTTTCCTTGGAGGTGACATGACGTGGTAAAAACATCAGCTTTGGAACCAAGTGACCTGCTCAGATATTTTCCAGATGTGCCACCTTGGGAAAGGGTGGGATTACTCTGTAGAATACAAGCCTGTCAGGAGAGGTAGATAAACAGAGAAAGAGAGAGAGAGAGAGAGAGACTCTCCCACTGCCTGGCATACAGCTCAAATGCTGAGGGCTGGCTCTCTGCCAGACACTGAGCTAGGCACTAGGTCACAGGAGAGAAAACATACATCCCATAGGGAATTGTTTGGGAATCTAAGATCATTTTGGATCTCTTGCACAAAGAAACTACAGGCTACACTGTAATCTTTGGGACTGTAGCAGCCTCGCCTGAAGATTGCTGTGCAGTACAAATGGCAGGCAGGCATTTTGACATGTTAATGATATTCTCCTACCACGAGCCACTTCAGTGTGCCTCTGGGCTGGTTCACATTACTGGTGATTAAGGAAACAAACACGCAGCTTGTAATAAACATTGCGAGTGCTGCTGCTGCTGCAGACTATTAAAAAAGCCCTGTGGGTGAGAAATGAAGGCTTAAGGGAAAATCTCACCTTATCAGTCATAGGGTTGCAGAAGAAGTTTGAGGCCTGCAGAAGTGGGACCCTATTTAAAAATGACTGTATGTTGCAACCTCTTTTTTAAAAAAAATAATTGATTTGTATAAAAAAAGAAGTGATTAATATATATCATTGCAAACATCTCTAGCAGAGCTTAATAGGAGATATTTGGGGGTGGGAGAGGGGATAGGTTCTTTATGTGTGTCCCATAAATCAATGCTTCTGAAGCTGGTTTTGTAGAGGGATTCAAATACAGTTGATTTGGGGCAGGACCTGAAAGTCTGCATTTCTAAAGCTCTCAGGTACTGCTGGTCTTTGGACCACGCTCTGAGTGACAAGACACAACATTTCAGCAGCTGCTTCTGCCCCCTATGCTGAGAGCTGAGGGAGATTGCACCTCTGTCAGAGTCAGGAGGGGCTGGATCAGTAAACATCCTTCTTGGGCCGTGTTTTACATCCCAGTGGTTTTGCTTCCGCTGGGAATCATAGTTGATTTGTCAGGTGCACTCTCCCCAGCATCCTGGAGACACACTTAGAAAGTCAAACACACAACTGCTCTGTGGGGGCTTCTATCCAGAGCTTGGTGGGTGAGAGATGGAATGACTTCCAGGGAATGAGCCAACATGAATTCTCTCTCTGCTTACTGCTGCTCTTCCCAGATTTGGACCATGATAATTAAAGGCCCACATGTTTCCAGCTAAGTGTTGGTGATTGGCCGGCAGGCTTGCAAAGAGCAGCTCTTCCAGAGGTCGAGAGGCACTGGGGAAATATTTCTCGTGCTGAGCAGGGCTCCACAAATTGCTGGGCATCTGGAACAAATTGCTGCCTGGGTCCCGGGGCTGCAGAGCAGCGGGCGAGAAAGGGCTGCTGTCAGAAAGAGAAACAAAGTCTCGAAAGCATTGCAGGCAGGAGAGGGGGACCTGCAGGACTATAGGGAGGCTGCATGGCCTCCATGTCCAGTGGTGGAGAGCAGGGTGTCCCTGGGAGAGCCAAGGAGCAAGTCCACTCACCAGCAATCGAGAGAAGAGGGCTTTGCAGTGTTGAAAAATGTGGACTTTGGAGAGAGGAGGGACTCATGGGTTAGAGTCCCATATGGATCACACTGGGTCCCAGACACCAGAAATATTGGCTAAACTATCATCTGCTCTTTGCTAGTCCCTATGTACATTACTTTATGAATCCTCATAAGAATGCTTTGAAGTAGGTAGGTTCTTTTTATTCTCATTTTATTGGTGAAAAAAATTGAGGCTTAGCGAGGTGAAGTGAGCTGTCCAAGAACACACCCCTGGTCGGTAGAGCTCGTGGTGGCAGGGAAAGTGAGCAGTGTCCTGTGGATACGCTGCTTGCAGACTAACAAACAAGTCAGGGCACTACCAGCAGTCGCTTCTCCTCCCTGGGATTCCCTCTCCTCACCTGCTGCTGTCTGTCTCCCACACTCCTGCCTCAGATCTTCCCCTCTGGTAATAATACCACCCCCAGTATGGCCCCCGGAAATCTGCACCTCCCACTTTCATTGCCTCTTATCTGCGTCCTCCGAGATGACCAAGCTGACAATGAGCAAGGCTGATGAGCAAGGCTGGTCCATACTGGCCCCCTGCGAGTGGGCTGGCTCAAACCACCTGACTGTGCCGTCCTCTTCCCCCACAAGGGGCACTCACAGGGTGTGATGCTGGCAGGGCACCGCCCAGCAAAGCTGAGTCCTGACTTCACGACCCGCAACTGCTGCTCCTACCTGGGCTCACCAGTGGAGCGAAGTGGCACATTTAACCCAGCAACTACGGAGATTCGTGCCCTAAAAGCTGAAGGCAACTTGCCGCTGTTTTCACTTGTTTTTTCTATGGGTTCCATTCCTGATGCTTCCCATCTTAGAGGTTTTTGCCAATATTTTATCTTCTCTCATTTCTTTAATTATCTCTCTCCTCACTTTCTTCCCCTCTGCCTGGATGTATACTGCTTCCTCTGTGACAGACGGAAAAAATGACATTCCATATACATGTTCCTTCCCTAAACCCTAGAACCTGTGGACATTGCCTTAGGTGGCCAAAGCTGGGGTTATGTTAAATATTTCAGTGGGTGAAGTTTATCCTGGGTTATCAAGGTAGGCCCTAATTCAATCATAAGTGACTTTATAGGAGAGAAATAGGGGTGTTTTGAAACATACACAGAGAAGGCAAAAACAGAGATGGACCACTGTACTATTCAGGATTCTATACACATAAAATACATATGGATGTTACTATGCATGTATATGTGATTACATATGTATAGATATATGATACTATGTAGAGAGACAGAGAGACAGAGAGATTGAGAGAGAGACTCATGACGAAGCACCCACTAACTTGATCTTGGAGGCTGAGAGGTCTTTCGCAATCCGTGGCCTGCCAGCCGACAGCCAGGACAGCCATCACAGGAAGGACACAGATAAGTGGTTCCACTTAAGTCACAAGGCCTGAGGATGAGGAGAGCCAACAGAGGAAGTCCTGTTCGAGGGCAGGGGAAGATCGACATCCCAGCGGGAGCAGTCAGGCATAGTGATTCTCCCTTCTTCCGCCTTTCTGTTCTATTCCAGCCCTCAGTGGACTGGACGAGGCCCACCCGCACAGGGGAGGAGGGTCTGTTTCACTCAGTTTCCTGATCCGAATGCCAATCCCACCTGGAAATACCTTCCCAGATATACCCAGAAAGAATGTTCAGGCCAATATCTGGGTGTCCCATGACTCAAGGACGTTGGCACATAAAATGAGCTTCACAGCACTGGGGAGGGAAGCAGCCACAAGTCGAGGTGCGCCAACAGCCCCCAGACCCCGGAAGAGGCAGGAATCAGGACTTCCCTCAGAGTCTGTGGAGGGAGTCTAGCCCTGCCGACACCTTGATGTTGCACTTCTGGCTTCCAGATCTGTGAGAGCATACATTTCCATTGTTTTAAGCCACCCAGTTTGGGGAAATTGGCTGCAGCAGCTCTAGAAATGAATTCGCTTCCATGAAACCCTCCTTCCTAACACTGCTCTCCCCAGCAGCTTTTGGATTTCTTTCCCTCTCTTATTATCCCAGTTTAACAGTCAGCAATCTCTTCCCACCTCTTTTCTCTGTGTGCTTCTGCTCATCGCCCTCCAATCAAGCTCCCAGGGCTGATAAGGTCACAGTTGCCTCCCCATGGTTCGTCCTGCTGTCCAGGACTGCTATGTTCCTGCTTCCTTCCTCTCTGACTTCACATCTGCTTTGTCCATCCTTTCTGTGTGGCTGCTCCTTCTTTTTAGGCTTCCCTGCCTCTGCCAGTCTTTGGAACCCTGCCTCTCATCTGGGCACCCTCCTGGATCCACCTCTCCCCTCAGTCCACATGCCCCACTTGAAAGGATTTCACTAGAAGGCCCATGGCCATTCAGGGGGACTCTGCTCAAATCTTATTTCAAACCTCAATGGCTGCTTCCAGGTTCAACAAACTAAGCTGACTATAACTCCTCTGGGTTTGTTAGGACCGAAAGCAGCAATCACACATCGCCACTGAACCAAGAGTGTATCAAGTTTGTCAGATGAGGCCGTTGACACAGCAGGATTTATGCCCACTGACTTTAATCAGAGCCCGTGTTGTCAGCTGCTTTTGCTTTCTAAACATGCCTTGTCTTGCTCTGTGATGGCCCAGCCCAAGGGGGACCAGAAATAGCTTTGCAGCTGGGGGTCATGCAGGCCTCAACCCCTGCTCCAGGCAATTCCACCGGAGGTTGTTTTTTATTTATATTTCTTTTAAGCTCATTCAATAGTTTCGGAAAAAAAAGAGGTGGTGGAGGCGGGGCAGGCTATCATTCAGTAGGAACCCAGCCTTTGTGCCACTGGCTTATCTGGCCATGTGACATAGCCCTCCTCCAGGTGCTATCACACAGGAAAGGACCAGCAAAAGGCCTTGGCAGGACTAGGGAAGGGGCTCACTGCTGCGTAGCTTGGCTGGGGAGGTGGCCCATGATGTTGGGAATACAGTAGGCTCAGCCTGCGCCTTTATATTTTGAGACATCTCCAACAAGTTTAAACCTGGGAACTAGAATAATTTTCCTGATTACAGTTCCTTGGGCAGAAGTGTTTTCATCATTTGGACACACACAGTTCTCTGAGAATCAAGCTGCCAGGTCTGTGTGCACCATGCCCAGTCTCCTCTCCTCCAGGCCATGCCTCTGAGCTTTGCTGTATCTTACCTGTATATAATTATTGCCTTCCAGTCCCATGTACACCTCACACTCAGGGTCCAAACTGAACTCATTATCTTTTTCCTCCTATATTTAATGTTTTTTTTCCCTGTAAGTTAATTTCCCTATTTTTTAGTAAACCCATCCCCTGGACCCTGGGAAATCACTCTTGATAGCTCCCTGCCTTTCCCACCACTTGACACGTCATCTCAGCTGGCCTTCGAAGTCTTTCTGGAGTCTTTCTCCTCTCCTTCATCTTGTAGCTCCCTTGATTGTACAGCTTTGGACAAGCTCTTGACCTCCTTGTACTTAATTTTATCTTCTGTAAAATATAAATTTTAATAGTGTTTCCTAATAGAGTTACTGTGAAAATTAAATATGTCATACTTTGAATTTGAATGAGGTCTGGAGCATAACTAGCACTCAATAAATATTGGCTCTATTGTTATTGGTTAAGATCTTCATCATCTTCTCTACATAAAATGACTGTGTTATTGACTATTAGATTTTCTTATTTTGTCCTGCTCAAAACTATTCTTTCCAGAGCTATCAGTATGACTGATGATTTAACACACAAATCTAAGTGCATCATTTCTCTTTTAAAACTCTTCAATGGTTCCCCATTTACTACTGGATAAAACAAGAGTTTCTGAAGAAGGAAAATAAGCTTTTCCATAATATGGCTACTGCTTAACTCTCTGGCCTTGCTCCTGGCATTTTCTGACTCATATTTTATTTTATGTCAATACTAAACTGTGCAGATAATGACTTAATCAGGAGGTGGAGGAGTAGGTACCAGTGCTTATGTTATTCTTTTTCTCTGAAGTGCCCTGCCCCTACATTTAACCCAACCCCAGTCAATTGAATTCTTAGTCCATGTGTCTCCCCTTATCTTTCTCCCCAGTGGCCTTCACAGATGGGGCTGGGCACCTCTAAAGCACAGCCTCTGTACGTACCTAGATCATAGGACTGAAAAAATCTGTGCATATGATTGATTGTGTTTATCTCCTCTACACCTTTTTCTTCTTTGTATTCATGGTATGTGGCACAGCACTTAGTCTATGTCTGAAAATGCTCACTGTGGTTAACTGTCTCTTCTGTCTAGGTTTAGGTCCACTCTGGGTGGATCCATGGAAATCATTGCTTTGTGACTTTGGTGACTTGAGCAAGTGGGATAGCAGGCCTGGGCCATGTCAATCATTCCCATTCTGGAAGGATGCAGCATGGACAGTCTCTTGGAGCTGGGCAACACAGTGGCCCTCTAGGAGAGGCCACAGAAATAGGAGAATATGAGCATAATCACGAGGAAGCAATTGCTCTACACACAGTTACCACGTAACATTTGAAGTCAGTTAGGGTAGCAGGGGCAGGAGGTGAAACACAGAAGGCTGAAACACCAGGTGGAGACAGGGTCTAGGAGAGTGAAAAGGCTGGGGTGGCCACAGAGGCACAGCTTGAAGGGACTTGCACAGTTCTTGAAGTAGCACCGACTAGAGGCAGATTGTGGGGTCTTTTAGTTGGGTTGCCTGTCATTGAGGATTATTCTTCTGCTCCTGGGCAGGCAGATGGGGCCAGTCTCCCAGTCCAGGAAGGCACATGAACCTGACCAAAGCAGGGTACCAATGTCTCTCAGGAGCTAAGTGGGTTTGGAGAGCTGGTTCAAGTGCTGCCAAGAAGCATAACTGGCCAGTACCAGGGTGAGGTGACTCAGACAGGACCCATTCATCTGAACACAGCATGACAGGGAGTGGGGGCAGGGTAGACCTTGACAGTCATGAAGAAGAAGCCCAGGGTCATCCTTGGTGCTGTCTCCCAGAGGAGAGTGACAGCTGGAAGCCGTCTGGAGCAGAGGGTCATCAGGCCTCTGGGCTGGGTGCCACGGTCCTGTTTTGGGGAAGGCAGTTTACCCCAGACTTCACAGGGTCTTGCTGGTCCTGTTGATGTGCTGTGGTTTCTTGCTCTTAGATGCAGCATCATCTCAGTGATAGCATGCAGCGTCACTGTAGAAGTGTACACTCCACCTGGAACAAGCACAGGGATCATGAAAGGAGCCCAGATTCCAGAAACAGCCAAGTGAAAAAAATCCACCAAATTCATCCTCTGTTGAAAGGAACCCAGTTTTTATTAACTCTCCGAAGAGCCTCTCAGGACATGGGCACGACCAGTCCCCCAGGTGGGCATTCCCACAGGTGGAGGCAGAGGCAGGTGCTCTAGGAAACAGCATGCTGAGACTCAGGGGGTCCTCAGGTTCCAGTGAGGGAGAGTGGGGAATGGCAGCGACAACCCTCCTGCCTCTGGGACCTCCCGCATCCCAGCTGCACCCAGTCCTGAAGCGTTCCTTTGTCAGACTGCAGAGCCCCAGGATGGTTTCACTCACCCTTCCCCCTCCAAACAGGGCTGAACCAGATTCTCCCTTTGCCAGGATGTTTTCCAGGATTTCTTTCTTTCTTTTTTTTAAATCCTCACCCAAGGACATGTTTGCTGATTTTTGAGAGAATAGAACAGAAGAAGAGAGGGAGAGAAACACAATCGGTTGTCTCTTCAATGCGCCATGATCTGGGACTGAACCCGCAACTTAGGCATGTGCCCTGATGGGTTTGAACCCACACCCTTTTGGTTTATGAGATGATGCTCTGGTCAACTGAGCCACATGGGCCAGGGCCAGGATTCCTTAAGGAGATCCATAGTCCTCAGTCTCCTGTCCAAGGACTCTGTGTCCTTCTCTGTCATGTAAATGCATCCCCATCTTCCCTGCCCATGGTGCAAGTTTGGTTCTCTCTGCTGAGGAGTGGCAGAGCAGCTGTCTGTCCCTCTTTTGGGGTGTTTTATGCTGGTTTTTCATCTTTCCCTGGTTTTGCTGCCCCAGATGACAGATATTCCATAAGAGCCCTCTTCACCTCCTGTGCATGGCAAAGAAGCAATTTATCACTGAATTTTTAAAATCCTCATTAAGGCAAATTAAGGCAGCAAAGCTGACAACAGAGGGTTTTTGAAAAAAAATAGTATTCATGAAATATTTATTAAAACAGCCATTGTAATAAATATTTGAAAACCAGTTATTAACGTTAAATCATATCAGTGTCAAGCATACGTTATACACCGTCTGTTCTGCTAATTGAGTGTCAGGGTCAGACACGCCGTCTCCTGGCAGGTCGGCCGCAGCAGCATGTTCGTGCGCTCTGATGACTTCCCATAGTCTCCACCCAAGACCGCTCCAGAATCCAGGTGCCCCTCAGCTGGAGGAAATCCTGGGATGCCCGGGCCTCTAACAGCTCCTTGCACCACTGTAGAAAGACAGGAGGTGGGAGCAGCAGTGAACTTGGCAAAATCAGCATTGGGATAGAACTGCGGGATCCCTTGAGACAAAAAGCCTATATGCCAATGCTCAAGATTTCTTTGGAGTTTAGAGTAGTAGACACAGAATCAGTTAATTGTAGGAAATACTGCAGATCCCATGGAGTAAGCCCCGAGCCTAGCCCACTGTGGTCTTCTCTGCACCATATCTGCTTTGGTTTCTCTTTGTTTTGCTTCCCTGCCCATAAATGTAATGCGTCTGTCCACCTGTGACCCCAGACACACCCAGCGCCTGCACATCCCCTGCTTGCTCATGACATGCACTGACGTGTTCATGAAGAACAGCACATGCCCTGTCGGTGTGGCCGCAGTTCTGACTTCTCCCTATGCTGTCCTCTGCACATTCAGCTCTCGGTTATGCTGGCCTCTACCCTGGCACATGTTTTCTCATTTCCACTCTTACCTCCTAGTTGGCTATTCATTAGTCTTTTCCTTTACTGCGAAGAAATTGTGAAGTAGAAAATGCAAACAGTCCATAAACTCTTCACTCAGAGCAAACGTTGCCATCTGACTTTGCTCTTTTTACCTTATTTGTATTGCTGCTGGCTTCCTCTGTTGTGTCCACTGTCCCATGTGCCCTACCCTCAGCAGGGACATTGACTCTTCAGTTCCTTGGACTCCCCAAGCTCCTTCTAGCCAGGGGACTGGTGCATATGCTATTCTTTTGGGTGGAATGCTTTCCCTGCCATCTTAGCAATAAGCTTCCTTCTCCTCCTTCTTCAGTTCTCTGCTTATATGCCTCCTCCCAGGGTTCTACTCCTCACACCTTGTCCCCAGACCTAATCACAGCTGTCTTTTTCTGTTTGTGGAATGATTGGACCAATGCCTGTGTTTCCAACTTGCTATAAGATCCATGAAGAGAAGGGTGTTTGACCCCTCTTGGAATGTTAGCACCCAGCACAGAGCCTGACACAGAGCAGGTACCAGATAAACATGGTGGAGTGAATAAATTTAGGAGAAAACAAATAGGTGGATCTTCTTACAACTATGTTGTATAAACTCCTATATTCTGACTTCGTATAAACACATATTTGTATATTACTTACATTTATGAACCGCTATGTGTGATGTTATTTATTTAATACACAGACCAAACAATAGGTATATTCCTGTGTTATTGTTCTTATTAAAACAAGACTCGGAGGCTCAGAGAAGCTAGGTAATTTGTTTAGGGCCACACAGCTACTAAAGAGTAGGTCCTAAGCTCGTTGACTTCTGATTTTATGCTCTCTCTAATACAGCTTGCAGCTTCCTCTAAAGTTCAACCTCCTTGTGAAGTATTCTAGAGCATAAACCATACTGAATATATGAATATAAAGATTCATTTTCTTGGTGCTATTATTGCTCTAGTTACTCCCTGTGACCACTACCCAAGATATTTTACATCTGGGCCTAAGTTCGGTTCCTTGTATCAATAAAGATACATACAAAAGGCAGTGACAAAAATTGGATATGAGATGTGGAGCATCAGTAACCTTGGTACTGTTCAAAGCAAACGGGGTCCTGGGAAACTAGGAGCAGGGCCCTCAATTAAGTGCATTCAGGTTACTGAGTTCCTAACAGTCCAAAGCCTGCAAGATGTTACCACAATGCACCAGCAAACATAAAAATAATAAAGCCATTCAAACCTGATGAGGGTGCAAAGCCAATTATTATTTTTCAATACAGTATAAGCAGAATGATTTGCCAATGGGGCAAGAGACTTATCACACACATTCCTGAAAGAACAGAATAAATGTTAATTCTATAAACTACAATCTCATGCAAAGAAAGCAAAGCAAGAAAATAAATCTGAATGTCAGGATAATAACAGACACAGTAAAATCAATATTGATTATTTTAAGAAAAAGGCAGTAAAAATGTTAAGTTCTAAGGCTAAAATTATACTAAAAAGCTGGAGTTTAAGCACAGGATGTGGCTCAAGAATGCATATAAAGCATTATCTGAGCATCAATACAGGTATTTTATTTCCAGTGTCAACACGCTCTGCTTTATGGAACAATGTGGCTGCGTGTCTAGGGTCCTCAGAAGTGGCAGGCAGGGAGAGTCCTAGTGGTTGCTATTAATTAGGATCGTGGGGCATGTAAATCTCTTACCTTTGGTTTGGGCCTTGTCATAGTTCCACTTGGCTGTGGGGAGAAGGATGGAGATATATGTGTCCTTCACATTGATGTAAGTGAAAAGAAGAAACAAAGAGAAGAACCGGCCAGGCAAAAAGTAAACTCAGCTCCTCCGTCATAGGATGTATCGCATGGGGTGAGCCGCACGCTCGGCTCAGCTTTCTTCTCTGAAGTGAGGTCTCTTTGCCACCAGGATTCGAAAAACCGTTTCTCCTGGAGGCTGGCCAGCCCCCAGAGAAAGGAAACGGAACACCAAGCAGAAATAAAATGCAAGATAATTTAGTTTATTTTGGAAGAGAAAATGGCCTAAAGCAGAGTAAGCATATCCATTTTAATGATGAGAATGCACATTCCAATGAAGTCAGAGTGAACCGTGTTCCCTGGGAGGCGTGTTCTGTTTTCTTTACTGTGCGGGTAAGCAAAGGGAGTCAGGAAAAGGTGGAGAGGGGGAGAAGAGTGGGTGCAAAGGGTGCACTTGCAGAAGGATAAAAATGGAAATAGGAGAGGAAGAAACAGTGAGAGGGAGATAGTTCAACAGGGGGAGAGACACAGAGGAGAGAAGTGTGCTGGCACTTATGAGTCCTGTCCCTGCTTCCGACAAGTTTCATAACCCAAGGCAGCCAATTACTCACACTGTGCCCAGCGTCCCATCTGGAAAAGAAGGAAGGGCGAGAGGATGCCTACAGACCCCTCCGCCCCAAGGCCCAGGGGATACAGTGCTCTCTGATGCCCGTGACCTGTGCTCCCGGGCTCAGTATCTCAGTGACATTCCCTTTTATTAAACCAACGTTTAATGTTGCCAATTAAATTTCTATCAAGATAATGCATGTGTATGGTAATAAACTGAACATTCCTGAGCAGCTGATGGTACAAACAAAACATCCCTTGCCCTGCTCCTACCATCTATTCTCGATCTGACCTCAGCCCTTTCAGGCCATTGACTCTCAGCCAGACATCCCATCACCTGAGGATTTGACAAAATCTCAGAGCTCCAGCCTCCCACCAAGGGAATGACAGCTGAGTCCCTGGGGTGGGACCCAGGCATCTCCCTTCTCCGAAGCTCCCGATGTAATCATGACGTGGAACCAAGGCTGAAGCCATGTTTTAATCTAAGACCTAATAGTAACTTAGGAAATCAACTGAAAACTTGATGTCTTGATTTTTAAATTTTAGTCTCTATCAACATATTAATTCAGTATTACAAATGGTGAGAATTTAAACTATGAATGCTCCCCTCTGACATAAAGTCTTCTCTTAATATTTGAAATTTTTAGTATAGTTCTAAAAATTACCCTATTTGGTTACATGTAACATATATATATTTAAATACATTTAAATCCTTATTTTTACAGCATCAACTTTTGACAGCATCTTCTGTACGTGCTCTGGTTAAGATGAGGGTGTAAAGGGCCAGACTCATCACTCTTCCTCTCCTTCCCCTTCCCTCTCATGTCCCTTCTCTCACATTGACAAGGCTGATACATCATTTACGTTCTGGTCTGTGGCACAAACAGGGCTTCTGTTTTCTGTCCACAAGTTTTCTTTAAAAGTTGTAAACTAATAAATAGCATATATGTTCTTGTGACCATGAAAAATATTCTTCAATCTCTGGCAAAGGGGAGGGCTGGGTTTACATTTCTTTCTCTATGGGAGCACCCTCTAGGAGACCATTCCTAGATTCCAAGTCAAATAGATTCTCCTTTCTCACACCCTGTCATTTGCTTAAAAGCATGCCTCATTTTACATGGTTTCTTCTGCAGAATATGAAATTCTCATACAATATTTTTTCACGAGGAATTGATAACCTTTCTCTTGGACCATGGCCTGTGTCACGCCTTCCATTGTTTTTCAAACTCTCAGTTATGCCTTCTATCCTCAGAAGTCCCTGAGTTTTTGTGCTTGCCTTCACTCTGGAGCTCCGCCTCCTCCTCCCTGTGGGTAACTGACTTCAGGCTTCACACCCAGCAGCTGTCATGGAGGGTCCTCCTCTGCTCTCTTACATGGAATCCTCTGTTTCTCGGCTCACATATTTCCTCTTCTGGGGTTATGGAGCATATACCAAAACAATTTCCTCAGAAACAATGGCTTAGAAGTAAATTTGGAAGCCCTTCCATTTTAAAAGTGATGTTATTCTATCCTTACAGGTGACTTATTGTCACCTGGATTAAAATTATATTCCCTTTGAACATTGGAAACATGGCTGCATCATTTTCCTGAATCCCCGTGGCTATTTGGAAATCCACTGGACTGCATGTCTGATTTTCATATCATTGTAGGTAGTTTATTTTTGTCCCTCTGGAAGCTTTTAAAAACTTCTACTTAGAATCTAGTTTGAGTGCTTTTGTTCATTTGATTTTGTTTTGCCTATTTTTTTTTTTTTTGGTCCATTAGAAGCTTTTATAATCACTTTATCAATGAAATAGGTCTACAGGTAGGACTTTATCTTTCAAACTAAAAACTCATGTCCTTCAGCTCTGGAAGTGAAAATTATTTTGTTTTATTTATTGTGTTTTTTCTTTCTAGAGCTTTCATTAGTTAAAGGATGTTAGATCTTTTGAATCACTCCTGTGTAGAGTGTTGTTTTTCCTCATAATTTCATTGTCTTTGAATTTTGCATTATATTTAAGAAATTTTCTTAACTGTGATTTCCAGTTATAGCACTTAGACTTTGTCAGTTGTAGTTTTAGTATTTGTGAGCTCATTTTATGCTACAATTATTCTCTTTTTCATGATAGAGAAAGTAGTATAGTCTTTTCTCTTAGATGATGTGGATGATGTTAATGATGATGATGATGAAGAAAGTTATTTTCTGTTTTCAAAATTATATCTTTTTTCCAGGGTTCTTTATTGTGTTTATTTATCTAAGCTTTTCTTTTTCCTGCTTCTGGTCCTCATATTTCCAACAATCTTCATTTGTATATTAATATTTAAGAAGGAATTATTGAGAATTCTGACATTGGACTTTGAGCAATATCAGGCAGAACCATATAAAAAGTACCAACACGCTTAACTAAAAGCCTTCACTTTCCACAATTTGTTCATCTTCTTCAGAAGCTATTCTTCACCCTTTGTTTTCATTTGAGTTTTTATTTCTTCCCTCTGCTATGCCTGCTTAGCCCCAGCCCAGTACCTAATTGGGTTCCATGGGGCAAGTTGGATCCCACCTCCTGATAGCCCCTTTTAGAGTTATTGCTTTGTGTTTCCAACAAGTGCATGAAAATGTCTGTTTGTAAGCAACACCCACATATCCAAGTTCCTCTTCTCGTAGCTCTTGCGTATTATTTTATTCCTTTCTATTGTTTCTTAGGAGGAATCAAAGGTAGATGTGTGTGCTTGTAGTCTACCATTTTAACCCTAGCAGAGTACTTTAAGATGTTAAATTATTGCTAAGATAAAAGGTCCTCAGCTACAATTTATCTTTTAGTCTTCTGAATTTATGTTCTGAGTAGGACAGTTATTTGAGAAAGAAAACATTTTCTGGATTCAATTGTCGGGGATCCAAATGACATTACCCTCAGTTAGATAAAACCCAGTCAAGGACTAGTAGTTTATATCCTCTGTGAGAGACACACTGATCAGCAAATCACAGTCTCAGAGAACCAAGCAGAATCAGATAAACCACTCAGACAATCTGATAATAGTTTCTCATGTTAACAATTAGGAAGCAGCAGCTCTGAAAAATTAACCTGCCCAAATCACATAGCCAATAAACCTAAATCTTCTCTTACTCCATTATTCTTTACATGATTCCACCCTCAATTTTAATTAAATGTGTGTTGCTTAAAATATAATTCAGACCTTTACATGTGTGGATAAAAGGCTGTATTTGAATAGACATAGCTCAAGAAGTACAAATGTGATCATACCAGAGGAACAAAACTTCTACCAGCAACTTTAAAATAAAACTCAAACTCTTGTAGAATGTTTCTGTGAGGACTACGTAGTGGACTCAAGATGTAGATGTGTAACGATTTCCCCTGGTTTCAACATGGTATTTTTGGGACTGGCTCCTGCAGAGTTAGTACCAGTGATGGCCCCACCAGAGCAGAGTCGTGTGATCCCAGAGGTCCTGGCTGTGGTTGGGGGGCAGTCACAGTGCCTGGAAAATGACACGAGGACCCACCTCCAAGAGCAGGTGGCTCACAATGTCATACCAGAGCACAGACCATGGGTGCCAAGTGTCACAAGAGGTTTTCTCTAAAAGCGAATTTGTGTTATTTACAAAGCAAATGATCTGAGTTTGTTGGAGACTACATTTTTTCTTAAGTAAAAAAAAATGAAAAAAAATAAAAAAGAAGATAATGAAACCCAGCTCAGGCCTGGCTCACATAAAAGCTGATGTAAAACAGATTTACAGCCGGGCACTGCTGGGCTTTTATGTGAGGCTGAGCTTCAGAGGGGGCATATCCATCTCCGAGGAAGCGAAGGGAGATTTAAAAGGCAGCCTTTCTTTGTTCCATAATAGGTTGAACACTTCAGAGTAAAAAGAATCAAAAGGTGTTAAGCATGATATTTATAACGGCAACATTGCACACCTATTTTGGTAATAGGCTTTAAGTACTTAAGACATAGAATCATCTTATATTTCACATGCTAGGCTGTGTCTCATTCTTTGTAAGTTTGTCACATAGGAGTGATGTCAATACAGCCTGAAAACAAATGCTTGTTAAACCTGAGAGCTGATGTCCAGGGCCTTAGTTAGCTTAGTGTACAAAGGTCTTAGATTCCCAGATGATTCAGAAGGCATGTAAATGGATTACTCACAGAAGAGAGGAGTTTATCCACCTCATGTGAAAACCCTAGGTAATAATTACAAACTTTATTCAGCCTTCCAGAAGTTTAGTCAATATGTCATGAAATATTCAGAAATTGAATGCATCTAAAAAGCCCTGTCTTCACCTCTGTTTTTCGTTAATCATGTAAGCAGAGTTAGAAACACCTGTGATAGTTTTTGCAGGGAGGTCATTGCTTTATAGGCACAGTTAGAAAAATTTTAGGCCCTTCATAAGGTCTTGGAATAGTTGTCCCCAACACCTTTGGACACTTCAGTTTTTCTCTAGATGACCAGGTGAGGAGAGAACAGAGTGTTGAGTGCGGCGAGGAAAATGGAGTTTTACGGGTGTGGCCAAGCAGGAGAGGCTCTAATATTGCACCAACATCAAGAAAGAAGCCAAAGAGCTCCCCAGTTTTTCTCTACTTGAGAAACTGCTGCAGGAACCAAAGGCACATAGTGCTGGATGAGGTGAGAAATGTGTTTCAGAGTCAGATAAGGGCACCTGAGCTTTGTAGAGAAAGTTGAAATGAGAACAATGTCTCTGTCCATATTGAGTGCAAAATAATTAGGTGAGACAGCAGAGAAGAAGACATACATAGAGAAAAAGTTGATTAATTTTCCCACTTCTGGTGTGAAAAGTTCATCAACTGAAAAGCCCAGAGTGCATGAATAACTAGGTAATAATGCACTTCACTGTCATAATGGCTTCCTTATTCATTCCTCCCCCACCTGCTCCTTGCTCCTGTCTTAGGCGTATAATATTAATGTACAGTTTTTGGTATCTCTGTGGATCTTCGAGTTCTTTTATGAACTCTCTGTGAGGGTCACTGGTAAGTTCCTGTTGTTGGAGAAAGAATAAGAACCTAACACAGATGAGAAGGCCAGATTTTCTCGGGCCTGCGCTGTCCTGCTGAATGGGACAGAGCAACCTAAGAGCACCACCATAATCCTGAGTGCCTCAGCAAGCTCCTCACACCTAGAGAGGGAATATGAGTTCACATTTTCTTCCTTTTTCTGTAAGAATCTGCAGTGCACTGAGCTTTTGGTTTTCCACAAGAACCACAAATGTATATTAATAAATATGTATACTTACAATTTTGCATAAGTTTCATGCCATCTTCCTTCCTTGCCAGTCAGGGACCCAATAATAGTAGCAGTGAGTATGAGAACAACGTATGTGTTTTTAGAGTCACATCCTCTTTTTCTGGAAGATTTCTGTGTGGGGAACAGAGCTGTTAGCCTACGGCCTTATGTGTACATTTCTCCAGGGTGAACAAGGTCCACATGTTCATAACACCACACTCAGGGCACATTTGGCCATTATCCAGATTTTGTTCAGTGGGGACAGCTCTGGATATGAGACGTTTTGATCTAATTTTGTCCAGTTTCTGTCCTGAATCTTCCACCCAGAGACCCTCAGGGCTCACCCTCTTCAGTTCACGACTCAGCTCTATTTTGTTCTGTGCTGTGTTAAGTCGCTCCCCACCCCCTCCCTAGGCTCCCGGAAGCCTCCATGTGCACTCTCTGCAGTGTAAACGACAGGGGGAATTTCATTAGAGCGATAGAATTTAATTATCCATTTTTAGAATCAAACGAGGATGTGAGGCTAACAGCTCAACACTTGCCAGAAGCTCCCGGGGCCCATCTTCTGAAGATGAGCGTGTGCTGCGCGTTCAGAGCCTGGGTTTTCATGCTCCTCCCGCCGACCTCCAGAGACTCTGCTTCATTCCCCACTGCCAAGCACACTTCCAACCCTGCTGGGTTCTGAGCCTGGATCCTAGGCAGAGAATCCCAATCATGAGAGCTCACAAAAGTCTTTATTTTGATCATGTTTCCATTTATCTTGTTTTTTTTTTGTCACTTAACTCTTTTATTCTCAATCGTATATATGACCAGGTCAGTTTATTGCCTTCTTCAATCATCGAGTTCTATGTCTCTTTGAGTTATTTTTTTTAAAGCTGGATTAGGTAGTTTGAGGAGGGAAATAGAATCATTTCAGTTTTGTCCCTGTTTGAACTTAGTGTCTCTGCACCCCCCGCCCCCCCGAAGGAGTGGGAAGGTGTGTACCTTTGGAAACCACCTTCAGTCCTCCTCCGTGGGTCGGTGGGTGGAGAGATGCTATCAGCCCCTGGCTGAGGATGCTGCACTGGCAGCCTTGCCTCCTACCTTCCTAGATAGCATTTGCGGGCTCACGTGGGTTAAGTAATACATGAAATGTAAGCACAAGAGCATTTAAACGTGAGGCAACTTGTTCAGGTTTTCTTGGTATACTCATTTCTTCTTGACATTCTGTTTGACTGACCTAGTGTTCATGCTCTGTGACATTCCAGGACTCAGGAAAAAGAAAGAGCCTTGAAGTTTGCCAGGATGTCTTTTTCAAATATGTTCCTCTCCCTTCTGTCAGTTGGAATAACTTTTGGCTTTATAGCTCAAAGCCCTAACCTCTCTTCTGAACTCTAGATTTGTCTCTCTCAGTACCTAACTGACATACCTATTTGAGGCTGTAAAGGCTGCTCAAATATTTCCCAGCATCTTGGTTTTCCCCATCAAACCTAATTCTTCCCCAGCTTTTATTATTTTGCTAGATGGTAACACCATTGATTTAGTTGCCCAAGCAACTATGTTTAATTACTTAAGTGACAATGTCTCCCTGCTTCCTCTTTTTTCATAATTGCATCACGCTAAATATAAACTGTAACAGCAAGTCCTATGAACTCTATCACAAAATGTATCCCATCTTCTTTTCATCTCTACTGCTATCTCTCTGGTCTCAATCCCAGTGAACTTTTAGGGGACTTCTGCAAGAACCTCTCCCTTGCTCTCTCATTTATCAATCATTTACTTACCTAATTTAAAAATAGGGAATACAAGGACAGTTTCTTATGGTTTAATACAAAAGAGCATAGAGTAAAAAGTGGACTTCACAATACTGTACTACATCTATTCTTCTACAACAAATATCAAACAGCAAACAAAACTAAATAACTTCTAGGCCAAACGGAATCAATTGCCTCTTTTTGGTTGTTTTGATCTCTTACTTTCTCATATCTCTTTTAAATATTTTGCAATGTATATACATGCAAAAACAAACAAGTGTGATTTTTGCACCCCAATACAGCAACATTTACAACTCATTTGTACCAACTTTTCCCCATTTAATAATACATTTTAAAGATATTTTGTTAACTGTAAGTAAAGAGTGTCTTTATTTTTTTAACAACTGTTGAACAGCCCCATGATATGGGTAGACTCTTACAAATTCACTTTCTCTGATAGTGATAGACAGTTTAGGCCATTTTCAATATTTTGCCATTACACAAGGCTACAATGAATAACCTTGTGCATAAATTGCTTCATAAGCACTAAACTCTTAGCTGAATTCTTTACTGTTACTCTGCCCTTCTCCAAGACCATTCGTTAACAACCAAGGTGATCCTTTTAAAACATAATTCAAATTGTATCCTCCTCAGGCTTAAGATCCACTGATGATTCCCCATAACATTTAATATAAAAAACCCCGGTGTTGTGACAGGCCCTAAGTGGCTCAGCACCTGCTGATCTCCATGCTCATCCTATGCCCCTGTCCCACCCCCGCTCGTTACCAAACTCCGCTGTCTTTGGGTTCCCTTATTCTACCTTCTGGGGCCTTTGCCTGTTCTCTCCTGGACCTCCACACTGCCGTCTCTCTGCCATTTAGTCTTTAGATTAAATGCAGTGCTGGTAAGTGTTTAACAACCAGCTCTCTGGAAAAAAAAAAGAGCTGTGATTTGCAGCATTTGCTAATTGATGTAAGTATTCTGCCACAGTCTACTTATAGCTATCAATGCAATGTCAATCTGCTCTCAAAATTGTGGAAATCTTAACTTTCTGTTCTTTTGAATGGGAAGCCAGCTTTAACCCAACATTGCTTGAAATATTGCTCTTCTGTAACACTTAATTTACAGTAGGGCCCAATCACTATTCAATCTATTTCTTTTATTTTTCACTTTAACCATTATCACCATCAATCTGATCTTTTTTTTTTGTTCACTTACTTATTTGCACTGAGTTCCAGGAAAAAAGAGACCTTGTTTGTCTTTATGAAGACTTCTATTTCCTGTGCTTAGAGTGGTACCTGGAAATAATATATACTCTGAAAATGTTTATGGAATGAGTACATGAATGAAAGGATTTCAATCTCTGATTAATTTCCCAGGCTAACTTGACTCCACAACTGCAAACATAGTTCTTCCTAGTTTCCACCTGAATATGTTCCAAAGATCTGATGTGACTTTCTTTCATAAAAGCAGGTACATTTGAATTTTATTGGTGTGTGGTCACTGGTCCTTTGATGGCTTAAACTGCAAACCTCTCTGTGTTCTGATTCCAGGGAACCTGTCCAACCTCACTCTTTCCACAAGGCAGCCTCTACCCCAGTTTCCACCTCCCACAAAAAGCCATTTTGGTTCCCATTTTTGTGCCTTTGCATACAATAGTCACCTCCAACCACTTGAACCTTTCCCCTTTCTCCCCCTTTTAAGTATCAGTCCTTCACAGTCCAATTCAAATCCTATTTCCTTCCTGAAGACTTCTCCTTGCTCTTCAACTCATATATTTTTCTTTCTGAACTTCTATTGTACCTACAGTTGAGAAAAATATCAGCCCTCGACCTAAAAATAGAGGGTGCACTTAAATATATACTGTATACTCTGGTGATATCAATAAATTGATATTAATTTTCTTATGGGTTATATAGAATGCTTTTCTTTTTGAGAGGAATATGTTTAAAATATTTAAGAATGAAATGTAATGGTGTCTACAGTTTACTTACAAGTCGTTTTTGATGTGATGTGAGAAAAAGAGAGTGAGAATGGGGGAGATGTTAATAATTTTGCATCTAGGTGAAGCGTATGTAGGTGTTCATTATATTATTTTTGTTATTTCTGTAGGTTTGAAATTATCAAAATAAGAAGTTGAGAGATGAATAATGCATTAGAAATACATATTAGGCTTTAAAACATACAGTTGTCTGGACCCCATCCAGGAAAATCTACAGGTTCTGATTTAGTAGATCAGGTATTTCGGTCCAGGCATAGGCATTTTTGTAGGATTGCACAGATGATTCTGATGTGTAGTGTCTTATGTCAGGCTTCCGAGAAGTCTGGTGTGAGGCTGTGTGCTTCATTGGGGAACAGCTCTCGGGAGGAGGAATGAAAGCAGGATAGGGCAGTGGGAAAAAGCTAAGCAAAGATGTGTTCTCAGCTGGAGACAGACTTGAGGTTGATCCCAGGGGAAAGCTCTGGAGTGTAAGTCCTGCAGCTCAGTTCCATTTTGAAGAAAGAGGCTGAGCTTTTTTATCCCCAGCCTACTCAGCCATTGAAGTCTAGTCTGGAAGACAGCTAATGATGCAAGTAGCTGCCCAGACGCAGGTTTGACCAAGGGCATTTCACTGGAAGAGACAGCCGTGAGTTGTCCATCAGCACTTTGTCTGGGGCAGAGGAGCATGCAGCCCGAATGTTGGGAAGAACCATGTCTGTTAAAGCAACATGGATTAGAAAAGTGTTGCTCCTTATTTTGTATGTCCTATCTCACCAGCTCGAGGGCAGGGACCATGTCTGCCGCTATTACTGTTTTCTACAGAGGTTAGCACGGTGTTCTGCATACTATAAACAACTGATAAATCCTTGCTGGCTAATTGATGTGGCCTGTCTCTATATTTATATGGCAACACCTACCCAGGTCATTAAAGAAATTTGTGTAGGAGAAAGGATTCCTTGACTCTGGCATAGTGAGGAGGAGGGCATAAGATGACCTGTAGAAGATTAAGGGTATGGTCTACCACTTGCACAAGGCTTCCTCATTATAACCGCCAGCTCCCTTTTATTCTCTGCTCTGTATCAAACGCTGAATTTAGAGGAATACAAATACAGTATTAGTTGATGTTTCCTCAAAAGTAAACCCAAAGAATTCAAGTACAAGTGCATAGTTTGTTTGGGAGGTGCTTTTGAGAGACATTATTAGGACAGTGGGGACAGAGACAGGAAAAGAAAGGCAGCCAATACTTGGCACCATCAGGAAGTTAGCATCGAGGGTGCCCAGAGCTTAGCCCCCTGTGAAATGCTGGGCTCGGGTGGGAATTTGCACATCAGCCTTTTTAAACCCAAGAGGCAGGAAGCCAAGATATTTATATACCAATAGATCCTGTGGGGTCTGCAGGCCTTGGTTCTATGGCTCCTCCCTCCAGCACTTGGGAACAGCAGAGTAGTGTCCAGCCACAAAGCAGGCCCTCAGGCAAAGTGCTGCAGAAATGCAGCCTGCTGCACTCATCTCACTCACCTGCATGACACCCCCTTAAGAGAAGCAACGATACCCTGTTTTGTATCATTGTATCACAGGAAAGGGAGCCCAGGAAAGGTTCAGCAGCTTCCAAATGTTTCCTATTCAGTAGTTGGCAAAGCAGAATTTCCACTCGGATGCCCTGTCTCAATGGTCTATTTCTTCTACCCGAAATGGCCCCTTGACATAGAGCGGCAACACGGGTGCTAATAGAGACTTGTGTCAACGGTGATTCTAATGAGTGCTACTGCTGAATGAAGGAATGAATGGCTGGTCTCGGATGTTTGGCAGCTCTCTTCAGTCCAGACCTCAACAGTGAATAAAAACCCACCAGGTGTGAGTCATTTGGAACTGGACTTAGAGGAACATGCACCCTACTAAGTAACAGAGGTCAGCCTGTTTAGAGAGCCATTCATGCAGGAGCCAGCTGGCGCTGAGTGATTTCTCTGGAACAGCCTAGGCCTCTAAGAATACCTATCACCTCCCTGTCAGTCACAACTCTGGCCAAGTGGGGTTCCAGTGACTGCCTCCCCACCCTTCACATCAGTGCCAAATCCCTCACTCACATTGTTCTGCATCTCCACGAGCTCTCTGTCAGGGCCCTGACAGTTCTCTTCCAGAACAGTCAGCTAGGCTGTGCTGATGGAAGACTCGTGCAATTCATAAGCACAAGACAGAACCCAATGGCGAGGAGCTGAGGTCAGAAAAGAACAGCAGCCTCCAAGTTTATTCATTTGTCTAGCAGCATTGGACTGCTGACGTTGCCCCACTGCAGGGGCTTCTGTGTTCAAGGTGTACATGGGTCTTTGACGTCTCCTGATTACTCTGGGCTGGTTCCCCCAGTACACATGCCTAGCCACCACGCTGGCCGTCCTGGGGCCCCGTTCTCATGAAAGTCTGTGTCTACTGTCTCCAGGCAGCTGGGTGCACAGCATCTTACTGGGCCTAGAGCTGGGATATGTAGATCTGAGTCAGGAAGCAAAGTGGTTAATGTCTCCATTGCCAGGAAATAGTGGCAGAGAAAACCACCTGGAAAGCTGTAAACTCAGAGAGCTTAAGAAAAGGCTGGCAGTTAATCCTAGAAATCCTAGCCAGCGAGAGTGGTAGCAGGAAGTTGGATTAAAAGTTCTTTAAATTTTCTTCCCAATTCTAAGTTCCTAAAATTCTATATAACTAAACACAAAGAACTTTTCATCCCTCTCTGTAAAATAAATTTGAGAGAAACTCTATATATTTTCATATGTTTATGTATAAATTACACATTTTATTGCACCAATGCATTGCTTACATTATAAAACTCATATGTACATACATACATAATTTCAAAGGTGACATTAATTATAAGTAGACAAGCTAACATTTTCTTCGAGGTCTCTGTGGGTAAACTTACACCTCCCATGAGGATAAGCTCTCTGGTGTGGAGACCACTGCTATAGATACAGTACTTCCTTTCCCTGTCTCACCTCATTGAACTTTGTTGGACCGAAAGATTCAGACAAGCAAAACTTCCAGGTGGGCAGCTGGCAGAGCCATTCAGAGTACAGGAGCCATGGAGTCGGAGTGAGCCAGGGTTAAATCCTGGCTTTACTCTTTTTAGCCAAGCAATCTCACATTGGTTACTTAACTTAATGAGCCTCAGCCTTTTCGCTTGTGAAATGAGCCTAATTATAATAATAGCACCCAATTTCCAAGGTTGCTGGGACAAAGGAGAGAAAGCATGTAAAATGCTCAGTATCATGCACATAACAAGGATTCAATAAATGGCAACTGCCACTGAGATTTTAAAATTGATGCACACCTCCCCCGTCTGCCATCTCCTTTCCCAGCCCATGGTCAATGGTTACTTTTAGCTGGAAGGTCCCTGCATCTCAGTGCGCACTGAAGCTCACTGTTGCACCGTTGGTTCTGCCTGAGCACAGGCACCAGCTGCTGCATTCCAGAGGCCTCATGGCCCCTGATTGGGACCTATGGGGCAAGGTCCCAGGGAGGTGCCTTCAGGGGTGGCCTCATGTGGCCCACAGCCACCATCATGAAATTCAGTGTTGTGGAGACAACTTGAGAAAATATTTCCCTTCTAAGAGATGGGCCCGGTGACACAGGGGAGGACCTGAGTGCCCTGATTTCGGAGGTGGCTTGAGAGGTCCCCGTGCCTCCATACTTCCACTTAAATGCCCCTTTTCCCAGACATAACATTACCTTTCATTATCTTTTTTTTAAAAGCAGAATGTATTATAATTTTTCCTGGAATTTTTTTCCTGGCTATGATTAAAAAAATAAGAGGTAGATCCAGAATCTGTCACTTACTAGCTTTGTGACATTGGGGAAATCATTCACCTGAGTATTAGTTTATTTGTCTATAAACTGGGCATATAAATTAGGATAAAAACGGGTGAGGCAAGAAAAAGTGCTGTGTATATATTTCCATCCACATGTAATGGACAATTTTTGGTTTTTCCTCTGAGGGGAAACAGTATGATAAAGTTGTGAGTGACAACACAGAAATGGTATTTTGATATTGCTTGCCTCTATCATGGTGGGGGTGGTTGGACATGAGAAAGCTAAGCAAGAGCAGGGAGAAAGAGGAGAGAGTTCTCGGTGCAATTTAATTTAAATAAGTGGGCCCAGAATTAGAGGGAAGCAAAATGAAAGGTGAGGAATTTAACTATTATAATTCTGATCTATTGCGCCATCTAAAAAGACATCTATATGAACTCCTGTACAAGCAGCAATTACCTGGAAAATAAATGTAATAAGAATCTCCTAAGTTGGCAGTAAAATTAACATTGCTGAATTTTAATTAATAGTCTAGCCTGAAAGGAATATACTTCTTCTTAGATGAAGAGAATGGTCTTAACCGTGGAGTGAGCTCACCTAAATCAGTGCTTTTAGTAGGTTTTTTTCTTGGTTTCCTGGAGATTTTTTTTGTACTCTCCCTATCACTAGGAGATGCATGACGGCCTGAGTGTTATAATGTAATATAGCAGTTCCCCCAAGGGAAGAATGCTGATCATTGGCTTCCTCCTCGGGCCTCAGTTTCCTCATTTATAAAATAGTAGAAGCATACTGTGGGCAGGGAAGATGTGGATCCATGACCTCATGGGTCCTTTTTACCTTAATGGTGTCAGTATTTTCACCCGGACACATGTTCTCAGGCTTCTCCGTTTTCCAGTTTAAATGCTTTCATAACAGTAGCAATAGTGATGATGGTAAAGGGGAGAGGGGTCCATACATACAGTGGGCAGCTTTGTAAGGGTTATTAATTGTGCTTTTCACAGCATCCCTCTGAGGTAGCTCTTATTTATGTGCCCATTTTACAGATAAGGAGACTGACGCTTAGCAAAAACCTCACACGAGGCCATCCTGGTAGGCACCGAAGGAACATGGGTGGTAACAGAGATGATAAAAATTAAGTGAAGTTTTTTTCACTGGGATTCGTAATCCCAGTGCTGTTTTTGAGAGTCAGAGAAATGTCCTGCTTATGGGACTCTTAGACTCAGCAGTGCCACATCTCCTATAAGCGTCATGAAATCTAACATCACATTCCCCTCTGGAATTCCTGTTCCTTCCGGTCCCATCATATGCAAGGCACATATTTTCTTCTAGTACTCTGAACATTTTGAGATCACCTTTGGTTATTTCTTCTTTCTTCACATCCAAGCATTCATCAAATTCCTCTCTTTCATTCCTTAATTAATTCAGTGATAATGTATCAGGTACTGCATGGAAAACTTAATAATAATAGCTCCTTAATTTATATAGTGCTTGAGAGTTTTCAAAGGGCATCCCCATGCATTATCTTATCTTTAATCCTCATAATGACCCCTGAAATGGATGATCGGTAGTTTACCGATGGAGAGACGGAGGTTTGGAGAGGACCACAGTCTGACAGAATGGAAGAAATCTCTTGGAGCCCAGGTCTTCCCCACTTCCCCTTTTAAAGTCTAGTGCTCCCTGAAACATGGGTCTCCTCCATGTCTCCTATATTTCTTTTCCATTTTTCATTTCCACCATTTCTGCCAAAGTCTAAGTCCACATCAGCTTACCTACATTTTCTGTAACAGCCTTGTGGCTAGTGTCCTGGATTTCTGTTTCCCTGTTTTGATCCGGATTTAAACTTTAATTGCTTGTTTTTAAACCTACAGTGGATCTCTATTGACTTGGATCTGAGTTACCCTCCTATTTCAAGGTTCTCCATAATCTGTCCTCATTCTACAATTGCCAAGTACATCTTCCACCCTCCTCTCTTGTCGTGTGGGTCTCCCTATCATCCTCCAAACACATCCGGCCCACTTGCTGCAGCGAGTTGTTTGTATAATGTGCCTGCCAGCATCTCAGTTCATCTTTGTATCTCCAGCTCCCGGCACCATGCCATGCATACGGTAGGTCCTCAACACCTTGAACAGATAGCCATGATCCTGTACATTCTATTCTCATTACTAAAGTCTCAATTCTTAAAGGTTCAACTGTAGTACCTTGGGGTAACCCTAAATTCAATACTTAGTTTATATCTTTGCTATTCAAAGCACGGACAGCAAGATAAGCATCACCTGGGAACTTGTAAGAAATGCAGAATCTCAGGGAACCTCAGACTTACTTAAGATCTGCATTTTAACAAGGCAATTGGTATGCACATTACATTCTGAGAAACATCAGACTAAAGGCTCTGGTCATGGCGAAGTGGGCCGAGCAGAGGCTTGAATTCATAACTGCCTGGGTTTCAATCCCATCTCTGCCACACTAGTTAGGTGACCTTGAACAAACTTGTAAAATTCTTTGGGCCTGTTTCCTTATGTGTAAAATGAGGATAATAACAGTTTACCAAACAGGAATGAGCCATTCTGTATGCATTATTAGTAATTATCACAAACACTTGCCTCTAGGATATTCTTATCCCATTTTAAAGCTGAGAAAACTGAGGCTATGTGATACTAGTCAAGTAAAACAACACATTAACTGGCAAGAGCTGCCAGGTAAACTCAATCAATTTGATGGTAAATGCCATTTGTTTCTCATTCCACCATTCTTCCCTCTCTATTGTCAGGTTAGATCTCATATTGTGAAGACGAGATAGGATTCAGGTTATGTGCTTGGTGTTCTGTAAAGCTTCACACAAATGTTATTAGGCATTAATTGTATCACTAGCTCAAATTCTCTAATTGCTTTATTAAATATTGTACTTTGTTTCATTGCAGTTAATAGTGTCCTTCTTTACTGCTTGGGGTTTTGATGAATTTGAGGTACCACCTCTTGTTGCAAACAAGAAATATCAAACATACTCTGAATGTACATGTGGATGCTTGCACAAGCTGATTAGTGATGAGCCAGAGATGAAATGAAAGGAGGCAGAAAATAGGGGGGAAGAAGATAAATTGGTATGTGATTTATCTGGGGGATCGGGAAGTGTGAAAGAAAATTGATTAGCAGTCAGACCAGGAAAGCAAAAAAGATGAACCTGCAGTGTTTCAGATTATTCGAAGAGGAAGTTAGGGAGAAATCTTGAGACTGTCTTAGTTCTGCAAAAGGCAGGAAAGAAACTGATCACTGCATTTTAGACATAGATTTCTATAAGCTGTGCAATGAGTGCAGTATCTTTTCAAAAAGTTGGGCTTTCTCATGCCATGCTGTCTGCCTTTTTTGTATATTAAGGTATTATTCATCTGTCACTGCCGCTGTGGGAGGTTTGAACTGTGAATAACAGGGTGATCGAAGGAAGAGCTTAGCAATACCTACAAACTTGAGTATAGGCATTGTTCCTAGAAGTACGAGAACAATTTGCAATATCACCAAATATCACCTGCTGTTACCAAACAGACCATCTTCCTGCCACGGGGAATGGAGTGGGCCCCACTGTGTCCCCAGCACAGCTTTCAGAAGGGCTTTGATTTGTGCATTCTTCCTTGTGCACCTCTCTGGGGTTCTCGGTTCTTGGTCATAGGAGACAAACCGAAGCAGCACTTTCAATTTCCAACAGTGCAGGGAGATTAGAACCTGAGAAGGCAGAAAAATCAACCAGCTTGTGATGCCAGGAACTGTTTGAGATTTTAACCTAAACCCAAGGATGTGTATAGAAAACTGTGAAGAATGAATCTCCTAAAGAAAGGAAGCCGAGAGAGAGTTCTAGCTAGTCTAAACATCTGAAGCAGAGGAAACTAAAGCGAGAATCCAGAATCCAGAATTCTAAACTGGTCAAGCTGGACTGCTCGCCTACATTGTGAACCTGTGATTTGCCGATTTGTATATAGGCTGTTCTTAGCCTCTTTGCTCTGTTTCCAGCTGGGTTAAAAATAGCCCACTGCCAAGGAGAACTAAGGGAAAGGACTGAAATTACAAAGCCCAGTTTAAGGAGCAAAGAGACTGTTACTCACTTGGGATTGGGAAAGACCTTTGCATTTCGTTATACCTCCCAGTAAAATAAAAATCTGCTTGGAGGCAGAGAGCAGGACAACTGAAATACAGTTAGAAAAACACTGGCCTGAGTGTCCAAACACTTGTGGTCCAGCTCTCAGCCTTGCTTCTTCATTGCAGTAGGCTCTGTAAAGTCACTTAACCTTTATCTATGAGATGGGATAAAATATAGCTCCTAGTAGTTCAAGTTAAATATGATGTCTGAGAAAAATTTTGTAACTGCTGGTTTATCTGTTTTCATGTCCCTGTACTGTATAAAGCTTGATTTTATGTAGAGAAACTTGAAAAATCAGATAGTAACTTACTGAGTGCTTACTGTGTCCAGGTAAAGACACAGACACACACATGTATGTGTGTATGTGTGTGTGTGTGTATATTCAGTGATATGGACTGAATATATATATAGTCTGTATATATATGGATATATAGAATATATATTATATAGATATATATTATATATGAATGTATGGATTATATATATGGATATATAGAATGTGTGTGTGTATATACGTTCTAAACTTTTAGAATACCTGTTTGAAGCAGACACTATTTACTAGTCACATTTTATAGGTGAGTAAATTAAGGCTTAAAAATATTAGCTATCTGACCACATAACATAGATGCTGGATGGCAAAGTGAGAACTTGAAGTTCCACCCACCCCTTTAAGTCCTAGACCAACTTGACCTTTCAACTCCAGCAACATGAAGGACAATTGGTTGTCATTCTTAAAAGTTTGTGAATCTGATTTGTAATAATGCGAAGGAGAAGCAGAACTATTGGATGAGTTAATCCTTTGTTGTCCAAAGTCATAGGCCAACCCTCTTGGGAGGCAAAGGCTCTTTTGTATAGTGACCCAATTAAAATTAAATTTCAGATGAACAATGAATAATATTTTAGTATTAACATATTCCATACAGAATTTTGAAATATACTAAAATTTTTTTGCTATATTTTTATTTGTTAAACCCAGTGTCCCTGTGACAAGAAACTGTCAGCTTTAGAACTGATTGTGACCTAACAGAACCTAACCCTGTGATCTGATGTCAGCGCTCAGCCAGAGCCTGAGCGGTGTTTCTGGAGCGGGAGAGAGGAAGGCAGGTCAGTGTGGTGCAGGGAACAGGCCTGGCCTGGGCTTCAGCACATCTGCGCTCTCGCCCTAGTTCCACCCTGCCTGGACAGGCTGCCACCTCCCCTTGCCTGCTGGCTGTGTGGCACCTGTGGGTCTTCCCACAGTTCCTGGCGTCCATACAGTTTTGCAACTGGGCTTTGGAGCAGAAGGCACTGGAGTCACTGCAGCACAAGCAGGTGTCATTTCCAGGAACCAACAGTCTGGGCCGAGAAGTGGCTGTGAACCTGGCACTGGCTCCGGACTGTCGATGGAAGTGAGGGGTGTGGAGGGAATTTACGTGTATAAACTGAAAACCTAGTCATCCAGAGCCAATTTCAGCTCAGGCCGGGGGGAAAATTGCTGTTCAAATTGGTATTTCCATTGCCAGGTTTATTGACAAATGAAATTTAAAGAAGCCTCTTTGTTTTATACATTTGTGGTAGATTATACAAGAGTGGGGAGGGGAATTTATACTCCCTAGTTGGTGGCATATTAGATTCTGACAGGCCCTTCCTTTATAAATGCAAAAATGCTCATGGATGAGCTGGAACACACTCCTGTTCCACATGGAATGACAGGACTCCGGGTCTTTGCATAAATTCTTTCCTCTGCACAGGCATCAGTTCTGCCTTCCTCCCTGGAGCCTGGGAGCTGCTTGTCCTCATTTCCAAACTGAGGAAAGTAGAAGCCAGATGAGGAAAGGGACTTCCCCAAGGTCACAGGTGGGTGAAGGTGGCAGTAGCCGTGGAGCAGAGCAGAGACAATTCTCTACAGCTGGGCATAGACTCTCACCCCTTCTACCACCCAAAAACCTCCTCCCAGATATGATCGTGGAAGCCTAGGCTGTCCAAACTGCCTGGAGACATTTGGCATGTCCCAGCCTGTCCTCACACATTTACAGCTGCCGTGCGGCCTGGAAGCCTGCTCCTCCTCTCCGCAGCTCTGTCATCTCCCCTCCCTCCCTCACTGGTGTTTGCCATCCTGCTCAGCTTCGCTCAGTCTGAGGTGTGTAGGGATCATAACTTGTGGGGTCGAACAAGAAGCCAGCAGCCCTTCCATAATTGCCACTGATGTGGAAATACAGGAGCAAATGAGGAGCAATTCATATGTCGCTGCATGACAGAACAAAAACCTCTACTGAGGAATTAAAGCCATAAATATCCTACAGGGCTCCTACCTGGGAGCATGTTCCCGACATCTGGAATGGCAGCTCATTGCCATCAGCATGCTGGGACAGTGCAGGTTGCAATTAAGCCTTGAGAGCAGAAGGGACAGGAAAGTGAAGTGCTGCGGGGAAGGGACCAGAGCGGTTTGCCAATGGGGACCTGGTAACAAAGAGGCCCCTTTACCCTACAGTGACCAAGATGCCTAAGAGGTCCCCACCCACTCCTGCCCAGAAAGCCTGCCTGTGACAAAAGGCTCTGTGCTCGCAAGAGGCATTAGCAGCTTTGTGGCTGGTCTCCCATCTGGTTGACAGCAATGTGACAGCTCAGAATTTGTGCTCCCAGAGGGGAAAGAACTGTGGGCAGAGACAAAGAGAGAAGGTAGCTTGGGAATGCCCATGTGGCTGTCTGGGCTTGCTTCAATGGGCCGGGAGAAATAGCACATCCCTGCCAGGGATGAGTGAAATGTGTAGAAAGCTCAGAGAGATCCAATCACTGATCCTTAGAAGTAGGGAATGTTGCTAATGGGCATATCTTTTGCCAGATGTTTACTGTTTCTGGAGGTGGGAGGGATGTTGATGGTGGAGATTGCAGCCTGAGCTAGGAGCAGCTGGGGAAGTGTGATTCGCCTACTGTGTACTGTGGCGGGAATTCCCAGGCCTGGTGCTTTTTGCTGGGCCCAACAGCGCTTGCTGAATGGAATGGATCCTGAGTTATAACAACTTGCGCAGTGTCCTCAGGGACTCAAGTTGAGCATTGACTGGAAACACCTCAGCTTTTCTTCCCTTTATCTCCTCTGCTCAATGGCCCAGCCTGTGTGCCCCTGTGGGTGAGCTCCTGCATGCAGACCTGTTCCAAGGAGCCCTTCTGCAGACAAGTGGCCTCGATGGTCCTTGGAACTCTTTTCTAGGCCCTCTGTGCCTTAGTTTTTTGTTTACAACATGGGAAGAAAAATATTGGCTGTGCACCACCTTTGGGTACTAAAGGGGGTGACTGAGGGTCTGAAATTTGAGATCTAAAGTCTTCATCACTGCCATCTTGGTTTCTGGGGAAATTGAGAAGGGTGGAAACGAGGAAAACAGACAGGGGTCCTTCCCCACAATCATGTAGAGATATCATTGAAAATATAATCCTATCTGTTTATGTCCATTTTGAGATTTTATAAAATGGAGATAAAAATAAACGACAAGTGTCAAGATGTAGGGTGTCCAGTTTCATATCGAGGCAGAAACTAGCAGGCTTTAGTTCTATGTGTATCCCCACTCCTGGTGGTCACAGGGCTCTCCCTTTTGAGTCTCCAGGAGCACAGCTACAGTGAGTGCAGGCAGGCTGACCGGCAGAGGAGGAAAATAGGATTCTGAGTTGATGATCACTACAGAGAACTGAGTCACCAACCAGACGAAAGTGATGCTCTCTGGCTTATTCATGGCACCTCACCAAGGCCTTGGTAATAGTCAAACTATTTTGTTCACTTTAACATTCACACATGTTGCTCAAAATTGCTGCACTTTTCAGCACTTTTAAGACATTATGGGACAGGTTGGTAAGGAGGCGGACAGTGTGGGCTTAGAAAATAGTTTCCTCTCCAAATCCTGACCCTCCTGCCCCTCCAAACCTATGGAACTGTGAGCAAACTTTCTTTTGAGCCCCACCAGCTTACCTGAAAGTGAGCATGATAACACTCACCTGGCAGGGAGGCGGGAGGGGGAAGGGAGCCACATCGTGTACTTGCTCAGCACGGACCAGGTGCTGAGTTGATTACTTCCTGTGGCCCCTTGCCTTCAGCAGTCATCATAAGATGTCACTGTTTCTGCTAAAGGACAGAGTGAAAGGAACCAGCAATGTAAACTCTGATTTTTGTGTTTATTTCTGTGAAGCCCCACCACCTCTGACTTAAAACCCAAGATAGTGTATGTGCTAAAAAATGCTGAGATAGTATGTTTGACCTACCAGGCACCCAGCCATAGATGTTCATTCAAATAGTTTTTTAAAAATCAAAGAATTGGAAAATCTTCCAGAAGTCTGAGGTCCAATCTTTAGGATGTAAATATTACATAAATCAGAAAATTAGGTTTGAATCATTTAAAAATACTTTGGAGATCCCCATTAAAGGGACTTAACTAGAAGAGTATAAATCATATTTTACCATAAGAAGGAAAGCACGCTTATATATTTGCTTATATGTAGTACACCATTTCTAGAATGATTCCTAAGAACTTGGTAAAATGGTGGCAGCTGGGAGAGATACTCAGTGAAGTGAATTGGGAATTAGAGGAAATGATTTCACAGGGTGCCCTTCGTAGCATTCGAATTTTGAACTATGTGAATGTATTGGCTACCAATTTGAAGTAAAAAATAATAAATTAAACTACAACTTAAAATAGGTATGGTATCCAGTGAAAATCAGAGTGGTTTACGTTTTTGTAAGAAGTTACCCAAACGCTTGTGAAAGTGTGTGGTGGAAAATGCGCTTCGAACGTAACATAGCATTTTCAGTTAAGTGCCCGGAGGACATCGCCTTACTTTGCATCTGTTACTGTCTCACCAAAAAATGAACGCCCAGAAGCAATAACAGCATTACTTGTGTTAACTTGCGTGTCGGTGGATAGTGAGCTCATCTGGTTAGGGCTCTGCCCGGTGAAGCTGAGGTCTTGGGTTTAACTGGCAGGTGACCAACTAACTGCACTCTCTTCTGGGGGCACAGGTTTGCGCCCCTCGTCCTGCTCAGCTGACCGTGAATGTGGCTGTTGGCCAAGCAGGAACAGCCCGGGGTGGAAGTCTGATGAAAGTCACCGAAGTGCACTGCCAGGAGAAAGATAACTGGGGGTTCAGAGGTGCCCTTGCGGAAGCGGTGGAGGCAAATGGGCGGGTCAGCGTCAGGATGCAAAGGACGTGACATCTACCACAGGACCCGCGCGCACAAATGTTCCTCCATGGCAGGACGACCTGGCAGGCTTCCTCAGTCTTCCACCACCCTCTCCTTCCACAGTTGTGACGCCTGGACACAAGGTTGGCACAACTCCCTAAGTGTGTTGAGACAGGGACAGAGGTGTGGCTGAAATGCCTAAAAATCTTTACTGGAAGTTCGAACTAAATATCTGAACATATTTGGGCGAGTCTTCAGATCTGGTATGAATTCCTCCTCTGTATTCTGCCTAATAGTTTACCTATGAGCAAGTTTTCCGAAAGTGGCATGCAGGGGCGGGGTCTGTATGTGTGTTTGGGGGCACCAGCAGGAGGGAGATGCAGGCTGAAAAGTCTTTACCTCCCTTTCTAGTACTGAAGGTTTTGTAGATTTCAATGAGAGTGGGATTGGGCGGGGAGGGGGTGGCTCCTAGTTCCTGTCTAACCCTGTCTGTCTCACCTACAACAATTTCTGATACAAGATTCTCAGGCTCCCGTAGTGCAAGCCAGCCTGGGGTCATAGTTTTAATAACATGCACTTGTGAGATTTTTACATTTCTAACCCTGCTCCCATGTTAATTGTTTTATTCACTGGACAGAATAAGCCCACGAGCTAGACTTATCTGCATTTTACAGTTGAAGAAACTGGCGCTAGCCTCAAGTGTCTCCCTCAACGTCAGGTACCGAGACTCAGGCAGAGCTCTCCGGATTCCTACACATGGCTATTTCTCATGCACACATAAGATGTCTTGGGATGTTTAGTATCTGTGCTTTGAGGTCTGATTATAAAGCCAGGAGGGCAAGCTGTTGGTAGGGAGTTTGCTCACAAATTACATTATATGATTTGAGCAGAGTCTTCATTAGAGCCTAGATTTAAGGCAAAGTCTAGGCTAGTTCTCATTTCACCTGAACTTGGTCCTATAGCTACCCGTTAGTGTTCGTTTGTGCTTACCTGGCAAAAAGTTACTGGTAAATATCATATGTTTACCCGGTAATCACATACCCATGCAGATTACTTACTAATTACACTCAGCAGGTGCAAAAGTCATTAGCACAACACATCCCTGACACTGGTGATAAAGGAGACACACCATTCAGTATTAATTAGATAATTGTGTGCTATTTACCATATTTAGGGTTATTTTGCCAAGCACAATACCCAAAGAGAAGTCTGGTTCACCTGCTGGAACCACCTGCCAGTGCAAGTCAAGGACAGTGGAATTGCTCCCTCCTACCCTCCTCATGTAAACTATGGAGCAGCCAGACTGGGAGGGACACTTAGAGTTGCCATTATCCATGTATGTCTGTCCTAAGCAAATGTAAAACCCTGGGTCGGCATCTCCAGGGCCCAGCATGTTCCTGAGCTGCTGTGTGCTCAGGGAATTAAAAATAATTTTAATATTAGCCCTAAGCAAAGCATAATTAGAAAGATAAATCTTCAGCAACTTTCTTCTACCCAGACCTCCCCACTGCCACCTCCCACCCTCATCCTACCTCCCTGCCATAAGGCATGATGAAGTCAAATATAAATGGATTGCAGAGTATCTGTAACAACACTCAACACATTTGTTCAGCTAATTGAAAGCTGGTTCTGCTGTCAGACAGACACCAGTGGAGTGACACCTGGGAGGGTGGGACAGTCTCTGCCTTCAGACACTGACAGGAGGGAACAGCTGGGTGTGGGCCTCCCCCTGCTTGTTTCTCAGCTAGAATACCAGCACATCATTTGTTCCTGCAGCAGCCGCTTGCTTCACGTGGCCACAGAACTCATAACATCAATGATGAGCTGTTTCTTTTACTAAGTGTGGCTGCCTTGGACTTCAAAAGCCCATCTTCATCTCCACAAGTAACTGTTTCTCTTCCATGGCTTTTTATCACTGCAGAAGGACTCTCCTTGTTTCTTCTAGAAGGGCCCATGTAGGTCAGCAGGCAAGTGTCTGGTGACTTAAGGAAGGCGGGGCTATGACGGTGATAGAGTTGGGCCCCTAAAAAGCAGGAAACATTGTCTGGAAGGGTGGTCAGGCAGGCAGTGGGCTTCTGTTTATGCTGACACATCAGGGAGAACCAAGCCCCATGTAGACATGAAGACTGCTGGGCTCTCAATTATAGAGAGAAAAGAAGATGTGAGATTTAGGGAGAACTTGACACGTGGATGGGATTAACTTAGAAGGTTCTGTTTCACCCTTTTGGAAATGGGCTTAGCTAGCGATAACAGGCCATCCCCGTTCAGGAGACAAAACTCTATTTTTCATTCTCATTTATCTTTCTTCAAGGAAACACTGACCAACCAGCTCGATTTGCCTCCTCGTTGCATTGTCTCAATGATTTCACCAAAGGCGGCTTTGACAAAGGCTAAGCACTTTGCTGACAGCATCAGCATCACAACTGGTGAAGTCCACACTACACAGAGACCTGAGAAGGAAATCTGGGGACAAAAGCCTGGTGGCCCTAGGAATGGATGCACAGCGACAGCTGGGGTCAGCCTCCTCCTCCCCTGGGTGGGCATGAAGGGATCATGTAAAAGTCCCCAGAGACTTGGACCCCTTTCCTCAGGTCCCTGAGGCCCCGTGCTCCTGTCTCCCTCTGTCCCACACCCAGCTGGTGTGGCGTTCCCATGGACACCTCCTGAGTTACTAACAGCAGAACAGAATTCTGAGCCTTCTGTTCAAGTATTCCCCACACCTTTTTTACCCTACAACTGTCATCTTTGGCTTTCTTCTTAAAATTCTGCTTTCTATATTACAAGGTGTTAAAAATGGGGGAGGGGGACAACACGTCAGAGCTCAATTAGAGAACTACGGAGTGAGCTTACCCCCACCACTGACACCCACCCATTTCTAACCCTGCCCCAAGTTCAAGTTCTAAACCTGGAGTTCAAGTTCTCAATCCACTTACTAGCGCCCCCCAAAATACTTTTCTCGTAGGCCTCCTGGTTGTCCCCAGTGCCCTGATGTGTGGTTAGCTCTCTAAAGCAGTGTGGTGTTTGGTGGCCTCCGAGAAAGGCAGGCCTGTGAGCCTGTGAAGACGAATGAAACTGAAGGAGGTGTACACGTCCACAGCTCCCTGAGCTTCAGGGGCTTCTAAGGGACTTGCACATATTCCACACACAGGTATTCCTCCACACCCTTTCTCATGCTCTCTCCTCTGTCTGGAATTTCTTTTTTTATGGGGACTCATTCATGAATCAGCTCAATAGCCAGCCCCTTCACTGAGGCTTTTCCCAGTGACCTCTAGCTGACTTAGTGCCTCCTCCTCTGTCGTCCCTGCTGCCCCCAGACACAACCAGAGTCTTCAGAGTGATGATTCTTTCATTAGTTTGCAGGCTCCTTTTTGAGATCTGGACTCTATTCCATTCATCTCAATATCCTCAGTGCCAGTGATGATGCCAAGATAAGAACAGGCCCCACACAGGACCCTCGTGGACCTAACTCCCAAGGGAAGCAAGGCTTCCCACTGAGTGAGGGTCACCTTGACCTTTCTGGGGCATCTATGGCAGGCAGACTGACGTCTCTAAGCGCCCACTATGTGCTGAATGCAGTTATAAGCCCCTTCTACTGGCTACTTCATTTAATTCTCAGAATAAGTGAAGTGGGAATTTCCATCCTCTTTAACAGACGAGGACAGGCTGAGAGAGGCTGATGAACGGCAGTCCTTCTGCAAGCCCTGCTTTTCTTGCTCTAGAGCACACACACATCCCTGCCCTGGGCCGCCTCCGCAGGGGGTAGCATGAAAGGGGGTTTCCCTTTACTGGGTACACCCTCTTTTGAGACCTCTGCCTCCCTTCCTACCTGGCATTTTGGGGATTTGTCCATCTCCTTTTGCAGTTTGTCTGACCCTGCAGGTTACTTGGTGGGAGACCAAGTAACATTCTCCTTCTTCCTGTGTTATGCCTTCTGACGAAGCGTCTGATTTCACCAAACCATTTCTGACCACATTTCAGGCTCTCCCTTATGCCCTGGTTTCTGTTTTCTGACAGCCTTTGCAATTGGTTGCATGGGAAAGTCAGTCTGGCTCTGGAGCGACGAAACCATAAATACAGGTTGAATGTAGGAAATTTGCAACTGATGCTTGAAAGCAGTTCAGTTTTCCAAACACGCTCTTTCTGAGCTGGGCCGCCCCTCCCCTTCTTTCTTGTTAAAATCCCACTTAGTGGGCTTTTCAGCCATATAAAGGTTTTATATGATCTATTATATACTGCCTTAATTGCTGCTGTTTATTTATTATGCTTGTATTTGATTTGCAGTGGAGAGCCCATAGGGGCTTGGCAAAGGGCACCCGAAGACAATGTCACAAGATTGCTTTCAGGGAGGCACAGACCTGGGTGGCAAAGTGGAGAGCTAGAGAGCACGGAGCAAAGGAAGGGACTGGCGGTCCTGCTCACCTGTCTGGCTGGGGTGGGATTGCGAATCTGCGATGAGTCAGGTCTCTGTGTACGTACGGTAAGTGCCCCCAGAGGCAAGCCGCTGAGAATCTTCCTGGAGGTTGTATAGCACTTGGAGGGCTGAATTAAGTAAATAAGCTGAACTTCCTATACTAACATAACACTCTCAAACCATTCTGAAGCTTTGCTGGGATCCAGCTTCATACCCTGTCAGCCAACCCCCATTGTGATCAGTGTCCAAGAACAGAGAGAAGTCGGCATTGTTGCTTGCCCCTGGTCAGCCTCACATTCTGAGTGGCTGTCGACATGCACAGATCACCTATACTGAAACTCAATACTCGGTGAAAGGGCCATGCTAAGAGCATACAAGCTGGGCCACCACAGTTCATTCATTCATCAGAGCTTTGGACATATGTCAGTCCAAAGCTCTGTAGCTATGCTAGGTACTCCCTGTATGGGGTTAAGGAGTGGCTCATAGTAGCTGCAAAGAATAATACCCAATTTGTGTCTTCATGGAGCTTCGTCTAGTGGGGCAGGTGTAGGGGGTTGATAGCTACACAAAGCCACCAGACTACCACCAGGTGGCAAGTGAGTGGAGTTCACTTCCCCTCTCTCTGCTCTGGCACTGGGTCATTACCAGATCCAACACGTTGACATGATCCCTGTCCTCCGAGTCATGGGTTTGTTAGGAGGAAGAATGAATGACAGCTCTTTGAGGAAGCAATTACTCATTGTTCATTGTTTCATGTGGCAGCTAGCATCTTTCTTCATCAGAGAAGACATCATGGATCTCCCCTCCCTACCTTGGGCTTTTTGGAGGAAAAAGTATTTCTGCCTTGTAGGATGAAAGTGTCTATAGGGAGACCAGGGTGGAGGGAGCAGAGCAGTGGGCAGCCTTAGCAGTGGGTGAGGAGCGTGGAGAAAGTCTAGGCACGATCTGCTCCATGGGGAGATGGAGGAAGTGGGCCGTCTGTGTGCAGAGTGGCTGGGAGCCAGGCAGGCACGGGGAATCTTCAAGGGGATAAATACTGAGAGATTTCCATCCCTTTGGGACCAGTGCCAGGGAAGGAAGCCAAGATTCCAGGGAACGCAGCCAGGACAGGGTTATTATAATCCCTAGGAGGATTCACTTGCCAGCTACAAAAGCAAAAGCAAGCAGCACCCTGAAATGGAGACTAGCTATTTCGGAGCAATTAGCCATAGGTGCCTACTGCTGTCTTTGGAGAAACTCCAGAAGCCAGCGAGGTAAGGAGCTGGGCAGGAAGGTGTGTCTGCCGTGAAGGAGATGATTCCATCCTGGGCACCTCTAACCCCCATAGGTCACTGCAGATGCAGTGCTAGACCTGAAGGTCCCAAGGTCTCTTGCTCCCCTGGGGGTTCACACCCTGCCCCCAGAAGGACCCTGGGCCATCACAGCTTCAATCCACGGGACACTCCACAGCTGCCCAAGAGTATAACATCCAAGAGGTTAGACAGGGCCAGATTCTCTGCTCAGGTCAGGCGTCCTCAGCCTGGGACCCAGAGGCATTTTAGAGCATTTGCCTTTGGAGGCCAGTGAATCACCAGAAGTCACTTACAAAAACAGAGAAAGGCTAAAGAGGTCCTAACTCCTCCCATACTGTCATGAATGTGCTGAAAACATGTCACTCTCCAACATGGCCTCTTTAAGAAGAAGCAGCAAGACCTGGACATGTTAGTGTACAATTTGCACTTAAAATAATTTGTTTACTGCTCAACAAAGAAACAGCCACTGCCTTTTTCTATCTCTACCGCATGTTCTTGAAAATTTCCAGGTGTTGGTCTTGCTGACTTCTATGTCTTGGGGTTTCTTTCTGGAATCTTGTGGATTAGAGCTCCTGGTAAGGGCTTAAACCCACTTGTTGCCTTAGCCTGGGCTCCTTGATAATCCTGGCGGAGGGGAGGGGTGTCGTGTGTCCAGTTTCCTGCCTGTTTCCAAGACCTTCCACAGGCTTCCACTCCCTGGAATAAATTCACTGAAATAGAATGAGATTAGGTGCCATTATAGTTGAGTAAAACAGCAACAAACTTCCAACTTTGTGAAGTGAAGAGGCATAGAGGTGTATGTTTTCTTTAGCTTGTATCACTGCATTGAACACAGGAAGAACTGATTAGGAGGGAGATGTTCCACCTGCCTGCAGAAATGAGCACAGGAGGGGAAAGCTGAGATGAATAGGGTATGGAGATGAGCAAAGTCAAGTGTAAATGTGGGTCTCTCCAGGACTTCTTAAGCAAGGATGTCTTTTGTACATTGAAAAAATAACTTCCCAATCTGTCTCGTGTGCACTGACCATTCTAGGTCCTGGTTTATTTCCCATACTGCACTGCTGACAGCCACCTCCCGAAACAGAGGTACTGCTCAGGCACCACCCACAGCCAGGCTGGCACCTTGATGCCCTTGCTCCAAGCTAAGAAGACGTGTATTTCACACTGTCCTTTCCCAGGTATCTTGTGATAGGATCTTCAGGATGGTTAGCATTTTACTAGCCTGAGTTTGAACTTGATTTTACCTTTTGAGAAATCATGTCTCTGTGGACTTTGCTGGGACTATACGGAAGTAACAGAGAGGAAAGACCCTGACCCCAGCAATGGTCCATGAGAAGGAACCCCAGCAAGCTCTGTGCTAGATGCTGACATGGATAAGAGAGATTACAGAATATCATAGAGGGGTTTGGATGGCTCTCCCCAAAGGGCTTCACAGGTATCCTTGCTCCAACTACTAAAGAAGAAGAGATTTCCCTGCTACTCTTCCCATCTCTGGGAGGACAGGCTGGGAGCTGAGGAGACCTGGCAGAGAGAGACTCCAGCCCCCAGTGCATAGCTCATTGCAGATGTTTGGCATTTCTGAGAGCTGTCCAGTCTTTTGAGATTGGATATGGAAGAGAAGTGGGGAAAGAAGAGGAATGAATGACTGTTTCAACTCACTGTGACCTCCATAGGAAGCAGTCACTGACCCCATATTTCTGACTCCCAGAGGGAGCGGTAAATGGGTATAGATTTCTTTACCTTCTCACTTATGGTTTCCAAGGACTCACACTTAAAAAGCTGGTATTTTCAGAACACTCACCTTTTGGAAGGCAAGCCCAGGAAAATGCAGTTTGAGATTAAATTTGTTTTCTCAGGACCTAACAGAGGTGAAGCCCCTTTGCCTTGGGTCCAGCTCCTTCCCCCCATAGTACCTAGACGCACCCCCTCCAGAAGCATCCTCCCTGCAGCATGCAGGAGCCATGCTGCCTCTCCTCCCCACCCCCAGCCTCCTGGATGCCTCCATGTGCTTTGTCTCCCCATGTGGCCTGGTGCAGGTCCCTGAGGAGGTCAACGGTTAAATAGTACAGGAACAGGGGTAATTTTTTGGTCCTTCCCTTCCCTATTTACTCCCCTTCTCCCACAATCCCTAGCATTCCTACATGGGTCAAAAGAATGATAAAAGGATACCCACAGGATTTGTGGAAAGGGAGAGTAATCTTGTTTCTTTGCTTTAAAGATGGAGGAGCTCATTGCATATTCATGATCGCCAAGTCTTGCTGTGTTTCAGGTGGTATCGGTGGGTTGGCTGGAGGAGTGCTTACCTCCTCCCTGGGTCACTGCCAGTTCACCTGTGGTACATGCTCTGCCATAGTCATAATCAAAAGATGACTCTGAGTTCAGGTCATGCCTCAGTTGGTACATTACCTTGCATGCCAGCAGGGGAAAGTAGAGCTGCCAAAACCCCTCTACCCCCTCGGCTGTGACACAGGCTGTGAAGGGGTCACATGGCTGAGCCCCAGGCCAGAGAGGCGGTGTGCTGGGGACTCTGGGGACAGGACGTGGGGCTCTGGTGTCCAGGCAGCACCCCCACTACTCCCCACCGCCTGGGGCTCCTGGCCCACTTTGTATCCACCCGCCAGCAGAGGGGCTCTGCTAACGGGAGGGAACCTGTTAATAGGCACCGCTGAGCTCCAGCCCCCACAGACTGGCTGTGGCAGAGCCTCCCTGACAGCCTGCAGGACCGGAGCCAGAGGGTAAAAAGGACTTTGAGAATTCGGAGCAGAGACTGGAGGGCAATAAAGAAGCCTTCGGGGCCAACGGGAAGTTGGTAGCCGACAGAGGTGAAAGCTGCTGGCCTCAGCAGAGAGGTAGGGGCTCTGGCTTTACCGGTGAGGGTGGCTGCGCCATCTGAACATCTTGATTTCTTGATAATTGAGCAGCCTGGCACCCGCAAAGCCACGTGACCCCCATGCAGCCGAGACCAGAGACTCCAGTTCCCCTGGCTCACTGTGGAGTCGGAATAGTCAGCTGCCTCATGCTGCCCAGAAAGCTCACTGTGCCAGGGAGAGCGGGCAGGGCAGGGCCTTGGAGCCAGGGACATCCAAGGGGCCTGGCAGCTGTCCCAAAGCCCTGGCACTGAGTCCCCTATCTGCAGCACAATCCCTCCAGCTGGCAGTGCCGGGGGGCTTCTGAGTCAGGACAGTGAAAACTGGACCAGCCCCATGGGTGGCTCAGTACCTGCTGCTACAACTCCAGGTGTGTCATTTTAGGAATGATGAGACTGGAGTCTCAGACAGGTTCAGTAGCCAGGCAACAGCTAACAAGTTGTAAGGCTGCGTGTGACTCTAGTGGTAGTGGGCTCGAGTTTATGCCTGGCAGCCTTAAAAATAGTATAATCTGAAAAAAAAAAAGAATTTGTGCTTCGGTGATTGGCTTATTTTCACTTAGCATAACATTTTTCAGGTGCATCCATGCTGTTGCATATGGCAGGATTTTCTTCTTTTCCAAGGCTGAATAATATTCCCAGATATATATGTGTGTATTTTTTTCTTTATTCACTCATCAGTTGCATTTAGGTTGTTTCCATATCTTGGCTACATTGAATTATGCTACAGTGGACATACTAGGGCAGATATCTCTGTGAGGTCCCAATTTCAATTTTTTTTGGTAAATATTCGAAGGTGAGACTGTTGGTTCCATAGGGTAGTTCTATTTGACCATATCTTAATGAAGTATTGCCAAACTTACAGAAGCACAGGATAGCATGGGGGTTGCCAGGTAGAAAAGGGGAGAAGGGAATGAAATTTCAGTTATGTGAGATGAAGAAGCTCCAGGGATCTGCTGTACCACATTGTGCCTGTGACACCAGTACTGTATTGTACACCTAAAAATCTCTTAAACTCTCATGTTAAATGTTTACCACAATAGAAGAAGAGATATGCAATGACTCCATCAGTCATGGCATTCATGAATTTCTTTAAAACTCTTTTATTTTGAACACAAGTAAGGAAGATCTGGAACACTGCAGTAACAGGCCCCTTGTACTCGCCTGACAGTTCACAGTCTAAACAGTGCTTTCACATCTGTTTGGTTTTCTTAACCATCTTGTGGGACAGATATTCCCCCCACTTTTAAAAAGATTTTGTTTACTTATTTTTAGAGAGAGGGGAAGGGATGGAGAAAGACAGAGAGAGAAACATTAATGTGCAAGAAAAACATTGATTGGTTGCCTCTTGCACATCTCCAACCAGGGATGGGGCCTGCAACCCATGCATGTGCCCTGACCAGGAGTCCAACTGGCAACCTTTTGGTCCTTGGGGCGATGCTCAACCCTCTGACCCACACTAGTCAGGGCTCCACTTTTTTAGATATGTGGGTAAACCGAGGTCCGGACAATGAGAAGATTCCCCTGGTGACCAGTGCCCACCTTTGGACACTAGCTCAGGGGCCCATCCACCCCCCAACCTGGGCCCATTGGCAGAATCAACATGGGGACAGAACACTGATACAATCCTGGCCTTGGCTCTGAAATTAAATCCCCTGCCCCCCAGCTGTGATTTGGCAAATGCTAATGAGTCTGTTCCAACCTGCGTGCTGCTTTTTGTGGTGTCATCCTTCAAATCCACTTGTTCCATTATTAGATTAATCCTGGGATTAGGTCGTGCACTGAGGCTTTGATGTAGTGGAAGGAGTGTTTAAGTCTCTCTCCCTCTCTCGCTGTATCTAAGTGCTTCTCCCTTCTGGTGGTACCGGGGAAGGGAGGACAGGACACACGCAGGTGAGGGGAGCATGTGTGCAGGAGTGTGTGCCCTGTAGGAGAAAAAGGTGGCAGAAATGAAAGGAAAGGTCTGGAGTCTCTCCCCTCTCTTTCTCTTTTTTTACTGAAAGTGAAAAATCAATCCATGACCTTAAAGAAGTTTATGAATTTCTAGCTTGGAAATCAATGGTCATTGATTTTTGTGCCTCTGCATGGGCTGTACATGTACACTATAAAGTGATGAAAGCTGTATTTTGTTGGGCTTGGAATAGGAATAAGTAGGTGTCATTTCTACCAGATTGCCAAGAGTGAGGAAGGGAAAAAACACGTTCATTCTTTGGCGGTCTCGGTGCAGAGCCTGGGGCCTCTGGATGTGGGTTCCGATGCCGGCTCTGATCCAGGCATCCACAGCATGATTCCTGAGCATGGTGCCCTGTCCCGTTCCTCCCACAGCTTCCTTGTAGCCCCAACCCTTTTCACACATAACCTCCATTCTGGAGATGGTTTTCTAGGCTTAGATGGACAGGTGAGGGTTTGTGAAGTAAAAGAATGATGGGGAGCAGGACAGAGATCAGCACAGAGGGGTGATGTGAAACTGACAGTAACATTTGAATGACATATTCCATGTAAAGAATACTATGTCGTGCATTATGTCATTTGAGCACCATAAGACCTGTGGGAATTGGTCAGAGTATGTATCATGGTCCTCAGTTTACAAATGAGAGAGCTGATACTAAGAAAGCTGTGACTTGCTTAAGATCATATAGCGGGTGCTAACACAACCAGCATTACACCCAGGTCTTCCCCCCCACCCCCACCCTGCCCTGAGTCTCCTACACTAGGATGGCTCCTCTAGTGTCCAGAGGACAAAGCAGCTGCTGTTACGAAGCCCGTAGTCTAAAGGAGAATAATCTTTATGCATAGAAAAAGGTCTAGACATGTTCATGCAACATTTTAAAAAAGTATTTGCAATTGAGTCAGTGTAGAAGAACAAACACAAATTTTGGAAAAACTGACGTGGAAGAATCTAGAAGAAAAAGGCACAACCTGAAGGTGGGAGTTGGGGTCCTGCTGGGCCGAGGAGGTGGAGTCCCCAAGGGGACATCAGCTTCAGGATTTTTGTCACTGAGCAGGCAGCTCGGGTTTGGGGGAACCACCTTCACAGATGACTTCTGGGCCCCTTGAACTCAGCCGCTCCTGGGAGACCTCTCTCCTGTAGCCCCACACCTGCTCCTGCCATCATTTCTGGCTTAGCTGGTACCATTGCCGTTTGCATGATTCGGGAGACCCGAATTCCTCTCCCTTCCCCTCCACCTCTCATCAATCACCGGCTTTTCTTTATTTCACTTCTTATACCTTTCTTGAACCCCCTTCTTTTCTTCCTCTTATCTACCTCCTAGTTCAGAGTCTCATAACACCCTACATAAAGTATTGGTATCCCCTCTTTAGATATTATATGTTTTTAATTTTAAAATACTCTTTATGGTGGAGGAAGTCACTTTCTGTATTAACAGGTGATTTTCCCTCGGTGTGTCTTCACATCCTTTGCCTCCTAAACAGGTAGGTCATAAGCCCTGGCCAGGACAATGAACAGCAGAAGTAACCGGAGTGGAGAATAACCTGCCCACTTACCTGGAATTGGTGAAGCATTCCCTACACCTTGGCACAATCTGTTGGAAGGAACCCCCTCAAAAAGACGACAGTTAAAGTTTTCTAGCAACCCGGTCACAGAGGGAGCTTAAAAGAGAAATTAAGGTGAGTTATGAAACAATGTATTTCTTACATGCCTAAATGTGTGGACTGTGATTCACAGACCGTAGCCCCATGTATTGCTGATAAATTTGAGAGACTTTCAGAGGTCATGTTAAAACAAAACAATGCTTTGTGTTTCTCCCTACAATGTTCCCTCCATCCCACCTGCCAGAATGATCTAGCTGTAATGTGCATTCAATTGTTTTATCCCTGAATTTAAAACCCAGGGGGCTTTTGCATCCCTGTAAGATCAGGTCTAAATGTCTTAATAGGGTTCTCTGTAATCTCCACCCCCTCCACCCATCTCTTTGGGCTCTGCCCTCCCCGCCACCTGCCTCTGAAGTTATATTCCAGTCATGCTAAGTGCTTACGAACATCAGCACGATGCTTCATGCCTGAGCACCTTCAGTTGTGTGGTTCTCTCAGGCAACATATCTCCTCCACCAGTCCCCTCATCACCTGGATCATTTCCACCAAACCCTAAAACTCTTCTCCTCAGACATCACTTTCTCTGGAAAGCCTTTCCTGACTCCCTGGGCTGGTGCCCTCAGCACTTTCTGAGTTCACTTCTTAAACCACGACAGGCATCTTTGAATCCCCAGCTCTGTGAGAGGACTTGGCATACATAAGCAAGGTTAAGGTCAAGGTTGCTGGACTAGAGAGGTATCCTCAGGTGGGAGAGCAGCTTTCAAGAGAAACCTGCCTCCTTCCTTAGATTTCTATCTCAGGAAGGACAGAGAGGGGGTAGACTCAAATTTGAGACCCTTTGTGGGTAAGCTGGTACCCACAAGGCTTTCTGCACTGAAAATAAATACTGGTAGCTTAAAATATGTTAAATGAAAGATGAAGAAGCAGTATTTTAACCAAAGTGACTTCAGATACGAAAGGTCAGAATAAAATTTTATTTATTTCTTTGAGCATTCTAGGTGCTTCTTTTCACTGAAGCTTAATTAGGCCAGGCTTCTAGAACCCAGGAGATAGAGAGATCAGCTTCCCCACCACCTCTGCACCCTAAAAGGGCAGCAAGCTCCAGAGAAAGGAGAGGGAGGAATCTGCAGACTTGTATCTGGGATTAGAATTATCCTTGCTCCATCAACTTTGTCCCTATTCTCTCCCTTAACTCTTGGATTGTCACTGGCACTTAGACATGTAGGTGGGAGGTCTTTAATGGGAAAATCTTTATCTGATAATAATTAGGAATTGTGTCCATCACCTTTTGTTCCTCACTACATTTGCTTTATTTCGAGGGATAGGTTAGGACTGGTTGGAAATGGGAGCTGAGCCCTGACAGTACAGAAGAGAGATGAAGGGGTCTCAGTTGGGACCTGGGCCTCAGTTGCGGCCAATGCCCCAGAGGGAAGTGAAATCAGCTTTTCAAGCTCCCAAAGTCAAGTCCACAGGCAGAATCAGCAAATAATCAACTCTTGCAATCCCATAGCCAGAAGCCAGGCTTCCTTTGCACTGACATTTTTTCTAAGCATCTTGCTCAGACATTTTTCTCTTTACTTTTGTATGTGCGTGGATCTCTGTGAGTGTTTGTGGGTAATATGCCATGTTCATATACACACATGCATGCACATATATGGAGACAGAATCATGAAAACAGGAGATGGCTGTTTCCTTTGTTCTCTCACCCAGGTTTGCAGCTGTTTGGGCTGGAAGTGAGGATCACCTGGAGGATGGCTGCTCAGACAGTGCGGAGCTTCTGGTACCACCTGTGTACACAGAGAGGGAAAAGGGACCGGGAGGGGCACCCACTCATTCTGCAATACTGATTCTTAATCAGGGCAGTCCTTTATACAGCTGGTTTATAAATGTGAAAAAAAAACAACACCCCTGAAAGGCCCCTGGGAATTCTTGCTGAGAACAGGCACCTGCTCTGGGTCAGTAAACAGTCATCTCTGAGCTGGGGGTGGGAGGTAGTGAGAGAATGGAAGAAGGAAATTGCTGGGGCAGATCAAAAAAGGCACAGGGAGGGGAAGGGGTGGGCCAGCCAGGTGTCAGGGTTTCTTGCTTAATTTTGTGGGGAATAAAATTTGCTCAAAGATATAATAGAGAAAAATAGCCTGGGAGCCTGAGTGAGCCAACTTCTTACAAATAGGTCACTTTAATCATGAGGGGAAAGCAGCTGGGAGAATTATCAGGGGTTAATCTCTCTGCAGTCAGCAGCCAGAGGCTTCATCCTGTGGGTGCATATCTCTGCTTGAGGGAATTCCTCTTAATCTGTACTGGGGTGGGGGAGGGGTTGTGCGATAGTGAAAGAGAGGAGCTCAAAGGAGTATTTATTGAGCTGGCCAAGAGTTGTTCAACCCTGGCACTCTCAGCATTTTGGTCCAATAACGCTCTGTTGTAGAAGGCTGTCCTGTGCATTTTCGGACATTTAGCAGCATCCCTGGTCTCTACCCACTAGATGCCAGTAGCCCCTCCCCCACACCAGTTGTGCTCCCCCAAAGTGTCTCCACACATCCCCAAATATCCTGTGGGGATGAAAAGCCCCCCTGGTTGAGAAGCCCTGAGCTAGACTCTGTGCTGGCGCCTCACACATATCATCTCAAGTAATTCTGCCCACAGACAGGACTTTCTTCCTTCATTTGATGACAAGAAACCGGGCTGGAATGAGGTCCCAAATCTGTCTGACTGCAAGACCTGGAGTTCCTTTGTCACACCAGGCTCCCACTGGGATGGAGTCTATTCCACATTCCTGACAGGGACAGTCATCAAGTGTGGTGAAGCTTAGAGAGGCCTGACAGTAATGTCTTCTGTGGTCCAGCTCTACCTTCAGTGTGACGTTGCAAAGACTTCTTCTGGAAGGCTTCCTTTCTCTCTCAACTCTTCCTAACTTCAGTCATGGAATCACTACAGAGATTCCATGATTAATAGTACATCCTGTAGCTTAAGTTACACCTTAGTTTGCTGGGGGAAAGGTAGGAAGTGGAAGAGGAAAAACAGAGAAGGAATAATATATTAAACCACTTCACATCTCAGTATGAATAAATTCTCCAGACTCAAATTCACTAGGTAGGAAGTACCTTTCTCTACTAGCTCCCATTTCAATTAGAATAGAATTGAAGTGGGGGACTTTGTAGGCAAAAGCAATGGAATATCCCTTCCTCCTGATATTGGAAATGTTATTAAAAAAACTACTGCATGCATTGGTTAGGTTTCCAGATCAGTTCACTATTTTAATGCTTGCAGTAATACTGTTATTATGATATAATTAGCACTACTATTGATATGCTGTGTGGTTCATTCTCAGCTGAGGAAACCACTCACAGGAATCAAAAGACTCCAAAATGAAAATACTTCTAAATGTTATCTTTAACATTTATTGCTATTTTTCTACTTTGGACCTTATTTATTCTTACCTGAATTTTCTAATGGTCTGTAAACAGGTCTCCCTGTCTTCAGTCTTCACCCTGCTCATTTATCTGGTCTCTACCCTCTATAGCTATGTGTAACTGATACTGCAATATTAAAAATCTGTTCATGCCTCTCCTCTTTCAATGCTCCTTCTCAAACCTCAGGATAGATTTTAAATTCCTTGGTGTGACTCACAAGACTTTTCTTAATATGAGTTAGACCTATTCTTTGACACTCCCACACTAAGCTTATATTTCAATCACACAGAACTAGTGGAAAGTCTCCAAATGCTATTGGTTTTCTCATTTCTCTATAAACCTTTGCACCTACTGTACATTTTGCCTGAAATATCCTTCCCATTTTTATCCAGCTGACTAACTTCTTGTCCTTGAAGATGTATCCCAAGGATCCCTTCTTTCTAGAAATCCTGCTTAACTCCTTCCTCCATGGTCCACTCTGTTTGCATTCCACAGTGTCTCATGCATTCCATGATGACATTGTATGTCACACCATCTGGAAGTTACCTGGTTATTTCTCTGTCTCCATCACTAGCCCATGAGACCACGAATATCTCAAGGGCAGGGAATACATCTTTGTCATCAGTTCATCCTCAGTGACTAGCACAATGCCTCACATAGTGGAGATGGAAGAAATACTCAATAAATGTTTGTAAGATGGCTGGCTGGCTGTATCCATTCATCACTGGTGGTTCAGCTCAATCATTCACCTTCTCTTTTTGACACTCTAACTTAGATAATATTCAAGCCTTAAAATCTATCAGAAACCCTATCAACCAGATCTTCAGAATGTAGTAAACCATTTAGAGAGGAGGGTAGATCAGTTAGTTTTTATTATTCCTCTGTGTAGTATTGAGTGATTGAACCCTCCATGTTCAATCTCTTCCATCACTCAAATGTTTAAAAGCCAGAGGCAGTGAAGTTGGAAAACAAAGCAGATGTCAGGACCAAAGCTGAGGGAGTTTCTTCTTCCTTTGGTGGACTGGAAATTCCCCTCTGACATGCTTACTGTTCATCATTCACAGTGCACTTTATAGGTTCAGAATGTTTAGGAATCATTGCTATTGGGTCTGGGCCATCCCAAGTGACCTTCATGGCCCTCGTCAGCCACTTGTCCCCTCAGCAACACCAAGATAGTCCCTTCCATGCAGTAAGGGCTCTCTCTGTAGCTGGATCTACTACCTGACTGTTGTTAGCAGCATGGTCTTAAGCTTGAGAGCTAGAAAGACAGAGAAACCCTCTTAGGTTGTCTTCCTTCAAGATGGGACATCGTAAAATTTCAACCTGTGCTGAGCTGAGTGTTCTACACAGATCTTCTTTACTTATTAATTTATTTATCCCACCCACCCACCTTTCCTCACAGCTGCAAATACCTTTGCATAACAAGTGTGGATTATGAAAAGAGTTAGAAGTGTGTTAAGAACAGAAGGTTGGGAGTTCTGCTCAGTGGTTGATGACTGAGGAGTGGTGTTGGCATTAGCTAGTGTTGACCTGGAGGAGCAGTGCAGCATCCCTGCCCTAGACCTTCACTCCCTTGGCTCTTCTTCCACGGAGGGTTACCTGGGGTGCTGCCAACTTTGGAGGGGAAGTGACCTATGCAATAGGATCCCAGGAGAAATCACATGCCTTGTGTTATCTGAAGAAGGAAAAAGTGTTTTTCTTTCTTGACTTCAACAGATATATTTGTCAACCAAATGAGGTACCAGCTTGGCTATCCAAATGGTCAAGTTGTGGAGGTAATTAATGAAAACTTTGTAATAGTATATACAAATCTGATATGCAACTATTGGTAATGACTTGAGTTAATTTCAAAAAAAAACAAGTAACTGACCCTGGCTGGGTGGCTCAGTTGGTTGGAACATCATCCTGTACACCAAAAAGCTGAGGGTTTGAATCCCAGCTGAGGCACATACCTAGGTTGAGGGTTTAATCTCTGGTCAGGTAGAATACAGGAGGCAACTGATTGATATTTTTCTCTCACATCAATATTTCTCTTTCTCTCTCTGTCTCTCCCTTACTCTTTCTGTAAAATCAATAAAAACATATCCTCTGGTGAGGACTTAAAAAAAACAGTAACTGAATTTAGTATTTCCTTTCACACCCACCCTACGAGAGAAAGGGCAGGGTGATTTTTACCCAATGCTGTGGAGGAAGATGCGGTTCTCCCTGAGAGGAAGTCATAGATGACGGGTTTGCATTACAGAGGTAAGGCTGTGTATTCTGAGATGGAACTGAAGCTTTCCCAGAGAGAGGCGAGAGGAGAGCCCCTTTCCGCAGCACGCCCCAGGTGTGAGACCTGTGCTCTCCATGCAGACTGCAAAAAAGAACATAGTTAAGCCCGCCCATAGCAGAATGCTCAAGAGATGGATGGCAGATGACAAGGACAAGGGCCACTGGTGGACAGTGGTATCCACAGATGGCTGAAGCAATAGGAAAAATAGAGATTGGACCATCATTTGATTCCATGGAGGATAAAAGGGAGAATGCAGAAAATTACTGAGACTCATAGCTGGCAGCTAGCAGCAAATTAAGTCTGATTTTGAAAAATAAAGAGACATTTATTGGACTCTGGTAGCATATCAGCAACACATTTTTGGAGAGGCCAGGAACTTTATAGACACTTGTGAATAAAAATAACCAAATTGGTGATTAAGCTCCATGCTATACCAGCCATTCATTTCTGTCCTCGAAAAACTTGTAGTCTGAGAAATTCTGATAGTTTGTGGTTTCATAGGAGTTTAGGATTAGTTGGTGCTTTCTAGTACCTCCCACTGGGAAAGAAGAGAGTAGAGAAGGTAAACTGGGAATAAGCATATTTTCAGGCCATTTTAAGTTTTTGCTCTGAAGCCACATTTAAGCATGACTCTATTGAATGTCAATGTCTAATTTTCAAATCCATAGCCTACTGCCATAGATGAAAATGCTCACCCTGGAGTAGAGGACAGACTTGGGTTTTAGTCTGTGCTCTGTGACTGGTGGTTGCACGATCTTGAAGAAGTCCCTTAGACCTATAATCTTACAGTGTCTCCATCTGAGAATGCAGTTCTGAGTAGCACCTACCTCATGGTGCTGTTGATTAAAAATGTGGAGGAATTTCCATCTTGTCAGAAGAGATAGGCTATCTACAAAGAAATAAATATTTATTCTGTTGTCAAGTAATAAAAGGTGCTGTGAAATAAAGGCAGGGCAATGGGACGTTTGACCACAGGTTGGTGGGTATTTTAGGTGGGTTGGCCAAGAAAGATGGTATTTGACCAGAGATTGGGTGGGGGGCAAGGGGAGGGAATGAACTGATGTACAGAAAACACACTATCTTTCAGATCTGAACAAAACATTCCATAACCTTGTCGCTCTGTCATTCAGATATACAGAGACAGATTCAGGACGAAGTTTCCACTCAAGCACTCAGGTTGGTAGGCAGAGACATCAACTCTCTTTCTTGTGTCTGAGACTCTGAGCTTGCAAGGCTCTGGCAATGATGATAGGTATGAATTTTCTATGTTGGAAGAGGTCTTAACTATCCAGACAGTGCCCTTGAAAGATTGGTAAGACAGACATAAAGGATGAAATGTAAAAGAAACAAAGGGATACATGCAGGGTGTATAGAGAGCACGTGGGAGCGTGGGGGGAGGGGTGTGGAGAGAGAGGGAGAAGGAAGGAGAGAGAGAGGGAGAAGAAAGGGAACATAACAACATAAATGAGCACACGTGTAGAAATGAGAGATGCTTGTTATTTTTTTAAAAATACAGGATGCATTTTGAATTAATGGGTTCCAGGGGATTCTCAGTGGAGTTGTGAGCCCCGAGTTTCTTGCAGTGCATTAGCTGGCCTGCATAAGGAACTGGCTCCCAGAAAGGCACAGCCATTTGTTCTCAGTCCTGTTGCTCCCCACCCTCCTACCGCTCTGATGTCAACTCTGACATTTTCCAACGGGCAATTTATACACTATCACCTGCCGGCCTTCCCATAGAGCTCGTGCTTGTTTGATCTCATACAAACTCCCCTCTCTGGTCTGTTGATGAAATAATAAATCTGGGGACCTTTGAAGATGGTGCGCTGTAGGAGAGCACAAATGAAAATCTTTTCTTGATACTTAAGCATTCTGAATGCTGAGGCCCCAGTCTGATGGGGCCTACTTTGTGCACTTCCTTTTAGACACTTTTAGACAAATCCATCAAGCACGAGTCCCTAAAAGCCTGTAATTTTCTGGACAATATGGGACATTTCACATTGGTAATGGAAGATTCTTGTAAAGCCACCTGATCCTGAGCTAAGCTATCTATTTATTTGATTTAAATTGTTTTAAGCACTTTATAGTTTCTGATGTGACAGCAGGAATCTCACATGATTTCACTTCAAGACATGGACCCGACATTTAAAAAACTTAAAGTCCCAAATAGCAAGCTCATTTAGGATATTAATATTTCTAAAACACTTCTGGGTATCTCCTAGCATTATATGGAAAACTTCAGGGGCTCAACTGGTTGCTGAGTGCATTTTAGGGTCTTTAATCTGGAATTCTCAGTCTCCCCCAGGGGCTTTGCAGTCTGTCTCCAACTTCTCTCCCATGAAACGTTCTCTTCTGACACACTGCTGGGCATTCCTAATGCAGCCCCTGCTATTTATGCCCAACTCATTCTTGAGAACTTCGAATCCCACTTCTTTTATGGATGTACCTCGTTGCTCAGTTTTTTAAATGACTTTATATTTTGGAGCAGTTTTACAGAGTCCCCATATCCTCCCTGCCTTCCCATGCTCAGAGCCTACCCTGCTACTGACATCTGCACCAGAGGATATGTTGGTTACGGTCGAAGAACCTTCAATAACACCTTCAATAACACATTGTTATCACCCATATCCATGGTTTACAAGTTAGGACTCACTCTTAATGTTGTTCATTTTGTTGGACAAATATATACTGACCTATCTACCATTACAGTGTCATACAGAGTAGTTTCACTGCCCTGAAAAATCCTCTGTGCCCCACCTCCCCCTCCCCACCCCTTGAAACCACTGGCCTTTTTACTGTCTCCAGTTTTGCCTTTTCCAGAATGTCATATAGTTGGAATCATACAGTCTGTAGCTTTTCAAATTGGTTTCTCTCACTTCGCAATATGCATTAAGGTTCCTCTATGTGTTTTCATGACTCAATGAGTCATCTCTTTTTAGTGCTGAGTAAGAGTCCATTGTCTGGATGTGCCATACCTTCTGCTCTTTTTAAAATTCTGGTAGCTCTTAATGTCTAGACCTGCTCTGTCTGATGCATGAGCCATCTGGTAGATACAATTTGAATAGTATGGCTATTTAAGTTTCAAATAATTAAATTAAGTAAAATTAAAAATGTAGTGCTCCAGTCACGTTAGCTGTATTCCTATTGCTCCATGGCCACGAGTGGGTAGTGGTCCCGCTATCAGACGGCCCAGATATGCAACCTTTGAGGTCATCACAGGAAGTTCCATACAATGGCGTTGTCCCAGATGACTGCTTTGGTCCCTGGTCCCTGCACATGCCAATGTGTGGAGGCTCTGCCATAGTTAGATACCTTGCCAAATTAATATACATTAACTAATTCAGTTCTATTAACAGTCCAGTGAGAGCAGTGCTATTACTACTCTCGTTTTACAAAGGGAAAAACGGAAGATCTGAAAGCTTAAGTGAAACATCAGAAGTCACACAATTGGTGGCAGGGCCCGGACTGGAGCCAAGTGTCCCAGATCAGGACTCTGCTCTTCACAGCCCATCCCCCTGCCTGTCACTGGCTCTGTGACGGCTCTGCGGCTCTGCGTCACTGCCTCAGGATTTACTTCACTTCCAGTTGTAAGATGCCCTCACTGAAACAAGCCTGCATGTCATGTCTCCCCACACTCTCATTTTGAAGATGAGAATACTGAGGTTTCAAAGCATGAATGACTTGCCTGTGGCCACAGAAGTAAAGTTATTGGCAAAACAGAAACCGGAAGCCCCCACCCCCTCCTTGGCAGCAAGGTGAGCCTCAGGCAGGCCTTGGGTTTTAGGGTGCAGGGGTGTGGCCCACTCTTGGAGCCAACAGCAGTCAGCACAGCCTTTGAAATAGAAGGTGCTTACTATACAGGGGTGGGCAAAAGTGGGTTTACAGTTGTCTGTATGGAAAGATACAAATAAATACATAGTAATACAAGGGTAAACTCTGTGTTTTGTATTTACACAACTGTAAACCTATTTTTGCCCACCCCTGGATATTTTTCATTTAATGAAAAAGAAAGGTGTAAATCTATACTTCCCAAGGTGTGTAGACAGCAGAGGCATTGGTCAAATTTCCTCCCCTAGGGAGTGGGGAAAGGTTTGGAAGACAAGACCGTCTTTCACATGCCTCCCTGGAGTATGATTTGGCTTCTTCTGAGAAGGACAAGTTGCAGCTGTGAGGTGATGACAAAGAACAAGGTGGCTGGCAGTCAGGAGCAATCAGTCATTCATTCAACAGCATCCAACAGATATTTACTGAGCACCCACCTTGTGCCAAACACTGTGACAGGACTGGGGGTCCAGATGCAAGAAAGGCTGAACTAAGATAGAACAAGATTTGCAAATTCAAAGCTAGAGCCAGGAGACAGAGACGGAGTTGGGAGCAGCAGCCAAGCCTTCTCAGGATGGGAGGGAGGAGACAGAGCAAGATATTGCTTTTTGCAGAGACAAACCCTGTGGCTGATGAAGTGGCCTCCTCGGAGAATGCCTGGTAAATGCTAAGAGCAGGATCAATTTCTGACTTTTTTCTCTGTGTAGGAGAAGCATCCTGACCTGGGTGGAGGTGCCCCTAGCTATAGAACCAACTGTGGCTTCATATTTACAGCTGGAATTTACACTCAGCTCTGCCCTTCCAGCCCCTTCAGCAGTCAAGGTCCTCTTCAAATGCACATCTGAGCTCCGTATGATTTTCAGCACTCCCTGGGGGAAGGAAAGCCAGAAAAGGGTTGGAAGGATGGTAGAAGAGGGAGGAAGAGGTTGGCTTCAGGTTACAGGAGAGAGTCACTGGGTCACAGCTATTGAGAGGAGGGACCGCCCCCAGCCTGCAGACAAGGTCCAAGCCAGTCGGAGGTGGTGCAGGAGCACAGCTGTTGTCTAGAAGTCTTTTACAAACTCTGTATGGCCTTGTGCCCATGGCCTCAGGAGCGTCCCCCCTAACAGCTCAGGAGCAGCCAGAGGACAAGGCTGCTGCAGTCTTCAGCTTAGCTCCAGGCCAGCTCGGCTGCTTGTCCTGGGCCAGGCCTCATCTCCACCAGGTGCCCCCTGCTACAGCTTCTGTGCAGGCAAGGGAGCCCATTCTGCCAATGGAAATGTGACAGCTGCTAGCTCCTGTGCTCCCCTCCTGCTTGGTCCAGCCCTGAGCTCAGTAACCCTTTGTCCTGCCTTTCTGCATGCCTGCTCCTTTGTGATTGTGCCTGCTCAGCCCTCTCTTCCACCCCCTTACCTAGCCACCATCTTACACCAGACCCTTGTTTCTAACTACCTGGTGCCTGGTCTGAGGACAGGGTGTCAAATCATGTTGGCTGAAGCAGGAAGGGTGTGTGTATTGCCCTCTAACTTGTCTCCTTGTTTGCTACCCTTGTGCTTCCGTCAATTCTCAGATGCAGGGTGACTAGACTGACCCTTTTAAACATCACTTACATCATGTCATTCCTAACTCAGAACTCCCTAATGGCTGCCATTCATTCTGAGAGTAGAAGCCAAGCTCCCTTCAAGGGACAACAAAGCTTTACATGACCTGACCCCCTAGCCTATCACTCTCTCTCTTGTTCACTTGTCTGCAGCCATGCTGGCTTTCTTGCTGCCCCTCCAACATGCCAGCACACCCCTGCCAAGGGCTTTGCTCTTTCTCTTCCTTCTCTCTCTTTCCCTGGACACCACGTTGCTCACTCCCCTGCATCCTTCGGTGTAGACCAGCCAGGCTGAGCAGAGAGTTTGCAAGGAGATAAGATGAGAAAGACATCCAAAGTCACCTTGTCAGAGAGGCCATCCCTGACTACTCCACACTCTTCTGACAATCTAAAGCCTTTTCTTCTCCCTTTGATTTTGCTTTTCTCCTGAGCATATATCAAACATGGCTGAATCCAGGGGCTCATTTACTTTAGAAATCTTTCCCCCCATCTCTTTACTCTTTTTCCCCTTGTTTCAGTTCCTCCCCACCTTTGCAGTGTTGGCCAAAAGGCTACCAGCCCCTTAGGGATTTAGCCTCCAACTGGCAAACTCAGTGTGAAAACCATGATTCATTTTATTTTTTTAAGTATATTTTATTGATTATGCTATTATAGTTGTCCCATTTTTTCTCCCCTTTCTCCCCCTCCACCCTCCACCCCCCCTCCCACCAGCATTCCCCCAACTTAGTTCATGTCCATGGGTTGTACATATAAGTTCTTTGGCTTCTCCATTTCCTATACTATTCTTAACCTCCCCCTGTCTATTTTGTACTACCATTTATGCTTCTTATTCCCTGTACCTTTTTCCCTATTCTTCTCCCACCCCCTCCCTGCTGATAACCCTCCACGTGACCTCTATTTCTATGACACTGTTCCTGTTCTAGTTGTTTGCTTAGTTTGTTTTGTTTTTGATTTTTAGGTTCAGTTGTTGATTGTTGTGAGTTTATTGTCATTTTACTGTTCATAGTTTTTATCTTTTTTTCTTAGATAAGTCCCTTAAAACATTTCATATAATAAGGGCTTGGTGATGATGAACTCCTTTAACTTGACTTTATCTGGGAAGCACTTTATCTGCCCTTCCATTTTAAAGGATAGCTTTGCTGGATAGAATGATCTTGGATGTAGGTCCTTGCCTTTCATGACTGTGAATGCTTCTTCCCAGCCCCTTCTTACTTTCAAGATTTCTTTTGAGAAATCAGCTGATAGTCTTATGGGAACTCCTTTGTGGGACTTTCTTCTTTTCTCTTACTGCTTTTAAGATTCTCTCCTTATCTTTAATCTTGGGTAATTTAATTATGATGTGTCCTGGTGTGTTCCTCCTTGGGTCCAATATCTTTGGGATTCTTTGAGCTTCCTGAACTTCCTAGAAGTCTATTTCCTTCACCAGATTGGGGGCATTTATCTTCATTATTTTTTCAAATAAGTTTTCAATTTCTTGCTCTTCCTCTTCTCCTTCTGGTACCCCTATGATTTGGATTTTGGAACATTCAAAGTTATCCTGGAGGTTCCTAAGCCTCTCCTCATTTTTTTGAATTCTTATTTCTTCATTCTGTTCTGGTTAAACATTATTTCTTCTTTCTGGTCCAAACCATTCATTCGAGTCCCAGTTTCCCTCCCTTCATTGTTGGTTCCCTGTATATTTTTCTTTATTTTGCTTTGTATAGCCTGTACTTCTCCCTCTATTTTTGCGACCATACTCAATCTTTTCTGTGAGTATCCTGGTTACCAATATTTTGAGCTCTGCATCTGATGGGTTGTCTGTTTCCTCGTTGCTTAGTTCTTTTTTTGTTCTTTCATTTGGGCCGTATTTCTTTGACTGGGCACACCTGTTATGTTGCAAGGGGTGGGGCCTTAGATATTCACCAGGGCAGGGCAACCCACTTCCTGCATTGTGGCACTGTGTGGGGGGGAGGGGTCTGAGAGGAAAAAATGCCACTTGTTCAGCTCTTGCTCCACTTTCAGTCACTTCCCCTGCTACCCACAAGCAAATTGGGCCCTTGTGGTGCTGATTTCTGGGTGGGTGGGCTTGTGTATGCTCTAGGACCTATTGATCTGTCCAATGGACTCTCCTGTAAGGCTGGGAGTTTCTCCAGCTGCTGTAACCCCCACAGGTTTTTATAGCCAGAGGTTTTGAGACTTTAGTTTTCCATGCTGGAAACCCTGGGTTGTGAGGTCTGTCTTGCTTCCCAGATGTTCCTCCCAGTTTATCTGCATGAGAATGTGGGACCCTCTGGTCTTCCAGCCACTGCCTTGTCTTAGTCTTCTCCACCCCAGCTGCCCATCTCTGCTCCTCCTACCAGTCTGGATGAATGTTTCTTTTTTAACTCCTTGGTTGTCAGACTTCCATACAGTTCAATTTTTCTCACAGTTCTGGTTTTTTGTTTTTAAATTTGTTGTTGTCCTTTTTTGGTTGTGAGGAAGCAAATTGTATCTACCTACGCCTCCATCTTGGCTGGAAGTGCATGATTCATTTTCAATGATTATGAAAAATGCAATGGCTGATTCTCACTGGACCAGCTTGGGATATACCTTGTATCTTAACCACTGTGTGGTCAGGGGAAAGAACTCTTCTGCTTGGAAAGAAAATGAGGGTGGAATCAGCCCCACCCAAAGTGTGGAGCTTGAGACCGATGAAAAATAGTTCCCAGAGGAAAATTAAGGTGGTTACCAGGAGAAGAGAGAATGGACACCAGGAAGGTGAAACTAATCTGTATTCACTGGCCCCTGGAAACATTTCCCCATTGCTGCCCTCTCTTTCCATACCTGAGCTATCCTGTCTACATCCTGCAGTCCCTTTGAGCTCACAAAGGATCTGCTACTCTTCTATGTGTAGTCTTTGGTACTTAGAGATTGAAGTTGAAACTTTTTAGATTAATATGGACAACAACCACAGACTGGCCTCATCTGATCTTTCCCATGGTGTCTCCTCGCAAGCTCTTTCCCTGGTCCAGTGGGTCTACCTGGTGCTGAGTCCCACCTTCCCTGCTTTTCTGTGTGTGTTATTTTCATCTTCCAAAGCATAGTTGGTATCACCTCCAATTTGACACCTTTCTTCAATACCTGGGCTCACTTTTTTGCAACCCAATGACATTTATCATTCTTGGCACTTCTTATATATTGTCCCACATGGTTAGGAATTCACATGAGACTTCTCCCTCCATGCCTCCAGTCTTATTGTAGGTCACTTGAGGGTAGAGACCATTTTGCATGCTTCTGTTGGTCCCATCAAGATCTCAGCATATAGTGAGAAACCAATGCATTGTGATTGATTGTTTAAATGTCACTCTTCCTACATTTCAGCCTTGTTTCAAAGAACTGGGTTTTTCCTCAACAAGTCTGCCAGGTGGATGTTGAGACTGGGTTTTGTTTGACTCTAAGGAAGAATCCAAGGTCATTTGAAGGAGTTAGAAACTTAAAGACTCTTGACATGCTTTATCCTCACCTTCTTTCCCTTTCTCTTTCCCTGTCTGTTTCCTGAAAGTTAGCATTTCCTCCCCAGGAATTCATATTCAATCCCTCAAATTGTTCCTAGTCACCCTTTGTCTTCTGGAAACAAGTCCCATGCTCTTAACTCACCTGAAGCGGTCTATGGCAGAATAACCAGCTACTGTTTTCTGTGTTTTCCACCCCCTCTCCACTCCTCACCAACCTATCTATCCTAGAGCTTCTCTATTTTTACACACTCTCTCAGACACTACTGTGTGGTGTCATGGGTTTTGCTTTAGAGCCAGGACTGCTAACTGTACAATCCTAAACAAATTATTTCACCTCTCTGAGTCTCAGTTCTTCAAATTTGCAAACTAAGGATGTCTTGTGTACTTCACAGTTATTATTTAGATCAAGTGAGTAAGGCATGAAAAAGCTTCTGACTGTGCTAGGCACATAGTAAGCACTCAATAAATGTTAACTAACCATCACCCTCTCCCTGTCTCTCTCTGACGTGGCCTCTGTTTCATCACGGCTGACATAAGGCTGCCATCTAGTGGGCTTGCAACCTGCAGGCAGCTGTGAGGGGCTAAGCAGGGCTGGTGCACAGACTGCATCCCCAAGGAGGGAGCTTGGATTCTGCTTGGGCTCTAATGGGGGAGTGTTCATCTGTCTTGCTAGTGGGGCTCCCTAGCCCAGTCTCCAGACGTGGGTCTCTCATGAGTCTCTAAAGGCTTCCCTTCTAATGGTAGAGCAGAAATCTGAATCTGACCCCCACTTGTCTCTTGGTCACTCTTCCTACCAAATCCTGCGTCACACCATAGGTGGCAACCAGGGCAGAAGGGCTACAGTGGGGATAGAGGTTTTTATTTTTACTAAGCTCAGGACCACTTCCTCTCCCCTTGCCATTTTCCAGCAATTGTTCAGATTGCCCAAAATAAATGGTGTGTTGATGGTGACATTACTAGTGTGATTATGAAGCAGAGCACCTTTGTGTGAATGGGTATAAAATAAAACCCACAGTAGCTCTTTGTGACTGAAATCTTACCATCAAAGCAAGCCTTAGGGACAGTTAGAAGCCCATTCTGAACCACAGAGAAATCAAGAACTTGAGGCCACAGGAGAAGGAGGAATTCACCAACAGGCAGAATCGATAATGCAGCACTGCATCCCCAAACACATCGTGCAGATGCCTGTCCAAAGGTGACTCTGGGGACACGCTCCTGGGAGAATGCCTCATATGATGCCCCATCCCCTAGAGCTGGGCAATGCAAGGCAACACAGGACAGGACAAAAGGATCTGGGAAGTCCTGAAGGAAAAAAATGTATTTGATTTTATTTGGTGAGTTTTTGCCAAATTAGATTGGGAGGACAATGCTTTTTTTTCTTTGTAACAACTATTAACAGTCTATAGAGCTGTTGTTTCTGAAAACATATAAAAAACAATACAAAGTTATATACAGCTACATGCTAGATTCTGTATAAAACTGAGGAGTTTATTTATTCACTCAAAAGCACTTTTCAGCACCTGCTGTGTACCATATCCTTATGCAGCAGGGAAGAGAATAAATCCTCACCCTCATGGAGCTTACCTTCCCATGAATGGAGAAAGACAGTAAGTAAATACATAAAACATTCCATTTATCAAATGGTAATTATGAGTATGGTGAGCAATAATCTCTGTCAAGGGTAGGGTGATGGACCAGCATTTCAAGGAGAGTAGCCGGGGAAGTATTGGAAGGAGATAAGCCATATATGTGGTCACCACGGAAGAGCATCCCTGGATGAAACATCAAGGACCTGGTGCTAGGAGTTAGAATGTGCCTGCTGGAGTGAAGAGCTGTAAGAAAACCAGAGAATTTGCTGAGGGATGAGGGTGCAGGACATCAGGAATAGGAGGAAGGAAGGTTCAGAGTGGGGGTGTTGAAATGATATTGGAGAGAGACTCAGAGAAAGGGCAGATCAAAGGGATCACAAGTGAAGGGAAGGTTTGAATGGGGTCTGAAGGATGGGTAGAATGTGGATACTCAGAAGAGAGAAATTAGGGTGTTCTATATGTGGAAAGTAGTCATGGGGGAAGATGGAGAGTTGAAAATGAGCTCTGGATTTGAAGCCACATGGATTCAAGTCCCATATCTGGGCCTCAGTCCCTACACTTGCAGGGAGGAGAGGGGCACGGTGCTCTCTGTGAGGTTGTGCAGTGATATATGTGACAGTGTAGCAAAGCACTAAGGAAAGGTAAGCTCCCATTATTAGTCAAGGGAGATTTAATCAATAATGCCTCAGAAACAGATACTCAGGTGCCTTGCAACTTCTCTTTGCCAGAGGTGAATGTGTGAACTACTATTTCCCATCTTAGTTCAGGTAGAGGCATGAGGTGGTCTCTATGATGGTTTGGCCACTTTTTTTTTTTTTTTTTTGCTTTACACACCTTCTCCTAACCCCCACCCCTCAGTGAAATAAGAATCAAATACTAGTGTACTTTAAATTTTAGAAATGGGGAAGCTGTGAAAGCAGTGGTGTGTTTTGTTTGAGGTTTTCCAGTAAGTAAATGTTTGGAAAAGGGAGAAGAAGGGGCTTCACAGTTCCATCCATTCTTCTGCTGAACATGGCTCACTTCCAAAAACAAGATACACATTCCATAAACAATTTTCACTGTGGTCACACACACATAAAATAACTTCTAACCATGTTTAGGTATACAGTTCAGTGGTGTTAAGTACATTCTCAGTGGTGTGCATCCAATCTCCAGAAGTCTTTTCATGTTATAAAACTGAAACACTCTGCCCATTAAACAACTCCCTATCTCCGCTGCCCCCACCAGCCCCTACCGGTATCTAGTCAGGTAGTTGTCACTCTCTGTAATCCATTATAGATATGGATATCGACAGACGTGGATGTAGATAAAAAGTATCTATCAGTGGGCAGCTGGGTTGCTTCCACCTTTTGGCTACTGTGAACAAAGCTGCTTTGAACATAGGTGTCCAGGTAACTCTTTGAGACCGTGTTATTCACTATTTTCTAGAATAGTAATTGACGAATGGTAATCATAATGTTCTTTTTAGTATTTTGAGAAACCATCATACAGTTTTCATAGTGGCTGTACCATTTTATATTCCCACCAAGATTGCACAAAATTTCAAATTTCTCTACATCCTCATCAACACTTGCTGTTTTCTGTTTTTCTTTCTTTCTTTTTTTGTCGTAGCTGTCCTAATAGGTGTGAGATCTGTCTCACTATGGTTTTGATTTGTATGTCCCCAATGTTTAGGGATGTTGGACATCTTTTCATGTAATTTTTTATATATCTTCTTTGGAGAAATGTCTATTCAAGTCCTTTGCCCATTTTTAATGGGTTCTTTGTGAGCCAAGCATTTTTAATGATCCCTGAGATAATAAGGTAATAAATACAAATGAGCAGGACGTGTTGGGCTAAGATTTTATCAACTCTAATTTCAAAATTCCAGCTGGCTGTCTTCTCACCTACCCCACCATCATGCTCAAGCCTGCTGCTGAGAGCGGCTGTTGGTGCTGATGGTGAGAAATTCCCACCCACCAGGAAATGACTGGTGAGAACCAGGCCTGGCTTTAGGGCCCTACATGTCATCCACAGTGAGGCTGAAGAAAAAAATTATTTGTATTTTTAAAAAATCTTGTTCTTTTCTTTTTCTCTTTTGCAGCCCAGTAGTATTACTACTACAGCAACACCCACCGCTATAACCACCCCCAGCCCCAACCACCACCACTGCTACCACCAGCAGCAGCTAACATGGAACGAGTGCTCTCTGTGCTCCGAGTCTGGTGCCCCCATGGCTGGAATCCATCAGGACTCAGATCCCACAGGTGGGAAACAGCCAGCCAGCCAAGCTGTTTGATTGGCTAATCATTCTAAGCAGCTGAAAATGAGAAGAAAATGTGGATGCTTCTTTCTTTATTTCTTCCTCTTCTCCTCCTTCCCCTCCTCCTCCTCCTCCTTCTCCTTCTTTTTTAATCCATACCAGAGAATAATGAAGCTGTGGCTAAGAATTTTAAACAGCAGCATGGTGGTTTATAGAGATTAACTTATTCCCTTGGAGTGTTCAGCAACCAACCGGAAGGCTCTCCCAAGCCAAGCAATTTTATAATTAAGTGATAATTGTTTTTTGGAGGGTTTTTTTTTCCTGGATAGCCTAGAGAAAGATAAACAGCTGCAGAAATCAATAAGCATCAAGGTCATAGGCTGAATTACTCACTGATTCTCTTCTATTTATCTTAAACTTTTCTCTCCACCAGGAAAAAATGTGTCTATTTCACAGAAGTTTTAAAAGATACCTGGTTTAGTTTTCACAGCTGTTATTACTATCTTCACCTTTTTGAGACTGAGCAGCATTGCTGCCCCGAACACTAGAGAATGGGAACATGGGAGGGTCTGACGACAGGGTTCGTTCACTGCCCTGGGCAGGGTGGGTGAAGCCTGGTTGGGCACCAGGCTGCCGGAAGTTCTGGGGTTGGATGGAAAGAGAGGACACAGGCTGTGTGTTCCTAGTCCCTGTCCACCTCCATGACAACTGCAATAGCTTGCTAACATGTCTCCTAACCTGCTTTGTTGTCTCTTACCCTCTATGGATTCTGCAGTCTGTGCTCAAAAAGATATTTTCTTTTTTAAATAAATAGATTCCTTTTTATGTATTTATTATTATTATTCTTAGAGAGAATGGAAGGAGAAAGAGAGGGAGAGAAACATCAATGTGTGGTTGCTTCTAGTGTGCCCCATACTCGGGACTTGACCCGAAACCCACGCATGTGCCCTGACTGGGAATCAAACTGATGACACTTTGGTTTACAGGCTGGTACTCAGTCCACTGAGCCACACCAGCCAGGACTCAAAGGGATCTTTTCTAAACCCAAATGTCAGCTCCCTAATTACAAGAAGTCTCCAGGGCCATCCTTGCTCTCGAAGGATCACCCAAATCCACATGTGCATTTTTTAGGAATTTTGTAGCAGCTTACCCAACTGCACACCCATGGCCTCAGCTCCTGTTGCTCTTTGCTTTCATCTCTAAACTCCTCCCATGCTTCTCTGAATTCCTCAGATATACCATGTCTTTTCCCCTACAGTCATCTTAGCTGTTGGTCCTGCTGGAATACTGTCCCTCTGTTTCCCAGGGTGAGCCCTACTCGCCTAAGTTCCATCAGCCCATACCTTTTAAGTTAGGTCTTTGCCACTTCTTGGGTTGTCGTAGAGCATGTGTCCCAATCCCCTGAGAAGTCTTGAGTCATTTGAATTAAAAGACTATGCCTATATGAGCATGTATTATATCACTAATAATAGTTCAATGTCTAGACCATAAAAGATAGTAAATACTGGTGCAGTTAATAAAGGAATCTCCTGTTACCTTGGACCCCTGAGAAGGAAAGAGGGCTTCAGGAAAAGTGCCTTGAAGAGTGCTACTGCGAAATCCACCTGTTCCTCTCTAAAAAGCATCTCACTTGCCTTTGATTGAACTTCACATGGACAGAAAGTAGTTGCAATGATTTAAAGGAAGCATAATATATCTATTTAGAAGATGGCTATTCTTCTATGCAAACCTGCCCATTTAGTTGCTTTTTACTATTAAATTAATTTATATATGACCTTCAGAGAATATAACTGTTCTAGAAAACAATAAGACACTGGTATCAAAACTATGTACCTTTTTGGTGACTCACTAGCTCTTCCAGACAAGTAGCACACTGGTTAACATGTACGGGAACAAAAAGAGATTAAGGGGACAGTCTGTCCAGTCTGTTTAGCTAGATGTGCTTGACCTCTATCAGTTCTGAATTGAGTTAAAAACACCTACACCCAAAATAAAATTTACTTATTGTTATTTAATGTCTTTTTTGGGAACATTTCCAGTTTTCCTCTTTGGCAGATAAGGATGATAGGTAGTTTTGAGTTTGCTAAAACACCTCTGTAAGTCTGTATGGTGCTAGATATTGGGATGTAAAGCTATTTGATATGATGTGAACAAAGCCTCTGGATAAATAACTCATATTTTTCCTTTTTCATTTGGAGTTTTGAGTGCGTGGTTTTCTATTTGGAGGTCCTTTGCTCTCTTCCTAGGCCTTGGATGTTGATCCTGGCTCTAGGCCAGAGACCAGTCTTCAGCCCAGTGCTCTTACAGGCCCCTGAGAAGCGTTAAAAGAGCTTCTGGATCTCTATTCAGGGTGTAGATCCCAAGGATGTATTCATTTTCCCCTTGTGTCTGTTCTCCACCCCAGCAACTATTAATGAACTCAGAATCAATTTGTCTGGTTGCCTGATAAGATTAGAAGACTTCCACTAGTCTTGCAATTGCTCATAGTAAATCAGATGAATCAATCAGTTTATTGTGATATCTCTCTCTCTCATAGATTAAGTTCCTAATAAAGCAAGTTTTTAATAAAAGCAGCTTCTAAGAAAGCAAAGTGATAGGTCTCTTCACAATCCTGGCTGTTATTTTCTACCCAAGAGCCAGACCTAGGATGGCTTAACTTAAGAAAGGCAACGTGATAGTGCTAAGCAGCTTCTCCTGAGGATCCTGGTTTTCATCTGGACAGTGTTTATCTTGAGAAGAGATTTTCCATTGGTTAGGTAGGTCCTAGCTTACACAGGGGCTGGAAAGCTCAACAGGACACTTCACTGGCTGTTTGGAAGAATTCAAATAACCCTATAGGAGGAACCCGTACCACATTCTCTGAATGTTCCAAAGTCCAATTCTTGTATTATTCTAATCCCACCATACAGAGACTGGAGGGCAGCAGTGTATCCACTGGGAGAAGAAAACCTGGGACTGCAGGTAAGTGCTGGAAACAGGAACAGCTCACCCAGGGAGACTAGAAAGCCTGCAGCCTAGAAAAAGCTGAGTTTGGGACCGACCAGGCAAATGCTTGGGTGATTAGGAAATTCTGTGCAGTATGGAGAGCAGGTATACTCATTCTTGTTTCATAGATTCAACAGCCAACAGAGGTTAGAAGGGTGATGGGCTCATTCTATTTCACACAAATTGACACAAATTTATAGACAGTGTGTCCAGAAAGTATCCAGCCATGCACTATGAAACATAGAGACATTTATTAAAGAAGACACAAGATGCAAGAAACATTGTACACAGGACAATGATGCCTCAGTCCCCTTCAAAGTTATGGCCTTCTTGAGGAAATCTGGTTCATTGGTAGCAGTTTGAATCAAGTCATTAGCAATTACAGCACAATGTTCCTTCTGCTCTAGTAGCAGAAGCCATGGAATGAATTTTGCCCCAACACGTTCATGCCAAGATCCCACATCAAAATCTCAGACACAGTAGTTTCTGGAATCCCCAAATCAGCTTCTAGTTCTTTTTCTGTTAGTGGTTGATCTTTGTTGACTGCAGCGCACACATGCTCAACATTTTCAGGCGTTCTACTTGTGGCAGGCCTTCCAGAACATGGATCACTTTCAACAGATTCTCAACCATCTTTGAAGTGTTTGTGTCACACTTTTATTTGTGCTACACTCATTGCATCATCCCCAAAAGCGTTTTGAATCATCCAAATAGTTTCCACAGGGGAATGGTCATGATTAATGCAAAATTTGATGCAGATTCATTGCTCTACTCACTCATTCATTTTGAATGTGATGGTCACACAGTACACATGCTCACTCAACAGCATCCAACACCCCCACTGACCACTACAGTGAAGTCATCAGTGTGCACACAGGCACATTCCCCTCCACTCGCCTCTGCTTCCAGGTTACATCGACGTCGCACAAACTGTTCTCATTACATTAACAATAGCTGGACTTTTTCTGGACAGACCTCATGGGGTGTGTGTGTATGCGTGTGTGACACACATATCCACATATATATACATATATATATGCAAACCTTCATTTAATACCTATCTCTAGAGAGTCTTCCCTTTCTTAAAGACTAGCAGTAAACTGCTGTATTTTAGAAAAATATGTTGATTCTATCATGGATAAAATTAGCAAACACTAACATAGGGATATAAGGGTTGGGTTTTCTTTTCAGAGTCCGTGTCTCCAGTTAAAAAGTAATAGCATTTTTTTTTTGCCCTGGCTGGTGTGGCTCAGTGGATTGAGTGCCGGCCTGCAAATCAAAGGGTTCCTGGTTTGATGCCCAGTCTAGGGCACATGCCTGGGTTGTGGGCCAGTCCCCCAGTGGGGAAGGGCATGTGAAAGGCAATCACACATTGATGTTTCTCTCCCTCTCTTTGTCTCACCTTTCCCTTCTCTAAAAAAATAAAGAAATAAAATCTTTTTAAAAAGTGATAGCATTTTTTATTTGTTCTTTACGTAGAGATAAGACAGCAATTGCATGAGAAACTTGAATTACTATGCAAAGTTATCTGTTCTTTTGGGCAAAGGAAATTTAAGACAAACTCTATTAGTCAGGATTTATTCTAAGCTGCTATTACAAAGAAGTTCTTAAACAAGAATAAAAATCTCAGACCCCTTCTCAAAAGTGCTTCTCAGTCAGTGGCAATTTGGACAGAAGCCTGGGGCTCCAACACTGTTTCTTTTAAGGCACAACCAGAAAGTGGCAGGCCTTAGTCTTGTGGCCACACAGCCAGACAAGGCTGGGAAAGCAACTCTCAGCTGGGTATCCATGCTCCCAGGTAAAAGGCAGGAGTTCTCTTATTAAAGGAGGAAAGGTGAAGTTATATTGGTGGACTGTTTGCAGGCTCCTCCACAGGTGCACACATGGAAGGAGTGCAAGACAATGTGAGGTAGTGAATGAAATGAAAAAGAGGGGAAAAAGTGACCTGAGCTAGGTGAAAGGGTAGTCATCTTAGACTTGGATAAAGAGGGTCAAACATAGATGTGTATATGAAAAGGTGGAATTAGAACGGAGAAGAAGTATGTAGTCTACTTTCTAGGTTTTTTTTTTTTTTTTTTTTTCAATTTGAGTTCAAACTACTTAAATAGGGCTTACCTCCAATCAGTTTGGATGCTTGATCCCTTTCTAATCTTTTGGCAATCCCACAAGGCAGTTCACTTTAATTGGGCTGTATTTGAAAATCTGCAATTCCTTAGCCCTTTATTTTGAAATGCCTGTCTTTATTCCTAGTAATATCACTTCTTCTGAAGTGTATGTTATCAGATGTTAATATAACCTCTCCTGCTTTCTGATCGTTAATGTTCGTATCACATACATTTGAAAAAGCATATTTGTATCTTTATATTTAAAGAAGATTTCTTGTGGCCAATAAATATAGATTTTGCTTTTGTATTCAGTCTGAGAATTTCTGTCATTTATATGGTACATTTAAACCATTTATACTTAATGTAATTATTGATATGACTAAATTTGAATCCACCATTTGCTACTTGTTTCATATTTGTCTTACGTGCTCTTTGTCCTTATTTTATCATTCACCCTGTGGTTAACTAACAATTTCCTATTATGCTATTTTATATATACTATTGGTTTATAAGCTATATCTCTTGTTTTGTTTTAATTTTTAGTGGTTGTCTTGGGGTTTATAATAAGCACTTTACTTATTGTAAACTGTTTTGAAACAATATTGTACCATTTCTTGTATAATGTAAGATTCTTAAAACAGAATACTTCCATTATCCTACCCATTCTTTGTACAATTGTAATATATTTTACTTCTACATATATTACAAAATCACATAATATGCTGCTGTTTGCTTTAAATGTTTATTTTTTTAAAGAAATTAAAACATAAGGACTAAAAACTACTGACATTTTAAAGTGTTCTTTATTTCTTTGTGTGGATCCAGGTTTTCATCTGTCATCATTTTCTTCTGCCCAAATAACATCTTTCATATTTCTTGTGTGACTGATTTACTGGTGATAAATTTTTTCAGTTCTTTTTTTCTGAAAAAGGTTTTATTTTGTTCCTATTTTTAAAGCTATTTTTACTGAATATAGAATACTAAGTTACAGTGTTTTTTTTTTCTTTCAGTTTTTAAAGATGTCACTCTTTTGATTTAGGGTTTGCATAGTTTTCTTCTCTCATTGTTATCTTTATCTGTATATAATGTGACTTTTTCTCCAGGAATTTTTAATATTTCGTCTTTATCACTGGTTTTAAGCAATTTGATTGTGATGTAGGTTTTTTTTGTGTGTGTATAACCTGTGTAGAATTCATTAACCTTATTTCATATGAGTTTATAGTTTTCATCAACTTTGGAAAAACTGGAACCATTATAGTTGTCAAATATTGTTATACCTCATTCTCTTTTCCCTCTCTTTCTGCTACCCCATCACATGTATATTAGACTACTTGATATTGATCCCTAGTCCCTGAGAGTCTCTTCATTTTATTTTCAGTATTTGTTCTCTGTTGGGTTCATTTTGGGTAGGTTCTATCACTGTCTTCCCACTTACTGATCTTTTCTTCTGCATCATCTAATCCATTATGAACTTCAACCAGTGAAAAATTCACTTTAAATATTGTATTTTTCTAGGACAATGATTGGCAAGGTTTTTCTGTAAACAGCCAGATAATAAATATTTCTGGCTTTTCAATCTCTTTTCTATAGCCTCGTATTCAATCAAGACTCAAGGGGAACCATAGGCAGATTTCTAAAGCTCATTTTCTATATAGCTACCTCCTTTCTGGAACTCTGTTCTACAAATTCCAGCTGCCACAGGTTCTTTAAACTCCATTCTTCCTCCCCTGAAGTTGTAAAGCTGCTGCACTCTGTTAGGGGGGCCTTTCCTGAATGCACAGTCCAGAAATGGCCTCCAGGCAGAAATCTGGAGCAATGACTGAGTTAGCCTAATTTGTTCCTCTTCTTTCAGGAATTTCTATTTTCTTCTATCTGTTGTTCAACAGCTAAAAACAGTTGATCTATATATTTTGTTGCACTTCCTGGTTGTTTACTGGAGTTACATAAGTTCAGTATTTGTTACTGCATCCCAGCCAGAAGCAGCAGTCTTGTTAGCTCTTTGGAAGGGTCACAAGGGGATCTCTGTCATACATTTACATGCAGCCTATTCATTATAACAGCGTATCCTTCTGTGACAAAATATCCAAGTGTTCAGTCCCGGCTCAATAAATAAATAATGGGCAAAAGGATGCTGGTGGGTTTAGTGATCTCTGGCTTGCTTTACAGAGTGACACAAGTCTGGGTTTGATAATGTTTGACATAATCAGGTTGTGCAGAAATAGTAGTTATCATCTAAAATTTATCTTTTAGTGAGGAATTATTAATGCTAACTATAATAGTTTGGACAAAAACATCCTGTTGCATACTACCAGCCATTTGTTGTATTACTTAGCAGGCATATTGTTGAACAAAATAATTTTTACTAAAAATGCAAAAATGAGTGATATAGGTATGAATTCAATCTCCTACTCATTTATTTCCACATTCACAGCAATTTAAAAACACTTGTGGTATATATTCTGGAAGTCCTGGCACTCTGAGGACAAAGGAGGCATGCTTCTGGGTAAGGCTGTAGTGTGTATATGCAAGGATTCTAACTGAAGCCTAGGAATAGAAACTTGACACATAACAACAGGGATTCCTCCATTGACAAAGATGTTGAGCAGCCATTCAAGTTGTAGCTGGAATAAATAAGTATCTGTTCAACTTTGTCTTTTAGTTTCTCCAAGCTGGAAAACAGATAGAGCTAGTAGTTGTCAAGATGTGAAGTTAATACTCATGACTTTGATGGTAAAGGAAAGGGAAAAAGGAAGGCATTTTAGAAGGTCTCCTTTTGGACAAGCAATCTGGATTCTTGTTGGATTATCTCTAAAAAGACTCACACACTGGGTACATGGTCATTGGGCTTTCCATGTAAGGTATATTTCAGCAATTTTATAGATGGGCATTGTATTGCCAAATGATACATGAACAATTTTGTTAAAAGGTCAAGGCCAGTGATGCTAAGCAGAAAAGCCAAAATAATCATGGGGTATACAATCTAGAGACATGGTTTCTAAATTGTTCTTGGAGATCATTGAAGGACCTATGTAATTAGTAGCTAATTTTACACGGATTTTTAAAAAATGACTGTTACTATTACTATGGGAATATCTTGGACTACTTAGAAATTAAGTAACCTACAAATTGAGAGTTGAATAAGGCTCTCTTTGAATGTAATTCTAAAGGGGTCATCTGGGCTGGCACATATATACACTCTCATTCTTTCCCACTCAACCAGATACAGAGGCTCTCTGTATCTCAAAAGATGCTGCTGTTGGCAACCATTAGCCGAGGTTGAGGAAAATCATCTTCCTTAGTTTAGGTAAGGCCACAACCATAGAGAGACAACCCTGATTCACAGCAGGAATTGGAGGAATTCCACCATGTTGAATTGTCATCACCATTTCTAGAAAATAGGAGTCTGTTGTGAGTCCATAGAGATCAAGTTCAGTTGTTCAACTTTAAAGAGTGCCTTTGTCTAGTTGCACTTTCCAAGAAAGCTTGTTTTTTATTTGCAATTCTTTCTTATCGTGGAAAAATATGTGCTCCTGTTTTGAGTTCATCTGAGCTCAAATTCTAAAGGAAAATAGTCTTGTGCTGCTTTTTCTCATCATTAGAATGAAGGATTTGACAGTGTGTAGGAGGTGGGCTTTCAGTCCTGGTGGTAGGACTGGCACTGGAATAGCTTTGCATTTATCCAAGAAATATATTAAATGAACCAGTAAAACAAAACAGCCTTCATGCCTTCTTGGAGCTCATGTAATCTAGTGATGGAGAAAGATATTAAAAAGAAATCACATATAATTATATGAGTACAGTTTTGAAAGTTTTTCTCAGAGGGGCAAGTTGAAAAAGCCTAAAGTGGTCAGAACTAGTGTTGGGGGTTTACCTTAGTGTAGAGCTGAAGGCTGAGAAGTGAGAGATGAGAAGTTGAGAGAAAAGGAACAAGTGGAGGTGGAAATCCAGAAGCAGAAAAGACCTTGGTAAGTCTGAGGAAAGAGAAAGAGCAAATGTGAAGGGCCAAAGTGAGAGAGAGGAAGATTTTATGGTGATGAGGTGCTGATTAGCAGCTCGATCATGCCGCACCATAGAGACCACTCTAGACTTGAATTTGATTCTAGGATCAATGGAAAACCATTGAATCTTTTTCATGACATGGCCACATCTGCCTTTGCGAAGGAGAATGGACTGGAAAAAGATATGAATGGATGCAGAAAGGTGTTGCTGAAAGGTGAATGTTATTTTAATAATTTACAGATGGTTTCTGCCATTCTTTAGTTGTTTTGCATTCTCCAAGCAAATTAAGCACTCTTTTGTAACAGGGAACAGAAGTCCATTTATTAGGTAAGTGGACAAAGAGGAAAACAGAAAAACGGCACAAATTGCCTGCTCCCTCACTGTCATTTTGTCAAGTGTCTAACAGACTCTTGCTCAGCAGGGCGAGGACTTATGGGGCTCACAGAGCTCATGATTCCTTGGGAGCATAGCCCTATTTTTCTCACCCTGGGGAGATCTAGGGGAGTAGACATAGATGTCAGGGTATCATTTTAATGAATTTGGATATTATATGAGCCTCAGCAGTCCTGGACTGTGGCCTGATCTTTTATAATTTCTCTCCCACTTCTGCCTTTTTGAACAAAGCTGGGTTTTCATGCATCTCATCCTGAGAAACAGAGGACTTTTCTCTCAGGACTTACTTTCCTTTCCAGGAAGAAGGGGTGGGGAGACACTAAGGTCTAACTCACACTGGCTCAACCTATCTCTCTTACTTAGGGAGACATGCTTAGTAGATTAAAAACAACAACAACAAACAAAACATCAAGCCACCAAACATCAACACCACCAAAACCTCAATCTTCTATCAGTGACACATTAACCAGTAATAAATTCTTTCGACTCACATCATTTAGAACTAAGCATATTGAATATCTGTACTTCAGGACTGATAAGGCCTTTTGTATGTGTGTGTTTTGTGTTTGCTTATTTTTTTTGTAGAGGGAAATTTTTCGGTAGAGGAAAATTCCTGTATAGAGGCTAAAGCATGCTTCATGATTTTTCTTCCCATCTTCCAGGACTAGATAACCACAAAAACACTCTTTTACAGCACTTAGGATAAAAGATATTTTAAAAATATCCTCTACGGAGACCTTCTCTGTGATAAGATCGTTTGAGACTAAAATTATCCCTGCTGCACTCAGGCTTAGTTTCCATTTCTCTTCTCAGAAGATCTCCAGAAGAGTTTAAAGCAACACCACTTAGTGTCGTCTGTGAGCTGGTACCAAGCCATGAGACATTTGTCACTGGTCTGATGAGACACATATACCAACTGAAAATAATCATCTAAATGTTCTCATTAAATTTTCTGTAATCGTCTGTTCCAATGAATCTAGTAATAAAAAATTTCGGCTGGTATTTTATATATCTTTATTTTTTAATTGCCATAGTAATTTATTTGTCACATTTTATGAAAGAATTTGATCAACAACAGATTGCAAAAAAAAAACAACCTGGCTCTCCTTGTACTATTCCATTTTTTTTGCAACTTCTGGATCTATAATGGCTCTATAATTATTACAAGTAAAAAAAGTTTAAAAAAGAGGAACATGTAAAAATACTAGCTGGCCCTTCACTACAGAAAGAGAAACACTAGTCCTTAAAGCTCTAGCTTTAGATTAAGCTAGCTAGCTACACATGGAAAAAGTAACTTAAAAATAACCTTAAATTTATGGTTGGTAGATATGGGGAGACTCATCAGAATGTTATCTACTGCTAGTTTTTAAAAATCCATTACCTATTACTATTATACAGTAGTGCTGGGTAAGAAAACTAAACAAACACACATAAATCCCAGTGGCATAAAATGATGAACATTGATTCAGCTCACTGGCAGCTTTTCTGGACTGCACTTAGCCATGTGTCTGCAGTTAACTGGGGGCTCAGCTGGGGAATGGCTGGCCCAGAATGGCCTTGGATGGGATGCCCCAGCTCTGGTCCATGTGGTCTCTCAGTCTGCAGCAGACCAGCTTATACATGTTCTCATGACAGTTGCAGGGTTCTAAAAAAGCAACAGGAGGGAGGGGGCAGGACCTGCCAGGCTTAGGCTCTGAATGGCAGCGTTGCTTTTACTGCATTCTGTGGGCAAGTCAGGAGACCAGGACAGATTTCAGAAGTGGAAAAATGGACTCCACTTGATAGGATACTGGATAAAGAAAGGGAAAAAATTGGGGCTATTTAGCAATCTACTCAGCAGGTCTTGACAATTGTAGGAGCTTCCACATTTTCCAGGATATCAGAGTGATCTCAGATTTCAGATGCTCTGCCTGACTTGGGTCCTAAGGGCTATTGATGAAATACTTCCCCTCTCCCTCAAGTGACCAAAATAAACACAATTAATTTATTAGTACAGTCTGCTGATGAACTTGGAAGTGACTTTAGAATCTTTTGTAACTGGATTTACAAATTGAAATCTGTCACTCAGCACTGCAATTCTGAACAGTCAGAAATGGCTCAGGAGCCACTGACACTCAGGGCAGTATGTGTGCCCTGCCTGGTTAGTAATAGGTGACTCCACCTCTCAAGCATCAATCTTGATCCCCATGGGTCATTGTAGCTCAATTACAAGGCCCATGAGCAGCTATATACACATCTGAAAAGCAAAACAGCTAGGCCTTTGTCAAGGAAAGCTCCTGTTCTCCCACATAGGGCAGGTAATGACAGGCTGCCTGTGTGGTCCATGGGCCTTCTCTGGGATAAGATACAGTGTTGTTGTGTTAGTTTTGAAATTATCAAGTATAATAGTTGTGGTTACAACACTGGAAATTCTCAGGAATGGCACCAACCAAAGCTGAACACATTGGGTAACCTCTTGGGTCTGAATGTAGGGCACGGATAAAATTATTTTTTGGATGTTTCCTATAGTCCTGAAAATAGGAGAAGGTGAAGGGAACTGGGAGTTGCAAGGGAGGATGAGGACTTTCTTGCTGCAGGAACAATATCCTTATGAGGCAGCACTGCTGAGCCATGGCGGTGGGCAGGAAGCATGGGCAGAATTCTTGACAAGGTAAAAGGCATCCCTTTCAGCTTGGCACTTGCTAAAGTCTGTGTCCATAACAGTGAGAAAGCTTCCATAGAACAATAATGTAACCCTGGAGATTTAAGAGAGGCAGATAATGTTCATTAGCTTTTCTTCAGAGGTATCTCTATGCTAAAACACACTCTGTGCTAAAAACTTCACATAATCATAGTGATTATAGCCCTATTTTACAGGGAGCTGAGAATGGTTAAGTAATTTGCCCACAGTGTTTTGGGGAATCAGTTATAGAATCAATATTCAACTCAGATACATGGCATTAATGCCTATATTCTTGACACAATATTCTATGACATCTCAAGGATTTGAAAGCTTTGGAAAAAGGTAGTGGTTAGCCCAATTTGTTCCAGGGATAAGGATAAGCTTCAATGATGGAATGCCCACTTTGGATACCAGAGAATACTGAAGCAGCCATAGCTAGATCACAGGCATAGCAAGCATCTGAGCCACTTCCTTGCAGAGCTCCCCAAAAACACAATAGACCCCAAGTGACCTCCCCAGGATGCTTTGGTTGGCCCAGTAGGACTCAGCCCAACAAAAAGCAGGCTGCAATAGCAAATGAACTAGGAAAGGATTAAACTTCAGGGCTCAGATGCATGAGAAACCTGCAGCGGTAGAATTGGGACATGTGCAGGTCTCTTGGAGCTTCACAGACATGAAGAGTTGCCCAGTCTAGTTTAAGGGAGTTGGACCAGAGCAGGAAGGGGAGAGGGAAAAGATTGAGGAGATATAAATGGTAATAGAAGTTTACTTGTCAACCTGGAGTGACCAGACAGGTGTGAGCAGACCCTACCAGGGAGTAGGGGCACATAGCAAGGCTCAGGTCTTGGAGAACAGGTGAGGTCACCCATGCTAAAGCAGAGAGCATCAGCACTGCCAAGACAAAAGCACGACAAGAGTCAAATATATGACGCACCCGTTCCTCAGCCCTTCATATCATCCATTACCAGTTCCACAGGCTGAAGGGACTACCTGAGGACAAGATAACTTGAGAAGGCCACCTGAGGTCTCCTTAGCTTCCCCAAGTGGAAGACAGGACTGTATTGATCCCACCTCCCTGGACCCTACCCCACAGGACTGAATCCACAGACTTGGATTGATAAAATGTCTCTTGTAGCCAAGGTTAGGGAGATAGGAGATCCAGAGGGTTTTAACAGTTGGCAAGGGGGAGAGATTTTATCAGCCTTGAGTGTCTTCCCTGCCTTTGCCCATTCATCAGAGAGGCCCTGCTTTCATAGTAATCCAAAATTTCAGAAACAGAGCCTGCTAGACTCTATTTAAATTGTTATCTTCTATGTTGTAGCATTTTGAATCAGTAAATTTTCACAGTTCCTAATTGGGCAGATCCAGAAGAACATGAATTAAGGAGAGATTTGAGTTAGACTTGTCAGAGAACTTCCTGGTCTGAATGGCACTGGTAATAGAAGATGAAGTTATTTCTGTTGCTGTCATATATGCTCCATTTCTCTCCCCTTTTCCTTCTTCTTAGGAATATTTTCATTCCTCTTTCCTCCTGCATTTCACTCATTGATTTTAGCCAGAGCTAAAAAACAGCTTCATAACTGAACTTGGTCATGACTGGGAGAAACTGACATGGAGATGCTGTAATACTGTGCACTAGGAGAGTCTTGGGACCACAGACTTATGTTGAATTTATGTGTTCTCATTTTAGTTCAGTATGACTATATTTCTATACATTTTATTTCACCCTTCAAACATTTATATTCCTGTGTTATGATTAATTAAGTGTAGTAAAATGAAGTATTTGCAAAGTTAAAAAAATACTTCTCTGGAGTCTTTGCACTTATTTTTTCTTATTTTTAATTTTACCAGTCCTTAATTCTTTTTTAAATTTTTAAAAAATTTTTTCAATTACAGTTGACATACATTATTATATTAGTTTCAGTTGTACACCCCAGTGATTAGACATTATATAACTTACTAAGTAATCCTGATAAATCTCGCACTCATCTGACACTATACATGCTAATTAGAATATTATTGACAATATTCCCCATACTGTACTTTACAGCCCCATAACTATTCTGCAACTACCAATTTGTACTTCTTAATCCCGTCACCTTTTTCACCAATCCCCTCAAGCCCCTCTCATCTGACAACCATCAAAATGTCCTCTGTATCTATGAGTTTGTTTCTGTTCTGCTTGTTTACTGATTTTGTTTTTTAGATTCAATTGTTGAAAGGTTTTATTGCCACTTTATTGTTCATATTTTTTATCTTCTTATTCTTTTTAAAGAAGACTTTTTAACATTTTGTGTAATACTGGTTTGGTGGTGATAAACTCCTTTAGCTTTTTCTTGTCTGGGCAACTTTTTATCCATCCTTTGATTCTAAATGATAGCTTAATTGGCTTGAGTAATCTGAGTTGTAGGTCCTTTCTTTTCATCACTTTGAATATTCTTACCACTCCCTTCTGGTTTGCTAAACTTCTGTTGAGATATCAGCTGACAATCTTATGAGAGCTCCCTTGTTGGTAACTAATTGTTTTTCTCTTGCTGCTTATAACATTATCTCATTGTATTTATTCATTTGCATTTTAATTATGATGTATCTTGGTGTGGGTCTCCTTGGGTTCATCTTATTTGGGACTCTACACTTCCTGGACTTGTACGTCTGCTTACTTCACCATGTTAGAGCAGTTTTCTGTCATTATGTTTTCAAATAGGTATTCAATTTCTTGCTCTCTCTTTTCTCTTTCTGACACCCCAATGATGTGAATGTTGGTATACTTGAAGTTGTCCCAGAAGTTCCTTACACTGTCCTCATTTTTTTGGATTCTTTTTTCCTTTTGCTGTTCTAATTGGGTATTTTTTGCTTCCTCATATTTCAACTCACTGATTTGGTTCTTGACTTCATCTACTTTACTGTTCATTCTCTGAAAATTATTCTTCATTTCAATTAGTGTATCCTTCATTTTTGATGGGTCTTTTTTATACTATTGAGGTTCTCACTAAATTCATTGAACATCCTTATAACCAGTGTTTTGAACTCTGCATCTGGTAGATTGCTTGTCTCCATTTTCTTTAGTTATTTTCTTGGAGTTTTATTCTGTTCTTTCACTTGGGACACATTTCTTTGTTTCCTCATTTTGGCAGCCTACCTATGTTTGTTTCTGTATATTAGGTAGAGCTGCTGTGTCTCCTAGCCATAACAGAGTGGCCTAATGAAGTAGGTGCTCTGTAGGATCCAGTATCACAGCTGCCTAATCACCCAGGCTGGGCACTGGAGCTGCTCACCCCTTCCTCTTTTCTCTTCCTGGTACTAGATCCCTGGGCTTGGAGGGCTGGTGTGGAGATAGGACCCCTTTCTCCTCAGGGAGGACTTTTGCAGCTCAGATATTCCTCCAGATTTAATCTGCCACATGTGGGTGTGGAGCCAGCTAGTTCTGCCCCTCCCATAAGTCCTGATGTGGCTTCTTCTTTAATTCCTTCCTAGTTGTAGTCCTTCAATTCAGCCATATCTCAGGCAGTTCTGGATGATGGTTATTTTGTAGTGTAGTTGTAATTTTGATGTGGTTGTGGGAGGAGACGAGTACTGCATTTACCTACATGTCATCTTGACCAGCCTTTATTTTGCTTTGCTCTTTTCTATTGGTCACCTTTCTTTATTTCTCCCTTTTGTTCCTCTGGGCCAGCCCTTTAACTTCCATTGTATTAAAGTATTTGCTGGTGCAGATTTGTTTCCAGACAACAGTGGTTTATTTTAAGTGGAGAATTGGCTCTCTTCTCTTCCCCTCTCTTTCCTTCTCTTTTCCCCCTCCTGTCCTGTTTCTTCCCTTCCTCTTCTCCTTTCTTGCCTCCCTATCATCTTTTCTCTTTTCTCCTTTTCATCCATCTCATCTCCTCTCATTTCCCCATCTCATCTGATCCTTCCCATAATAATAGTTTCATCAAGAAAATAGCAGTGACTTGTAGAGTCAGTATAGTGTCACAAGCCCAGGGAAATTTTGTGGCAAAGGTGACTGGATATCTCTTGAGCCTAAGTACCTATCCTGATAGATAGGGAGATGAGTCCTAGAGACAAGACATCCTGGGATCATCATCTCTAACTTGCAGGAAGATAATCTTAATAAAGCAACTAGAACTACAAGTAAAATTTACCCACAAAGTTAATTTGTTTAAACCTTACAATGCTCAATTTTAAATCAGTCAGAGGAAAGACTTTGTAGAGTGCTATTTTAGAGATAACTCAATACATGGTTTAATCAATTTACTAAAGGCTTTTGGAGAGGCCTTAAAGGTTCTACTGGACAAATAATCATTTGTCTAAGTCAGTGGTTTCCAAACTTCAAAAAACATGAGGCTCCTCTCTAAAGATCCTGGTTCAATGTGTCTATCAAGGAGTCCAAGAAACAGCATTTAAAACAAGCTTCTAAGGTGATTCTAAAGCAGGTCATTCACAGACTACACTCTAAAAATTGCTGCTTAAATGAATAAAGACTGTTGTTTCCTTGAAGGGTGAGGGAAAAATCATCAGTACTCCTTGATATTACCCAAGTATTTGAGTCCTCACTGAGTGTAAAGTCCAGTGTGGAGCACTAAGTGGGAGGCAAGGAAATAGAAGCCCATGTCCATACAGCTGTTCTTCACTGTCTTTAATTGCTCCTCCAAGTTTTGAACTTGGGGTCATTTCTCTATGTCACAGTATGATTGGGTACTCTCTTCTTCTGCATTTGCTTCCCTCAGTCTCATATGCTGGGTGTTTAACTACTATATAAACATACAATCAAGTCAGGAGAATAAGACAATAAATATTTTAGTAGTTGTAGTAATAATAGCTGAATGAAGGTCTAGGGCTATATTCAGCCAGGGATGTCGATATGGAAATGATGCTAAGCACATTTCATAGCATGGCCTTTCTTCTAATGTGCTTTGAAAGTAGGAAAGCTATCATGTCTCACTCTCACCGTTGATCTGTTTGCATTCCTGCCATATTGCTTCTGACCATAGCTGGGATCTTAGGACTGCATCCCAGAGAGTGAGGTGTAACCCTGTTATCCAAGCACAACTCCCACCTGGAGAGTTGTCTTCTTCTGCTTTAAATCTCCTTTGCATAGGTTTTACTTCTTGCCTTCCTCTCTTAATTATGGTCTAGTAGTCAGATATTAGTGGAACCACCCTTGGTGCATGTCACAGTGCAAGATTTCTCAGCTCCTGCTTCACCTGCTGATTGTGAGCAAAGCCAAAGTCGGGGAGATGCTCTGAAAGTCTCTCACATGCCTGTGAAGCAGGAGGCTAAGGAACACAAACTCTTCATTGCTCTGGTTCTCTGTAATGTGTAGCTGCCATGTGGAATACTAGGACTGAGACAGTGGTAATGCATGTGTATGAGTGAGTGTGTAAGTGTGTGTGTGTGTAGAATCTGAAGTGGAGTAGACCTTCATTTTAAGAAGAGTGATTTCTGAAGGAGTTTCTTAAAATCAGCTTTTTAAATTATATAAAAGGAGTATTGAAAGAATTTTTGAAGTTTTACATCTTTTAAATTGATTTGCCATCAATATTCTATTTGGAATAAGTCAAAATTGTCTTAATTTTTTTGTGGAGTATCACAAATCAGCCCCATTTTGCCCTAATGAAAGCTGCAGATAGAATACTCACATGAATTTAACACAATATTTTGTTTAAGTTTCAATGGGTTATTGACTCTGACAAGTCCATCCACGTACTCTGGCTTAAAAAATGCTGGTTGGGATGGATAAGATAAACCTTTGCATTCCTTGGGTACAAGGCAGGAACAAGACTTAGGATAGATAGCTATGGGAAGATGAACAACACAATGTGGATTATAGGGCTGATATGGAGGGCCTTAATCTGAAAGTCCCCCATGAACTGGGAGTTGTTTGACATGATATTTTAATGGTTTTCATTCTAATCTGCCTGGAATAAAAGTGTTCCTGAGCAAAAAGTAAACAACAGTTATAAGTGCATGTATAACATTTAATTTTTTGCATTCATTCCAATGTATATTATATGCCTACAGTTTTTGAGTGCCTAATAGTAGTATTTTTCACAATGGTGTTATGTTTATTTTTATACCATTTTGCAATAAGGAAGCAAAGGCTCAGAGAGGTTAACTTACTGACCCAAGATCATATAGCTAGTGACAGAGGTACTGGCCTTGATTTTGGATCTTCCTGAAAGCAAAGCCAGTGATCTCTGCCCTTTGACCTCTGCCTTGTTCCCTGAGCCACCCTTCTGCTGGGTGCTGCCTAGGAATCACAGAGCTGAACACCAAATGCTGCTGCCCAGAGGGGTCTCCCCTGAGCCTTGTGACAGCCAGCCTGGCTGGCAGAACCAAGCTGTGATTATCCCGTTGTATAAATAAGAAACAGCCGCTTAGAGAAAGGAAGCGAAATTAGCCAGTGCGCGTCAGACAGGGCTGCCACCCAGGCCATCATGGGCCTGTCCTTGTGCAAATCCCACTGCTACAATGATCTGACATTGCTACTGCGGATTTTCTTAATCGACACCCACTGCCGCCTCCGATCCAGTCCTGAGCCCCCGGCAAGCTGTGCTCTTCGCCAGCGGACACCGCGCCACGCCTCTGCCCTCTGCAAGCTTCCAGCGGCAGACCCTTCCCGGGTCTCCCCGACTCTGCTGATGTTCAAGGAGGTGATCTCTCCTCACCATTTATCACACAACAAAAAACTCTTCGGGAAAAAATAAATTAAATCCAGACCTCCCCCCCGCCCCCAGCAACCCTTTCCTCCAAGTTAATTAATTTGAGCACTATTTTCAGGAAAAGCGTTTCTTAAATCCCTATCGCTGAAGGCAATTTTCTTGCCACAATCACTCAGCGTTCCTGACAGAAAAGGAGCATAATCGCTCCTTGACAGAAGGTGACTGTCAGAAAGAAGGCTGAAGGGAAAGCGGATTTCTGCTGCCACCGAAGGGGCTCCGATGCCTCAGCGGGCCGTCTCCTCCGCCACCCCCGGGAAGGAAGCCCGGTGCTGGATAAACACGCCTCTTTCTGCCATACTGACTCCTGTGGGACGCACGGCATGGAGCCGTGTGTGCATACTAGACATATGTGTGCATAAGTGTGCGTGCATGTGCACATGGTTGGCGTGTGCCCACTTGAGTATGGGTGTGATTTGTGTGCACATGTGCATGCATATGTCTGAGTGCACGTGGGCATGTGAGTGTGTGTGGTTGTGTATGTATATGCGCAGTGTGTTGTGTGCATGTGTGCACATGTGTGTCTGCACACGTGTGTGCAAGTGCTGGTGGATACAGGGAGTAGCAGGATTTCTGCATCCACAGGGAGCCTGGGTGCATGGTCGCCGACCTCCTACAGGACAGTGTGCCTGCTCTGTATGTAGAGGTATGCACTCTGGTGCCCTGGGGGCTCACCCGCCTTAGCTTATCTGCAGACCTACTTCTGAGCCTCAGCATTGTTTGAGCTCAGGTATGCTTGGGCTCTCTCTTGGGGATGGAATTGACCATTATTGATGGGAAATCTGTGATGGAGCTTTCTCCAGTCCTGAAAATAGAGGTAAAATATGGGGTCAGTGCCCTAGTTCCCTTAGCCATTAAGAGTTATAATAGCTCCCATTAATCAAGCAATCAGGCACTAGGCTAAGCACTTCATGTGTTTGCATACATTATTTCTTATAATCTTTCTGACACTCCCGAGAAGTTGCAGTTTTAATCACGGGTTTTTACCAGTAAAGAAACTGAGGCAGCATGGCTCGCTTGGTTCACAAAATATAGCCTGGACTTGAGCCCCATTCAGCTTGATTATGGAAGCTGTGATCTGAGACCCACCCCTGTCATGCAGCCTGTCATCTGGGTCCTGGGCACACTGCCAACTGTGGTCTCATACATAGAGGACCACAGTGCCAGCCCTGATGGGGAAGGTAGTTGTGTGTGTGGGGCTTCTTCTTTCCTCCAGAACCTGGGGTTTCTCCATGAACTCCAGCAGCTAGAGGATAGAATCCACTCTCTCTCTGAGTGAAGGTGATGTCAAGCAGGGATAGCCTTGAGAGGGGTGAAGAGATGGATCCTGAACTTGCTTGTGCACAGCAGGCCACGGGGTGAGGAATGCAAGTTTCAGAGCCTGCAGTGAGTGTTTCCTTCGTGCCTCTGCTCCTCCCCAGCTGTGGGCTCCCTTACTCATCTGTGAGTCTGCATGGCTCATGAGCAAATTGAGGATCAGACATTTGCCTCTCAGGGTTTTGTAAGCATTAAATTAAAGAATACATTTCAATGGCTAAATAGAGCACCAGGCTTCAAGATTTGCTCAAGAAAAATATTATTGTTATTTGCTCCTCCAAGTGGCAGGTAGCAAACCTGTAGTTTGTGTGGCACATATGTGCCCATAAGCCTCAGGGGACTCAGCCAGGCCTGCCTAGATCCCATCTGGATCTGAGGCCTATCAGGCTTGTGACACCAGGCATGACGCTCATTTTCTCTGAGACCCATGTTCCTCATTTGTACAATGGGAAGAAATTTGGTCAGACACAGAAGGGTGCTCAACAAATGCAGATATTATTGATATAATTATTATCGTTATCATTAGTATTTTCATTATTATATTGCTAATCCATCAGATTGGGTAGGAATTTTCCCAAGCTCCTGTGGGAACTCAGGCCGCAAAGAGTATGTTCCTTGCCTGGAGATTAGTGTGTCAGTGCAACTCATAGTTCGTTAGAGGAGGCTGCGTGCTGCTAAATTAGTCCCCTAGGAGTGGGGGACATTTCTAAAAATTGTTGTAAGTAAATCTGTGGAGTACAAAGCAAGGACAGAGAATGGATTTTTCCTCGGGCCTCTTTTGTGCTCACTGTGGACTGAGAACATCCTCCATCCTCCACCTGAGAAAATGTCTCTCTTCTTTCATTTCTAAATCACATGGAAGGAAAGCATGGCTCTGGAGAGCTGGTGTGTCACCTGAGGAAGCATCCTGCTAGTGAGAACACGGATGTGCCCGCCTTGCATTGGGCATCGGGGCTTTACCTCTGTGTTTCGGCCTTTGAGTCTAGATCAGATCTAAGGGTTCTCGTGTTTTTAGTCTTTCCTCTCTTGTCTCCTAAATTTATTTATTTCTATTTTAGGCCCCTCTCCAGTTCTAACACATTTTGCTTCAATCAATTCATCTATAAATGTTTGTCTAATTCAATGGCTCTCAACCTGGGGATAGGTTAGAATCACTTGGGAGACCTTTGAAATTATACTGGCACCTGGAGACTGAGGGGTGGGGGAAAGGGCAGATATTGATTGAAGGGTACAACCTTCCAGTTATGAGATGAATAAGTTCCGGAGACCTAATATACAGTGCTGTGACTATAGTTAATAATAGCATTGTGATTCAAAATTCGCTAAGAGAATAGATCCAAAGTGTTCTTGCTACACACAAAAAGAAAACTATGTGAGGTGCTGGACATGTTAATTAGCTTGATTGTCATAATCATTTCACAGTGTATATTATATTACAACGTCATGCTGTGCACTTTAAATATCTACATTTTTATTTGTCAAAAAAAGAATTAGCAGGGAAGCTATACTTAAGAAATGGGAAGGAAGGAAGGAAGGAAGGAAGGAAGGAAGGAAGGAAGGGAGGGAGGAAAGAAAGTTAGTAACATCAGCGTGTTTGATACTCGGGGTTGGTCTTACCCTCCTATAGGGAGGCTGTGAAAGAGGTTTAGAACAAAGTGGGAGTGGTGCAGAGCATGTGAGGGCGGTGGAGTGGGGGACAGGGAGAGAGTTTGGCAAATTGAACTTAAACATTAGCTATTTTCAAGCAAGGTTAGCCAACAATGGCCCATGGGCCAAATCCAGCCTTCTCTCTGTCTCTATAGTGGATAGCTAAGAATGTTTCTACATTTTTAAATGGTTGAAAAAATCAAAAGGAAATACTTGGGACACATGGAAATTATACAAAATCCAAATTTCAGTATCCATTAATATTTTATTATCATACACATACAAAAAAATTATTGGCACCTGAGTCCCACGTCAGATTAATTAAAAAGGAATCTGGGTTAGGTGCGGTGAGGAGGGTCCTTGGGTACTAGTCATTTTTTGAAAGCTTCCCAGGGCTCTATGTAACCCGCGGTGAGAATTAGTAATCCAGCTTTCACTACATGTTGGTAAAAATCAGTTTTGCCAAGCTGACGAGAAAATGTGACCATATCTGTGGAAATTCTTCGTAAATAGGCACAACATGCATGCACATGTTACTTGTGGCCTTTGGCTTTTAGACAGAAGATCTGCAAGTTGGATTTGAGATGTGGCTGCAGTCAGTGAGCAGTAAACACAGCTCTACCTGTGCCCTCCTAATCCCCCGACCTGCATGCTGTTTGCACTCTTCTTTTCTCCCCTGCCCTCCCCCGAGAGCCTGTGTTGACCTATTGACCAGCACCTGCCTCATGCTGTCTCCTGAGCCCAGCTGACTTCAGAAGTGGCTTTGCACCACAGATCCACGTGGCAGGACAGAACCCTCAGATTCATGTCACTTGTACATTGATTTGACTTGCCAGTGGGTCGGAGAAGATATGGTCCCTGACAGGGACTAAGGTGACCCTCTGAGTCCAGTCTTGTCTACCGAGAGCATTGCTTCATGGAAGGAGGCCTGTTGGCCAGGTCTACTGGGCAATTAGCAGCGGCACAGAGAACCAGCTCCTGGCAGCTGTGTTCATCAAGTCAGACATCGCCTGTATCAAATCCGTTGTCACACAGTGTTACGCTGTCCCTGATGCCATACGTGAAATCAATTTAGGCCACGTTTGACACTTTAATGGAGTGTTTTTCTCTATCATTGTTTGCATAGAGGGGGCAGGAAGAATCATTATCAAGTGATTGGAAATGGATTTTATATGGGCACAAAGGGAGGAGAGACTGGAGCTAAGTGATTTCAGAGGGTCTGAGGGAATTTACTCCATGAGGTCCCAGGCTCCCAGTGATGGGTGGGGGGGACTGGTTCTCAGCGAGGAGCATGCTGGCTGAGGATCCACCAGGCAATTATGAAACTATTTGTTCAAACCTGGATGGTGATGATAATTTCCTCTGATTCTTTTAAGCACACACCTGACTCCAGAGTGCTGGCTTTTGTCGGTGATTACCCTCATGCAGCAAGCCCCTCTAGCCAAGGGGATACAGAGCATGCTGCAGAGCATGCGCTTGCCTGCAGACCACCTTGATACAAACCTTGGTCCAGCCACTTCATTGCTGTGAGTCTTCAGACAAGGCACTCAAACTCTCCAAACCTTAACTTCTCTATCTGTGAATGGGGATAATAATAGCACCTACCAAACAGAATAGTTGGGAGACTTATAGGAGGCAATGTGTAAAACATTTACTCCTGTGCCTGGTATTATGTTGTACACCTTAATGTCTCAGTGCATTCAGGCTGAAATAACAGAATGCCACAGACTGGGTGGCGTACAGACAAAGGAAATTATTTCTCACGAGCTGGAGGCTGGATGTCCAAGAGCAATGCTGGCAGATTCCATGTCTGGCGAGGACCTCCTTCCTGGTTCATAGTCCCTGTGTTGTCCTGTGGTGGAAGGAGGGAGGGGGCTTTCTGGGGTCTCTCATAAGGATACTAATCCCATTCATGATCTAATGGTATGATCTAACTACCTCCCAAAGGCCCCGCCTCCAAATACCATGACCTGAGTCGTTAGGTTTTACTACAAGAGTTTAGGGGTGACACATTCAGTTTGTAGCACTAAATAAATGTAAAATAAAAGTGTTTTCTCCCCTCTTCTTCAATCCCTTGTCCATCAATCATGTTAAACACCCCAAAAGTTGGCCTTTTCTCCCTCTCCTCCACACATGTCAATGAAGGGGCTGGTCTTGCCTATCTCTGAAACCCTTACTAGCTGCAAACACTTAAACGTGGCAGGTGAATTTAAATAAACACATACAAACACACACAACACCCTCCCATGCTTGCACAAAGACAAAGAAAACGGATGAAGGTTAATTTTTTTGGCCCCTTCTCATAATGACTCATCCATAACGATTTCTACTGGTTGTATTTTCTTCTGTGACAGAAACAATTTACTGCATCCCTGCAAAGCCCATTTTCTCAGCATGATCTAGTTGTGTGGCGGTTTGGGAAGTAATTTACTGATATTTTGCTTCAAAATAGCTTACAAAGACAAAGGGGTTCTGTTGACACCAAGGTGCATTCTTTATGGGCTGGAAAAATAGGATAAAACCATTTAAAAGGTAAAAACATGGTATTATAGCCACTTTGAACTTGGGCTGTAAATCACATACCCCTAGTTGAGACTGGTCTTTCCTCCCCTTCATTTCTGCATCTTGTTCTGCATGTTCTGCAGTGTACTGTTTGTTTGCATGGGCAAATTCACGTTAAATCTTGCTGGAAGCAAGTTTTTCCATTTGATCATGAGTCCACTCACTCCTCAGAATGCCAATGCCAATGCTATCCTTTTCTTTCCTTCCTTCCTTCCTTCCACACCTATGAAAAGTAGGCAACAATTGTAAGATGCTAGGTCTTATGACAGAGCCCTTACCTCCCTGGATGCTGTCTTCGGTCCCAGCTCCTTTTTTTCTTTCCTTTTTTTTTCCTGTCTGGACACTCCTCGGCCTGGGAGCATTGATCATAGTCTTCTCCATCTTTCTCTGCCCAAACTGCAGACTAGAGAAATGCAGGGTGATCCCTGTCAGTCCCCAGACTTTGGGAGGGAAGAGGGAGCTTGTCTTCCCATCCTTGAGCTCCCCAGGGAGAGTGAAGCCTCCGCCTCCTCCATAATCTGCTCCAGCCTGAGCTCTCCAAATTAGACAGGATTTAGGCTTCGTCTTGGTTTTAGACTTGGCATACATTCATTATTAGTTTTGCCCAAGGTTTTATACTCCTTTTAAAATTAATAATGACTTTAGGATTTTATAATGGGTAAGGTTTATGATCGTCAGCATAATCCTATAAGCCTAAATCCTAAACCAACATGAATTATGCTGGGGATGGCCTGAACAGCTGCACAGATCTTTGATTTCCTGAGCAGCTGACATGAGTAGGGGGAGAGCACAACAGCCATTGTTAGCTCCGCACTGCATTCTCACCAACAGAGGGGAGCCAGTAGGAATTTACTTAAAAGAAGAGGGCTTTCAAGGACCTAATGTAGATTACATTTTGCTAAAAGTGCAGTTAAGTTGCATTTATAAAATTAGAACACGATCCTTTGAATTTTTAAGCAAATATTGGGTAACTCTACTACCTTTCTGGGCACTTTATAATTTACTCTTTAATCATTTGCTTTTTCACAAAAGTCTGTTGACGACATACTATGTGCTAGCCACTATGATAGAAGCTTCAGAGAAAAAGATTTTTAAAATGGTCTCTGCTTTGGAGGAGCTCCCAGTTTAGTGAGGGATGTCAACATTCTAAAAAATTTAAGTAGTAAGAGCCCTTTCTTTCTATATTTGTTTTTTTTTTTTTTGGCTCCTTGAGCTGAGTAGCTGGAACTGAAGAGATGGGGCTTCCCAAGAAGTGCTGCTGACTTAATAAGGATAATGTTTCCACCCACATTCATTTCTGCCTCCTGACATCTGGACTGTTTTTTTTCTTTCAGTTCCTGCCAACAAAAGAAAATATATGTTTATTTCTAAACAAAAGAACCCATACCTATGACTTATAAAACTATCCTAGAAAATATAAAATTTCAAAAAGGCTAGTTTAGAATCCTGCCTATCTCATTTTTGTCTGTCCTGACTATTGTTGAATTCTGGCCATGTGTTAATTTGTGTTGCATTATCACAGTGACAATGGAGTTCCAAGGACAGGAAGTTAATTCTGTACTTCTGAAGTCTCCAGAACTATGCAATCAGGGAAGAATTCCAATGGATCTTCAAATAGGATATTTAAGGCCAAGATTATGCCATCTCTACTCCACTTTCATGGACAGCACCCTGGAGGAACCTAGAGAGAGGGAACCAAGAAGACTCCACCCATGATGACACAGTCATCACCAAGCTGCACCTGGGCCATTTGGCCAAATTAGAAGCATCATCTTCCTCATCTTTCCCTATAGAAGCTGATGAGCAGAGCTAAATAGCCCTGGGACCCTGTAGAGAGGCTGACAGTCCTCTTGATCTGCCAGGAAACCCAGGAGAGACACATGTGTGGTTAATAATAGAATCAGCTATTTAACAAGGCTCCTTTAATTTATTAGAGGGACTCTTCAGATGGTACGTGGTTAGAACCAGAAAGGAAAGAAATGTGCTAATAGTATTTCTTATTGTTTGTGGCCTTGACTTTGGAAATAACTCTCACCCCCAATCTCTTTGACCCTTCTGGGGCTCAATTGAGCTCTACCAGTAGGAGAAGACTCAGTCATGGGGCCTCTAGCCCTCCTCTGAGACCAATGCCTTTTATTTCATTAATCTCACACTGTGGTGCTACAACATCTAAAATTAGTCTTTATGGCCTTCAGTATACCCCAGGAAGGACTCTTGAGGCCAACCCAAAAGGGCAGCTTTGGCTGTTGAACAGGCGACTCCATTAATTTGGGATGAACTGAGTGTCAACAAATTGAGTTTCAAGGGCAGCCCAGGAGGCCAGTCAATTTGAAGCAGTCTGCCGTGTGTCCGAAGAATCTTCAGTAGCTGGATTTTGGAGTCTTGTTTATGTTAGTTTATGTAATAACTACAATCCCCCAGGTAGATTAAGTAATTTCTTCATTTAGAACCTCCCGCACTGTATGACATTTGAGAGATTTCCTCAACCTTGTCAAGGGCACACACTTCATTGCTTTCTCTGATTCGTTACTTAGAGATAGCAGACTGACTGCTTTCTCCCTCACGGTGACAAGAGAGGCAGAGGCAAGTGGAAAACACTGCAGATGTTTTACGATGCCAAAAGCCCTTGCCATGGTATTCCCCAAACTGGGTAATTGCTTCTCTCCTGTGTTTTCTCATTCTGTTTCCTCTCATTTTTCCTCCCATTTTCATTCCAAGTGAAGATCTCTGCCCTTTATGTGAAGTATAATAACACTCAGCATTCATGCAACACTTTGCATTTTTAAAACCCTAAATGATCATTAATTAGCTAATCCACAGAAGATAATGCTTATACAGCAGGCCAGCTGTTACCCCACTGCACAGATGAGAAAACTGAGGTCCCAGAGGACCAACTCATAGCCCAAAGCCAGGTAATCCTTCTATACCATCAGCACCTCTGGCTTTAAGAAAAGTCTTCTTCCATACTTGGCTCCCAAAAGTAAAGTCAAGAGAGAAAGATCAGAAATTGTTTTCCCTCCATGCCTTCTGTAATTAAAATCCAACCTGTTCTGATTTTCAACTGTTTCCTCAGCAATCTGTGTGAGCTAAAGAGAATTCTAGGCCTGACCATGAGCAAGAGCCTGCATGGCACCTTTGGGCCTAGTCATGATTTAATAAGTCCATCCTTTCTCCTACCACCCATGTTGTCCGTGGAAACTGGAGGTACTTCGGACTCAAGATCAATTCTTAGCCAAAACCTCTTTTGCAGTTTCCTCTGAGTGTACCCACCATCTAGCAGAGTCACTTTGGCTATATTTTATTAGTGTTTGTATGAGCATATCACATAGGGAAAATCAACAACCATACTGTAGTCCAGCCATAATAAGTTCATTGCTTTACAGTTTCTACATGACCCATCTTCCTCTTTGGGATAGAAGTAAACTGGTTTGGTTGGACAGAATGTATTCCTTTTAAAGCCACATTGGTTATTACTCAACACCTAATGATCTTTCTCCCAATTAATTCTCTCAAGGTTTGTTTTGAGAGTCTTTGTCATAGGCAGATTAGATGTTGTTACTAATTTTTACCTTTCTGATTCCTGATATTTCTGCCTTTATAAAAAACATGCATTATGTTGATCTGTTTCTATTCTCTGTAAACCTTATCCAGTCCTTCATGCATTCTAAAAAAAATGGAATTTGTTGAAATTAAAATTCCATCAGTCAATTTTTAATGGTGTCCACTAAGTTATAAGATTCTGGATGGCAGTGGCAATATTATATTTATTTTTTCCTTTTATTCCCCATGGTGCTGAGACACTCCCCTAAAAGACTGAAATGTGCTTAAAGCCTTGTCAAATGCACCTAGCCTTCTGGGAAATGCTGCAACACAGATTATCTTACCCAAACTTCTAGGGATTTTTAATTCAGGTGGGCAAAATAAATCATATATCTCTAAAAATTATAGATAGTAGTAAACAACAATATGACCCAGGGCCTGGCCAGACCATAGAGATCATGTGTATAATGTTCCAGCAAGTAAGATGGGTAAGAGCAGGACCGCACAGCCAGCATGCCTGGCAGTGAGCTTGGAGGATGGCTGGGGCAGTGGGGGGCGGGGCTCCAGTGGGGCTTTGCAGTCGGACAGGTCTAGATTCAAATGAGCCCTCTGCCAAGGAGTAGCTTTGGGATTTAGACACCTCACTTGACATGTGTAAATCTTGGTTTAGCCATCTGTAATATAAGGATAATAATATTTCCCAGAATGCAGAGGAAAGAGAGTCATTTTGTCTATTTTGTTCACTACTGTACTCCTTTGGCTAGAAAAGTATCTAGTGCATAGTAAAAGATCAAAATATTTGCCAAATACAGTTAAGCAAGCCAGATTTTTACTAGCTTAGGTAATATGTGTACATTAAAAAATTGAACATGGTATATGGCAATAAGTATTGAGTGAACTTTTATCATTGTTTTTATCATTTCACCTGGGGTTAGGAGTACTTAGCCTTCTGGCTGTGCAGGCTTGAGTCCTGTTTCTCGTACCAGTGAGATGGCAGCCTTTGTGAAAGAACATCAGGTCTGTAGAAGGCTGTACATACAGCCTGACCTGCTCCATGCATTTCTGCACTCACTCAACTTTGCTAATTTATCATTTGTCAACTCTGGTCTTACTAGATCTTGTTTTCTTTGTGATCTTCCCCAGATCATATGACTCATTTATTGCATCTTTTTCTTTTGCAGCCTCCATCTCATACTCACATGGCAGATAATTTTCTTATGAATGACCAATGCCCATGAGTTACCATCTGAAATTCTACTAACTAGATCCTGGAAAATTAGCTTACCGTCCCTGGGAAGACAGGTCTCTGGGGATTTGGAATAACTCCCTGGCAGATGTGAAGCATTTTTTCCATCCTCCTGAACTTTCTGAATTTCAGAACAGGATTAATTTACATTAGAGACACCATCTTTATAAAGAGAATACAGGCTTGGGTTCCAGGCTCTGCCATTAGCTAGCTGTACAGTTTTGCAGAAATTAATCTCTTTGATTTTCCATTTCTTCTTCAATAAATTGTGGTTAAAAATACCTACCTAATAGGGTTGTGGTCAGTGTTAAGAAAAATAATGTGTATAAAGCACTGTATTCTGCCTGGCATGTAAGTTACTTTTTTTTTTTTATGTTTTGTCTCCAGAAACCATGTCCAACCACTCCTTAGCTCTCTAAAAGTGATCCATCGGTCCAGAAATCCCTTCATACATAAAGAGAATGATGCTTAAAGAACCAGCTTTTTAAGTAGCTCTGCATGTGGCCTGTACTTTCAGACACTGCAGGGTATTGGGTGCTACAAAGGATATCAAAGACTGAGAAGTTCACAGTCTAACTAGGAGTCGAGACTAACACTAACATATAAGACTACAGCAAGCAGCACAAGACAGAATTTAGTGAGAGTTTAATTAAGTAGTGCAAGAGCTCAGTGCTGTGGACCAATCTTAGCATAGAGAAGAGGACGGTCAGTGAGGTCTGGTGAGTTGGGACCACATCATTGTTGTGATGATGCCCTGGTAGCTTTACTGGTCCTTGAAGAGTGATCTTGTGGGTATGTGTAGGGGGGTGGGGGTGATGGAAGGGTGGGAGACAGAGTGAGGCTTATGCTGTCAGTACCAGGGAGGACCCCACAACACCCGGAATTATCTTCTGGAGGTTGGACCTCTTGTAGCACAGGATTCTGCCACTAGGTGAGTGTTCTAGAAACCCATCTGTATCAGTGTACCAGCTGGTGTTGTTGTGAGAAGCTGTGTTTGGCTTCAGTGATTTTTTGAAGACTTTTTCAACAATGCTTTTGCCCATTTCATGATGGGTGATTTACGGGTGCACCTGCCCTCACCGTGCTGGGTGTTCAGCAGTTTTTGACTAAAAATGTCATGACCCCATGCCCCACCCTCCTTATTCATCTGATCTCAGTCCCAGTGACTATTTTTTTGTTTCTCTGGATGTAAAAAGTCTTCAAAGGGAAATGTTTTGCTGATGTGGAAGATATGGAACAAAGGCCGGCAAAAGCAATAAAAGACATCAAAATCGACGAGTTCAAAAACTGTTTTGAGCAGTGGAAAAAACGCTTCAATAGATGTATCACATCAAATGGAGAGTACTTTGAAGGCAACTGAAGCTTAAACATGTAAGAATAAATACACCATATTTTATAAATTCTATTTTGGAGGTCTCCCTCATATATTGTAAGAATAGGGGATTTTTCTGAATTAGGCCTTTCAGAATTCTTATGGTAGTGTAAATATAAGGCTATAGATACTCCCTGTCAGTCAGGAGACCCCACCAGCCCAGGATAAGTCCATGGTGAAAGCAAATGAAGTCTGAGCAGTGATCCCTGTAGTGGTCAAGACTCAGTGTAGGCCCAGGACTTGGCAGGTGCTTTTCATCCAGAGAGCAGAGCTATAGAGTGTGCTGCAGATGGGGTCCTGGCCAGCAGGGGGCGCTACGGCAGATGTCTAGGAGTCCAAGGGGTGCAGAGTCAGGGCCAGTGTATTTCATACCTGCAGGGGACACCATTTAGGAAGAACACATTGGGAAAGATGCTGTGTGAAGTCAACATAAGGGGGCAGCACCACGTGTAGTCTGTACTGTGTGTTAGTGTCTTCTCTAGTCAACACATACCCCGGGAAGATGTTATGCACAGTAAAATAGTCCCACATCCTCCCCTTCATCAGAGGAGATGGGTGTCCAATGGGTAAATTTACAAGGTTCATTACCAGAGCATCACACATAGTACACTAATTTTGTGACTACCACAACCTTTTATATGTTTCATATGACAACACTGCAAAGTGCATTATCTATTGATTATAACTTCGAATTCCTTTATTCAAAGTGGTTTTTCATAGGCAAAACCACTGGTTGTGCTGGTTGACATTGTTATGAAAATGGGTTGGGGATGAAAGGTTTCCCAACTGTCTTCACAAACTTATTTGCTTTTTAATGCATTCTTTCTCTTCTTTCTTTTTTTCCCTTCTCCTCCCACATTTTCCTTCCCTGTCCCTTTCTTTCTTTTTCTGTTGACAAAGGTGTAAGGTGTAAGATGACTTTAAGGAGCTCTGGGTGAGATAACTACTTTCCACTCTAGAAAAAAAAATATTTCTGTTTGGTGTGGCTCAGTGGATTGAGCACCGGCCTGAGAACTAAAAGGTTGTTGGTTCGATTCCCAGTCAGGGCACATGCCTGGGTTGCGGGCCAGGTCCCTGGTTGGCAACATGTGAAAGGCAACCCATTTATGTATCTCTTGTGCATCGATATCTCTCTCCCTCTCTTTCTCCCTTCTTTCCCATCTATTTAGAAATAAATGAACAAAACCTTTTAAAAAATAATTTCAAAGGGACAGCTGGAGGAAGACACATCTGGAATTTGCCCGCTCTCTCTGGGGCACTCGTCCCTTCTCCTTCCTGTATTTTATTTCTAATGGTACCTTTGAGTCCTGACTTGGTTTTTCTCTGCAGATTTTTTATACACTGTTTTTGGAGTCTTTTAAACATTTTTTGTCTGTGAAATAGGGTATGAAACATAGTTTATATCCTTAACCCAGCCCACATGCATAAATATACACACACATACACACAGATAGGATCATCATTAAGCAATATTTAACCTTTCTATGGGTGATGTACTCTGACATTTTATATTCCATTCTGTCCTCATCTATTTCATTCTATTGATTAAATTTCATTTAAAAATAATTCACTGGATCATAGCCCACTAGACTGATTCCATAACTAATTAATGGGTCATAATTGGTAATTTGAAAACTCTGTTTTAAATGATTATTGACTTTTGAATTAGTCCCATCTCTGAGTTGTCTTTTGTTTTTACCTGATTCCAGAATATTCTTGACTGAATTGTTTCCTTGAATCTACAGCCAAAAATGACAAGACCAGTAATATGTATTGAAGAGCATGTAAACAAGTTTTTAATGATTTTATAGAAGCAGCCACAGGAAATTAATTTAATACTTGAGATTTCATATTTTTTCAATATTGAAATGTTTTACTTTTTTTCTGTGTCATGAGGGGAGATCCAAAAAAAAGTGGAATTATTTTCTGAAGTGCAGGCCTCTTGTAGTACAGGCTTCCCCTGTTAGGGGAGTGTTGTAGGAACCCATCTGTATCAGTGTACCAGCTGGCGTTGTTGTGAGAGGCTGCGTTTGGCTTCAGTGAATTTTTTTTAAGACTCTTTCAACGTGTTTGCTCATTTCATGATGGGTGGGTTACGAGTGCATCTGCCCACACTGTGCTGAGTGTTCAGCAGTTTTTGACTAAAGAAAGCATGACCTCCATGCTCCACCAACCCTATTCACCTGATCTCACCCCAAGAGACTTTTGTTTTTGTTTCCCCAGATGAAAAAGTCCTCAAAGGGAAATGTTTTGCTGATGTGGAAAATGTGAAACAAAAAACAGCAGAAGAACTGAAAGACATCAGAATCGATGAGTTCAAAAACTGTTTTGAGCAGTGGAAAAAACATCTCAATAGATGTATTGCATCAAATGGAGAGTACTCTGAAGGTGACTGAAGTTTAAAGATGCAAAAATAAGTAAACAATCTTTTAATAAATAAGCTCTGTTTTTTGGGGGGGTACCCCCTTACATTGTAATTCCTACCTGTACCTGGAAGGTACATGAAAATCCTGGAAGGCCCATAACCTTTTCTACTCCCTATTAAACAAGTGTGAGCACTTGCCAATCAGAAGAAACATGGCAATAAGCAATCCTTATGGGGGTACTGAGGCTAGCTGGCTTAATATCAGATTATTTAAGAAAGTAACCCATCTTTTACTTAAGTCACAAATGTGACCTGATTAGGAAATGAGAATCTGCAGTCTAAGATTTTCATCACAACCTGAACTTGATGTAACATCAAATTTACCCTGTGCCAGTGGGACAGTAGCTTTCTCTTCTCTCCACGTCTAGCTTGCAGACAGCCTCTGACAGGGGTGGGCAGTGGGAGTGGAGGGGGAGAAGTGGCCATGGAAGCTGTGCTATGCTGCCCATGGTGAGAACTGAGGCCCTCCAACTGAGGAAAAGGTGTATAGCTACAATGAGTGAATAACGCCAGAGGTCTTATTAGTGTAGGCAGCTAGTTAGTTATAAACAAAGGAAGGGCGCAAAGGCAATCAAACATTAAACATAATAAACTATGGAGCCAAGTCAGACAATAAGCCTGCTTCACTGGGAAGTTGCAGCATTCACAGGCTCCTGCTGCATTCTCCAATCTCAGAACCTAATCCTTGAAGTGGGCAGGAAGTATCTGTTACTGGCCATTAGCAAGGATTACTGAGCAGGAGGGATAAGACAGAAGGGGAACGTCCTCTGCTGGGCACATTCACAGTAGGAGCCAAGAAGGTGCAGGGGAAGGTGTTTCTTCTCTGAGGCATGCGTAGTAGAAGTCAAGGTGGTAAGCATAAAGGCCAGAGCCTAGGTGGGGCGTGGAATTGGATTGCATAAGAGACAGAACCCTGGGAGGTCCAGGAAATGGATTGGTTAGGGGGAGAGCCCAGCACAAACTCACAAAGAATTGGGAAATTGATTGGTTAATTTGAAAGAGTGCCTGGTCCTTCCCAAGCCCAAGATAATATAATCAGAGCCTAACAAAGGCCTCTGGCTTGGTAATACACATTCACCCATTCATTGGCGCATTCTCTCCCTGAAGCAGCCATGCAGATCTAGCAGCCATTTGGGCTCAGCAGCCACTCGGGCTCCAAGCATGGTCTCCAAGTACGAGTCTGGGCACAGCAATGCAGTGTTGGCCGGAGTGCAGCCGGGAATAGAGACTGAGCTAGCCAGGTGGGACAGAGGCTGAACTGAACTAAGCTCTGGCGTGGACTGAACTTATGGCACAATTTCTGGACCCTGACCTTCTTCTGGTCTCAATGAGGACAAGGCTGGACTTCTTCCAGAGCCGGATGGACAGAGAGGAGACACTAGGAACCTACCAGCAGTCCTTTATTTCTGTTCCAGTAAATCTTACCACTACATCTCATTCTCTCATGCACGGGTCCCCAGAAATGCTTTTCTTGTGACTCCGTGAAAGGACCCCATTTCAATTGGCAACAGTCCCAAAGTGTCAGGAATCATCATGGACCCTCATCATTATTCTCCCTTCACTCTCCGGGAGCAGGCCCTCTTGGGAGGGTTTGAATTGGCTCTGGCCCACCTCTCTGTCTCTGGCATGGCCTGTGTCTGACCATAGGAAGCACGAGTGCAGGCTGATTTGGGGGCTGCCACCGTGGGGTTTGCTCTTTTCCTGTGAGTCAGGCACAAGACTGCTGTCCTTCATACACTGACCACCAAAAACCTAGCCACTCCCTCGGAAAAAGAAAGAAGCATGCTTCCCCCCACCAACTGCCAACCCCCCAGGGGTTGGATCTGGAAGCATGGTGACAGCTTTTTCTAAAGGAAAATGCATCAAATTCCTCCCTTGACCCTTTTCTGTCTTGAGATCAGGTGAAGTGCTCAGAGCTGTGCAGTGGGTTTTCATTCATTTCCTTTGGTAACTGACATTGCTCTGACCACTCACTTTGACATTTTCCACCTGCTGTATCTTCACACCTCTGCTAAAACTTAAATTTGTATATCCAGTTGATTTATGAAAGATATTTAAACTGACTTGAGATTATAAAGAAAAGGTAATATTGTTTTTATAATACAACTCTTTGCATTACTGTAAGCCAGGTCAGATCAGTCAATTTCAAATTAAATGGTCAGCTGCATCACAGCTGTTCTCCCTTATCTTCAGGGCAGATGTTCTAAGACGCCCCAATAGATGCCCAAAACCACAATAATACCAAGTCCTATTTATACTATGGTTTTTTCCTATACATACCATAATGTCTCATTTATAAATTAGGCACAGTAACAGACTGACAAAAATACATAATAATAAAATAGAAACAATTATAGGAAAACGCTGCAATAAAAGTTGTGTGAATGGCTTTGGAGCCATTACTAAGTAAAATAAGGGTTACCTAAATGCAAGCACTGCAGTGCAGTAACAATTGATCTGATAACCCCGAGAGCTACAAGGAGACTAATGGGGCCAGGAGAGGGGTGGGGTTTATTTGTCAGGGAGAGACTGGAAAAATGGATGGTTCCTGCCCCAGGTGAGGTGGGGCGAGATGGTGTGAGATTCCATCATGCTGCTCAGAATGGTGCACCTTTTAAAATCTATGAATTGTTTACTTCAGGAATTTTCCATTTAATATTTTTGGACTGTGGTTGGCCATGGCTAACTCAAACTGGAGAAGAGAAACTAAGCATAAGGGGGGGACTACAGCATTTAATTATGTCTTGCTTTACAATGGATTTGGTCTTTTCAAAATTAATGTAAATCTACTCTCTGAGTAATCCTTTTATATTTAGGATTCACTACTAAAATCACACCAAAACAAAATCTGTACTCCACTCCTTTTTGTCTTCACAAATGGGATGTTAAAGCAGGTGTTCCATGAAGAAAGGATATGGTGCCTTTCTCCTCAGTTACCATGACAGTGCTTGGAGGGTTAAGGAAGTTCAAGGTAAATTCCTCACCCCAAGTCACTCCCTATACCCCACCCACCACACCAGACTAGGAAGTAAGGGGAGGAAGAGGTGGATAGCCAAGTTTAGCTATAAATTCAGGGAACTGAGTCAGAAAAATAATGGGCATATGATAGTTTATAGGCTCAAGCTGGAGAGAACGGGGCTGGCTGGGGTGGCAGGGGTGAGGGGCACGGGCCAGGGGGCGGTCCACAGACATGCAAACAGGGCCAAGACCTTTTGCATTCAGGCTGCTGCTGGTGCAGTCAGCTCCTAGGCCACCTAACCTGGCTGTGGCTGATGCGTACCTTGGTCTTCCTGCTTACTGATTGCTCCTTCCCTCCCCTGGGTCTTTCAGTCAGGAATGGAAAGATAATTATTAGTTGGCTTTGATCCAGCCTTCCAGGTGGCAATATCTTTCTATTTTTACTTCTTTTGGTAGTGATAAAACTGTTTTTACTATTAAAGTTACTACCTGAATGATGAGAGTTTGGTTTGGGGGATGGGGATTATGTGAGAACCCTTTGTGGATTGTGAAGGAAAACCTGTTAGACATATAACCTGAGGGGAGAAGACTGCTATTTAAAAAAATAAATGACTTTATCCACTTGTGCATTAGGAGGGAGTGGGGGTTTTATCTCAGGGAAGATGGCTCTTTTGTTTCTGAAAGCCAATTAATAGGCCTTTGGGTTAGGCTCCAAGCCTAGTCTGCAGTGAAGGACTGAGACAAAAGCGAATTCAATCTCTCCACATAATAAGGCAGAAGCCATGACCCAAGTCCAGGAGCTGTGTCACATTTAAAGTAGCAGGGTCCAAAATGGAGTTCCACGTTTGCATCTCCTGAGTCTTTCTTTACCAGAGTTAAAACAGAGCCCATGGTTCTCGAGAAGTCAGTGACTCTTGGGAACCTCTCAGGTTCCTTCTTCCAAAACCTCTTTTTTAAAATACAAACCTTTCATCTTGCAACCTTCTTCACCTTTTCCCTCCTTTCCTGCCTTCAGGAGAATTTACTCTTAATACGGCCTCCTGGAGCAGCCATCCCTGGAGGGAACGTGTGTTCTCAGCACGACTGGGGTTCTGAGAATTCTCTCACAGGGCTATTGGCATTTTTCTCCCAGTGCGGAGAGGAAGGAGAAAAGCCCTGGGGAGTAACATTCACCTGCTTTACCTCAGATGGAGGTGATGGAAAAGATTTTTCATGTCTTGAAAGTTCCCCGGAAGGGAAAGGGGTTTTGCCACCCTAGGGGCCTAGAGAGGAAGACAATGGTGGGGTGTCTTGGAGACAGAGAAGGACACCCAGCCAGACGGCTACTGGGCAGTACTCACAGGCAGGGCCCGAAGGAGAATTCTTGCGCTAGCGGAAGAGCTGTTGCCTTGTGGGAAACAATGGTATCTGACAGTGATATTAGGGCCTAAATTTTCCCTTTCTTATCTCAAAATCGTTAGTAAAAGTCTGTTAAATTTAATAATTGGAAGTGGTGGTTCTTTGGGAAGTCAGGAAGAGGAGCCCTATCCAAGGTTAAGATGAAGAAGGGCAGCAGAGGGAAGATGCCAGAAGGAGAAAGGAACAGAACCAGGGAGACTGGACTTTCTAACATAAGAAAGGGAGAACTGGAGAGACTGGAAGACTTGGCGGTACTTAGGTTATGTGAAAAATAACAATAATAATGCTGAGCCACAAAGTAGATAATTCACCTCCAGTAACACAAGAGTTGTCTTTAGGTCCTGGAGTAGCACAGGGCAGGTCAGACCCCCTCTGTGAGAAGGGGCCATTGTTCATTATTCTTGCCTTCCCCCACTGACCCCCAAGGCTGTCCCCTGTCTCCTTCCTTTAGTCAGCAACAAAGAGAGCACCCTCTAATGACCTGCAAAGAAACTGCCTAAAACAGCATTTCTTCTCCATGGGAGTAGACACATTCTCTCCTTTCTCTCCTTCCCTCTCTTCCCCTTTCTCCCTTCTTTTGACAGATTCATTTTATAGCCTCAAGGAAGCAATCTTTCACTCACAGATTTTCTTTACTGTCCCAATTTATTCTCTTCATTTTTAACTCTTGCTTAGTCACCTCAAGAAAATACTCCCTTTTCTCTCCCTCCAGTCTTTCTCTTTCACATTCTCTCCCCTGCCCCTCCCACATTCTCTTGCTCTCTTTTTTCAGCTTGTGAGGAACAAAAAAAAACTGACTCTAATTATGGGGGACAAGTTCAAGCAGGGCTAGCTACATACCTGTATCAGGCAAAAGGCAAGTGAAGTGAAATGAGAAATGTTAAAGAGCCTGTGCCATCCACGTTGACAGCCCTTGAGGTGACGCGGAGACCTCCTTCTGGAGAACGGTGCAGCCTCCCTCCACCTCCTTATCTTTTTACAGTTAATCTTCCCCTTCTCAAGAATGAACTTCCACGTAAAAAAATAATTTTATTGTTCCGCTCTTTGGTTTCATCACCAGTATTGCACAGTTACTGTTTCTAGCAACTGCAAAATACTGAAACCGTTACGGGTTCTTAGAGAAGCATTTGTGGGCTAGGCTAGAGCACTATTTATAACCTCGTTTCTGTGGGGAAGTTTATTCCAGGTCCCAAGCAATTAACTTAAATATGAACTTTTTGATTATATCGTGAAACAAAGCTTACACATTGGAAACTGCTTACTCAGGAATATCTAAGATAGGTTTGTGATGGCTAATTAGTGCATGGTTCCATTAGCTCATGCAGTTGTCTTACGGTTCTCTTGCCTGTTAACAAACTCATGGCTACTGACCATAAACCGGACAATTGACTGGCTAAAATGCAGAAGCCCCTGCCAAAGGCAGACTAATTCCTACTCTACCTAAGGGGCTCCCATTCACATAGATAGTCCCAGGACTCTGTTTCTGCAGCCCAGTTCCCTAGGAACTTCATTTATGTGAAAGGTGAGTTCCCCAGGAACTTTATTTATTCATAAGGAACATTACCAGGTGAGGGCTCAGACCTTGGGAGGCAGCTTGTTTTATGGAAAGAAATACAAGCATTCTCCCCATGGCTTCTGTGGGTCGATCACCTTGAGCTAGTCAACTTAGATTTTCAGACCCCTTCACAAGATTATCTTGGGGAAAAAAATGCAATAAGCATCTCACACAGAGAGACACAACACACACATGCACATACACACACCCTTTTATTTTCTAATCCTTTGTGATTTATTGCTTCTACCAGGATGGCCAATGGAGGATATTTTCAGACCCTAACAGGAGTTTGCTTCCAGGATTGGGGACTTTAATCTTCCAAGCGTTTACCTCCAGTGATGATCAGCTGGGGAAAATGAAGTCGCCAGGGCAATGCTGAGCCAGCCCCGGAGCTCCCAGAATGAGTCCCCTGCGGAGAGCCATTTACACTTAGGAAGAAATGTGATCACCTCACGCTTACAGTGGTGTTTGGGGCAATTTGAATTGCAATGTGGTGTATCCAATCCGCAGAGCAAAGCAAACTGAACCAGTATCATTAAAGCTTGAAGTGTCGAAATAAGTGGCCTGGGCCTGGCTTCTGTGGGGATGAAAGATTCATCTGATTGCTCCTGAATAAAAGAGGCTCTGGTAAAAATGGGGTGGGCAGGCCTCTTAACTGTGGGCATTCAGGTGTATGTGTGTGTGTGTGTGTGTACATAAATACATATACCATACACACATTTTTTTCTCTTTTCTTAGATACATGATTTGTCAGAAAGCAATTCTCTCTTACAGGAACCAGCTTGTTTCCTCTGAGGGGCAGGAATATTTGCAAATTCCTCTAAATGCTTTCCCAATTGCCCCGAAAAGATGACGAGCTCATCTGCCTGGGGCTACTGCAGGAGGGCTGCATCCACACAGCACTAGCAGCTCCTGACATACAGGCACCTTTGAAGCCCACAGTACCACCCTTAATAACACTCTTCCTTACAGAGCGCTTGTTGTTAAATATTTATGAGGCCTTGCAATATGGGCCCCTATCACTGCCTGGGAATACATAGGCGCTGTGTTCACTGCATGGTAGAGGGCTGCTCCACAGAAGGGAGAAAGAGGAGCAGAGTCTTTCCACTCACCTCCCTCTGATGCTGCTAAAACGAAAACCACAAGGCTCTGAGCTGGTGAAATCACCTCTTTAGGGGAGGGATACTGCAGAGCTGTCAGCTACTGAGCCAAAGCAGAATGAGAGGGGAGGGTGCAGGGGAATCGGGCTGTTTCCAAATAAGAGCCAACGCCGGCTTCTGCCATCACAATCTTTTAAATATTAATGGAATCCAAAAATATGTTCATAAAAAATGAACAATGTGAAAATAAAAGGAAAAGCAATAGACTGGGAAACGTTTGCAGTAAAGATGACAAATTAAAGGTTAGTTTTTTCTTTTCTTCAGCCCCACGCCTCTCAGGTAGCACAGGTGTTCAGCAGGCAGTGCACAGCTTCTGATTGCAGTCCAGACAGGTGGTGCGGAACCTGAATGAATTCACGCATCACCTGGCAATCCTGTATTCTGAAGCTTCCAGTGCTGTGGAGCTGGGGTGGGGCCTGAGAGTCTGCATTGCTCACGAACTCCCAGGTGACTCCACGCAGGTGCTAGTCCACCTTGAAAGGCAGGGCTCTAGCCACACTGTCCAGTAGGACTTTCTGTGCTGACTGACATGCTCTGTATCTGTGATGTCCAGAACAGTAGCAGCCAGCCACGGGCAGCCACTGGCCCTTGCGATATAGCTAGTGTGATGTTTTAACTTTATTCCATTATAATTCATTTAAATGTAAATGGTCCTTTGTGACCAGAGGCTGCCCATTGGAGAGCTAAGGAAGAGGTCTCTGTCAGTGGGCTTGGGGGGAAGCTTCCACACCACCAGTGGAAGGTGCTGTCTGCACCCTGCCCGCTGCCTCTTCCTGGGTCTAAGACCCATCGTGAAATCAGGGTGCCCACCGAGTGGAGCCACGGCCTTGTTCCCTGGTCTGGGCTCCTGCATGGCTACTGAACCATGCCTGCTTTGGGATGGTACCAAACTGACTGGGCTCTGCCGGCACACCTGTGCTCTTGAGGACTAGATCTTGTGGTGCATGACCCCAGGGGCAGGTGTCCTTGTGTGCATATCACAACAGCACCTGAAATGCTTTTGTTTGCAAACACCTAACCCGCAGAGCTGGTGCTCATGTTGGTCCCCTGGGCATTCTGGCTCTGCTGTGAGTTGTTGGCCAGGGAGGTAGCAGGGGGAGAGAGAAAGCTGGGGGTCCAAGCTCAAACAATTCAACACCTGACTTATTTCTTCCTACCTGTGTGGTCTTGGGCAGTTGCAACTTTTCTGAGCCTCAATTCCCACACCTGAAAATAGAGCTGTAATAGTACCTGTCTTTCAATCATGTGAAGACTGGAGAGGTAATATTTATAAAATGTGTTTGATAAATGGTATATTTTGCTAATAATAATAATAAAATTCTATGGTGTATTTTTAGAGGTAAACCCACTGGCTCCACCTTCACTTATTCCTAGTTTATTCTCTTCTTTCAGTGAGCTTCTAATTGATGACCCTGAATCTTTGAAAACCATAATGTATGAGGACAGGATATAAATTCCTAAAAGGAAGTGCCAGATTCATTTTACTAAGTAGAGCACATATGAGTGAAAATACAAATAGTAAAAGGAAAACCTTGGCATTCTTTTTAGCTTTACTAATCATTAAATAAATGAAGAAAAACCACTGTTCAAACATTAAAGAATCTGTTAGAATAATATAATTCTGTACTGGTGGCATTGTAAATTGCTGTAATAATTCTGGAAAGCAATCTGGTGAAGTCATTCATTCAGCAGACATGTATTGAGTGCCTACCAAATTCCAGATATTTTGTTAAGCTCTGGGGAAGAGAAATGAATAAAGTCAGATCTTGTCTCCAAAAGTTTATGAAATGGACAGGGGGTGGGGAACGCATTATGTAACATATGTTCTCACAAAAACCCATCTTACTTCCTCACTCAAAGAAATAATTTAAGAAATATTTTTCTTATAATGATGTGCATTTTATGCTTTCTGTAACAGTGAAAGACTAGCCACCACTCAAATAACCAACAATTAAAAAGTGTTAACAATTATAGTAATTTATCAACAAAGTAAAATTTAACATTGACATTAAAATTACAAACAGGAGAACCATGGAGACATTTAAAATAATGTCAAATGGCAAAGAACACAAAATAGTATGCAAGAAAAAAATTTACCTGTGAAAAATTATGCATGAACAAATTAAGAAGCAGATATCAGTAACTTTTATGAATGGGGGTTTATGTTTTGAGTGGAGCATCATATTGTGAGCCTCATCAGAACTGCTGATGCATACTACCTCCCACAAATCCCGAATCCCAAACCCTCTGCTTCGTGATCATGGTTTCATAGGAGGATGGCAACTCCCTGGTCCCTCTGAAGTCAGGCAGGGTCACGAAATGTGCATTGGCTAATGAAATATAAGTTCTCTTACTAGGACAATTCACCACATCCCCTTCCCTTGCCAATGCACCCAGCACCCTCATGCTGGCCACTGCATCAGCCAGATCCTAGAGTGAGGAGAGAGGCAGCGGAGCCTCAGACAACCTGACATGTGTTTAGCATGAGTGCAAAATAAACCTTGTTATTTTTAGTCCCAAAGATCATTCCTACCAATATCCTGATCAATGCAGATATGTGTTTTGTTTACTAATCTTTACATTGTATAGATCATATATTAATTCTAAAGTGGTACTAAAATGGCCATGCAGAGCTCTATCACAAGTTGCAAGATGTCATGAGCTTCATGACCTTGGAATTCACCATCCAGGAGACCTCCTTATACTTCTAATAAATCTTTATGGGCTGGAACGCCACCTGGTATGTTGTAATTCAGCAGTTCTAAAATTTTTGCTCTTGGGATCCCCTTTTATACACTTCAAAATAACTGAGATCCTCAAAAAGTATTATGTGTGTTTCATTGTCAATATTTGCCATATTAGAAAGAAAAAACTAAAATAGATAATATTTATTAATATGAAGTAACAATCCTTTGTAAAAAGGTATTCATGAAAAATAACCATAGCTTCCAAAATAAAAAAGAATTAATAAGATATGTGTCATTATTATTTTGAAAATTTCTTTAATGTTTGATTAAATAGAAGTCTTCTAAATTGTCATGTCTGCTTTTGCATTCAATCTGTTGGTATAGGTTGTTTTGGTTGAAGTATCTGAAGACAATCTGGCCTCACACAGAGATGTGGTAGAAAGAAGGAGAAGTATTCTAATAGGCTTTGCGAGTAACTTTGTTACTAAACCAAACCTTGAGAGGTGGTAATAGTTTCTTAAACATTAATTGCAGTATGGAATCTGAAACCATACTAGCAAACTTCTCACAGTCTATCACATACAAATCCATTGGCCTCTCTTGCACTGTCCATGGATCTTTTACCATGTGTGATTTCATAACAGCAGGTGTTGACTGTTCAGAAAACACTGTCTTGTTGAGTTATTCAGATAATCCAAAAGTTCACTCATTTCATAATACAATATCAAAACATCACATTTATTGATATTCCTGCTGATCCAATCAGAAAAGCCCTTGAGTATTGGGAAGTTGTCAAGCTCATGACGGCAGATAGACATTTTTTTAATATTTTGATTTTTGCTCAGAAGCTCACATTTTATCATTGGCAACAAATAATCTCAGTTGTTTTTCTTTAAGTGACAGGCTCACTTTGCTCATTTTTGAGAAAATGTCTGCCAAATGCCCAACTTTGAATAACCATGGTTTTTCTGGAATTTTTTTCCTTCAAGCAAAGAGTGTGTTCCAAGAAAAAAGTGGCTAGTTGAGCTCACAACTTAGTCTCATATGAGCTTCTCCCTGAAATACCTGTCATACTTGGTTTTGCAGTGTACGAGTTCTCTATGTCCATCACAGAATACTAAAAAGGTCGGTATTTGAGGGATGAGCTTTAATAACGTTAATGACTTCTAGTGTTTCATTAAAGGGCATTCTTAAGTGGACCGGCTTTGTTATTTTTCTTACTGTGACCTGTGGCCATGAGGAAGAACACCGTGACTGTGAGAAGGTCTGGTGCTTCTGCCCTGAGTTTGCCAAGGGGCCAGGATGTTTACCCGCCATTGCTTTTGTACTGCCAGTGCAAGTGTCAATGGAGGGAAAAGCCAAACAGCATTCTCAGCATAAGGATGAAAATCATTTAGATCCTCACAGACTCCTGAGAAGGCACGGAGCACTTCTCAGGTTCTGCCCGAAGTTGCACTTCTTGCACCGGGATTTCCATCTATTGCAGAAGTGGTATGAGGCAATGAACTAACACTGGTCTTCCTCCTCCTACTCCTGAGCATCTATGTGACCATGGGGAAAGTGCTTTATCTCTTGGGCTCCAGTTTCCTTGTTGGAAGAACAGTAGCATTCATTCATTCAGCAGGTATTTATTAACCATTATATGTACCACCTGCAAGAGGCACTGGGCTAAAGCCTTACAAAGGTGAACAAAATCTTTGAACTCATTTTATAGTCAAGAGGGGACCAAGACAATATGGGATGGGTAAAGTAGCTTTGCAGTTGTGAGCACACAAAACAGTTTATTCTTGTATTATTATGTATTAATTATTGTATTATTTTTCCATATAAACAATTGTAAGCCTACTTTTGCCCACCCCTGCACATAGGTATGTGTGCATTTGTATTTTTTGAGATAAAAATAAAGTATAAACCCTTAACAAATAATTAAAAGAGAAACAAATACAGACGGTTGTATGTGTTAGCAGTGAAATAAACCCAAGGACCCTGGTGAGAACGGGCAGAGGCGGGGCTGGCACAGTGAGCCCAGGGGCCGAGGGAGCCTCTGTGCCCAGACAGTGACAGCCGAGACCTGAACTGGAGAAGGTTCCAAACAGGTTCCTTTCCAAATCTGGTTTTTTGAGAGTGTCCAGTGTGGCACCTCAGAAACATCTTTCAGTTGTAAAAGGGATGGTGAAGGAGGAGTGGAAAAGATAAATAATATTAATACTAGTTAACATTTATTAAGCACATATTGCCTGGGCAGTATTTTAAGAAACTTACTTGTACTCCCTCATGTAATCTTCACCATAACTTGATGAAATAGTATTCTATTATGTCCACTCTGTGAAGGATAAAATCGGAGTCCAGGGGGTCGGACAGGTAGAAAATAGCAGAGGCAGAATTAAAACCCAGGCAGGCTGATGCAAGAGGTGTTAGCTACTCCCTGAAGTACTTAGGAAGTGTTGTATATAAAAATCCCTTTAGCTATGGATACCTGTTATTACTGCCATCAATACACATGTATTTTAAAAATACAAGTATCTAAATATTACAAATGGAGTTGATTTTTAAAATATTTTACAAATTGTCAGCCATTATCTATAGAACTGACTAAAACTGACTAAAAGGTGATAAAGTTTGAGCTATATGGAAAGAATAAGTCATAGAAAAGCATGGAGAATAAACTGCCAGCTTCGGGCCTTGATTTGCACTGAAAGGGACAGGTTCAGTGTCTGTGCATATAGGGATGTGGCTCTCTACCACTGCTTGTATTTAAGGGGGCTGTTCTAAGAGCAGGGCATGGAGAACTGTACCAGTTCTGCATATCCGGGGGCAAACTTAGGACCCATCTTTGTGGTCCACCTGCTGCAGCTGACTCTGAGCTCTGAAAGATGCCTTACCCTTGTCCCGCTTCCTGAAATCCTTTCCTACATCTTCAAAGAGACTTCCCCCTGCACTTCAGCACATACCAAGGAGAGCTGGTGCTCAAGGTCTGGCTGTCCTTCTCGTGAGAGGGACACCCTGAAGAACTGACAATTGAGAGGGGCAGAGGGATTGAACAAAAAAGAAAAAGACCCGGCTGGCGTAGCTCAGTGGATTGAGCGCAGGCTGCGAACCAAAGCATCGCAGGTTTGATTCCCAGTCAGGGCACATGCCTGGGTTGCGGGCCAGGTCCCCAGTATGGACCATGTGAGAAGCAACCACACATTGATGTTTCCCTCTCTCTCCTTCTCCTTCCCTTCCCCTCTCTAAAAAGAAATAAATAAAATATTAAAAAAATACACTAAAAAAAAAAGGAAGAAAAAACTCATGGTCATGGACAACAGTGTGGCGATAGCTGGGGGTGGGGGGCATGCGGAAGAGGGTGTGAGGGGGATAAATGGTGATGGACAATGGAGATTTACTTGGGGTGGTAACCACATAGTACAGTGTACAGATAATGTGTTGTAGAATTGTGCCTTTGAAACCTGTATAACTTTGGTAACCAGTGTTACCCCAATAACTTCAATAAAAAGGGGGAAAAAGGAGCTGATACTTAAATACACTTCTTGACTGTTTTATCTCAGCATCGGCATGGTCTGTGGATGCAAGTTTGTATTTGTAGTGGCTTCTTGTCTTGCTCTTAAAGGGTAAGGCAAGCAAGAGACACAGGTGTGTTTGGTCTTGAATTTTCCTCCCAAGAAACTTCTCCTTTTCCTGAGCAGCATGCATACGTTCCTTCCATTTGTTCAGGGTGGATTTGTTTTCTGTTTGTTGGCTTGCCTGGTTTTTTTAACTAGCAGAAAAATTTCTTGAGAAACCAAAGTAAAAGGCAATCTGAACAAAAAGGCCTAAGAAATAAATAATGTTCATAATTTCAGAGGTGATAGATGACGAAGTGGACATGTCAGTTTGAAAGGAAAAGTTCTGTTATAATCAGCACCGTGGACAACTCTGAGCTGTACCCTGGCTCATTTTGACCAGCACCTTGTACATCCTGTCAGCAGAGTCAATAAAGACAAACATTCCGACCTGTTATGGATTCGTGTCTTCTTTTTAGAGAGTATGCTGGGCAGACAAAGCCCGAATCTGGGTGTCTCCAACCCGTTCCCCTTGCACAGCAGTCCACAGAGCACCCACCAGCGGCAGGCACTATGCTGGGCTCAAGACCGACTCCACAGCCTGACAGACGCTGTCCTTGTGCCCTGGCTGTCGCTGTGAGTGACAGCTATACACCGATGCTTAGTCTGCTGACATACAACGTGGTGAAGCCCGTGCCATTAAACTGAGTATAAAAATCTCTTTGTGGTAAGAGAGATAAAGGCATGCCATTTAAAAAAGCAATATTATTATTATTACAGCTGATAGTAATAGTGTTAGTAATTAAGCACCCATATGATATCAAGGGGGTTTTTTGTGCTAGAAGAAAATGAATATGGATATCTCATAAGACTGTAGTAGATACAATTTTAGATACAAACTCTTTTTCTCCTTACCTCAGTCACCAAATTTTTACATGCCTATGACCTTTATTGCCCCGTTTTAGGCTACAGTTTCCTATAAGCACAATTTTGGGTGGAGGGTGAATAAATACTAAAGTAAAGAAGTCCATCATGTTATTAAATATATAATTAAGTGTACAGCAGGAATAATATTTTTGAAAATAAACACTTTGGATTTGCAAATGTTGGACTTTTTGAGAGACAAAAAGTATCAGGGCATAAGATGTATTCTATAGCAATAATTGGATAGAAAATACATGATAATGTACGCATTTGATTCCACACAGCCTGAAGAGGTTGTGAAAGAGGACATCAATCAAGACAATGTCGAAGTTGGGATCCCCACTGCATAGGCGTCATGCCCTCCCAGCACTAATGATGAGTGGATGGTGGATGAATATCCCAGGTAAGTTCCATACGAGGAGAAGGGAGGGGACATGCATTCCTTGCTGGTGTGAATTCACTGTCTGCAGTAGGGCACCTACTCCTGCCCAGCCTGTATATAATATGTACATAATATGTATATATCTATGTATTCTCTCTCTCTGTCTACATACATAATGTGTATCACCCACATATATTCAATGAGTGATATGATTTCTGTTTGTGGTGGGGAAACACATCACATCAGTGACCAGGCTAAACAAACTCAACCCTTTGCGGATGAATTGAAATTTTTAGTGAGTACAAAGTAACTTGGGGCCATCTGTGGGAAGCTGATGCCTGGTGTGAGTATGTCATTCATGTGCCTAGATCAATATAAATATGGATAGCCCTGCCCAAATTAGGCAGGAGAAGTGGGACAATCTGACAGCCCCTTGCTGAGCACAGCAGCGCCCAGCCCCTGGATGGGCCCGAGTAGCCAAGTGCAGCCCTGATGGACCACCAAGCAGAAAACAGCAGCCAGGCAAATGCAGATGCTTTAGAGATGCTTGCTTGACAGACTGAAGCCTTTTTGTCATCTGAGCTGTCACCCATCAGAGTTCTATAGGTTGTTACATAAGCTGCTGGCTCACAACAGCTCCAATGGAACAGAATCGGGGGAGGGCAGCACGGAGTGGAAGGGGGCTGTGAGATGGAGGACAAGGCTCTGCTCTCTTCTCCTTCATGGATTCTGTGTCCCCTGCATTGCCATGCTTAAACACACAGCCAGAGAATGGAGATGCTTGCTCTTTAAGGGCTATGTCAATCAAGAGAGGAAAATTAATCATGGCAAAGCTCGGAGCAGAGCAGGACAGAATGAAGCAGGTTGTCTGCCAGGGCTGGACATTTGAGATAGTGCCCTGTGAAATGCGGGGAGCTCATCCCCAGTTCTGTCCCTTACCTGGGTGATTGACGTCCCCCCTCCCTCACACTACTCACCAACGGATGACTGAGCACTGCACTCAGGTCTTCCCTTCTGGGAAGGGATGTACGTTCAGTTTCGTGAGACTAGAGTAGCGCCCCTTATCTGTAGTTCTGCTTCCTGCAGTTTCAGTTACCTGTAGTTAACCACAGTATGAAAATATTGAAAGGAAAATCTGAGAAATAAACAATTCCTCAGTTTAAGTGGTGCACTCTTTTGAGTAGCAGGATGAAATCCCACGCAGTCATCAGCAGCATGAGGAAATCCACGCAGCCCTGTCTCACCCAGGACTCTAATCACCCCTTTGCCCAGCACCCCCCACACTGTAGCTGCTTCCCGCTCATAGCACCTCGTAGGCCTCCTGACGATCAGACTGTCATGGCTTCAGTGCTGTGTTTGAGTAACCCTTACTTTACTCAGTAATGACCCCAAAGCTACTCACAAAACCTTCATTCCAGTATGTTATTGTAATTGCTCTATTTTTCATTATTTTTTGCTGTTAATCTCTAAGTGTGCCTAATTTATGAATTAAACTTTATCATGGGTGTGTCTGTATAGGAAAAATCATAGTATGTTACTATGGTTTGGTACTATCCAGTTTTGGGCATCCACTGGGGACCTTGGACCATATCTCTTGTAGATAAGAAGGGACTACTGTATAACATGGGATGAATGTTTACTTATTTGAAACCATGTAATACGAGTTTCATAGATGTCTTCTGAACATAGTGTTGCTGGTTTGAGTCACATACTCTTCTAAGCAGGACACAGTTCTTTACTGACCCTTCTAGCAGGCAGCGGGAAAGTCAAGCAGAAGCCAGTCAGAGAATGACCACTACAGGAATACCTTGCCATGGGCAGTGGGCATAGTCCTGAAAATTTACATGTAAAATTTGGTGATAAGTTTTATTTTAGATGCCTTAGGTGATCTGGCTATTTTAAAGAATTCTGATGTAAGACTGAAAAATTCTATTGTGATGGATGAATCACCCTCTCCTCCCTAAATTATCTGTTCAATAAGTTTGGAATTGTGCGTATTAAGTTTTTCTTACCTCACATACATACATTACTCACATACTGCTGAGTCACTGAGGGAAAGAACAGAAAGTGAGACTTTGGATATAAGTTTTCACATAGTCATTATTATCTAACTGAAAGGAAGAGCCTTGTTAATATGTTAAGGGACTGTTCTAAATTGTGTTCAATTTTTGTACATTTGTGGTGGTCACCCTTATGTTATGTAGGGATGACAATGTTCTGAGACATGGTGCACATAATCTACAGCTGCAAATCATATGAATTGATTGTTGAGGCCGCTAGAATCGAGCTCTAATGTGGTGGTAGCTACGTCAGTAGAAGAGCAGAGGTGGCTGGCAACACCCAGTTGTACTTTACTACTTACAAACAGACAGGAATGATTTTCCTTGTTTAGTCCCCTCCCACACCAACTGTGGGTTTGCCCATACAACTTGTGCTGGTCAATGAGACAATAACAAACATGGTGTAAGCAGAGATGTGAAAATTGCTTGTGTTCTCTGGCTTTCCCTCTTTGCTGCTCTGGTGAATTCTGTGACTATTACCATGAGAAGGAGCCCAGGGTATCTTGTGGCATAACAGGAGACACGTGAATAAGTCTTCCTTATGCCTCTGACAGATATGATCAACTAAGAAGTAAGGAAAGCCAACCTAGAACATACAGCCTGAGGAGAGACACCAGCTGATCACACTCATCGAACAAAGCATCTCAGTCAGAAACTGCCTAGGTAACTCATCAGAAACCATTAAGAAAAACAAGTTTGTTGTTTAAAGGCATAGTTTTGGGGTGACTTGTTATGCACCAAAAACTGATCGATACACCAGTTAACAGTGAGTTACAATCATGTTTGTATAAGTGGGGAGGGGTATTGTCTGGAGGACTTAGGTACCAACATCATGTAACTCACCAATAAATTGATTACATAATGAAGATCTGGAAACTAAAGGGTTAATTAAGAAAAGCTCACATAGATTGACAGCTGAATTATGCAGAGGTTTATTAAATCATTAACTAGCTACATATATCAATAATTAAAATATTTATAATGCAGGTGCAATGCTCTCTCACAAAGGGATTAGCACATTCTTGTAGCTATACACAGAGTCTCAGAGTTGGTCCAATTCTTCCCAGGCTTCCCGTGGGGCTCCACATTTTCCTTCCTCACAGGCTGGCCCTCATCTCATGTGTTCTCTATATATGGCTCTAGAGCAGATTGATTATGAGTGTGCCACACTATTGCTCTGTATTTATTTAAGTCTAATTTGTATTGTCTCAAGCATTTTTCCTTAAAAGCTGCGACTGTTCTTATTATGTTATTGATATTTTTTTCAGCTACTTTTATATTTTCACGTGCACATCTGCACCTGGCATGGCACTGTGGGTATGACACTTACTTCAGCATTGTTAGGAAAAGTCATTCTATTTTAATTTGCTGGACTTTGTATTTGATGTATAGTGTTGATCCGTACTGGCTGTGGCTTCTCTGACCTTCACTAACAACTGAGCCATACTCATTTGCATGACTTTTTTTGTGGGACATTTGTACCTACTGCTCAGTGCTGGAATCCCCCTGTCTTAGTCAGTTTGGGCTGCTGTAACAAACATACCACAGACAGGGTGGCTTACACCACACACATTTTTCTTACATAGTTCTGGAGGCTGAGAAGTCCAAGATCAAGGCACTGGCAGATCTGGTGTGTCATGAGGTTTCTCATCCTGATTTGCAGATAGTTCTTTTCCTTGCATTGTCACATGGAGGAAATATCACGCTCTAGTCTCTTTCTCTTCTTATAATGGTACAAATCCCATCATGAGTACTCTACTCCCATGACCTCATCTAAACCACATTACCCTCAAAAAGCTCCACCTCCTAACACCATCCCATTGGGGGTTTGAGTTTCAACCCAGGAATTTTGTGGGGACACAAACATGCCATTCATAACACTCCTTTTAGTCATGTTGTTACCAGACAGCTTTCGTGCCAGGGGCTGGCCCTGCCCTCACATGCTCCAGGGACTTTTGGGTGTCAGGCAACCTCCAGGTCCTTGACTTGCTCAGGAAAGATTTCAAGGACAAATCTGTGTGAGGATAAAGCAAGCTTTATCCAAGTAGAGAAAAAAAATAGGGCATGGCATGGGCACCACTGAGAAAGAAGTGAAAAGTACGTGTCCCAGTGGATGCGGGCCAACTCCAGAGTGAGCTGAGCACATGATCAGTTAGTTCTCTGGATTCTAGGTGTTTCCAAGGGTGGCAGTTGTCTCCAAGCTTTGTGGTGCCAAATTCTGACTCCACCTGGTAGTTGGGAAGGGGCCTTGTTGTGGCAATTTCCAGGACTTCTGACCCCTGCAGGGGTTTCCTGCCATGAACTGTTTCCCTTGGATCCTGCCCAGAGTTGGGAGCTCTAGTGTGAGGAGGTTGGCTCCTGCTTCCTTATTCCACTTGTGGGATTTTTTCCTAACTCTTCTCTATCTGGTCTCTAATTTGTCCCCTAAACTTAGTTTTGGACTTCCCGAAACTTTAAAGGACTCTGTTCTGCCTACCTAGCTATGTGGTCATCCACTTCCTTGGCCATATGTTTTTCTGATTGTGTTGGCCAACTTAGCCACATGACAACAGCAACAATTGGCGGACTTGAACACTTCAGGAACAGCATGTGCTATACACTGAAGGCTACCACCTCTGCCTTGTATCTGTCAGATTCAATGATTTTTTCAATTATTGGTGACTCTCTGGTCAATTAATTTTGCATTCTTCTCTTAGCTCACTGGGCAAGTTGTGTTTCTTGTCCTCTTGGTTTGTGAAGGCCAGTGATAGTCTCAATAACCCTTTCAAGATGGTTAATTCTCTGTGTCAACTTGACTAGGTTGTGAGATGCCCAGACATTTGGTTAAACATAGTCTAGGTGTGTCTGTGGGGGTGTTTTTGGATGAGATTAACATTTGAATCTGCAAACTGAATAAAGCAGATGGCCCCTCCCCAGTGTGGTTGGGCCGCCTCCAATCAGTTAAGGCCTGAATAGAACAAAAAGCCAGGTCCTGCTGCAAATAGGTAGGAGCTCCTCCTGCAGGACACTGAGCTGAGACATCAGCTTTTTCCTGCCTTCAGGCTAGAACTTAGAGCATTGGCTCTCCTGGGTCTCCAGCTTGCACACTGCAGGTCTTGGGACTTCTCAGCCTCCATAATCACATGAGCCAATTTCTTATAATAAATCTCTTTCTACACACACACACACGCACACATTTTCTGTTGGCTCTGTTTCTCGGGAGAACCCTGACTAATACATCTTTTAGGAAACTGTTTGACTCAGGATCAAACAGAAGACTCTTTTCTCATTTTTTTTTTATTCTTTAAAAAATGACCCTTCTGCCCTGGCTGGTGTGGCTCAGTGGATTGAGCACCAGGTGAACCAAAAGGTTCATCAGTTCAATTCCCTTTCAGGGGACATGCCTAGGTTGTGGTCCAGGCACCCTGTTCAGGTGTGCAAGATGCAACTGATCCATGTTTCTCTCACATATTGATGTTTCTCTCCCTCTTCCTCCCTCCCTTCCCCTCTCTAAATATAAATAAATACAATCTTTTTAACATATGATCCTTCTCTTACAGTTGTAGAATAAAGCATATATAAATGGTCAGACTTCGTATATATGATCTGAGAGTCACATTCAAATCATTACTATTCTCTAAGAAACTGTCAACTAACATTCTAAAATTCTCCAATCCTTTCCTGACCTAAGATAAGTGAATTTTACTGAAATTTGACTTAAGAAGGCATTGACCTGGACATGGGCACCAGTCTTTTTGGCAAGAACAAAATGGCACCAGGTGTTAGACCAGTGGAGTCAGAAGAGACCTCCATTTAGCAACCTCAGTACCTGAGTTCTGGCTGGGTAAGAATTCAAAGCCAAGACTCAAACTATAAGAGAAAGTTTACTTAGAAGGTCATAGAGGTAGAAGTGAGCAGCAGAAGAAATGGGCCCAGGAAACAAGTTACAGAGGCAAACGAAGGGTCCTTGGAGCTTAGGAGAGAAGGTTAAGGTAACACGTCTGTGAGGGAAGGAGAGGGAGTGAAGAAAGGTGCTGGCATGCTTCCAGGAGGGAGATCATGCTGGGTCCTTGTCCTAAGGGAGGAGAGTTTAGGGGAGGTCCCAGGGGACTATCTCAATAAAATATTCATCAGCTTTCAGGGTCCTAGTCTCCACTGATTGCTTGGCTCCAGGGCAGGGGGTCCTTAGGCAATACAGCTGATCCTGAGGTTGGCCACAGCATTGCTTGTCTGGTTTTGCTGTCTTTCTGGGCCTGGAGCTGAAATACAACTGAGGCCAATGAAAGGATAAAGTCAGCACCATTTGCTGAGCAGGCCTATGACCTTGTTAAACACGACTGACATTTTACTCTTCTGAGCCTCTGTCGACATGACTAGAAATTACTGGAAAGCAAGAATGTGACCAACTGCTCCCTACAGCCATTGACAGGATAACATTGGAACAAACTGCAGACTCGTGCTACAATGCCCCCAATGACCCAGGGTCCTCACAACAGCATGCCCCACCCTTTTCTAGTCCAATTATAATTCAATAAAATCTCAAAGCTCCAACCCTCAATGCTGGTGTGTCTCTTCACACCATGGCCCTCTCCTTTGTTGGAGAGGGGGTAAAAACTTTACTCTCTGCACTTTCTTCTCTTTGTGAATTCTTTCACAGACCCAGTTACCTGACCACCATCCTAACAACCTAGATGTATTTCATGTGGGTCAGAACCTCATTGTCCTGGAGGCTGCATGCTTCAGGGCTACCCTCCAGCCCCCTTGTTTATTTCCCCTCTAAGGGGGTTGAACCTGAATGACTAGTGTCAAGGAAAGAAATATTCAAACCTATAGAGAATTTTTGGTGAGTTTATTTGAGCCAAACTGATGACAATATTGCCAGAAAAGCAATATCAACAGATTGAGAGATGCTCTGGAGAATGACACCTTATTTTATACATTAGACTCAAAGGAGGAGCCATAAGGTGGTTACATGAAGTCCATTGGTGATAGATTGGGAGAGGCAGGAGAAAGCATGGTGGGGGGGAACCTTTTGGATTGTATAAAAGGTAAAATGATAGATACATACTTCTTTTATATAGGTGGGTGAAGGATAGTTAACAGTCAATAATTAATATGATAATAACAATGATGAAAGGATTTATGGTCTTAGCTTGTGCCCAAGGGATTTGGGAAAAAAGGAAGTTACCTTGACATTCCAAAGCTTGGTTATCATAGATGCAAAGAGACAATAGACAGGCTCAGTTAAGATAAAGATTGACCTTGTTGGGAAAAAATACTGGCCTAGGACATGACTACCTGCCAAGAACTGCTTTTAGTTAGTAAGTTTAATTTCAAACCACCCTTTGCAATGGTTACTTGAGGCCTCAGTTTGCAAGGCTGCCTCTCAGGCCTCCCCTGAGCTTGTCAGGTTAATATGCAGCCCCTTTTTGTCCATGCTAGAAAATTGCCAGGAGAGGAATGGTCATGGGGAGGGTCCCAACCTCATGATCAGTGATATGCAAGGTCAGTGGGTCTAAACCACGTGACCAGCAATATACTAGGGAAGGAAAGGTTACCCCTAAGGTGAGGTCCTTGTTTTACCAGTTTTGCCAGTTGCTAGGCAGCCAAAGCTTTCCACCCTGGTGACCTTCTTTACCTGGCCAATCATCCTTGGTCAGCTCCTATCTAACTGCCTACCACACTTTCATGAGCTATTGATGGAATGTGGAAAGAGACACAACTGCTTTGAGCTGAAGGGTGGAAAGTGGTAGTATAGAGAGGTGCATAGCGTGTTGTGAGAAAAATGTCCTATTGAGGGGAAACGTACAATTTTTTTTTCATTGATCGATTTGAGAGAGAGAGAGCAACAGAAATGCCAGCCTGCTGCTCTATCATTCATGCATTTATTGGTTTTACCTACATGTGCCTTGACCAGAGATTGATCCCTCAACCTTGGAATATCAAGATGACACTCCAACCAACTTATCTACTGGGCCAGGGCCTATTGAGGGGAAACATAATTTGACCCTTTATTCTGGGTTGTGCTCTAGGGGGAAAGAAATTGAATTCAGAGTAATCTGAAGTGAAAACTCAGAGCTGCCATTGGAGTTGCGCCTTGGTTGATTTAAAAATAGAAAATCTGTTTTGCCTGTGGTTGGGGGTGGTCTTGGGTATGATGGGCTGTACTTCTCAGGGTCTAAGGGGGTGGAAGGAAACAGCTCCAGGCTCCTGGGCCTGCGGGGATAGAAGATTAGAAAGGAGGCTCTGAGCAGCCATCTAAGGCAGATATAGAAGGAAAACTAGGCCAAACTGACTTGAATATTGTGAATCTGTGTCCCTGTGATTTTTTATTTGTACACATTTCTACTCCAAGGTTTTTTGCTACTCTAGTACAATAGTTTGTGTCAGAAGGGACTGGATAGGAGTCAAGCAGGGGAAAACCACACCCACAGCCTTGGGGTGGATTGTGGGCGTGGGGGACATGCTGGTTTTACAGAATTCACACCCATGTTTTAAGAGCTTCGTCCTAGTCCTGGCCAGGTAGGTCAATTGGTTAGAGTGTTGTCCCAATACACTAAGGTTGTGAGTTCGATCTCCAGTCAGGGCACATACAAGAACCAACCAACGATTGCTTAAGTAAGTAACAACAAATCAATGTTTCTCTCTCCTCTCATGGCAAAACCAACAAATGACGACTTTTTTAAAAAGCTGTGTCCTAGTAGTGGTTGCTGGGGATCTTTTATATCATACTTGCCAAGAGGTGCCTTCACTTTGGGTCTTCAAAGACAAACACATTGGGAGAAGAGAGCTGCTCCTTCTGGACACTGGGGATTTCAGAGGGCACAGTGAGGGGAGCTAAGTTCTCTGAGGAACTGGACTCTGTGCTGGACCTTTCTGTTTCTTTTCCACTCACATCTAGCCGTCTCTCAGCTGTCACATATTTGGGGTCACTGTGGAGATACCAGGAAATCTCACTAGTAGATACCAGATTAGGAGCTGTCTGCAGTCAGGAGCTTGGCTTCAAGCCCTCTCATGGTTCCATCTCCACAGCATCTCTGTATGGCTGAGTAGCACTCTGGGGCTCTAGGCTTCTGTAATGGGAGGAGAAAGAGAGCAAAGTGCTTTGCTTGGGTGCCTCCTGGGAGTGCTTTAGGAGCTGTGGGCTAAAAAGAACATTTTGGGGGTCATGGCAGAGTAACGGGTGACACCTGTGTGCCCTTGGGCTAGTGTTAACACCCTGACAGGCCAGTCATACCTCTGCACCTGCCAAGGGGTTTGCCTTATCCTCCTTAGTGAGCCTGTCGAGGGAGTTTTTCTTCCTGCAGTCTGGTGTTCAAGGGTCCAGCAAGAGAAAAGTATTATAAAAGTAGAATGGGAAAGGAAAACAAGCATTCAGATTAAGGAATTTCGGAGATCACGTAAACCAACATTTGTTTCTTGATATGGGATTCTTTGAACAATTGTGTCTTGCAATATGGTGGTAAATGTTATACCAAGAAAAGTGTGTTTGTGTATATGTGGGTGGGTAATGTTTAAATTAGGAAAAGGATGGGATAAAAGAATTAAAGAGGGGGTTTACTGCAAGATAATTTATAACCTTTAAAATGCTAGCATACAGTTTACTGTTTCTAAGCATGTTTGTCCAAAACATTCAATAGAAAAGACACAGACACATATACAACTTAAAAGTTTCATGACACAGTATTTACCCTTACTATATGTAATGGCCTCTGATATGTTTTATTCCAATTTATCTTTTAAAAATGTTCATTGCAGCTCACTTAGCTGTTCATGACATGTAATTTGAAAAACTGGTATAGTACACATTTTACAAGGGAGATGTATTGTTTGTTATTTCCCCAAATCATTTGCTCATGGAATCCTTTCTGGTGGAGAGAGTGTCCTGCAGGACTAGTATCCTGAGGAACATGCTTTTGGATATGCTGAGCTAGTCCAGTCACTTTTTTTTATAGCTTAAAGCCTGAGGACCAAAATCAGGACATGACTTGCTCAAAGTCACACAGCAAATTAGTAGTGGCAAAGTTGGAGCTCCAAGACCAAGCGATCTAAATCCGGGGTTACTTTGTTTTTTCTATATCATAATCCAATCCTTCTGTTTCAAAAATTAAATGTTGTGATCCAAGTAAAATGCATGCACTGGGGAAGATTATGGCTTTTACCATAGGAGACAAGTCAATTCATACCTGCCAGATAGAGGGTAATGGAGGAGGGAGCACGCAGGTGAGGAAGGCACCATTTCCTCACTTTAGAGCTGCACGTCCTACAGTGGGAGCAGACACATATTTGTCCTGAAATATACACTGGACTATGATAGAAACTCAAAGTCACCATCAGAGGGAAATGAGGAGGGGAGACAGAGTTACGTGAACATGAACTGCTAACCTGAGAAGACTTTGGAGAGAAGAATTTTAATAAGGACTTGAGGGCTGGCCAGAACTTTCATAGACATAAAAGGGAATGGATAAGTGTAAGGGTATTACACTTATTCTCATGAAGAGAAGACAGCATAAACAAAGGCAAGGGAGGCACTCAGGTGTGTTTGGGGAAAATCACAATTAGAGAAAATGCCATGGTGGAAAGTAAGGCTAGTGAGGTGGTCTGGCATTGTTCATGTATGACTTGGGTTGTCTGGTGATGCCATTGATACTATTTTGCAGGCCCTGAAGAACCAGTGGTATTATTTAAGTGCTAGTTTCAGTATGATTTTTTTCTGGTACTCTGGAAGCTGGAATGCAAAAGAATATATAGAAAAGAAAAAATGTAAATTTACAAATATAAAAAATTAATTTTAAAATTCAAGTATACTATATATATATAGAAAAGTGCATGAATCAAAAGTATACCCATACATTAGTTTTTATAAAGTAAAAACTCCCATGAAACCACCACCCAGAGAAAGAAATAGGACATTACCAGAATCACAGGATTTCCTTCTGTACCTCCTTACCTACCTACCTGATCTTGAGTTAAGCACTGTTATGATGTCTATCACCCTCAGTTTGCTTTGCCTGTCTGGATGCTCTACATAATTGGAATCATATATTGTGTATTCTTTTGCATCTGAATTCTAGTGCTTAGAAGTATGTCTGTAGGATTTGTCCATGTTTACATACAGCAGTATTTTTTATTCTGATTTTTGTGTAGTATTTTATTCTATAAATATATTACAATTGCTTTAAAGATTGTAGTACTAATATCTGAGTTACTTTCAGTTTGTGTCTGCTGTGAATAGTGCTGCTATGAAAACTATCATACATGTCTTTTGTTGCTTAGATGTATACATTTCTATTGAGCATTTACCTAGGACTGGGATTTCTGGGTCATATATTTACCTTTAGTAAGTACTGAAAAACAATTTTCCAAAGTGCTTATACCGATTTACACTCCCACAGGTAATGAATGTCAGTTCCTGTTGTTCTGTCTTTTCAACAATGCTTTGTACTATTCATTATTTCATTGTCAGCCATGTGGTAGATTTCAGTATTTTTTAATTCATGTTTTTGTGAAGGCTAATGAAATTAAGCACTTTCTTAGATCATTTTTGGCCATTTAGATATCACATTTTTTGAAATGCCTGTTTAAATCTTTCATACATTTTTTGAGATTTTGTCTTTTTCATATTGATTTAAATGTATTATTTATATATTCTGGAAAATAAGTCCTTTGTCTATCACCTTCCACTCTATGGCTTGAGTTTTACTTTCTTACATGTAAAATCTTACATGTAAGAAATTCTTAATTTTAACATGTATACTCATTTTCAATCATTTTCACTCATTTTCAATCATTTTCAATCATTTTCTTTAAGTTAGTATTATGTCCTTTTCAAGAAATCTGCCTTAAACAAAATAATATAGTGTTCTTTTTATCTACTATAAGCCTTGTTTTTCTTTTACAATAGGAACTAGAATCCATTTGAAATTTACTTTTGTAAATGGTGTAAAGTAGGGGGTAAAACTTTATTTTTGAACATTAATATTAAATGTATCCAATATTATTTATTGAAAAGATTATCCTTTCTTTATACCATGACAGTGTTGACTTTGTCATAAACCAAATGACTATACAAATTTTTTTCTGGCCTCTCAATCTAGTTCTTGCACAGTATTACATGTTTCTAATTAATGCATTTTATAGCTTTGCAATTAATCATGATGTCTAACAACTTAAGTCCCCCAACTTTCTTCTTATTTTCCTAGATGGCCATGGTCATTTTAAGCCCTTTGTATTTTGATAATGTTAGTATCATTTGGTCAATTCCCATAAAAATACTGTTGGAATATTGAGTCAGACTGCCTGGAATTTATGCATCAATTGGAAAAGAATAAGTATTTTCATAATATTGGACCATTGAATCACCAATCTATAAACACGAATATATTTTTCCATTTATTTAGGTTTCCCCATATTTCTCTTAGTAATGATTTTCAGTTTTCTTTGTAAAAGTGTTGTATATTTTTTGTTAAATTTACTCCTTAGTTTTTGATTTTATACAAAGATATAAATGATAATAGTTTTTGTAATTTTTATAACCTCATTCTTTGTTGGTAGTATATAGAAATAGAACTGATTTTTATATAATTAACCTTATACCAATGACCTAGCTATATCTTCTATTAATTCTAATAGTTATTTTCTAAAGATTATTTTAAAATTTTCAGGTTTACCATCATGTCATCTGTGAATAGTGATGGTTTTATTTATTTACAGTCTTTCCAGTCATCATGCCCCCTCTTATTCCTGCCTTATTGCATAGGCTATAACCTACAGTACAATGTTGAATAAAGATGATGATGGTGGTTATCCTTGTCTTGTTCTTGGTCTCAAAGGGAAATTTTCAAAATTCCACTAAATGCTATTGCTGTAATTTTTTGTTGTTGTTTTTGATAATTGTTACTAATCTAGGGAGCCTCTCATTTATTACTATTATGGTAAGCATGTTTTTAAAATTTTATAACACAAATGATTGCTGAATGTCATCAAATATTCTTCATCTAATGAAGAGATAATGAATTTTTTTATTATTTAGACGATATATGTACTAAATTATATTAAATATTTGTTTTGATTGTTTAAATTGTAATTTTGAGGACGATGGCTTGCACTTTTTCCTTTTTGTAATATTTTTGTTGCATTTTGGTAAAAAAGTTGTATTGGCCTCATGAAAATAGTTAGATCTAATGTACTATGAAATTTATCTATTAGATTTGTAATTTCAAGTTTTTTTCCACTTCAAGAATTTTTTGATATGTTTATATAGGTTGCATTCTCTGCTGAAATTTTTTATTCTGTAATCCATTTTCTTGCGCAAGTTAATTACAGCTATTTAAAGTCCATTTGTACAATGGACACCATTCTGTATCATCTGTGACTATTTTCTACTATCTCATTCCCTTTTGGCTTTGTCCTTTAATAGATCTGCTAATTTTCTTGTTTAATACTAAACTTTGCGTATAAGTAATTAGAGAGACTCTGAATGGTGTTATCTTTCTGCAGAGTAGTTCATCTTACTCTCTGGCAGCCAACAAAAATAGAAACCAATCACATCAATCTAATCAGAGAATGAGTTAAGAAAAGACAAGATTTCAGCTTGCAAAGCTACTTTCTGGGTCTTCCTTACTCCTAGGGTCTAGTCTTTCAAATGTGCTGACTGAGACCTGGGGCATAATAATGCCCCCCAAATATTTATTAAATGGATGAGTAAGTGAAAGAATGCTGAGAACAGAGGTAAAGAGTAACTGTAATGAATAATTCAGAAAAAAGAAATATTTCCCAGTATAATAAATTAGATTCAAGGAAAAGGAAGGCTCAAAACTGGCAAGTATCTCTAGATTGCATGTACTGGTACTGCTGATAGCAGGGTGAGACATTGGGACAGGCTTGAGGTATTGGTAATGGAGACCCACAGAGGGAGAAGGTAGGGCAGATTATGAACTCTATCTTAAGTTAGGAAACACTGGGTGATAGAAGACCATCCAAGTGCAGACTTATGGCAGAGTGTTAAAAATATGGGGTATGGATTGAGAGGTCTAGGCTGGAGAGGAAAGGATATGAAAGCTATCTTCCAGCCTATGGGTTACAGAATGTGCAAATTTCATATGATTATATCAATTTGACCACTCTTTAGAGTGGCATTTATGGATATAGCAAGATATATTGAGACCAAATTAAAACAAGAGCTAGAACTCAAAAGTTCAGCCTCTAGATATGACTTTTAAGTTCTCTCCTAAATTCAAATAAACTTTGAATGACAAGCAGAAGATGTTTGTTTATTTTTCTGGCAGTATAGTCTCAAGGGGCTATCCTTCCCAGTCACCTTCCTAGATCCCTCCTAATCCTAGGACTATTAAACAAGATAATAGGGAACATATTCTTTTATAAAAGAAATATCCTTGATTGGTTCTTTAATACTCCCTACATAAGCTCCTGGCTATTCTTATGGTCTTTCGTTGGCTAATCCACATTCCTGATCAGTTAAACTATTCTCACCTTTGTCTTCCTGCATATATACATGTTGATAAAATACATAATTCAGTCCTAGAGTAAGTAGGTTGCCTGAAAATTCACCTATGTGGCCTGGTGACTATTCTGTTTAGAAAGTTACCACACTGCACAAATCTCTTTAGAATTCCATGATTTCCTATTGTGGTCTGTATATATTCCTTGATAATATAGACATTCTCAGTGATAGCTCAGGACTATATGTTTGCCTTTCTGGGTGATGACAGAGCAGGACTCCAAGCAGCTGTGATTTCAACTGAGCCTCTAGCACGAACTACAGCATATGTTCCAGGAGCCCTTTAGTCTCCTAGAGTCCTTAATAGATGTTTCTAGTACTCATAAAAAGAGTGAACAAACATCAGGGAAAGATGTTTTACAGCCTGAAGCTAATGCAGAGGGTCATTAACATTGTTATTAGAGACAATCCAAAATGATTTATCCAAGACCTTTGACAAGGGTATATACCGGTCTGTGAATAACAGGTGCCTGTTTATTATTCATGCTATTAATTAGAAGAGAATAAGGATGGGAGGGAATATCAAAGAGTGTCTAAATGGTGAGATCGTAAGTTAAGTGATTGCAGTGGCTCCATCATAGAAGGGATACTCAGCAGCCCAGGGCGGGTGGTGGGCACAGGACAGAACAGCAAGAGAGTAGCCTCGGGTCACTCTGCCTCCACACTCGAATGGCATACATTCTAGGATTCTACTAAACGTGAGCTCTAGGAACAACTTACATCATTTCTACTATTGTGATACAGCCTTATGCTATTTCAGGTGTCTGATAAAAATCGATGCTTTTCTCTGTTTTACTATCACTGTTACTGAGTTATTTCTTTCTGAAATATTGGGGTAGTATAACTACTATAAGAATAACTTGAGTCTCAGATTGAATCTTGCTTTGGTAAAGTGACTAAAAAATTCTGGGTGATTGTCATATAGTTATTTTTTTAAAGTAAAATAATACTTATTTAGAAGAATATAAAGCAATTAATTTACCCTAATTAACAACTTCAGAAACAAATAATACCAAAATGTTTGATAAATGAACAAAAAAACACACACATAGACACAGAAGAGGCTTTCTTAATCAACTTGTAGCCCATTTGCCTCTCTTTTGATCCTGTATACAGCCAGGCTCCATATACAGCCACTTACCCACTCTAGAGCAGTGTGGCAAGTTTTCATTGTCCTCTGTTCCATCTCTTCCTCATCTCATTCCTACTTGAAATGTTGAGTCAGTGTCCTTGTCTCTTTTTCTTATCACTTGTACAGTTTCTTCATTCTTGTAGAGAATTCTATAAGCACATTCTAGAGCACATTCTTGAATTTATCTTCCCACTTCTTTATGGTTATATGATTATAAATATCAATAATAACCTACACACTCACTATATGAACTTTTTGAACTCTTACTGTTACATGTCAGACGTATTTCCAAATGTGTGAAATGCACTATTTAATTTAATACTCGGAAGAGTTCAGTTCTGAGTTTCTAGATGAAGACACAGGTTTATGAAGATAGGAACCTGCCGTTCCCACAGTGAGTGAATGGCACAACTGGCATTGCGGCACACCTAGTCGTGTCTCAGAATTTCCTGTAGTAAACCCTCAAACTGTGATGCAGCTGCAAATCACCAGTGAACTTTGCTACAAAGCAAAAACTCTGATTCTGGGGCCTGGGGTGGGGCTAAAATTCTGCATTTTCAACAGGCTCCCTGGAGGTGATATAACTGGGCCTGGACCAATTTTGAGGGACTCATGTCAACACATAAGTTTTTCTTCCTTGAGGAAGGGGGCTGGGGTATGTGGAGGGCAGGAGATTTTACCTCACACCCACTGAAATTTGGAAGTGTCTCCTCAACTTTATCCCATTGCATTATCTGAACCCCAAAGGGCAAATAAATTCACTTTTTTTTCCCTCTGCCTCCATTTCAGCAGACTGCCCCTGTGGACAACCACAGGGAGGGCTCTCTCTGTTGCAGAGGGTCTAGTGAAGGCCATTGCCCCTCTGTTTTTTAGCAAACACCCCTGGATGATGAGTTGCTTTTGGGTACGAGCAAAACTTTTGATCTTCTTAGAAAGTCATTCTATTGTTTGCTTCAAAAATGCCCTGAGGCTGCCAGTTTCCCCAGTTGAGGCTTTAAACATATGATGGCCATTTATCTATTTTCAGTCCTTTCAAATTCCTTCTCATTCTTGTGATTGGGGACAGGGGAAGAGGGCAGCACCTGAATGGCCGCTACTTGCCATTCATTATCCAATAGATCTCTATTAAGTCAAAGAATTTTTTTCCAATTGTTTCTTTCCTTCTAGGGATAAAAACCTTTTCACCCATTTCGCTTCTGATCATTTTGCTGCCCTTTTCTGAAACTTCACTTTGTTGGCTCTGCTTTCTTTGAGGCAAAGATGATCAAAGCAGCTCTAAGCATGCCAGCAATTTTTACAATAAATAGCATTTTCTGGGTTATTTTTCATTCCCATTTTAATGCTCCTCACTCACCTTGCTTGTTCTTTAAACTGTCCCTGTGCATTTTCTACGGCTTTATATCAAACAAAAAAGTCACTTCAGATTACATCAGAGCACTTGCCCCATCCAAATTCACCTTAATGTTGAAGTTGGAGAGATTCAGTAAATTGTATTCTCCACAAAGGTTTTCTTTTCTCCTCTTTTTTTTTCTCCCTGGAGTTTCTTGGGAGCAGAGTGCTCTGCCTTGGCGAGAAATAAATTTGAGAAGAATTGAGAATTTAAGAATTTTTCAAGCCTACATCAAATTATATCTATTTCCATCTGTAACAATGTTTCTGCAGCCCATGTTAATTCTGTTTTTGGATCTGCCCAAAGGATAATCAGTCATCTATCAATTGTATTTATTTCTGCTTTTCCAACTTCAACTTACTCTTATTGTAACTACTATGAATACTTGCCATGTAAGGAACAATTCCTATTAATGACTAACATTTATTGAGTACTTACTATGTGCAAGGCATATTTTAAGAATATCAGATGTTAATTCCTTTGATCCTCTGGACAACTCTGTAGGTAGTTTATTATTCTATTCTACAAATGAGAAAATTGAGGCACGGAGAGGCCCAAGGACTTGAACCTGATCACATGGCCAGCAAACAGAGGGGGCACTCTGGTTCTGGAGCTTGAACTTTTTTTTGATGATCTGGAACATTGTATTTTTATTTTTTTACACAAGTTTCCTTCTTACTATATAACAGGCAATGCATTAAATGCTTTATATACATTACCTGAATTTCAGTAGTAGTATGACTAATTTGAAGAACTCCACATTTCCATTCTTCATTCAAAACAAACTATATCTGTCTTTCAGGAAGACTAACTGATTAAAATGAGAGTAAGCAAAGCTCAGAGATTCTGGCTACAAATCACAAGGTTTGTGCCATGTTTGTCACATTGGGTGTTGATGGGTTTGCATTTTCAAGCTTCTACACAGACACTGAGCACCTTGAGGGCAGGTTGTTTACCTATGAATCAAATTTGTAATGCTCCCTGAGGAAGGTTTAAGTGCTCTTCTCTCAGTGGTTCAGGAATTGATTCAAAGCCACATAGAATTTGAGAGGTGATGAGTTTGAATGGTTAGGTGTGGGAGCTCTAAATAAGCCCCTCCCTTACTGCCAGTTCTCTGCCAGATTGCTGGGCATCAATCCTGTTTCTTTGAATTCTATTTTTCTCTACACATTGAGAAATTCTTTTCTTGCTTATGCCTGGTAAATTTTGTACCTTCCTCTGGCCAAACATTGTTGTCCTTAGAGGGGAGAGAGCTGAATTCTGGTCTTTATGTGACAGTTGACTGTACAGAGCAGGAGGAGGGGTGAAGGTCATTTTCTCCCAGAATTCCTCCTATGCCTATAATTCAGCACACTGTCGCCACAGGATTAAGAAATTCCCATTTGGTCCATCCAAGAAATCGATTCTATTGACTTTACTTCTTGTAACCTAGTGCCCTGGCCCTCCCAGTCTCCTGAAGTCTTCTATTCTGAAACTCTTGTGGGCGACAAGGAAGGGTGCCAGGCCCCCAAAACCCATATCAAATCCGTGGTGGGAATGAGACTAGTCGAGACATCTCAGTTTACTCTGTCATACCCCAACATGTCCCTTAGCATTCAGAGAGGAAAATACTTAAATTTAAGGTTGTCAGTTAGATTGTGTTGACAGTTAAAAGTACTAAACACAATGCATAAACATAGTAATTATCTTAATAAGTTCTGAGTTCTACCCTTCATTGTTTCTTTAATTTTTCTCTCCTGTCTTTGTTTCATCTTTACACTAAACTCTGAGCCCAGAGAGCGGACATTGTCATGTTATTGTACAGAAAGCAAAACTAGGCAGAGAAAGTCTTGCCTACACTAAGAGCTACAACCACAGGCCCAGCACCTGGTCAGTATCAAGTAATTCAGAGAAGCCTTTATCCTCAAAGTATATTCACTCTCCATTGTGGAGAGGTAGACTCTAGGAATCCATATGCTAGTACAGAATCATATCAATGAGTGTTTAAAATAAAGTAGTAATGATAATGATGACATGTGCATTCATGAAGTGAGTTTACTGGCCATTCTGTACAAAGGATGTTTATAGCTCATCTTCTTCCAAACACACATCAGCTGAGCACCATTTCCCTGGTACAGTAGAAAAGAGAATTGGTAAGAACTCTTTCAGTTACAAGTAATAGAGGTTTATTTTATGTGTTATTATAACAAAGATGTGATAGCAGGCAGAGGTTTATGTTGGTTCAGCAGTGCAATGATGTTAGGGCTCAAGTCAGCATGTCTGTTATTCTATCCTCATGCTCACAAGATGGCTGCAGCATTGCCAAGAATCAAGTCCTGCATTCCTGTTAGGAAACATAGAGCAGCACAGGAAGTTTCTCTTATCAGGGAGGAAAACCCTCCTCCCTTACATCTCATTGACTAAAATGAGATAGGTGCCCACCCCTGGATTAGGAGCTGTCTCATGTTTCCTAAAATCAAAGAATCTTGTCAGATTCCCAAGCAAATGTGAGGTGAGCTTCTGCCTGTTAGCAAGAACTACATTTTAGAAATGCAGTTAACAGCGCCTCATAGAAAAGGACATTAGGGTAGAAGTGACATGAACAAGAAAGTCAGGTCTTTTTCTTCCATTTACTAATTGAGGCACACTGTAAAAACCTTTGCTCCTCTGCTTCCATACCTGTAAATTAGATACGGTAATGGTCTATTTCTTTCATAAAGATAGAGTAAGGAAATACATGCATGCAGAATTGTTTTGAAGATTATATAGTACCATGAAAAAGCAAATAATTATGTTTAGGGTACCTTTTCATTTGGGGGAATATTAGAGAAGCATAAAACTGTCTCTTCTTAATGGAAGTCATAACCAGGTGGGAAATCCAAGTTATTCATATGCAAAATTTGAAATAACGTAAGGTTTAACTATCAGCTCAAGACAACAATAGCAAAGTTATTACAAGTAGTATAAAGAGACAGTAAAATGGAGCAGTTAAGACTCAGGGATTTGTAGTGACAGGAACCTGAGCTGAAGTCCCAATTCTAGCACGTGGTAGTTGTGTGATCTTGGGCAATTCACTTCCCGGTTTAGCTCACTTTTCTCACCTGTAAAACAGCAACAATTCCTTCCTTGCAATGCTCTCGCAGTGTTAATCACATGAAATAGACACAGAACACTTAGCACAGAGGCAGAGGAGACGAACTCAATAATATTTAATTAATGAATATAGTTATGCGATTTACTAGAATTTTCTCTCCCCACCAACCTTCTTTCCGTTCCCTCTGGAAGATGGTGCCCTGTTTCCCTGGGAAATAAATGCCTTTTAACACATTGAAAAGTCCTCCATGATCCCTCACACAAGGTCCCTGAGGCTCCAGGTTAACCTTTCCCCTGGGGTGGTTATTGACAACTTATCCTCAGTCTTTACTTCCTGTCTCAACTGGTTTTGGATGTGCGATGAGACTGTGCTTCTAGCCTGGAGGTGCAAATGGACTCCTCCTCCCTATGCAGGGCTTCACCTCTGGTTACACTGAGTGCAAATGATCCCAACTGGATTCTACCCTGGCCTGGAGGAAGACAGGGAATGAGAGATGATGAAATGTTAAGAGATTTACCAGAGAAAGAGAGACCCCTCAAAGATGCTTCCCTCTATCTTGTGAGCAGCTCTGGTTTTACCCCATGAATACAGTTCAGAACTTTGGGAGAAGAGGAAGAATGTGGCTGTACTGCCTGTTTATCTTTAAAAAAAAAGTATTTAATATGTGAAGGCTGTTATGTGGAGACTAGTCTGGGGCTGTTTTGCTTTGTCAGGAATATAAACAAGGATGGAACGGCCACGGTAGGTAACATACTATAATTTAAACTGCAGTTGCAGGAGGGCTGGACACAAGGGGTTTTAACTCTCAACAGGTTAAAGAGAAGGTTACATAGGCCCCTGTTCTGCTCTAAAACAGGAGAGAATTTTTAACTAATGTCAGCTGCTGTCTTTCTCAGCGTCTCTCACTTGTAGCCACCACACTGCCTAACCTTAGTGCATTCTGCCCTCCCCACCTCCTCAGTCAGGGATCCCCAACCTCCAGTACTGTGGACTGGTATCAGTCTGGGCGTATTAGGAACCAGGCTGCATAACAGGAGGTGAGCTTGAATGTAATGCACTTGAATCATTCTGAAACTATCCCTGCCCCTCCCCAGTCCATGGAAAAATTGCCTTCCACAGTACTGGTCCCTGGTGCCAAAAAGTTTGGGGACCACTCTCCCAAGATGTATGTGGCCAGAGAAAGCAAGAGGACAGTAAGCTCAGACATGTTGGATGGTGGGGCCCGCAGAAACCTTGTGGTGATAGGCTTGAGATGGGCCAGTAGCCCTCAGAAGATCATCAGGATGCAGCCTCCTCTCCCTCATCCCAACAATTCTTGTATGCAGTTAAATTGTGGAGGATTGGATTTCCCGCTTCCCTCTTGCAGCTAATGTTCTTTTCTGAGCCATCATCTATTTAACTAGGCTTTGCACCTGCTCTTTCCCATCAATCCCCTGCAGCAAAGGCTGAAAACGAACCTCAGTTCCTCAGCACAAAGTTGAGATCTACTGCAGGTGGCTGGTCCCCTCTGCCCAGAAAGCTCAGATGCTGCCATCCACTACCCAGGCACCAACCTGAGCCTTAATGAGACCCTGGGACAAGACCACTGACCTGGCAGGTACTGTCCTCAGGGGTCAGTTCCAGAATCATATTAGCTTCATCCTGTCAGCCTCCCTTCTGTCATCCTTCTCCCCAAAGCCCCCCAAAACTGAAGACTGAGTTTGCTTTGTGACCAATCCACCTGAAACACAAATATGATGTTTCTCTACATGAAGTTTCAGATGCCATCTAGATCTGCTTTCCAAGCCTGGCTACCGACCCCCCTGAAGGTGTACAGCAGTGGCCTCATGCATAGAAGTTGGAATAGATCCAGGTTCAAATCCTGACTCAACCACATGCTGTGTGTCACTGGGCACTTTCCTGTCTGAGCACTGCACTCCTTGTCTGCAGGTGATGATAACAAAATTGCACAGTAAGTTCATTTGAGTTACATACTCAGAACCATGCCTGGCACACACTAAGTGACAATACAAAGCACCTATAATATTATGATAGATGATTTAGGAAGGTAAACCTTTTTTAAAAAAATTTTAATCCTGTCCTTCAAGTAGTAATACTTGACTGCAATTTGAAACATAGTTTTAAATATTAAAATAAACATGGGTGCATTGTGAAGCAAAAGCAGAGAACAACATTCACATCATTTTTTAAGATAAAACAGGTGAATTTCAAAAACTTTCCTGCTTGTGGTGTGCTGCTTCAGGCCCCCCTCTGACAGCCCCTGGGGAGAAGCTCTCTTCTCTGCTGTTTGAGTTATTTCAAAGCCTTGAGTAATAAAAAATAAAGTTAAGTCAGAAAGGGAAGAATACAGGAAACCTATCTGCAGGCAGCAGATCAATGTGCTAGCTATGGATAGTTAATAAGGAGATTTAGATTGTTCTTGGCTCTGTTCACAGTACACATTCACCTCTGTTTCCTTCACCAGCTCTGTCCAACTATTCCTTCCAAACAAATGCTCCTGTCACGGCTGTAGAGGAAACACTGATCAAATTGTAATCTGGAGGGAAGGCCAGTTTGGAAGCTTTGTGAGCAGAGATAAGTTTCTCAAACTCTTTGCACCCCAGCCTCTTTATCTGAAAAATGGATGTATAATTCTTACCTCAGAGAGCTGCAGTGGATCTAGACCTAGGCTACTGAGTTATCCAGGGTATTTCTCTGCCCTTCCCAGCATCTATTCCTGCTACCCTGGCCCTGGCTGACCTCCATCCCTGAGTCGAGATACTGCAGTACCCTCCTAGCTGGTGTCCCTGTTTCTGTTGCCTCTGCACTTCTGCTTCTACCTGCACCAACCACAGAGCAGTAGAATGATCTCTGAGGAACTAGGTTCCCCCGGAAACCTGAGTGAGGAGCCTGCAGAGGGGCAAGTCAGTGATGTCTGAGCTCTCACCACACACATGGCCCCATTTTGGTGGGCTTATTCCCATCCCTCTATAGGTCTGACCTTGGCAGAGACGCATGACAGTGACTGGAAACCCTCCCTCTGTCCACAAATGTACAAAGGAGCCCAGCCCTATCCACGCCTGTCTCTTACTATACATTCAAGGGAAGAGTGAGATTTGCATACAGGCATTAGGCCGAGATTAGTCTCTCTAGATAAGACACAGCACAGCCCATAATTGCTGTAGGTATCTAAGGTGTCAGGCCTCTGCTACCCAATGAGGCTGCAAACCAGCTTTTTCATCATAAAGGAACAAGCTGCCAATGATTTTCATAGCTTGATTAACGCTCTTCAAACCAATCTCCATTGGGTGCAGAAGTGAAGCCGGAGGAAGATGGATGTTTCCTATTACTTGATGTAATGACTGTGAGGCAGGCTAATGAAACCTTTACAGCCCGGGTTTACAGGAAAAAAACCAACAAACACAGATCAATACCTGAGTTATAGTTCGAATGCATTGATAAATGGGTGACAGGCTGTGGGCCTGGCCTCATATAGGAAAGGAGAACAGGGAAGAAGGGTTGGGATGTGGAGTGGGAACTGGAGACAAAAAAAAAAGACAAAGAAAAACAGCCCAACTATAGTTTGGACTAATGAGACCCAAGGGCATGAACAAGAGGTTCTGAAATCTGAGCACATGGATGTCGAGAGAAAGACCAGACCCCAAGGAGGTGAGAGTGGACATGAATGCACAGATCTTTCTGTTGCTGAAGGAATCTTCTGGAAGTGGTGACCTGGATTTGGTTGTTGCTCTCATAATGCAAAGGGGCAGTCCCTCTCATCCCCCGCTTGCCCTCTGCTACTTAAAACCTCTCCCCTACCTCTTCTGCTCCTAGTTCTCGTTAAGATTTTCTCATGGTGACACAGACATCCTTCTAATTCCCAGGTCCCAGGGATAGCGCCTGTGCTCAGCTTTGGCCTCTGTTCATCAGAAGCAGCCCTCTGACAGGCAAGGTGACAGCAGCTGCTGGTGGGGGCAGCCAAGAAGTCTCAGCATCTGACACACTGACCATTCATCTTCAGGGACAGTGTTCCTGCCCCAGCTTGTGGCTGCTCATGGTGGAAATGCGAACGGGAAAATTTCAGAGTTGCAACAGGGTATCCGCTCACCTCCTTTGCATCCTTGGTCTTTGTAATTTCACAAGGTTGTGGTGACCACTCTCTCCCTGCCCCATCGCCGCTCCTCTCACGTTCTTACGTAACATGCCATTTACTTCTTCATTGTGTGCGTGTCTGCCTTGCCCAGCTCTACTGTAGGAGAGGGAGCTCTGTTAGGTGCAGAGTGGGCACTCAGTAGATATTTGTTGGATGAAGAAAGGAATGGGGGCAGGTCACTGTGCTTTACTTCTGGCCTTACTGTGAAGCAGCTGAATGACAACTGCCCCACATCTCAGTTTTCTTATCTGGAAATGGGGATAATAATCCTCATTTATTATTTTGCAGAGTTACTAAAGAAAAAGACAATAACTGCATTATAAATGTAATAGTTCCACACTATTTACATTGCATGAGATACCCATTCCCATAAACAGTGTAGAAGTAATCACCAGCAAACTGACCATATTGATCTGTGTTTGTTTCCCACCTCACGTCTGAAAATGCCACTTGCTCTAAACCCCTGATGCATGAAGATTAGACCTATGTCTTTATCCAAAGACAAGTTATCTTTTGGTCCCAGCACCCCCCAAAGTAGAACACAGACCATTGTGCTGTGTCTAGGGGTGTTGTATGTTGTAGAAGATGGGCACTTAGCATGTGGAAGTTGGATGCAAGAGCTATGTATAGAATCTGAGCCTGGAGCGTTCAGGACATGTGCTTTAAATACACAGCATGGCATCACTGCTCTCTGAGGGCACAGCTGGGGGCAGGATTCTCAGGGGAGCATGTTTCCTCCAGTTCTGCTGAGTCAGGAGGGCAGGTGAGTCAGCAGTAGGCACCAGAAGTCTTTAAAATCACAGTTTACTCTTGATGAAAAAGTGGAGAAGACTCAAGGATACAATTGGACAGGAGGAACAGGAGGCTCTACCTGCTGATTACTGTTCACATCAGGTCATTGAATTTGTGTGAAGTCAATTCGTCCAATGCTCAGTACCCAGGCTGTTCCCTAAGGGTTAGCTTCTTCTGACAAATAGACTGGCCCAATTATTGGGTTGTGTAAAGAATACATGGCTAAAAAGTTAAAAGTGGCACTACGTAGGTATTTTGCCATGAGTGCCTCTCTCTAAACCCAAGGCTCCTCTTTTGCTTCCTGTGACTTTAGTGTGGAATGCACACACATGCCTGCAGCAGAGAAGCCGATCATCCTCACTGGCTCTTTTTCTTCCTCATGACGCAGCTGTGGACCTAGCAGGGCTAAAGTGATGAGTTTACACATGGGCTGGAAAGGGATTCCCAGCTTTAGGAATTATCTCACCTCTGTGAGTTCTATTCTCCTCATCTCCGCATTTGGGTAATGACTCCTCTCTCCTAGGATTGTGTGAGAACCAAAGGACCATGCACTGAAAGTGCCCACAAGTAGTACATGAGGAATACGTGACTGATGACTAAAGCAGATGTCTTAAGAGCTGCCTCTGCCTCAGTACACTAGAATTTTTGAATTCCTAGCAATGGAAGGGAAAGAACAACAACACTGAATATACCTTTGGAACTATACTAGATACCTACTTGCATGTCATTGTACCATACCTTACAATGGTCCTACTAGTTAAGAAGAATTAGCTCCATTAAACAAATGAGGAAACTGAAGTACAGTGAGAATAAGACACTTGTCCAAGTTTGAGTTACTGATAAGTGAAGGAGCTGGGACTCAAGAATCCTGGCTCTGCTCCTAAAGCCTTTGGCATCCCCTAGTCTGCATCCCAGGAGACTAAAGTTTAACCAGGAAAGATTGCAGACTGCACAAGCAGTAGAGTTTTTCCACAGTCCCTGGGCATGAGACACATGGCTGAGCACCACACAATACATGCCCCTGTGGCCACCACCACCACCTCACTGCACAATAATGAGAACCACCTGCTGTAAAACAAAGCAAAGCAAAGAAGGCTTCACTGTGGGCTGGAAATAGCTGGAATGAACAGTTTCATGCCAGTCAACACACAGGCAGAGCATGAGGGGACCATAAGGCATAGTCAGGGCCAGGACAGAGAAACCCAGAAGAGGGTGGCTGCCAAGGACCTCCAGGCTTGGATCTCATAAAGAAGAAAAAGAAACTAATATTTGTTGGGCATTTAGTATGTGTCACACACTGTTCCTATGCTATCTTTACTTTAATCCTGTAACATAGATCTTACCCCCATTCTGCGGTGGAGAATTGGAGACTGGAGTTGATAGCTAAGGAAAGGAATGTGGCCGAAGTGTAGAGCAAGCTTGGAGTCCAGTAGATCCGAGGAAGGGAGAGCTGTCACTCTGTAGATGCTAGTTCCTCCCTGGAGGGCGCTGCCCGTCTCCAGGCCCCATTTCACCAAGATGGCTCAACCTCTGAGAGGCAGATAAAGGATCTCCTTTTTAAAGCCTTTCCTAACCTCTGCTCTTAGACCTTGTAATTTGAGGACCTGACATAATAAACCAGAACACTGGCTACATAGTGTGGACAGCGGACAAATCAGTGACTAGACGAAAGGTCTAGAGCAGTGCTACCCAGCAGAACTCTGCAGTGGTATAGGTGGGTCTTCGCCTGTGCTGTCCACTTACAGCAGCCACTGGCCACATGTGACTATGGTCATCACAATGGACAGCACATGTCTGCAGACCTGGGCTTTCTCTGCTTTCCCTGTTGCCACCTTCAACCAGTTTGTTAACCATGAAGACCTTGTGGGTCAAGAGACCCAGCTGATTCTATACTTGGGTGAATCCAGTCACATTTCTCAGTACATGAAACATCTTTCAGGAACTTCCTCTACTTTCCTTAGGTATTATTAGTGCAGGACAGCCACCAGAATAGCAATTTTTTAAAAGTACAAGGATTTGGTTCACCACAGGCCCCAAATACCTCTCTGACAGTAAGTGGACTTATTCTGCTCTTCAAAAGACCATTTTGGGTCCATTTTGCTTCCCAGCTCAACACCATGGGAAGTTGGCCACAGACAGACCAATCTCAGGCATCAGCAGGCTGGTTGAGATTTTGGATAAAGATTAGGGTACAGAGTGTGGAACATCCAGAACGGAAGGCATCTCCTTGGGAGCACTTTAGTATCTTCCAGGGTTCAAACACGTGGGCACATCGATAGCTATTTCAGGAACTAGAGTATCAGAAGTTCATTGACACTCATTTAGAATGCACCTGGAACCTCTCGTACAGTTGAACAAGGATCTGAAATGGCAGGAGGTAGATCTGGCACCAGGACCTTTGGCATTGCATAGACTATAGGCAGAGTCCTTAGACCAACTCTAAAGTAATGGAGATCTAGCTTCCTGACTGCCCATGTCATCTAGGGAAGAAAGTCTTATGGATCAGTGGTCCTTGGGTGATGGGAGTTCCCTAGTTGGAAGGGTTATAATCACTGAATTTTCCAGTTAGACTGGGCTGCCCTGGGAGGCACCAGCTTGAAGTACCTCCTCCTGGTTCAGTTCCCACTGACAGCTCGATCTCAGAGCAACCTTACAAAGAAGCTTTCTGGGAAATGAAGTTGTAACTGTCATTTTCACCCAACATTGAGGACCCCTGTATTTTAGATGTTAGAGGTTTATTTAACTATTAAGCATGGGGTGAGGGATTGTGCAGAGCTGACAGTTCTTCAGGTGGGTCTGGGATACACTAGACACAGCAGGGTCTCTCTCATTCCATGACTGCTGTCCCTTTACCCGCATTCCTGCCCCATTCTGAGTTAGTTACATTTTCCAGCCAGGAGAACTCTTTGTCCTCCTTCTTTTCTCGTTCTAGGCCCCCTTTCCTCCTGAACAGCAAAGGCATTTTTCCCTTCCAGCTTGGGTGATACAGGATTTGCTGAACCAGGGAGCTGATGGGGAAGGGATGCTTAGTGAAGGATGGGCCCTGGTTGCCAAGCTGAGCTGGCTGACTTCTGCATGGAGCTCTCAGGATTCTCCATGGAGTGGCTCAGAATGGAACAAAGCATTTGGCTCAGAGTGATGGGTTTCTGTGCCATTAGTCTAGGGTATAAGGGAGAAAAACATTTTTACTGGTAGTCAGGAGCTCTCCAGACCTGCTTCTGTCACTGCCCAGCTGAAGAGCTGTGACTTCTCAGGACCTCAGTTTCCTAAATGACAGAATTGATAGAATACCCAGTCTAAACTGGGACCAGATCCCATGCCTGTTGAACAATATTTCTCAGAGGTCATCATAGGAATGATGGTGGGTGGGACCCTGGAATCCCCACCTCAGCTTCCATAAGATTACCTAGGCACTTATCTCTTTTATTGGTTTATATCTCCGCATGAGATTTGGTTTTGAGAAGATATTCAGTGGCTAAAAATAAATCTTCTTTGACTAGATGATCCCTAAGGTGCCCTTCTAACTCTATAATTTTAAGGTAGCACCTGCTAATTGGATCTGATCATAAACTCAGGTCAGAGAATAACAGCCTGTGGTAAGAAGTCCTGAGGCTGTATTTCAACGCATTTTAGCAATTTGCTCACTTATTTACATTTGACATTTGGGGTTAAATCTGTAGCTGTGTTTTGTGTATGAGCCTTTTTTGTACAGCTACTTCTCTGAGCTCTGGGAGACTGTAATGGAGGAGTCTATCTCTTGCCTCTCTTGTCTCATTTCACCTCCAAGATGGCTATAGGATGGTGGTCAGGTATGTGAGGAAGGCTGAGATTCTGCCTTTGCCTATTTCTTACAGAGACTTCTGATCCCAGGAGGGATTGCCACACGGAAGTCACAGTGACTTTCATTCACGAGCCACAAGAGACTTTGTACCTTAGGCCAAAGATAATGACTCATGAAGCACTCACTAGCCCCAGAAGGTCAACACTAAGGATAAGTTCAATGGCTTTGCCATAAATACTCATCCTATGTGCTAAAACTTCAATTCACCTCTGCTTTTTGGGTTTGTGCTCTGAGAATCACACTAAAAAACCTGCTCATGGAGAGAGAGCTAAAGAACTCTTTTATGACTTCCGGCCAAGATGGAGGCATAGGTAGACACACTGTGCCTCCTCACACAACCAAGATAGGGACAACAACAATATAGAAACAAAATAACAACCAGAACTGACAGAAAAATGAAGTTTATGAAGGTCAGACACCCAAGGAGTTAAAATTAGACATGTTGATCCAGACTGCTAGGAGGGGTGGAGTCGGGCCAGGCGAGGGACGCAGAGCGGAGAGCTTAGCAACTGGGGTGGCGCGCAAGTCCGCAGCAGGCAGACCCTGGGCACACAAGCTGCGGTGGCTGTTGGGCCTCGGCCAGGGGGTTGGCGACCAGCAGACCCAGCGAGGCAGCCATTGTGAAGCAAGGCACTGTGCCCAACTCAGGGTTCCAGCACCAGGAAATGGAGCTTTGGGTCACTGACTGAAAAGGAAGGTCCCTCGGGGTGCACAGGCCCACCCACACTGGAATTGGTGCCAGAAGGGCCCAGTTGGCTCGCAGAAAGCGGCGGAGGGTTCTGGGGTCCTACGGCAAATAGAGCAAGCACCATTGTTCCTTCTCAGACCCCACCCCCACATACAGCATCACAACCCAGCAATTGGGGTGCTCCGCCCTGGTGAACCCCTAAGGCCCCACCCCTCACTACAGGTGTTCGACAAGACCAAAAAAATAAAAAATAAAAAACAGCAAAGAGATGGCCCAAACAGGAGAAGAATTGAAAGCCCCACAACCCATCCTTTTAAGCGACCAAGAGATAGTCAACCTATCAGATGCACAGTTCAAAGCACTGGTTATCAAGATTCTCATAGAACTGGTTGATTTTGGTTGCAAATTAGATGAAAAAATTCAGGCTACAATAAGTGAAATGAAGAAAAATGCACACGGAACCAATAGTGATGGAATGAAAGATGGATCTCACATCAATGTAGTGGACCAAAAGGAAGAAAAAAAATATACAACTAGAAAAGAATGAAAAAATAAGAATTCAGAAAAATGAGGAGAGGCTTAGGAACCTCTGGGACATCTTTAAATGTTCCAACATCCAAATTATAGGGGTACTAGAAGGAGAAGAGGAAGAACAACAAGTGGAAAAGTTGTTTGAACAAATAATAAAGGAGTACTTCCCTAATCTGGCAAAGGAAATAGACTTCTAGGAAGTCCAGAAAGCTCAGAGGGTCCCAAAGAAGCTGGACCCAAGGAGGAACACACCAAGGTACATCATAATTACATTAACCAAGGTAAAAATGAAGGAGAGAATCCTAGATGCAGCAAGAGATAAGGGGATAGTAACCTACAAAGGAGTTCCCATCAGACTGTCAGCTGATTTCTCAAAAGAGACCTTACAGGCAAGA
>CM052546.1:43929416-43965939 GCA_028533065.1 Trachops cirrhosus | reverse complement strand
TCCTCTTCTCCTTCTGGTACCCCTATAATTTGGATGTTGGAACGTTTAAAGATGCCCTGGAGGTTCCTAAGCCTCTCCTCATTTTTCTGAATTCTTATTTTTTCATTCTTTTCTGGTTGTATGTTTTTTTCTTCCTTCTGGTCCACTCCAATGATGTGAGATCCATCTTTCATTCCATCACTATTGGTTCCATGTGCATTTTTCTTCATTTCACTTATTGTAGCCTTCATTTTTTTCATCTAGTTTGCAACCCAAATCATCCAATTCTGTGAGCATCCTGATGATCAGTGCTTTGAACTGTGCATCTGATAGGTTGACTATCTCTTGGTAGCTTAAATGGATGGGTTCTGGGGCCTTCAATTGTTCTTCTGTTTGAGCCATCTCTCTCTCTCTCTCTTTTTTTTTGGTCTTGTCATGCCTGTTACCTATGAGGGGCAGAGCCTTAAGTGTTCACCAGGGTGGGGCACCCCAGTTGCTGGGTTGTGATGTTGTATGTGGGGGCGGGGTCTGAGAAGGAACAATGGCATTTGCTCTGCTCTCTGTCGTACCTCAGTCCCTTCCACCGCTTCCTCCGAGCAAACTGGGCCCCTCTGGTGCCAATTCCCATGTGGGTGGGCTTGTGCACCCTGTGGGACTTTCCAATTACCTCTCCTATGAGGCTGGGAGTCTCTCCGTGTGCCTCAACCCCCACAGGTGTTTTCAATCAGTTCCCCAAGGCTCTATTTCCCAGCGCTGGGATCCTGGGTTGCACGCAGAGCCTTGCTTCACAATCATCACCTATCAGGGTCTGCTAGTTGCCACCCCCCCGGCCGGGGTCTGCCAGCTGTGGTCTTGTGTGCCCCGGTTGCCTTACGCATCTGGTCCCAATGCTCTCTGCTCTCTGCTCCTCAACTGGAGCCTGGCTGTCCAACTCTGCCCCTCCTACCCTCTGGATGAATGTGTGTATTTTAACTCCTTAGGTGTCTGACTTCCATACAGTTCAATTTTTCTGTCAGTTCTGGTTGTTATTCTGTTTCTAAATTGTTGTTGCCCCTATCTTGGTTGTGCGAGGGGGCACAATGTGTCTACCTATGCCTCCATCTTGGCCGGAAGTGAGAAATCTCTTAATAAAAATAATTGGCTTGCCTTCTGTCAAGTACCCACTCTTAGACTAAACACCATAACTAGCAAAGAAAGGTCATTTAAAATTGACTTTTCCCATTCAGATCACACATTAGACTGGGAGGTGTGGGAAATGCGGTTTTTCTTAAAAGGAGACATGAAAAGGACCAGCATGACCACTGAGAAAATCATTCTAAACTGAACGGCCAGCCTAATGCATGTTCATTAAGTGTCAAGTCATTGATACCCTTTTGTGCAGATGAGAAATTGGGCTTGAGAGAGGTTATGTATAACTTGCTTAAAGCATCATCTATTGTTCATGAGAGATTTGAACAAGGGGGATCTATAACCAGGCTCTGTGGGATGTGATTTAGACACTATCATTAGGGGTTGAATTGTTCACTCAAGGAAGGATAGTGCTCACTCTGCTTATTGAAGAAAATAAGATGTGGGAATGCAGCAAGAACAGTATTCCAGATAAAGCCAACAGTAGGCAGAAGCAAGAACTAGGCTCACAGGACATCCCAATGAAATGAAAGTGTTTCGCCTGAGTCAGAACAGTGTGAGTGATGATTGAGTCTCCTCACAGAGACCTGGGGAACAATGGGTTCTTTGTACCCACCCTACAAATGGTGCCTTTTGGTTGGCACCATGAAGATAAGCTGAGCCTCTTCTGTGGAGTTCATGCCTATGGCTGAATGGTCAGACTCCCCTCAAGAGCACAGCTTGTGTTCCTGAGGCCAAACCATCATCACCCCACTAGGATTTTCACTCATACCTGGAGATCACATTTACATGTCCCCAAACCTCCAAAATTTGGAAATGAAAAAAGCCAGGATACGCAGTTGAACCACACCTAGCAGAGTCTATGACTAAGCCTTATATCTGTAATTTAGGTACAAGCCTGCTTTGAAATTGGAACCTCTTAGCACCCCGAGTCTGTGGCTCTACTCCCTGGATTCTATAGTCACATCCACTTGAATCATTCTTCTGAGGTCCTGCCTGCATAACTGTCTCTAAGAAACAGTTTTTAATCTCAAGGGTCTCTCTCTCTCTGTCTCTCTCTCTCTCTCTTTCTCCCTCCTTTACTAGGCTTCTGATAGCCTTTATTAACTACTGCTGCTGAAGTCTATTCATTTCATCCTGTCTTCTTTTTCTTAGTCAGGATCTGCACCTCCCCTATTGTGTCCTCATCAGAGGTCCTGCCTCCATTCATGCTCCCTGGTTTTTGTTCCTTCTGGTAGGGAGCCAGTTCATCCTCATATTGTCAGACACCATCTTCTAGCTCTTTCTGCCAAGTGGGCTGGAATCCTAGACATGTTCCAATTCTCTCTTGTGAATTTAACTCCAGCAACAAAATTACTAGGGCCTCACAGAAGAAGGCTCCCAGAATTCACCATTTTTCACTTGGCTGCCTCCACTGAAGGGGACAAGAGCCATTCACTACTTATTGATACATTTGTTTCTGGTTTGTACCCCTGCTTTGCCATCAGTAAAGGGCATCTCAACTTAAACATCACTAAAGGGAGCTTTCCAAATGACCCCATAGAATGCCATGCCTTATAATGTTGTTTGGGATAAAGAGAGGGGTTGTATTTTAAACACAAAAGAAAGGGGCCGAGGGAAAATGGCACAAAGCCTTAAGAATGGTAACTCTGAACTTTCGTTTTTACTTATTATGCCATCTTAATTGTAGAGCATAAACTGAGTATATTCTTAAACTCCTCGTGGTTCAGTCTCAGCCCTCTATTATTTTCCAAGAAAAAGTTCAGTATTAAAAAATTGGAAGTTCTAAAATCTTTATTCAATCCCTTAAGGGGGGTAGTGTTGGTAGTGTTTCATTGTGATCTATGATTTCTCTTTCTTTCTCATTGCCTATTACCCTCAGTTTTTATAATTTCTTGGCTAGACCCTTCAGGCTTTTTTTTTTTTTTTTTTTTTTTGCTTCTCTTGTTACCCAGATTTGAGTAACTAAGGTAAGCATAAAACTAACCCATCAAGAAGAATTCTTCTAAGACATGTGAGTGTGTGTGTGTCTACCAATACTTCTTGATTTCTTTTTCTGTTACAGAAGTTTACCTAGTTCTTTTATATGAACTCAGAAATTGAGTTTTCTACAGGACTTTGACCCAGGGAGACACTTATAGGCGGTGATCTGGTTTTAAGAGGCTACCACTCTCCTGGGTTGGAAGCATATTTGCACATTTTGACTAAATGGGCAAAGATAATTTTAAAGGAAGTTTCCAACCTGGGTGGCAAGGATTTTTGCTCTCTGGAGGTAGGTGGTGAATTGGCTTTCACCTGAGTTACTTTAATTCACTTAGCAATTGCTTCATTAAAATTCCCCTCTACAGGAGAAAAATATTCCTCTAACAATTTATAATGTTTGTTAAAAATTTCCTCTTTGTAAGTTCCAAGTTAGCCTGCATAGAATAAGGATAATATTTGAATGTCCCTGTCCTAAGGAACTTGAACTTTAGGGAGAAAGTTTATCTGTCTATTTCTTAGTCTCTTTCTCACTCTCATCTCCCCTCCCTCTTTCTCTGTTCCTCCCCACTCACCTTCTTCCTCTTTCTCTGTCTCACCCAAGTGTGTATACATACATCTTCATATAACACAGAAACACTTAGAAACCTATATGTAAGCAGCTATAAAAATAGAATTCAAATAAATGTGCACTTTTGAAGTATACTGGGATATCCATTGAGACTTCTTGAATAAGGAGGTGAGCAAGAAGATATTCTTAAAATATGTCTTACAGACATTTTGTTTTCTCGACTTGAGTTATATGTTGATTTTACCAATGCAAAATGATAAGAATCAAATATGTAAGTTTTCTTTCAAAACTCAAAACTGCAGTCCAGGCAATTTTTTTATTCTTTCACTTCTCAATTATTTGTGGATCCCTGACTTTGTACCAAGTACTGGGCTTGGGCTGGGAGCTCTGGGCTCAGACATGGCTATGGCATGACACCACCCTCAAGATCCCCGGTGTCATCCATGGGAGTCCCTCACCAAGCATGAGGTGAGCTGAGAAAGGGGCTGTGCAGTGAACTACAACAGCACAGAACACTGACCCAAGGGTTAAGGGGTGCTTGAAGAGAATTCTTAAAGAAAGCAATGCCTCAGATGTGTTTTTATTTTTGTTATTTATTTACTTTTTAAAGGTTTTATTTGTTTTGTTTTTAGAGAGAGAGAAAGGGAGGGAGAAAGAGAGGTAGAGAAACATCAATGTGTGGTTGCCTCACATGTGACCCCCACTGGGGACCTGGCCTGCAACCCAGTCTTGTGCCCTGACTAGGAATCAAAGCAGCAGCCCTTTGGTTCACAGCCCATGCTCAATCCACTGAGCTACACCAGCCAAGGCCCTCCGATGTGTTTTTAAAAGCCAGAAGGGGTAGCCGGTGAAGAGAAGGTTTTGCAGGCATTGCAGCTAAGGCCACAGAGAAGTGAGGCCCAGAGAGGAAACTTGGTGGGGATGGCTGCATCTGTGTTTCAGTGGAGGGCGATCTTGTTGTTCCGTGCTTCTTCCACAGAAATTCCAAAGGGCATGCTGGGAAATGAGAGTAAACCAATAAGGAGGGGCCTGATTATGAAGCTTGCATAAGCCAAATGAAAAATCTTGGATTTTCCCTGTAGGCAGAATGGGGAAGAGGGCGAATGGTAATTTTAATCTGGGATTAACGTCAGATAGTTATTTTGCATAGCTCACTATGCAAAAACAGGGTAAAACAGACAGAGGGATCAGGGAGAGGTCTGTTTCACTAATATGGATGAGAAGAAATAGTTGGATAAATCAGGGATATAGTAGTAGGAATTAACAAAAATTCTACAGCAGCACTGGTGTTTTTTTTTTCTAGGTCTTTCCTTAAATCCCAGAACAGTACCAGACATATAGTGGCTATTCAATGCATCTTTACTGTTGAATAAATAAGTAAAGGAATGCATTGATTCTATGGGCAGGAGAAAGAAGGGGAATGGAGAAAGACAAGCGTCTGTGTGGAGGGTGTTTTGACAAAGAGCACAGGAGAGGAGGGAAATGGGTGGCCATCAGGTCTGCAGTGGGATGTGGATATCATTCTGTCCAAATCCATTAGGTCACAGACTTTCTGTAGATGATTCCAGAGCACAACACATCCATGAAAGAAGAGTTAACTAAACACAATGACCAGCTGAGAAGCAAAAGCACTCCACACTGGGCCATCATTGCACTCATGCTAGGGCAATGAGTGGATTTGAAGTCAGATAAGAGGAAAGGACACCTGTGGATTGAAGGGAAAGAATGTTGAGGTATAAGGGGGACCAGGGAGAAATAACAAGAGTAGCAAATTGTTCATTTTTCTTTTTAAAACAAAATGTCCACTCTTTGGTGTTCTGTCCAAGAGCAGTTTACTTTTCCTCCCTGAATGAAGCTGTGGGGCCCAGATTGGTCCAGCTCAAACAAAGTTCCCAGAGCCCATGCCTTCTGTCCACCAGGCCTTCGTGGGCACAGCACCCTTGTTTCCCAAGACTCGCCAGACCTCCGCTCACCATGAGGACAAACTTTCAGTTTTATTTAAGCTTCTGGTATGAATCTGTTGTGCAAACACCCACACAGATGCACATACAGGCAGCACGTGCTCTGCATTTTTATGTGAGTTTATACTGTGCAAACTTATGAAGTTTATACTTTATTTCTAGGCAGCATGCACTGAAAAAGCCCACAACACATGAACACACAGCCCACGCTCTTACCAGGGTCCCTGTGAGGGATCTGGAGCGCTGAGGACTACTGTTCCCCACCCCCACGTGTACTTCACACCTCATCTTCTTGTTCTACATCCTGCTTCGTGCAATAGTGCATGGCTTCTTCCTTGTTCTGTCCAATTGTTCCCACAGCTGAATGTACAATGCAATGCATATTCATGCACATGTGTGTGCATGTAAGTAGACACGTTGTTTGGGTGATATGTTCCTATGCATGCAATGTATATTCATATATGTGTGTGAGCAGGTGTGTATTTTCAGAGAGGAGATAGTTACACAAGGAAAGTAGTATAATATAATGATGAAGAGCATGTGTTACAGAGTCTTCAGATCTGGGTCAAACCCTCACTCTGCCATTTACTAACTTTTGATCTTAAGTAAAGTACATGATATCTCTTTAATGACCTTCTCATCTGAAAATTGGGATAAAATATATAATCTGAGGGTTTTGGAAATAATTCAGAATAATTAGAATAATTTAGGGCTAAATGTGAGTTATTATTTTTAAAAGTATCATAAAATAACATGACTCTTAACAGTGAATAAAAGACAAATATAAAATTGGAAAAGAAAAAAAACATATGGAAAGAGATAAGTTGGTTTGCTGTGCATTTGTAAGTCCTCTGTTGAGGGCCCCTCTGCCCCTCCCCTTTGCCTTGGCTATTAAGACTTTTGGAATGGCCCAGTGAGTGGAGAACTGCCACTCAACCCCCACTTCTCTCTGAGAGCTGGTGGTGACGACCTTGGCCAGCCTCTGGTGCCGCTACTCGAGTTGTATGGAGTCAACTGAGATCCCAGAGCAGTTTCTTCCTGACAGTCTCACATTTAATAGAGTTCCAATAGTGTGTGGCTTGGTTGGTTGGAGCATCATCCCATACACCAAAAGGTTGTGGGTTCGATTCCTGTTCAGGACACATACCTAGGTTGTGGGTTCCATCCCTGGTCGGAGTGCTCATGAGAGGCAACCAATTGATGTTTCTCTCTCATGTCAATGTTTCTCTCTCTCTCTCTACAAAAGCAATCAAAAAATGTCCTTGGGTGAGGATTAATAGTAATAATAATAACAATTATAATAATGAGTTCCAGTAAATTCAGAAAGATTGTTCTTATTTTTTGTTAAAAATATAGACTCTTCCCCCATCCTTTGATGACTCGCTACAGAGGAGGCCAAAGGTAGAAGGCAAGGCAAAGAGATCAGATGTCCTCTGCCGAGCTCCATAGCCTGACTGACTGGGAGATAGGGAACCAATAAGCCCACCTGCGCCTCCTTTCCTGAGAGCCTCTGTTGAGAAGTAAACAAAGAATTTTGTTCTAGGGACTTTTATGCCATTCTCCTTGGAAACCAGCTTCACTCAAAACTGTTTAATTAACATGCTCCCTCCTTTCTAAAAATAGAAAAGAAAAATCGATAAACACTAAATGGTTACAATCCTCAGATCAAAGTCATTTTAAATAAGGTTGTCTTCAGCTTAAGTCCCTCTCTCACACTCTCTAATCACAAGCGAAGGATGAGAACTAGTTCTTTAGCAGGGAGGGAGGTGTCATGCAGACACCTGTGTGCATTAGACCAAGGCAGTCATGGTCTTGCCCATTTCAAAGTGCAGGTTAACAGCTGAATTTATTTAAAAAGTAGGAGTGCTTTCTACCACTCCTTTGCTCCTTTATCCCTAGTGATGGGATTGTTTGCTAAGCTTAATAATTTGGGTAAGAAAGAAGTATGAATCTAATTCGAACAATTATTTCCAACAATTATGGGCCTTAGGGCCTTTTCAGGTGTTTCCTCTGCTTGGAATACTCTTACCCTGTATCTTCCTGACCAACCTCCTTCAGCAACTGTAGGTCTTTATTCAAACATCACTTCCTCAGTGAGGCTTTCCCTGGTCCAAAATTTAGACGTTTCCTCGATACTGAGTATTTTATCCCACTCTCTGTTTCATTTGTACTGCTTACCACTAAGCATTTTCTAAGATGCAGATATTTAACTGATTTAACTTGTTGATCCCCTGTAGCCCTCTCAAGGAGGGGTAAAACCCAGAGATTTTTTTCTACTTGGGGCTCTGATGCATTCCAGGCTTTTGGAGTAGTGCCTGACATCAGAAGTGGAGCTCAGTCAGTATTTGTTGGAGGAGAGGCTGTGGTTAAGAACCTGGTTTTTATAGGAATCACCGAAGCACAGATCCAAGCTCTACTGCTCACTAGTTCTTGACCTTGGGCAACGCTTCACTTAGCTTCTCTGTGCCTTGGTCTCTTCATCTGTAAAATAGGAATGATGGTAATGGTACCTACTCATGAAGTTGTTATGAATATAAATATGCTAATATATAAGATATTTAAACAGAATGTGACACCTGATGTGTGCTTTAAAAGTGTTCGTTATGTCTGTTATTAACAATGACACCCAACAATTATTAAACACTTAGTATGTGCTGGGAACCGTGCTGACTGTTCAACCTGCACTGAGTGGGCTAATATATGTAAAGTGCTTAGAATAGTACTTGGCACATATTAAGTGCATAATAAATATTAGTTACTTTATTTTATCTCCTTTAATATACAAACCACACAGTGAAGCAGATACGATTATTCTGATCAAGCTTGGAGATGTTACTTAACTCTCCTGAACCCAGCTTTCTCAAAAGGTGCAAATCTAGAGGACCACCCTGGCACCCACTGTAAGGCACCCATTGTGGAGCTGCTGACCTGCTCAGTCATTTTTCCAATGTGCAGGTGTTATCTTTACTTTACACACTGGGTTCTAAATGAACTGTTAGCTTTAGTGACTAACAGGAAATTTTGAGACTCCATGGATCACCACCCCCACCAGAGTTCAAATTCAATCCACACCTATTCTCTCCTTTATAATAATGCATTATGTGCAATTTAGCACATCGAGTCTGTTGATTGAAATTGTTTAAATTGGCTCAGTACAGACACTCTAAATCCAGAACATCAAGTTCCAACACGACCTGGTTTAGGAACTGAAGTTTTGGCTTTTCCCTGAGGGCTTTCAGTATATTTGCTGCCCTATAAAACAAAATTTCCTCCTGATCCCCTCTGCACGGATTGCAGCCTGGTGGAGCCCCGCTGGCTTCCCTCAGAGTCCAGGATGAGAGGATGGTGAGGCGGCCAGGACAGCCACCGTGTGGACACCATCTTAAGGTCTGAGAGTCAAAAAGAATGTTCAGAACTGAAGACAGAAGTGGGAGGCAGTCAACAGGTGAGCTGGGCAGTCACAGTGTTGAGTGGCAGCCACCGCTCCAGGGATATCCCCAAACAGCACTCACTGGGAGGGTTTGGTTTCCTTTTTTTTTTTTTTAAGATGCTTAACTTATTTATTTTTAGGGTGGGGGGGAAGGGAGGGAGAAAGAGAGGAAGAGGACACTAAAGTGAGAGGGAAACATTAATCAGTTTCCTCTTGTATGTGCCCTGACTGGGACAAAACCCACAACCCAGGCATGTGCTGTGATGGGAAATTGCACTAGAGACCTTTCACTTTGTAGGACAACACCCAACCAACTGCCATACCAGTCAGGGCAGATTTGGTTTCTTTTTGATTCATGGACTGATATCCCCTTTGACCCAGCAAAGGCAGGTGTCACTGTTAAGGGACACTGCTGCAGCTGAGGAAATGGAGCCCTGGATCTGCAGCCCCAGGGTCTAAAGCTTGAACCAGGAGAACACTGGGAAATAAGTGGCAGGAGAGCCCTTGGCATGGGGGCAGGCTGCCACTGAAGCTCTGCACTTTGCCCACATCCACCTCAGCAAGAGAGATGCTGTTCAAATGGTGTGGCTGGGGAAGTTGCCACAGGTGGGACTGGGTAGGACTGGGTGGGACCAGGGATCAGGGAGATATGAAGAAGAGAGTCTGTTCATTTAGCTCGGGAAGAAAGAGAAGCATGCAATTTGATGGGGCTCTGTTAATAGAAAAAAAGGGAAGACACAGCCAACCAAAATAGCAGGTGCTGAGATGAGAGAGAGACAGACAGACAGGGGTAAAGAGGGATGGCCAGAGAGAACCCAGGGGACTCAGGAGGAATGGGGGAGGGAGAAGGGGCCTCACTGAACTGATAGAGATGAGTGATGAGTGTAAAAAAGGCTTTCCTCGCTGAAGGCCTTGGTCCAGACAGCAGCCCCAGGTCTCTGATGGCTGCCTTCATGTGTCAGGAGCAAGGCAAACAGTGTGCCAGCCAGGGTGCCCCTGAGCAAAGGGGCACGGATGGCATGACCATCTTTAGTAGACATGAGGAGGCCCTCCCTGTCCCCATATAAACTTCATAGCCTTCTCCATTTGTCCCTTTGTGTTTCACTCAACTATTCAAATCTGGCATCACTCTTGTGAGGTAAACCACAAACGAATTGCTGGAGGGAAGCTATTTGAACAGCTAAATGAAAGTTGGTGAGCCTAGTTGTCTTCTCTTATACATGCATCAGAACCCTGCTTAACACCCTCATTGGAGGTTACATGCAGCTTCAAGGTCAGGAGGGGCCGATAATGTCCCCTTCTCCAAAACACAACCTGGAGATGGGGGGCAGGACATATAGTGGGAACCCTGGAACACATGCAGCCTAGGGAGAGAGTGTGGGTATGCTGGGTGAAGGAAGTGCTAGGCATGAGCTGGTAGAGAGACCCAGCAATACAAGTAAATATGGCTGGATCTCAGGCATTAAATATGGTGGCCCCGAGTCAGGCTGTGGGTCAGAGTCAGCTCCATTCATGGCTCTGGAGCCCCCACCTCTCTCAAAGACCATTTAGATCCCATCTCTTCTTTCCTTCTCCTTGGGATGGAATCTCGGAACTCCCAAACTTTTTTTTTCAAAGAGGAAGAAATTCATTATTCTGATAAGTTTCTTAGACCACAATAATAAAACAGCAGAGAGAAGCACAACCAACAGCCTCATACAGATTTTTTTCTTGCCTCAAAAATATTCCTCCAAAGTTGTGCATTGTAGAACCAAAAAATAAACACTATTGTACTATTCAACTGTCACCTGAGTATTTGTGATACTGGGTGTCACAAGTATTCCTCATTTCTCTCCTCATTCTTTATGTTGTCTCTTCTCATATTGGAGGAGAAAAAGAGAAGAAGGAGAAAGAATTAGAAGAAGTAGGGGTAAAGAGAGGCAGATGGATGGAAATGGGGTAAAGGAGGGAGAAGAGGAAGAAAGAAGAAAGGAGAAAGATGGGAGAAGAGATGGGAGGGGCATCAGGCTGTGGGCAGGGTTTTGTAAACTCCTTTGAATATAAACTAAAATGTTGAAAATCCTTGGCAATATTTTTGTGATTTTTTTCCTATTACATAGAAAGGAGAAATACAGCAAAGGTGGTTGGGATGGAGCTAAAGACAAATTTGGTTTTACTCATTAGATTAAGGCTGGTTTCTGTTTTTGGCAAATGAGATTCTGCTTTGAGCGTAAAGAGGGTGGTGGAGTGGGAGGTTTTATATATTCTCTAAGCAGCGTGGAAAGAAGGAGAAGCCCAGAATTAGAAAATGTGGAATAATCAGATTCTGTTTAGCGCTTTCCTCACATCCACAGGGATTACACCTAAGCCCCTTCAACTGAAGTCTGCAGGGCTGCAGTTGGTCCCACTTCCATTAAAATCTTCCTGACTGGAGCACACAGTATTTTTTTTTTAAAGAGGAAAGAGAAAAAAGCTAATGATAGTAGTAGTCTAACTCTAAATGATACTAGTTCTTCTAATCACTCAATGATGCAGTATGTTTGCCATCTAATTTCATCCAAAACACCCTAAACTGAAAATAAAGTGCTGGTTAATAGGCATGCAAAAATGTCATTTCATTTTGCTGAATGTTCTAGTAGCAACTACTAATTATTTCAATGTATTTTCTTCCTGTAATTATTTGAAACAGACTATTCAGAGCTCCCCATTAACTTCAAAAATATTTCGGCATCCTACAAAAATTCAATAGTTTAAATTTAAATAGCTTCTCCCCTCCTTTTTTTTTTTTGATTTGCTGGGAATACAGCTGCAGGAGGTGGAGGGAGGAAATGTACATTGTGCAAACAGAAACAACCAACAAAGAAAAAGGAAGAAGGAAATCCCATCCCAACCCTCTCCTTGTTCTTCTGGGTCCCTTCCTGGCTGCATCCAATCTTCTTTTGGTTCTTGTGGCAGGTTTTAGAGCAAATCTCCTAGGTGCTCTGGTCATTTCTGATGACTGGAAGGCAGACATGGGGAGCAGCGTGGTACACAGGAATCATGTCACCTCCCTTGGCTGTTTGGAAATTGACCTTCTCATAGAATCATGCCTAATGTTCACTGCTAGTCATTGGAAGAAGGAAGAAGAACCTAGTCTTACTATGGCCACCTGCAGCCACCAGAGTGGCACTTGCTGGGCTTAGATGAGTCAGGTGTTCTCTGATAGGTGTTCTAATGTCTTACTGAAGAGGAGGGAGGTAGCACATCTCTTCCTCTTCCCATATCTCTGCCTTGCCGGGCACAGTGCAGCCACAACTTCAGCAATGATGTGGGAGTGAGTGGGAGCTGAACTTCCACCCATGCTCTGTGTGGTCACACGTGTCACATCTGAGGAACAGCAGAATTGAGAGAACCTTATTTACCATCTAGTATCTTCATCTGACCCTCCTGCAGCATCAACCTTAGGAACAGTCATTGTTCCAGGAGCAAGATGACATTAATAACAATGATGGCAAGATAACAGCAGGTACACTCACCCACTGGTGTTGGGTTTTGTTCTGCTCTGAGTGTATTCATTATACATGAGTCCATGGGCTTTCACTGAAGATTACAGTACTTATAGCAAGCATTGCATTAGCCATTCATTTAGTGACACCATTTCAGATATATTCACCCACTTGAGAATGACTGACTATGGGAGGATGGGGGAGCCACTTTTCTGTTGGCATTGCTCTGAGGAGTGTCTGGGGTGGCACCAGGCACCAGGCTGAATCTGGTCTCTGCAGGATTGGCCTTGGATCACCTTCTTGCTTATCTTTCCCTCCTCTGTCCTGCTCCATCAACCCTGACAGGTCTGCCTGGGAGCACTTCCTTAATCAATCACTTGCCCATGACAGAAACAAAAAAACAAAAAAGACCTAGTTTTGCAATCATGCTACCTAATCTCTAGCTATGAGATAGAGATCAAGAAGTGGGGGGGAGAAGTTACAAAAAATGTAAACTATTGTTTTCAGTAATTGAAGACTCCGCTTTCATGTTACATATTCTACCTATTTACTCTACTTGAGAATACCTAAGCAGAGATCTTGATTAGGTGCAAATTAACCAAATAGTATTTACTTGATAAAATAGGATGCTGCCCAAGGAATGATCAACTGACAAAAGGAAGACTTCCAAGAAGAGGTAAGTCCTACCTAGATGGTATAGAAGCCCAGGAGTCAACTGCTGGGCATCATTTCTACCCATAGTCCTTACAGCAAGGATCCTCTAGGAATTTTCCCACCAGGAAGTAAAATTAGACAGCAGGACTGAACTTTCTCCCTGCTAGATGTGCTGAGAAATTGTGAAGAGGCTTCCCTGAAGACTTTAGGTGGGTCCTGCAGGACGTCCAAGTCAGATTAGTCCCACTCTGGAAAACTTTGAACTTTAAAATGCCATAATCTTTTGCTCATGCCTTTGATTTTTATGGACTGAGGGAATTAGAAAGTAAAACGTGACATTTACATGTAACTTATTGGAATTTTAAAATCCTTGCATGTCTATTAATCTGTTGATTCTCTTAGTATCCTCACGTGTTCACTTGGTGGATGAACAAATGGGCTCGGAGATGCAGTGTAAGTTCCCAAGACCAGCCACACTCTTAAATAGCTAATTTGGGGAATCTTTTTATATTGACTGCCTAATATATCCTTTAATTTCTAGATCAAAACCTTAACTGAAATGTCCCATAAATATATCATAATCTTCATGTTTATTGCCATTTTTGTAACACTGCTTATTCTCCTTTAATAACACATCCTCAATTCCCTATAAACATCAGTGAAGCCAAAAATATATAGAAGTTGGCCTTGATTCTCTTCTCCTCTTGACACTATGGTCATCCAACTCTTTAGTTGTCATTTTTACCTATTGAACAGTCCACAAACTTTCCTTTCTTCTCCATCCTACTAAATGTGTCATCTCTTAGTAGTATTCTTGTCTGTCATCAGGTTCATCTTCTCAAATCCACCCTCTATATAGAACAATCTCTGTAAATTTAGAGTCTGGCCAGCACAATTTCCCCCTAAAACTCTCCAGCAGCTCCTCATATCTTTCAACATGACTGTAGTTGGGAATATGGGGCTTTATATCCCTCACTCCCTTGCCCACCGATAATCCCTTAGGGCTCCAAGACTTACACTTTTAAAATCACTGGCTTGTAGAGTAACAAGATTTTGCCATGTGGAGAAAGCTCTCCAAGACTTGGCCTTTCCCATCTCATTCCAGTATACATTTCACAAGAAAAAAAACACACTGAAACTTAATAAATATTATTTTTCTGTATTTGTTTTACATATGTGACAATCAAACCATGGCATAGCTCAAGGAGACAGGCAGGCCACCGAGGCAATGCAAGTCCAGAGCTCACCTGCTGGACACCTCCCTGGATAGCTATTTCTGAGAGAAGTCTATTTTTTTTCTTTTTGTTTAGAGAGGGGAAAAAGAATTTTTTAATCTTGCCCTTCAGAGACTCCACATAGAAACACTTAAGTACTGGTAAATGCATTTAAATAAAAAGTGAAATGAATACAGCTCTGGGAAGGAATGATTTCAATCTATAAACTATTACTGTCTTAAGGTTGTGAGGATTAGATACAATAATGTAAATGGAAGACCTCTAGAATCTAGAAAGCAGAGAGCAGAAGTGCAAATGCTTCTAGGGGCCAGGCAGGAAACAAAGAAGTTTAGCTATCTAGGTGGAGACAAGGGTATATGAAGGAGTACCTGCCCCACTTTAAAGAGGCAGGAGCCACTCAGTTCTCACAGATTGTTGTTGCAAAAGATTCAGAAAGTAGGTGTCCAGCATTGCCAGTATTTCTATTTGTTTAAGAAAAAATTTTTTCTGATTTTAAAATATTGGCCCCCATTTTTCAAAAATGACTGTGTGGCTCAGATGAAACTCTAGAAATCTGGGAGAGAGACTTGACCTTGAGGCTGTCAGTTTGCAACCTCAGCCCTGGGAAGAGTTTCAGTGATGGTGGCTTTGTTGTTAGAACTGAGGAACCTCATGAAGCAAACTGCCCATAGGCAGAGGGATTTGGAATCAGGAGGGGAATGGCATCCTTGCTAGGTAGGTTGATGTTAGTGGGGTCTGGAAGAAGGAGACTGATGCTTGTCTGAAGACAGGAAGCAAACGTGATAGGTGAGAATCATCAAACAGGCAGAAAATTAAAAGCATCTGAATCAATCTACTCTTTACAGTCAAAGTACTCAATCAAGGTGGAAAACAATAAATAGAAAACTAAAATCAATGAGTTCCAAATGGTTTGTTTTGAACCATGGCTCCAAAAAGGAGTCGCATTAATGCTTCTAATATCTTCCCTAGGCACTTTAGTTTGCTTACTTCCCCCCAAAGCAGAGGAAAACAAAACAAAACACTATGCCCTTTCATTGAGTTTTGTGAAGAATTCATAAATTGTATCCTGTTGCTCTCCTCTTAGAACCTTTTATGAGTTTCCCTACTAGAGGAGATAAAAGCCAAACTCAAACATTTCAGCAGATAAACAGAAACTATAAAAAAATCATAAGGATAAAATAGAAATTGAAATATAAAAAGTCACAATAAACTGTTCCCCCCCAAGTCTCTGATCCATTCTTCCTTATCCCAATAAATGGCAATTCTATCTTTCTAATTGCTCAGGCTAAAAACACCTGGGGTCTGTGCTGACCCCCCTCTCATTCCCTATACCAAATCCATCAGGAATACTGTTGGCTCTACCTTCCAAATACATTCATCATCCAAGCACTTCTACCACCTCCATTGCTAATACCCACACTCAGCCAACATCGTCTCTCACCTGGATGATTGCAGTGGCCACCCAGCAGTTCTCCTGCTTTTGCCCTTGCCCTCTGTATCAGTAAAAGTAGACTGTTGGGCAGAAATAAATATCATCAGTCTTTTAGTGACTTAACCAACAAAGTTACTTCTCACTTCGTCTCACATTCGACATAGGTTAATTAGCAGAGGGACTCTGTTAATCATAGTCTCTGCCAAACCCATACTGACAAAAGAGCCACAATTGACAGCCATGTGGAAGAGAGAAAATTGCCTGTAGACCTTTAAGGTTCCCACCTGGAAGTGAAACATATGACTGTTGGTTACATCTTACTGTCTAAGCCAGTGACATGACCATTCTTAATTTCCAGGGGTCAGGAGCGTGCCATTTACCTATGTCTCAGGAGAAGCAGAAATAATACATAGACAACACTAGTGACTACTACCACGCCACCCTCCAGGATCTGTTCTCAACCCAATAGGCTAAGTGAGCTTTTAAAAACATAAGTCATATGGTGTCACTCTTTTGCTTTCCATTTCCCTTTGAGTCAAAGTCAGAGTTGCTATGATTATTACAAGGTGCTACATGACTTCAAGCCCATTACCTCTCTGGCCCCATGTATTGTCCTACTTCCCATCTCCTTGTTTGCTCAATCCCAGTGCTGGTGACCTCCTTCCCCTTTCTCAGAAAAGTCAGACATACTTCCATGTTTGGGCTTTTGCATGATCTGGGGGTATCCCAACTTTTGGTGTCTCTGCATCACACTGGAAGAAGAAGAGTTGTCTTGGGCTACATGTGACATACATTGTGACATGTAATCACAAAAAAAATTTATAATGTTTTAAGTAAACTTATGATTTTGTGTTGGACCACACTCACAGCCATTCTGGGCTGCATGTGGACATGGGTTGTGGGTTTGGACACCCCTGACTGATTCCCTCTGCCTAACAGACTCTTCCCCAGATATATGCATAGCTCTTAGCTTTAAGTTTTTATCTCACCTTCTTCAAGTTTTTGCTCAAATGTCATCTGATGTAAAATTGCATCCATACTTCCCTATGTTTGAGTAGGGGATTCACAGCTTCCTGTGTTATCTTAAGAAATTTGCTTAATTTCTCAAAGCTTCAAATATATTTCTTTGTAAGATTGGAACAATGGTACTCTCCCTGCTGGGTTATTTTGAAGGCTGAATGGGAAAACACACATGGTGCCATACTTCGGGTTGTCACCAGGAGGTTGGCCACTCTCATCCATCCCCAAGCACAAAAGAGCACAAAGGCCATTTAATGGTCATTTTCAGAATCTCATAATTTTTTGTGTTAAAAAGTATGTAGTCTCCAGATATATCTCCAGATCTTTGTCAATGCTAACCAAAACATGACAAAGCAAAATTAAAACCTCAACATTCTGTGATTAAATAAGTTTTGGGGAAAAGTTTCTCCGATTTATGGTTACTTTGAATATTCAGACCTCATGTTAGCATATCAAAAGCACTGAGAACCCTTACAGTGAAGAAACCTATGTCAACTTTGTTTAACCCAGCATTCCTCAGACTTAGCTGGGGAACCCTATGTTGACCATAGAACCCTATGTTTTTTTTTACTTTATATTAAAGCCTATTAACATAGTGTAGAACTAATGTTCTGTTGAACACAACTTGAGGAGTGCTGATTTAGTCTAAATCTCACACCTACTCCAAGACTAAGCCATAGACCAGCCACTAAGCCTTCAGCCCATTGTGACCCAGAGGCAGGGTGAGACTGGACCTTGATGTGGGTGCAATCTGGGGTTAGGATCCTCATTTCACACTCACTTCATAATAAATAAAGTCACCAAGTGTGAGAAAGGAAAGATGCTCTCTCCCTGTTTACTGATGTTATGAGACTCACCTTTCATACCTTGGTTCAGAACGTGGGGCTTTCACTATTACTTATCATTCACTCACCTTGTTCTTGCAGAAATGGATCATCTTCCTTTACCCCTGAGCATCTCCATCCACTTCATTTCAGGGTGTAAATAAATAAATAATTAAAGAAATAAATAAAACTTGGAGAACAATGTCTAGGCAGAACTGTTAGCTATTATTTATCTGTGTCTAGGAGTCTTACCAGACTGTATGTCTAAATGAAGGGGAAAATTGCTCTATAAATAACAGTAATAATCACCCCCTGGCTCTACCTTGTGGGAGAGCTCACAGTCCAAAGGTTGCAGACAAATGATCTGCCATTCCCTAGATCCCCTTTCTGCCCTGAAAGCCCCCCGCCCCCCCGGCACCACCAGCGACCTACCACATGCTCATGCATTCTTTATCATTTTCTCCTATTCTGTGCAATAGGATGTGACAGGCGAACATTTTCTGGGGATAAGAGTCTTCAGATAAGATGGATGGGATGGGGCCAGGGATTGTACTTACACTGTTGGAAAACATAGCTCTTGGAAGAGTATTATACTATTTTCTTCCCCAGGGTTTCCAGGTTTATTAAAGAATAGTGTATAAAGGCTAACTCTGAAGTGATAGCTCTACTTTTACTGTTCTTTTTACCTATGAAGATTATGTATTTTGGGAATGTACTTTATTCTGAGACATTGTGATATTTGATACAAAATAATGTCTCTGGTTGGTAGATGATCTTATACAGCATATCCTGCCTTCTCTAATCTTTAATGAGATCTTGGTGCTCATTAGCTTATTTATGCCTCACAATTACACTATGAGATGTTGTTCATCCACTTTTTGTAGGTAAGTTAAGGACAGATCAGAGAATGGGCTTGCCTAAGATCAGATATCTAGATATTTGAAGAGCCTTGGCTGAAACTCATCATTTGACTCTAAATCCTGAACTGTATCCACCATCATGACTGCTGACCATGGAAAAGTTGTGTTAAATACTCCTGCCTTGTTTCCAAATGGGCTCCTGCTAGGTGGCCTGCAAATCTCACATGGTAGAGACTAAGATCAAAGGTGATAGAGCTGTCTGTGCCCAAGACCCCGGCCCCCAGCGAGCAGCACATTGCCGTCACTGCAGTCCATGGATATGCAGACAGACTTTTCTCAATCTATCTGCTCTCTAGGCTAACTTTAGTAACAGAAATATTTTCTATAATCACACTGCTAGCATATCATATTTTGGGTAATACATTTCTATCCATTAGGCAACAAAAATGTGCACAATGAGTAAAATATGTAATTATTTCCCAAAATAAGAAATTAAAATGTGTTAGTTTTCCTGATGATAGGAGAAATACATGTTTATTGTAAACAACATGGGAAACACAGAAACTTGTAGAAACAAATGCAAACATCACCCTATTTTCCACTCCCCAAAGTCAACCAACAATGCCATCCTGGTGGACACTCTCCAGGCATGGGGCTTCCTCAACTGCTTACATAACTGTGTAGGAGACAGGATGGATCTCTCTAGCTGTGATTTTCTGAGATGGTTGCTTCAGTGACATCAATAAACAAGAACAAATTTAATTAACTCTGGGCAATGGAAAAAAAGAAAATCCTGTCTGGTGTGGCTATAAAGCATCAGTTCTCAACTTTTATGAAATCATAGACCTCTTTGAGATTTTTGGCACAAGCCATGGCTATTTTTTAGAGAATAAAACCCCCCTTCACCACATGTGTGGGAAATTTTGCATGTAACATTAAGGACCCCTCTGAAGCCCATGTATAATTCCCTTGAAGCCTTCAGGTCAGAAAAACTCCTGTTCTAAAAGAGGAAAGAAGTGTTCTTAATACTTACACAATCCATATATATGTATTTATTTGTTTACTTATTTAATGTTTCTCTTTCCTACTGGATTGTTAGTTTTATAATAGCACAGACAGTTTATTTTATTCAAAGGTATACACTCAGTGCTGGTAGCTAGTATATGTCTGAGTTATTGGTGAAATTAATAAATGAATAAGTGCTTATTGGTGTTCCTTTTGTTTCCTGCGGTGAAATTTGCATTAGGTAAGTAGATGGACTGGCTAGGGGGAGAGTAGGGAGAGAGATGTTTGAATCTACCTTCCTAATATCGATATATACAACATGGTAGCATGACTGGCCATTTTGGGTATAGGTGGTGTTTATTGTCTGGTGGAAATGGGAGTTCTACACTGCCCTTTATCTAGGTAGGCAAAGGACAGTAGTGACCTGGGTCCTCAAAAAACCCTGCCTAATGGTCTCATCACAGGAGGACCTTTTCTTCTACTTGGTAGAAGTTGTTTAACCCTGATTCTTAGTGGGAAAGCGTGACTCAGCATTGCTCATGATTTTCCAGGACCTCTTTCCCATTTACATTGTATCAAATTCTCACTTTTCTTTAAATTCAAGACCAGCATGCTCAAGATCCAGCCCTCTGTCAAACCTCCCACTCAGTGTCTGGAAGATAATGTCAGATTGTCCACTAATGGTAATTCACATGCTAAATTCACTGTCCACTAAATGCTAAATTCACATTGGCTATATTTCCATGGAAAACACTGCTCTTTGCCCAAAATCTTTGGTGCTGCCAATCGTCAGGTTTGCCTCTGAAGTACTCCTTAGGCTGAATTCCACTGGGCTCCTTCTTAGGAGCCTCTGGTCCAAGCTTGTGTATCCCATGCAGCTGGGCTTCAGAGGGAGCAGCGTGTCTCTTTCTACTGGGGTATTAAACAATGCACAGAGCCAGGGCATCATCTCTTGGCCTTTACTGCATGTCATTACTTTGTTCAGTGTACTCAGCACTAATCGTGCAATAAACACAAATGTGCTTGGTGAGCTGAGCAGTGCAAAGCAATAAACTGGATGGAAAGATGAGCTCACAACCATGCTATTTGGGGTGAGAGGCTCAAGGTGGGGTGGGTACGAATGAATATAGACTAGTGAAGTGGCACTGAGTCCGCCTGCTGGGAAGCAAGTGTGACTCTTCCAGATCGGACCACAGGAATGTTCTTGCCCCTTGCCTCTCCTTCTCTCTTAACCTCGCTGACCTTTGAGACGTCCTAGGTTCTAACCCCAACTGTTAGAGTGAAAATGCCTGACACCTTGTAGGTAATCAATAAACATATGCTGATTTCAACTGAGACTTGATTTGATTCAATTACTCAAACATTTATTGAATGGCTCTTTCCCACGTATTGTGCTAGGCACTAGAGATGAGAGATGCCTTTGCCATTGTAAGTTGTAGTCAGAAGGGGGAACTCACACTTAATAAAAAGAAGTATGATGCCATAAAAGCTAGAATAGACTTGTTATTGTTCTATGGAATTGGAAAGAAAGAATAGACTCTCTTAGCCTACAACATCAGGACAACATATAAGATGTGATGTGTGAATGTGTATTTACTTAATCTCCATCTACTGAGCCCCTATGAGGTACCAGGTGCTGTGTAAACATTAGAAATAAAATGATGCAAAATCATTTGGCTCCTAAAAGAGCTTACACTTTCCTGGAAGAAACAGACAAATGAAAAGACATTTGAGTATAAGGGCTTGTGTTAGACTGTAATATTGTTTACAATGATCAGTTTCCACTTCCATAGAAGTATTACACATTCCCATTCTTGCCCTGCCTCCCTGAAAAGGAGTATATTTGCCTGCCTCATTGATATTGGGCTTGGCTGTGTCACTTGTTTTGGCCAGTTGAATGTGAGTGTATGTGGCCTACACACCTTGTCCTATCAGAAACTTCACATTTTTTCGGATCGTTCCACTCAGACTTCGGTGTTCCTCTGCCACACACCATGAGAATAGCATGTTCTAGAAGGGGGCTGTCCTTAAGCATTCATGGGTCCTGGAGCAGACCTGAACCTGACCCAAAGCCTGAAGGAGTGACTCATCTGCCAACATGCAACATGAGCCACAAAGATACCTTTCAGTGTTGCTGTAAGTTGAGACTCTGGGGTTGCTTGTTGTACACTGTAACCTAGTATGTCTAATGACTATAGTGGTATAATAAAGGTAAGCAGAGATTAAGATGAGGAAATATTTGAAAGCTCAAATTCAGCTTTTAGCAATGGTCACCAAAGACTGCCTGGAGAAGAGATGCATCTAAGGTGAGTCCTGAGTGGAGAAAAGTTTGAAAGAGAAGAAAAACCCAGGAACTGGGAACATTCACATAAAAGTTCAAATATAAGAGCTAGTGTGATATATTCGAGGGGATCTGGCAATAAATTAGTTGAAGCTTAATTATGAGCTTATGCCTCTCTAAAGGAGAGTATAGAGGGCAGGTTGCGAAAGCAGGGCCCTCGTATATTAGTGAGATGTACGAATGGAGAGGTAAGAAAAACCATTTCATGAAGGACTTTCTTTGCTATGTCAGCAGTTTGGACTATAGTCATTGAGGGATTAGAGGAGGGAGGGGTAGGGAAAGTAAGTTGGAATTTGAAAGTGATTGTTCTGATTTCATTTAGGGGACTGACTGAATAGAGAGAAAACCTGAAACAAAAGAGGAAGTTAAGAAGCGTTTGCCTTACTGGTGTGGAAGATAAGGTAAGCAGAGAGAAAAGGATGCAGTCTGGAGATAATCAGGGGCTGGAATCAAGAAGACTTGGAAATTGATGAGGGGCAAAGTAGAGATAGAAAATCCAAGTATTTCAAGGTCTCTGGAAGAGCAATGGATAAAGAATGCTGAAGCCATTTTCTCAACAAGGGAAATAGTACAAGAATTAGGCCTAGGGGTGGGTGGTAGGGAGAAGAGGATGAGTTTAATTTGGGGCATACAGAATATTAGATGCCTCTGAGGTATCTAAGTGAAGATACAATACTTTAAGCTCAAAAGATAAATCTGGCCAGAGAGAGATTTAGAAGTCATTAAGATAGAGAGTCATTAGGATAGTCATTAGTGCAGAAACTATTTCTTTCAGGGACCATGGTGGTGAAGCAGTATGCAAGACAGAGGTGTAGCCCTGGAAGGATATAAGGGTGCTATGGCTTCAATTGCATCACCTCCAAATTTATACGTGGAAGTCCTAATCCCTAGCTCATGCAAATGTGTCCTTATTTGGAGGTAGAGTCATTGCAAATGTAGTTAGTCAACATGAGGTCATTCTGAAGTTGAATGGACCTTAATCCAATATGACTGGTATTCTTAGAAAAAGGGAAATTTGGACATGGAGACATGCACACAGACCACCACATGAACATTGAAATTATGCTACCACAAGCCCAAGAACTACCAGAAGCCATAAAAGGAGCCTAATGCCTTCTGAGGGCGCATGGCCCCACTTACCTTGAATTTGAACTTCTGGTCTTCAGACTGTGAGACCATAAAATTCTGTTCATCACACACAATCTGTGGTACTTTGCTGTGGCTGTCCTAGAAGTCTAATACAAAGGATGAGGATGAGGTTTTGCTTTGTGGTTGTAGAAACCTGACATCATGACATGGTTAAATGGTAGTAAGAAAGGTATGGCAAAGGAAAGAGAGGTTAGAAATCAAGGAAAGAAGAGACATAGTTGATGGAAGGAAGCCTCTGAGGAAGGAGAGGGAAGAAGATGTATTCCAGATCATTGAGGAATGACAGCAGAAGGAAACCATGGCTTCTACTGTGGCAGCACAGGTGGGTGTGGATACAAGAATGTCAGTTGACAAAGGAGAAGAATTTGAGAAATTTTTCTGGTTGATGTTCCTTTGGAGTCTCTATTCAGATATCACTTTGCCCCTTCTCTTCAATCTCTTTATTTTTCTCCCCGACAACTTCATTATCAGATATATTCTATAGTAATGAAATTGCTCATTTGTTTACTGTCACTTCCCACTAGAATGTTAGCTCCACAAGGTCAGGGATTTTGTTTTTTGTGTTTACTACTGTATGCCTAAGTCCCAGATGTATCTTTGGCTCATAGAAGGGACTCAGTAAATACTTGTTGAATGAATGGGTGAATGAACGATGACTTTTATTTGTTTTCCAGTGAAATAGAAGACAAGGCCATCTGCTGAGCATGACAGTGGGGGAGACAGTTATTAAAGGAGAGAAGAATCACCATGCAATATTAAAGGTCCAGTGGCAATGAGAGACCATTATGATTTTCTCCAAAGGTTCTTAGTAGCTCCCACATAGGAAGGGATTTGATTGGATAGATACATGTTTGAAGTTTTACCAGGTCAATAAAATGGAAAGTAGGGAGCAAAACATTTGAGGAATTAAAAAGAGTATAGTAAAGTGTTAGGCCACAGGATCTTACCTGAATAGAGAAAAGAATGAAGGGAATTGATGGGTTAGCAAGGAGGAGGAAATAGCACCTATTATAATGAAATTGAAAATTCCAGGCACAGTGGGTTGTGCATCCTAATGAATGGAGTTATGCAATATGTGCCCTATGTGAGAAGGAGGTAAGTGAGGTGATTAAACAAGAGATGTGATTAATCCCAGATGGTGAAGGGTCTTACATGCCCCATTTAGAGATAGTTGTTATGGAAAAAAACTGAATTTGGAATCAAGACCCAGGTTGAATTTGGACTCTAAAACCCACTACTGTATGATCTTTGGTGAATTATTTTCTCTAGGTGTCTGTTTTATCATTTAAACTAGGATAATAATAACATCTTTCTCATGGAACATTTATGAGGATTGAATGAGATAAGATATGCAAATGCAACTAGTATATTTAAGAGGATAAATCAGATGACATATGATACTGCATATTGCCTGTATAGAATGTGTCTAATAAATATTGGTGTTCTTTGTTGCTGTTTGTTTGCTTATTTTTTAGGCTAGAGGTTTACATATAGAATAATGTAGGTGTGGGCAGAGTACAGATGAAATAGGAGATATAAGGCATGATTTCAATATTCACTTCAACTAGACTACCACCCTGCTAACTACAGGGGACAATGACGTGACATGAAAAGTTTTTATGGGGATAGATAATAGGTCATGATTTGCACACACAGCTCTTTGGTAGTATAGGAACAGAGAGACAGTAGGAAGGACTGAGGGCATTTCAGAAAGAGTGGGTAACATGGAGGTCAAGAAATTTGGGTTGGTAGGAGGCTGGGAGAATAGAGAGGGTCATTTAATTTTGGATTAGTTTTAATTAGTCTAGGAATTAGATATTAGGAAAAATGACTCGGACTCTTTATAGTTTGTATTTAAAAGGCTGGTCAAGACTCAAATTCTGATTCTTCCATTATTGGCTGTATGGCTTGAACTAATTATGTCATCTCTCAGCTTCATTTTCCTTGTATGCAAAATAGAAAACAATAAAACTTACCAGAGGGGGCTATTGGGAGGATAAAATTAGCCCATGTATCCTGGAGGCCTCTCATGGAAGTCCCATCTGGCACTAAGTAAGTGCTCACGCAATGGCAGTAGTGCTTATTGTTGATTTCCATAGGTTTCTGGTGTGGAGAAATCTCTGAGTTGTAATAAGAGGCAGATGATCATGAGCTCTGTAGATAAGAACTAGCATTTGGCTAATATAATAGTTAGGGTATATGGCAATCTCTATAGTAACATGACTCCAATTTACATGCTTTAAAGAAAAGAGAAGTTTAGTCTTTCCTCACCTAATGGGTCCAGGGGTAACTGGAGTTACTTTAATCTGTGGAACAGCTCTGCCATCCCCAACATGTGGCTCTGCCTCTGAATCCAAGGCAGCTGCTCTAGTTCCCTAGTCTCTAAAATTCATGGGAGTTATATTGCTAGAAGAGGAGAATGGATAATGGCTAGGAAAGAAAGAACAGGGTGATCCTGGGTAAGGAAACTTGAGTGGGAAAAATGTCAAAGACATCCAGTTTAGGCTTCTAGATGACTTGGAAACTTCTTAGCAAAGCATGGTTAGCCCCTCATCTGCTGAAGCTGAATCAGATATGGCCTGTTCCATGTAACTAAGAGAGAAATCCCAGCAGAGTGATTACTATAGAAACCCCATAGTTAAACAATCAGGTGGTCTTCCGGTAGGAACATTATCCCAGACTGGCCAGAATTGCCTTGGTTTTTGCCCTGAAATACCCACATCCCAGGAAACCACTCAGTCCCAGGGAAACCAGGATGGCTGGTGAGCATATCTCCAGGAGTCACTGGGAAATTTTATTCCCAGTGATGCCTCTCACTGCCCAGCAGAACGATCTTTCTCTCATTCCCACAACAGCAACGTGTGCTTGTGCACTCGTGTGTGCCCCTGCACACACATGCACCAGAGCTTCTCTGTTAGGTCAAAATAATATGGTTGGTCTCTTATTGCATGATAGGGATCAAGTAAAAATATAATTTATTCATTTATTCAGGACTTATTATGTACTAATCATACACCAAGTACTATGTTAGGCACGCATTGTACAAGAACAAATGAGACATGAACTCTGATTTCAAAATGTTCACAGTTGATTTGGAGAGATCAGTAAGCGGACGGTTGAAATAAAATGTGGTGAGTGGTAAGGGCTGCAATATAAAGGAGCCCAGGATATGCAGAAACACAAGGGCAATGTATCTTCTACTCCAGGCCAGGGGACAGTGGGGCAAGTGTCTGGAAATAATAATCCTGGGATCCTGCTTCAAAGACAGGAATTACTTCCTCAGGCAGATTAAGTGTGGGGGAAAAGTTGGACAGAGGTGGAGGGGAGGAGGCGGTTGGCCCAGAAGAAGAAGGAAGGGGCCCGTCTCTGAAGCAAAGAGGGCACCTAACTAGGTGAGATATAGATTAGGGCAAAGGTGTACTTTGGAGTTGAGACTTAAAAAGGAAATAAGTTGTTTGAATGACACGCTTTCCCTTTTAAAAATCTCCCTAACCCTTCAACTCTCTCCTTCATCACTTCCTCCTGGACTGGAGTGAGCTGATTGTTAGATTTGTGTGTGGATCCTAATGAGTTTCTGGAAAGTGGGGTTGCTCCTTCTGAAGTCTTCATCTTTTTTTAAAAAAATATTTATTTATTTATTTATTTATTTATTTATTTATTTATTTATTTAGGGAGAGGGGAAAGGAAGGAGAAAGAGAGAAAGAAATATCAATGTGAGAGAGCAAAATCAATTGCTGCCTCCCATACATGCCCCAACCAGGGATGGAACCCATAGCCTAGGTATGTGTTCTGACCGGTGATCAAACCAGCAACCTTTTTCTTTGTGGGAGAATGCCCAACCAATGGAGCCACACCAGTCAGGGCTGAAGTCTTCATCTTTAATTAATGCTCAACATTCTGGAGAGCAGGTATATGAAGTCAATCAGAAGTGTTCACATGTGAGTCCAGAGTGGCCCAAGGGTCCTAACTTCCAGTCCTCTGCCTGCCCACCCTGGAAGCATGTAAACACTAGAAAATGTGAGCTCTCAAGAGGCAAGTGAAGTATTTATTAACTCATCTTTTTCCTCCAGAGGCATATGATGTTGGCTGCATGTCTCTTTCTAATGAGCCTATGCTAAGCTGTTCTAGGGTTCAGGGAATTATAAAGTTAGAAGTTCTTCCCATTGTTTTCCATGAACATTGACTAAAATTCATTAAATCAGAGGTTATCATGTTTAAGTCCAATCAAAATCCTATTTGATGTTTACATTAACACCTGCCAGTACGAACATTCAATGAGCTTCTCCTTCTGAAACCAGGTCCTAACCTAGTCAAGGTTTAAACTTATAGGTCTCTTCTGTCCCAGGTACATTATTAGCAATATCCACATGTAATTGTGATAGAACCACCTGAAATGCATTTCTTGGCTCTGGCACACACACACAAAAAATGTAAATCTTCCTGTTATGGACTGAATTGTGTCTCCCAAAATATATAGCTGAAGTCCTAACTCTCCATATAATAGTATCTATAGATAGGGCCTTAAAAGAGTTAGTTAACACTAAATGAGGTCATAAGGGTGGGGCCCTAATCCAATAAGTCTGGTGTCATTTAGAAGCTCACCCCAGTGCTCCATCCTGTGCACATGCAGAGGAAAGGCCTTGCGAGAACTTAGTAAACAAAAGGCCAGGAAGCCAACTCTGAACAGAAACTGAATGCCAGCAACTTGACCTTGGACTTCCAGCCTCCAGAACTGTGGGGAAATAGATTTCTGTTCTTTAAGCCATCCAGCCCGTGACATTTTGTTATGGAAGCCCAAGCAGACTTATTCACCCCCTTTAGAAGGTGTTTGTTTCTTCCCTTGGATAAATCTCTTCTCTAGCTGCTGCAACTGTAGTCTCTTCCCTGAATGAGGAAGGGAAGGAAGGGCTTGTTCCTGCACTTAAATCATCCAGAGAACAAGCCCTCTGCTAGGAGAAAGGCAGTGACCTTGTCCCACACAGACTTCTGCATCCTTAGGTGGGTTCCTCTCTATCTTTAATAGGGTTAGGGGTGGGAGGGACCCTTAGAAATTATATGTATACATAAATGACCATAGCAGGAGGGCACTGATCTCTACACCTTAGGCAAGGTTTCAGGTGTGTTTGGAGACTAGTCCAGACTACATTTTGTGAAAACTAAATATTCTTGCTGGAAATATATCTTGTTTCTCATCCTGGGGAAAATGGGTATGTATGTCTCCAAGACATCTGGGGGTTATTTTTCTCTAGAGAAAATAAAGCCCACCTTTTCAACCCAGTCATCTGGCATGAGGCAGCTCCCACTTTTTTTGTAGGGAGCATCATCAGTGATGATTATGCCCCAATTACCACATACATCACAGCTGAGTTTGAGAGCATGAACACGAGGGGAATGATGAAGAATGCACCTAGGAGGGATCATGTAGTGAAGACTCCAAGCAGTTCCTTGCTTGCACTTATGAAGAATTCATGGGCATTTTTGCTGCAGCCACTTCATTTAGCCTGAACCCTCACACAACAGGCAAGAGTAATTGAAAGACTGAAACCAGCTCCTTGTCTGAGAGAGGAGGGGTCCTGCCTGCATGCTGTTTGCCTCAGCCACATAGCAAGGCATGGTGGGCACACTGACATCATCTCCTGTGGCCTCAGCATCATCTTATATTTAGGACCTCAAAATTGGCACACTATCCAGTACAGAATATTTATCTCAGCATGAGGATGCTGGATAGTCACTATAAAATGGACGATGCCAAGGGGATATATACATCTCCTGAGTGGTTGATCTAGAATCTACATAACTATTTTCTAACTGCAAGTCATGCCACATTATGGGTCACAAAATCAATTTATTGGGCCATGGTCAGCACTTTTTCAAGGAATGAAGTAGACTAGAATAAAATTTCCAGGATACGTCCATACATGCACACATACAATGTATCCTGATACAAAATGTGGATTACAATAAAAGCACGAAAGCCTGAAATTCTACAATGCTGTGATTCTTCTCCTTTCTGCTGGGCACTGTGTGAGGCACTGTGGGATACAGACAGCTTTAAGATGTGTTTCCAGAACTGGGGACTTAGTCCACACAAAGGAAAACAGCTGATACTTCCAAGTTCCTACCCTCGGCCAAATACTCTGCTAGGCTATTTGTGTGTGTGTGTGTGTTGTCTCCTTTACTGTCAGCAAAAATCCTGTGAAATGTGTATTTTTTTTTCATTTTCCAGGTGAGGAAACAGGCTCAGGAAGGATAATTGACTCCATGCAGGTCACACAGTTAGCAAGGAACACAAGACTTCACATGAAATAGCAAGGGACTGATACAACACATTCCCACACATTTGATGCAGGCAACCATGTTCATAGAGAATCTACAATAGAAGAGATTGGTGTGAAACGCCCCATGCCAGCTGACTGATGTCAGTGATAACTTTGTGGAGGAGGTCATTTTAAGCTGGGAGACCCGAAAAAATAAAGAAGCAGAGGTGGTTCAGATCAATTCCAAAATCACTGACTGCATTCCAGGTCCCATGTTAACAACTGGAGCACAATAAGAAGTGCTTAATAGTCCTGTCCCAAAGGAGCTTGAACTCTAGAGTGGGTGCTGGTAGAAGAAAGCATTTATGGTAGATGCTGCCTACCTTGAGAATGCTTTTAGGCAACTTGAGTAATTTTATGGTCCCTGGAACTTAGAGTTGTAAATAGGTGGCCCATATGAAAAATATGTTTTTTTCCAGGCTGCCATATTTTACTGGAGAAAGAATAATTTACTGAATAGCACAGAAGGGCTGGAAGAGACTGGTACTTTTTCATTGCAGCCAAGAATACAATCAGGATGTTTCTCAGGCATGAGAAGGGCCTTATTCAGCAACTTTGAATGAACCCCAAGATATAACGATCCAGCTGGGCTCCAGCTTTGGAGATGATTCATCTGGGATGCTCCACGTGCAGAGCTAGTCCCAGGCATTGCTCCAAGGGCCCAATCTCCTTCAGGTGTCTTCTTTTTGCTTCTCAATTGTATGTCTCTTATTATTCTGATTCATGATGTCAGGGCTAAAATATCTCCGTAGTGCTTAAATGGTACCCTCTCAGGTTCTCCCTGACAATTTCTCATCTCTGTATTACATCTTCTATTAGAGCCAAGCACTGTACCCAGATTTTACTTTTTGTCCTACTCCATGTTTCTCTACTAGCTTTTCTGTTTTTGCAAAAGCTCAGCAAAGTGGCTCTGTGTCCATCTCCTCTCTTTCTTCCACTCACATCATTCCTAATTCATGTCTCAAAGAGCACCTGTGAACCATCCTTTACACGCAGAACACATGCCAACTCTCTCACACACCTGCCATCTCTCTAACTAAGCTGCTCTAGAAAGCTTTCTCCGACTGTAGATCAGAGAGACACCATCTCACCTTATTAAACACCCTATTGGTAAAAACTCCTTCTCAAAACTAATTCAGTGCAGCAGAAACACACGATCATTAAGAATGGCAGTTTTTTTTTTTTATCTTTACAATATGTCCTTAGTACAGACACTTCCAACAGGGGACTCTGTTGTCTTTATAGTACCTTGCCATGTGGCTCCTACACACTGGGAGGATTCAGGCAACAGAGGCGATATTGGGATAGACCAACCCATTCAAACACTAAATTTAGTATGTGTGATATCCTGTGCAAGGCTTGCACACTGGGGATCCAGAAGATGAAAACAGAAACTGCCCTTCAGTAGCTTACAGTTGAGTTGGGAAAGGGGGAAGCAGACATATTTGTAGAGAATTCTCAACCAAGAACACAATCCCAAGAACAGTTATATGTATGATTCCAAATCACTCTACTCAGTTGCTTTTGCTTGTTGGTTTGTTTGTGTGTCTTTTCTTTCAGGCCCAGCATACCCACAACTTTTGTGGGAAGGTTCTTCCCACCCCCACAATGTGCCTTTCACCTGCCCTGCCTTCTGCTGCCATCAGGAGGAGCCTCCCTGAGGATGCATAGAAGTGGCTTTAACCCCCCATGCACTGTGCGCAGTTCTGGGAAGAGCATCCTGATGAGTCATGAGTCTGGAGCAAGTGCTGAGGGTGTTCAATAATATCAAATTCAGTTACATTTCTTTAAATAACCCAAATAAAAGCAAAATATTTTCTAATTTTTATGAGTTTCTCAGCTTTTATAATTTTATTATACAAATATTTTATGATCATATTTTAAAAATAAATGAATATGGAAATATACCCTGTACAATATGAAAGTCATTCCTTACCTTTCTTTTGCCCCACACCCAAAGTAAGAAATGTCCACCCATTGATTCACCTCCAGTTTCCTCTCAATACATATGTACAGGTATACATCTTTTATCAATAGTGAGTATACAAAACTATACTCACTATATTTTGACTGTTTATGTAATAATATAATTCAGGGACGTTTCCATGATATGACACATATAACTATACCCCACTCTTTTTAAAACTATACACCTTTTGAAAGAATGGGGGGAAAGTGTATTTTAAACTTTCCCTTCCACTGGATGTCTAGGTGATCCTCCATTCCATTATCACAGACAAGGCTGCAGCAATGCACTGGAGATGTTCCTTGGTTTCCCTGCGTATTTCTCCAGAGTGGAGGCCCTGGAAGCAGACTTGTTGGCTAGAAGGGAATGCACATTTACAATGCAACTGACACTGCCCAGCAGGGTGTGAAAAATGCTCTTTTCTTGCACCTTCTGCAACCCTTGGCATTATCACTGTTTTTAAAATATTGTCAACCTGTGGTCAGGGGTAGAGTGGAGTATCTAATTATTATTTAAAACTAAATACCTCTGCTGACTAGTCAGCTAGAAGACCTTATACCTGTATTTATTTGTGTGTTGTATTACCTGCCATTTGCCTGATTTCCTATTGGGATGTTGAGGAGTATGGACAGGCACTGCCAAGTTACAGGAGGGTGTCAGTCCCTGTAGGTGCTGAAACTTGAAGAAGGATCTTTTACAACATACTTCACCTGAGAGCCAACTTCCCTGAGAATCCAAGGTATGGCAGGCTGCCTGTCTTCATTGGGATGCTCTGTAGGTATTCTGAATCTCAGAACCGTTATCACTGCTTTCCTTGGGTTGGGACCAAGCTCCTGGGCCATAAGAGGACCAAGATGTTGGTGGCATGTTGCCTCTGGTCTTTGGTCAATTTTTCTACACTGCTTCCCCTGAGAATATTTTATGTTTCCTGGTTCTTGATCCTTACCCTAATTCCAAATTACCCTTTATTCCCATTCGAGATGACTCTCCTTGCTACCTCAATGACATTATTTGGAGCACTTGAATAATTTGACTGTTTTTGTGCATGTTAGGCATGACAGATGTCTGTAAGACCATGCCATGCCCATCCTCCCAGACATACCTCACAGGTATTTTCTCTCCACTGCTGTCCTGCCACAGGGCTTGGGGCAGGGAGTGGGACACTATAGTCTTGAATGTCCCTGTGGTCCACTTGGAGAAAAGAGATGTAAAACTGTTTCTGAGTTTTCTGTCCCTAGGACCTCCAATACACACACATGCACACACATGCACACACTACTTTCTGAAATACCAGCCTCATCCAGGAGCCTGGAGGCAGCATATCTTCCTCAAGCACCCTCCACTTTCTCAGTACTCTTGATTTCCCTTTCACCTCCTCTTCTTCCCAAAGCCAACAGAATACTGAGACAATCAAATATCAAAATTGAGACTTTTACAAACACATTTTTTCAAATACTTTTTCTAAAACACATCCTGGCCTTTTGAAATTCAAACACTGAGAATTAACTCCTTTGTTTTCTGAATCCTGCCTTGTGCTGCAACAATGAACACAGAGTACCCTTGATGCAGCCAGAATGAGTCCCCAGAGGGGGACTGTTGGTGGGGATAAGTGCTGGGTATAACAGAAAGTTAGGAAATAAATCAGTTATTATACCAAAATACTATTCCCCTGCACCAATATTTCTTTTACTTGTCTTTTAACTTTGTTTATAGAGTCTTTTGTCATGCAGAACTTTATAATTTTTATACAAAAAACCTGTCAATCTTTTTTTTATAAATTCTAGGGTTTGTATCTTACTTAGGAAAGCCTTCTGATATACAAATTAAAAATATATTCTCTCATGTCTTCATCAAAGACTTTAAGACTGTTGTTCTTTTATCCCCTCATCTGCTGATGGACACTTGGTCTGCTTCCAAGTCTTGGCTATTGTGAATAAATGCTGCAATGAACATAGGGGTGTGTTTACAGAATGGAATACCACTTGGCCATTTTAAAAAAGGGGAGGATCTTACCCTTTGAGACAGCATGGATGGACCTGAAGGGTATTATGCTGAGTGAAATAAGCTAATCAGAGAAAGACAAATAGCCTAGGATTTCACTTATATGTGGAATCTAGTGGCCAAAATAAACTAACAAACAAAAGAGAAACAGACAACAGACTGACAGCTGTCAAGAGGGGATAGGGGTTGGAGGCTGGGTGAAAAAGGTTAAGAAAAAAAAAACAAACTCATAGACCCAGACAACAGGATGGTGATTACCAGAGGAAAAGTAGGATGGGGGAGTTAGATGAGGGTAAAGGGAGGATAAATGGTGATGGAAAGAAAGTTGACTTGGGGTGGTAAACACAGAGTACAATATACAGATGATGTATTATAGAATTGTACACCTGAAACTTACATAATTTTGTTAACTAATGACCTCAATAAATTCAATAAAAATAATTTTGTTTTTTACCTTAAACTCTTCATTACATCTTGAATTAAGACTTTTATACAATATCTAGAAAGGAAGGATCTTTCTCTTTCTCTCTCTTTGTCTCTCCCTCTCCCTTGCCCCCTTTCCCCCACAATTAAAATACTCCTAATACCATTTATTTAATAGTTAATTCCTTCGCCACTGATTTAAAATGGCATTTTTATTGTACACTAAATTCTAGTAGGTGCACAAATCTTGTTCTAAGCTCTGTATTCCAGATCCAGAATGAGAATGAGATGGAAGTTGCAAAGATGTTGTTCCTTCAGTTGATTTCCATTCCCATGTACATTTCATGAAGATGAATATGATTCTAATATCTAAACACTAAAAATAATGTTTTCTTGCAGCATGCCTCTAAATTTAGACAAGCAACTTTATTTTTGATTCTCCTCCAAAAATCCAGTGAACTCTTCCAATTACAGAGAAAAAAATTGGTTATGCTGGACTCTTGAGAGATTTTAGAAGATAATTTTGATTGTATATAATTTTGAATGTGATGAGACTCCATTGTATTCTAATTAATATGCCATAAGATACATTTTGAAATTCATTTGGTGCTTATTCATTTATTTATTTAAGTTTTTGACATATTGAGTCAATGTTGTCATTTCCATATTCCTATGAAATCTCTATTTCATCTAGATATTCTGAAGTATTGGCTTAAAGTTGTAACTAGCATTCTCTCCATATTTAAGATTTAATTCTCATCTTTCTTATTTCTAATGTTACTTGTGTAATGTATTTCCTTTGATCACACTAGCTCAAGTTTTATCTATTTTACTGGTCTTTTCAAATAAGCACATTTTATTTTTATTGATTAGATTTTCTGTTTTTATTGTTGTTTCTTTTATAGCTTTCTTCTTTTATGGTTATTAATTTCTTCCATGTACTTCACTGTTCCTTCCCAATTTTCCCCTTGTAGCTGGCATTGACCACTTGCTCTAGTTCTGGGATTAGTAAAAATTAGTAGGATTTTAGGAAAACACTTGTTTTAATGATAAAATAGGGTGGACAAAGGCTAATACACTCCTACTTTTCTCCATCCTACTTGGAATATGAAGGAATATCTGAAGAAACAACAGTCATCTTGAGAGATAAAACAAAGACTAATGGAATTGTAAAACCATTGACTCTGACGTTGTTTAACCCCTGAACCAATGCCAGTAACTGCCCACCTCTGAAGTACTTTTTAAGTAAAGAAAAACAATAAGAACAACGGGTTCTCTTCTTCTTTCAAGGCACTGCATTGCTTTTTGTTTATTTGTTATTTGTAGAAATATCTCTAACAGACAAGTATGTCCACTGAATTTATTTCTAATGTTTTTTGTTATCTAGCTAATAAGGTCTTTTGAGACTATAACTTCCTTTGTCTACATTTCATATGATTTAACATATAATGTTTTATTGTATAAATTTACTTTGTAATTTTCATCTGAATTCATGTTAAAACCAAGATTTTTCTCTTTTCATGTAGTTTCCTTTATTTCTCTGATAATTTCTCAGTTTATTGTATTTTGATCAAAGAACATGGCCCATAATATTTTGATTATTAAAATGTATTGAAATTTTGAGACTTACGGCCAAGATGGAGGCATAGGTAGACACACTGTGCCTCCTCATACAACCAAGGTAGGGACAACAACAATTTAGAAACAGAATAAAAACCAGAACTGACAGAAAATTGAACTGTATGGAAGTCAGACAACCAAGGAGTTAAAATAGACATGTTCATCCAGACCGGTAGGAGGGGTGGAATCAGGCAGCCGGGCGGTGAGGGATTGCGGCACAAAAAGCCTTGTGACTGGGCACAGAAGACCACAGCGGGTGGACCCTGGGCACACAAGAGGTGGCTGGCAGACCCCGGCCAAGGGGTGGCAACCGGCAGACCCAGCGAGGTGGCAATTGTGAAGCAAGGCACTGTGCCCAACCCAGAATCCTAGCACTGGGAAATAGAGCCTTGGGGCACTGATTGAAAACACCTGTGGGGGTTGAGGTGCAGGGAGAGACTCCCAGCCTCACAGGAGAGGCTGTTGGAAAGACCCACAGGGTGCACAAGCCCACCCACATGGGAATCAGCACCAGAAAGGTCCAGTTTGCTTGGGGGAAGTGGCAGAAGGGACTGAAGTCCGATGGAGAGTGGAGCAAGCACCTTTTTTCCCTCTCGGATCTGGCCCCCACATACGTCACAACCCAGCAACTGGGTTGCCCCGCCCTGGTGAACACCTAAGACTCCACCCCTCATACGTAACAGGCATGACCAGACTAAATAAAAATAAAAAAAATGGCTCAAATAGAAGAAGAAATGAAAGCCCCAGAACCAATCCTTTTAAGCAACCAAGAGATAGCAAACCTATCAGATGCACAGTTCAAAACACTAGTGATCAGGATGCTCACAGAAATGGTTGATTTTGGTCACAAATTAGATGAAAAAATGAAGGCTACAATAAGTGAAATGAAGAAAAATGCACAGGGAACCAATAGTGATGGAAAGAAAGCTGGGTCTCACATCATTAGAGTGGACCAGAAGAAAGAAAAAAACATACAATCAGAAAAGAATGAAGAAATAAGAAGTCAAAAAAATGATGAGAGGCTTAGGAACCTCCAGGACATCTTGAAACATTCCAACATCTGAATTATAGGGGTACCAGAAGGAGAAGAGGAAGAGCAACAAGTGGAAAACTTATTTGAACAAATAGAGAACTTCCCCAATCTGGCAAAGGAAGTAGAATTC
>CM052546.1:43898514-43929316 GCA_028533065.1 Trachops cirrhosus | reverse complement strand
TAAAGTGCTTCTCAGATAAGGTCAAGTTAAAGGAGTTCATCATCACCAAGCCCTTATTTTAGGAAACGTTAAAGGGACTTATCTAAGAAAAAGAAGATAAAAAACATGTGTAGTAAAATGACAGCAAACTCACAATTATTAACAACACACCTAAAACTAAAAGAAACTAAGCAAACAACTAGAACAGGAACAGGACCACAGAAATGGAGATCACATGGAGGGTTAGCAACAGGGGAGTGGGAGGAGGAGAGAGGGGGGAAAGGTACAGAGAATAAGTAGCATAGATGGTAGGTAGAAAATAGAGGGACGGCAAGAATAGTATGGGAAATATAGAAGCTAAAGAACTTATGACACATGGATGTGAACTAAAGGGGGGAATATGGGTGGGAAAGGGTGTTCAGGGTGGAGGGGAATGAAGGGTGGATAATGGGACAACTGTAATAGCATAATCAATAAAATATATTTTAAAAAAATGTATTAAAACTTTTTTGGACCTGAAGATTTGTGAAATTTCAATTGTCAATTTGTGAAAATTCCATTTTGTTTGAAAGGTTTCTCTATATTTCTAAATTCAAAGATCTTTCTCTCTCTTTCTACATCTGTTATCTATTTATCTAGGTGTCCATTTATGTTTGTCTATTATCTATCTATCTACCTTATTCATTTATTTTTAGATTGTTGATTTTGTTGCTAAAATATTCTGAGTAATTTTTTCCTGTTTGTGCCCTCATTTTTTTGAGACTGCATTATATATTTTTTACTTCAATTGTGGAATTGCCCATTAATCCTTGTATGTACAAAAGTTTTTGTTTTGCAACAATTGTTGATTTCACTAATGCTCATGCCCTCTTGCTTGATTGTACTATTTATTCTATAAATACCACTTTTTCTCATGGTTAGTCTTTCCACCTGGATTTTTGTTTGTCTGGATATTAATATCATCATACTTGTTTTTGTTACTATTTTCTTAGCTTCTGTATTGCTTTGTTTTATAGATACAAAATTTTGTAGATATATCTGTATCTAGCTATATGTAGATAACTATAAATAGATATATCTTTACTGAATAGTTTAAAATGAGGTACTCATTCTCAATCTGTGAATCTTTGTATTTTATAAAAGTTAATCCACTCATGTTTATTGTTAGTAAAATCTTAGTACTCTTTTGAGTCACTTACATCTATATCTTATATTTATAGTTATTTGCAGTTTTTTATTTAGACCTTTTCTGGTTTATTTCTACTCTCTTATCATTTGTATCACCTTGGTACTTAGAATATGCTTGCTTATCATCTTGATGATGATTATTGTTATTTTAATCTTCACCCAAGGACATTTTTTATTGAATTTAGAGAGAGGGGGAGGACAGAGAGAGAGAGAGGAAGAGAGAGAGAGAATGTGAGAGAGAGAGAGACATCAATATGAGAGAGAAACATAAGTTAATCTTTTCCCGTACGTGCCCTGACTGAGGAGAGAACCTACAGCCTAGGTATGAGTCCTGACTGGGAACCGAACTTGCAATTCTTTTGGTGTATGGGGTGATGCTCCAACCAACTGAGCCACCCAGCCAGGGCTGGTTTATTTTTTATAATCATCAATATATTCCATAAAATTGTCCTGATATTTACCTGTATCTAGTGAAAAGTATTGTCCAGCAAAGTGCCTTGTAAGAGGTCACTCTACAATACAATTTCTGCTTGCTATCTCACTGCCACGGTTGGGGATTTCTCACTTTTTGCCTGAATGTTTTTTTTAAACTCACAACTGGTTTCTCTGTCTCCAACTGAGACTTCGAATGAGCTTTTTAAAAAAACCCTTTTTTTGCCTTGAGCTTCTGAGACTCTGGAGTTCCTTTCTGTGTCAGTTAGTGTCATTTATCTTGATTAATTCAATATCCATTATACTTATAAGTGCTGGTCAGTCTCCCACTTAAACTGTGAAAAACTTTAGGAAAATCCCCAACCACGTACTAATACATAGTTGCATCTATAATAATATTTGCAAAATGTCTAGTTCCCGGTGGGTGCTAAATCAGTACTGGATCGTCCATCCAATGAATAAATGCGGTGCCCTGGAGGGCAATGATGCATTGTTACCCCATCTGGATGAGATAGAGCCCATCACAATGTCTGAAAAAAGCTGGGGTCCAATATAGTCCCATATAAACACTTGTTGGTGGTTTCATTTATGAATATATGTATTTAAGTCTCGAACTTGATAGAAAAATTTAAGAAGTTCTATATTACATTTAAAGAAATAAAACCATTCAACATTTTGTAATATGACCTATGTTCCCGCAGGGGTATCCAACCCACAGCCCATGGGCCTCATGCTGCCCAAGATGGCTGTGAATGCGGCCCAACTCAAAATTGTACATTTACTTAAAACCTCTTTTTTTTTGCTCATCAGTTTTCATGAGTGATTGTGTATTTAATGTGTGGCCCAAGACAACTCTTCTTCCAGTGTGGCCCAGAGATGCCGAAAGGTTGGACACCCCAAAATCTAAAGTGATTACACCATGAAATCAGTCACTGCGGCAAGAGGGCTGAGGGTCAGACCTCAGGAGCTCCCCTTCTGGTTGGATGAGGCCATGACGCCTCATCATTTTGCTGCTGGCTTTTCCCATCTGTAAGATGAAGAAGAAAATTAAAGGTGAGAAAAGCATACCACAAAACCAATATAAACATATTAAAATTCTCACTGCATTTTCAGTACTTTCGCATTCACGTGTGATTTAGATTGAACCACTGCAAGTGAAGTAAGCATAACTGGACGAGAAGGAGGGAGAGTGTGTTTGTGAATGTGTATCTGTATGTATAACCATACTTTCAGCTTTTATGAAGAATCACATTTCTTGCCCCATGCAAGTGCCTTACTCGTGCAGCGACATTTTATGAACATTTCATTTTCAATAAGATGGAACATAAACACACTCATTAAAGCCACTTTTCCTCACAGAAGCCTTTGTGACCACAGGATGGCATTTCCGGATTGCTGCAAGAGGCACGGACTATGTGTAGGTGTGCACGTTTCTATCGTTGGGGACAGGAGGTCACTGACTGAGGGCATTCTGCCATTCCCTTCTTTCAGGAACACACCTTCCTTCTGAGTGGGATGGATGCAGGGAGCAACATTCTACCCATATCTTAGTAACCAATTTTAGTAAACTTTTATATTTTGTCAGTATGTACCACCCCCAGGAAGCTTTTCTGGACTAAATGCAAGGAAGATATACTGAAGCCTAACTAATCTATCAAGTCAAGAATCTACTTAATTAAAAATACAAAAGGAAAAGAAATCAAAGTTAAAGTCAATAAAAAAAATGTCCAGAAGTGGAATTGTTGAGTCATATGGTGGTAGTTCTATTTTATTTATTTATTTATTTTTAATGAAGTTTTTTTTCCTTTTTATTCTTATTCTCCCACACTCTCCTGTTTGGCAACCATCAGCTTATTCTCTATATCTATGGGTCTCTTTCTGTTTTGTTTTCTTCATTCATTTATTTTGTGTTTTTAGATTCCACATATAAGTGAGATCATATACATATAAGATCATACAGTATTTATCTTTCTCTGTCTGATTTATTTTACTTAGCCTAATGCCCTACAGGTCCATCCATGTTGTCACAAATAGCAAGATTTCATTCTTGATGAATAATATTTTATTGTGCATATATATACCACATTTTCTTTATCCATTCATTTATTGATGGACATCTAGTATGCTTCCATATCTTGGCTATTACTAGTAATGGTGCAACAAACATAGGGGTACATTATATTTTCAAATTAGTGTTTTTGTTTTCTTTGGATAAATACACAAAAAGAAGTGGTAATTCCTGAATTGTATGGCAGGTTTATTTTTTAATTTTTTGAGAAATCTCTATCCCATTTTATTTTTATAGTAGCTGCACTAACTTAAAATTCCACCCACAGTATACAGGATTCCCTTTTCTACATCTCCTCACCAACACCTGTTGTTTGTTGATTTATTGATAATAGCCATTCTGACAGGTGTGAAGTGCTTTCTCAATGTGGTTTCAATTTTCAGTTCCCTGATGACTAGTGATGTTGAGCATCTTTTCATATGTCTGTGGCTCTATGTTCTCTTGGGAGAAGTGTCTATTCAGGTCTTCTGCCTACTTTTTAATTAGATTGTGGGTTATTTTGGTGTTAAGTTGTATGTGTTTTTTATATACTTTGGATATTACCCCCTCATTAGATGCATCATTAGCAAATATATTTCCCAATCAGTATGTTATTGTTTTGTTTTGTTGATAATTTCTTTCACTGTGCAAAACCTTTTTAGTCTGATGTAGCTCCATTTGTTTTAGTTTGTTTGTTGCTTTCTTTGCTCAAGGAGATAAAACCAAAATGATATTGCTAAGAATGATATAAAAGATTTTACTACCTCTGCTTTCTTCTAGGAGTTTTATGGTTGCAAGTCTAACATTTAAGTCTTTAACCAATTTTGAGATTATTTTTGGATATGGTGTAAGAATGTGGTCCAATTTCATTTTTTGATGTATCAGTCCAGCTTGGCCAACACCATTTATTGAAGAGACTGTCTTTACCACATCCTTGTCTTCTTTGTCCTAGATTAATTGACCATATAAGTGAATATTTATTTCTGGGTTCTCTATTCTATTCCATTGATCTATGTATCTATTTTTATGCCAGTTTTATGCTGTTTTAATAATTATAGCTTTAGAGTATAGTTTGGTATTAAGAACCATAGTGTCTCCTACTATATTCTTTCTCAAGATTTATTTGTCTATTCAGGTTTTTTTGTGTTTTCATATAAATTTTGAAATTAGTTGTTTTAATTCTAAGAAAAATGCTATTGGTATTATAATAGAGATTATATTGAATCTATATATTACTTTAGATAGGTAAGGATATTTTAACAATATTAATCCTTCCGATCCATGAGCAAGGCATATCCTTCCATTTGTATCTTGTTCAATTTCCTTCTTCACTGTTATATTGTTTTCAAAGTACAGGTCTTTTGCATCTTTGATTAAATTTATTCCTAGGTATTTTATACTACTTGATAAATTGTAAATGGTATTGTTTTCTTAATTTCTTTCTCTGGTCATATAATAGTATATAGAAATGCAACAGGTTTCTGTATGTAAATTTTGTATCCTGCAAATTTACTGAAGTCATTTGTTAGTTTTAAGGGGTTTGGTGCAGTCTTTAGGGTTTTCTAAATATAGTATAATGTTATCTGCAAATGAGAGTTTCATTTCTTCCTTCCCAATTTGGATGCCTTTTATTTCTTTGTCTTGTCTCATTGCTGTGGCTAGAATTTCCAGTAATATGTTAAATAGAAGTGGTGATAGTAAGCATTCCTGTTTGATCCTAACCTTAGAGGTAAGGCTTTCGGCTTTTCACCAATGAGTATAATAATAGCTGTGGGTTTGTCATATATGACCTATATTATGTTTAGACATGTTTCTTCTATAACTACTTTGTTGAATGTTTATGTGATGAAAGGATGTTAAATTTTTCAAGTGCTTTTTCTGCATCTATTAAGATTATAATATGGTTCTTATTCTTTATTTTGTTAATGTGATGCATGACATTAATTGATTTATGGATGTTAAACCATCCTTGCATCCCTGGAATAACTGCCAGTTGGTCACAGCATATAATCCTTTTATTGTACTGTTGAATTTGGTTTGCTAATATTTTGCTGAGAATTTTTTTTTAATTTTTTAAGATTTTTATTGTTATGTTGTTACAGTTGTTCCTATTTTTTCCCCTTTTCCCTCCTCCACCCACCCCACCTCCCAATCCTACTGTCAATCCCCACACTGTGTTCCCTGTCCATGGGTCGTTCACACATGCTCTTTGACTAGGCCTTTCCCCTTCTGTCCACCATTAGCCCCTCCCCCTCTCCTCTGGTCACCATCTCTTCCATGTTTCTGTGCCTGTGGTTCTATTTTGTTTGTTAGTTTATTTTGTTCATTAGAGTCCTCTTATAGGTGAGATCATATAGTATTTGTCTTTCACTGATTGGCTTATTTCACTAAACATAATACTCTCCAGTTCCATTTTGCATCTGTAGTCATGAAGGGTATTGGCTTGTAATTTACTTTTTCATAATGTCTTTGGTTTTGGTATTAGGGTAATACTAGTTTTACAGAATGAATTTAGAAGTGTTCCTTCCTCTACAATTCTTGAAGTAGTTAAAAAAGTATAAGTATTAATTCCTCATTGAATGTTTGATAGAATTTACCTGTGAAGTTTATTTGTTGGGAGTTTTTTGATTACTGCTTCAATTTCATTGCTAGTAATTGGTCTGTTTAGATTTTGTATTTCTTCCTGGTTCAGTCTTGGAAAATTATATATTTTTTAAAATGTACCCATTTCTTTTAAATTGTCATATTTGTTGGTGTACAATTGTTTATAGTATTCTTTTAATTCTTTGTACTTATATATCTGTGATGTCAGTCAGATTCTTTGTGTTTCTGTGATGTCAGCTGTAACTCTCCTCTTTCCTTTACAATTTTATTTATTTGAGTGCTCTGTCTTGGTTTCTTGATGATTTTGACTAAAGTTTGTCATTTAATTTTATCTTTTCAAAGAACCACCTCTTAGTTTTACTTATTTTTTAATATTGTTTTACTACATTTCTGTTTATTTAATTTCTGTTCTGACCTTAACTATTTCTGATTTCTATTTACTTTGGGTTTTATTTCTTCTTTTTCTCATCCCTTTTGGGATAGAGTTATTTTTTTTAATTGAGATTTTTCTTGTATCTTGAGGTAGGCTTGTATAGCTATGAACTTCCCTTTCAGAACTGCTTTTGCTGCCTCCCATGAATTATGAATTTTGTTAAAAAATGTGTTTCCATTTTCATTTATTTTGAGATACCATTTTATTTTTTTGTTTGATTTTTATCTTTGATCCATTACTAAAGTAACATTCATCTCTACAGATTGTGGGGGATTTTCCTGTTTTCTTCCTGTGGTTGATTTCTATCAACCACATTATATGTCACCGTGGTTGGAAAAAAATGCTTGATATAATTTCAGTCTTCTTGGATTTATTAAGGTTTGCATTGTGGACTAATATGTGATCTATGCTGGAGACTGTTCTATGTAGACTTGGAAAAATGTCTGGAGTTTTGGGGTGAAATGTTCTATAAATGTCTATTAAATTTATCTTGTCTAATGTGACATTTAAGGCCATTATTTTCTTATCAATTTTATATCTGAGTGATCTATTCATTGATGTGAGTGGGGAAGTAAAATCCCTTACTGTTATTACTGTGGATTTTCCCCTTTATGCCCATTAATAATTGCTTTATTTATTCAGGGGCTCTTTTTTTGATGTATAGATATTTACAATTGTTATATCCTCTTTTGAGTTGATCCCTTTATAATTATGCAATGCTCTTCTTTGTCTTGTTATACATTCTCTGTTTTGTCTTTTTTTTTATTTGATTAGAAATATTTCATTTATTTATTTTTTAAAGAAGGGAAGGAAGAGAGAAAGAGAGGGTAGGAAACATCAATGAGACAATGTGGTTGCCTCTTGCATGCTTCCTACCCAGGACCTGGCCTGGAACCCAGGCATGTGCCCTGACTTGGAATCAAACCAGCAACCCTTTGGTTTGCAGGCCAGCACTAAATCCACTGAGCCATACCAACCAGGGTTATGTTTTGTTTTGTTTTTGTTTTTGTTTTTAGTTCATTCAGCCACTCTATGCCTTTTTATTGAAGCATTTAATCCATTTGCATTTAAAGTAATTACTGATAAGTGTGTACTTATCATCATTTTGTTAATCATTTTTAGTTGACTTAGAGTTAGCCTCTGTTCCTTTCTTCTCTTGATTCCTTGTTGTTTGCTATTTTCCTTTAATGTTTTTTTAGGTTTCTTTATCTTTGTTCTTCACATATCTCTTGTAAATTTTTGGTTTGTGGTTACCATGAGGTTTATTTATATCATTCTTTATCTATAGCAGTCTATTTTAAGCTGATAGTCATTTAAGTTGGAATACCTGCTATAAGAACTATATTTTTACTCTCCCCCTTTATGCTTTATGTTATTGATGTCATATTTTAGATCATTTTGTGTTGTGTATCTCTTAACTACTTACTATAGTTTCAATTGAGTTTGATACCTTTTTTTACCATTGTATTAGTTTTCAAATGCCTGATTTGCTGTGTTTATTGAATACTTGCTTAACCTGTGAAGTTTGTCCCTTTCTTATATTTTCCTATATCTAGTTATAGCTTTTCCTTTTGTACTTAAAGAAGACCCTTTAACATTTTTTATAAAGCTTGTTTAATGGTGATAAACTTCTTTAGTTTTTGCTTGTCCAGGAAAGTTTTTTTAATCTCTCCTTCAATTCTAAATGATAACCTTGCTGGGTAAATTATCCTAGGTTGGATATTCCTTTCTCACAACACTTCAAAGATGTCCTGCCACTTCCTTCTGGCCTGGAGAGTTGCTGATGAGAAATCAGCTAATAGCCTGATGGAGTTTCTGTTGTGGAGAGCTCATTTTCCTCCTGCATCCTTCAAGATTGTTTCTTCATCATTTTGTCATTTTAATTGCAACCTGTCTTAGTGTGAGTCACTTTGGGTTCATTGTGTTCAGAGCTCTCTGTGCTTCCTGGACCTGGATGCCTGTTCCTTTCCTAGGTTAGGAAGGTTTTCCACCACTATTTCTTTAAATAAAGTTTCTGTTTCTTTCTCTCTATTTAGTTTTTCTGGGATCTCTATAAAGCAAATGTTCAAATGCATGATGTTATCCCACAGGTCCCATAAACTATCCTCATTTTTTTAAATTCTTTTTTGCTTTCTGCTCTTCTAAGTGGTTGATTTCCACCTGTCTTCCAGCTCACTTTTTCATTCTTTGTTAGCTAACCTGCTGCTGACAACTTCTAATATGTTTACTTCAGTTATTAAGTTCTTCAGCCTGCTTGGTTCTTTGTTACACTTTCTGTTCATTGAAGTTTGTCCCTACATTCCTGTATTCTGCTCTTAGGTTTGGTGAGTGAGCATCCTCATGACCATGTCTTTGAATTCTTTATCAAGCCAATTACTTATTTCCATTTCTGTAGGGTGTTTGTCCTCTTTTTCAGTCTAGGAGAAGTGGCCTTATGTAGAAGGTGTACACCTGTGGTTTTGGCCATCAGGTGGGAGCCAAGTGGCTGCCTAAGGCATCTGAAGCACTGGCCTACTGAGCTATACAGGCTCCAGGTGGGGAGAACAGATGCCTGTAGTAATGCCTTATTGAACCTGTTTGCTTCCTTTGTTAGGCCAAAATCGGCCTCAGGGGTGTCCAACCCGTGACCGGAGGGCTGCCTGCAGCTCAGGATGGCTATGAAGGCGGCCCAACACAAAATCGTAAATATACTTAGAAACTTTTTTTCTGGTCATAAGTTTTCACTAGTGTTTGTGTATTTAATGTGTGGCCCAAGGCAACTCTTCTTTCTCCAGTGTGGCTCAGGGATGCCAAAAGGTTAAACACCCCTGGTAGGGAGACCTTGCAGGTAGGCCAGAGCACCTGGATAGAGCCCCTGCCCACCTTCTGGTGGTGAAGGTAGACATAAACCATGGTGCTCACATGCACCTCCTGCTCCTGCCTTGGAGAATTTTTGCTGTTCCTGAAGAGCTTCAGTGTCTCCCCAGTCTTTTCCATACAATTCCTCTATTACTTGGTGTACAGAATGTGGTCTTGTGGAGACCCACCTCTGTTCAGGCTTTATGTGCCTGGTGCCTTTGGGAAGCTGTTTAAAGCTGAATAGGCACTCCAGGTACCTGGGGAACTAGACTTCTGGGTCAGATGGGTGTGGCGATGCCTTGTTGTTCCCTCTTGTTCACTCCTTTCAGAAGCAAAAAGCTCCAGGTAATGCACCATTGAAAATGCTGCTGAAGTCATCTTGCAGGTAAGCCAAAGCCCCTGAAGAGTGCTCCCACCTGCCCTATCAAAGTGGAGGGGGATGTAAACACTGGTGCTCAAGTCTCCTTCGGCCTGAAGAATTCCGTGCTTCCTAAGGGCTTCCCGCTACCCAGTCTTCTCTATTCCATCTCTTTCTCTTATTTGTTGTCAGAAGCTGTTCATTCAGTGCTCAGTTGCCTCACAGAAGTCATTGCAACCTTTATATGTGTATATTTGATTTTGCTCATGGAAGGGGGTAAGTTTGCATCCCGCTATACCACTGCCATCTTGGACCTCCACAAATCAAAATTTTAACGTGAAATCAATATTTTGTTTACTTAGAACTTATTTCCTCCTAAATAATTATAATTATCTACCTTATCAAAGAATAATGCTCTTTTGGTAGGACAACTAGTATATACTCTCTGTCTACTGAGTGCCAATGTCTTTACATGTGTGCTGTTTGATCCTATCCTATGTTTGAATGTAGTATAAACATAATTCATTGTTTGTTTTTACTCTCCCATTTCACTAATGGGGTGTCAGCAACTCAGGCAGCTTAAGGATCCTGCAAGGAAAAGCAGTGTGATGTGGGAATTCAGGGGAGATCAGCTCTGCCTCATGTCACCAGGCACACATTTTTTTTTGTCTCTAGGCCTCTAATCTATCTTTCCTCTCTCATAAGGTGTTATTTTTTTTAATGTTTTCATTGTTGTTACATGATCTATATGTGTATTTGTGTGTGTCTGTACATATTTTCTTTTGGCTCTGCAGTAGATAATGATTACTGATGAATCGACCAGTGGAGGGAGAGTAGGGATTTAGGAAACCTGGGTGCTGGCCCTGCCTCCACTGCTGCCTCAGTGTTTGTGACTGGGAGCCTCTCTCTGCATCCAGTCTCTGTTTAGGAAATCTGGGTACTCTTTTAGTCCCATCATTTCTCCAAGATTATTTTCAGTTCTAACATACAATCATTTTCTCTGACTCAGTCTCCCTTCCAGAAATGAAAATGACAATGACAAAAATTGCTAATGTTTTATGGAAAGATTATTAAGTAGAATGTGAAAACATACTTTGAAATTCTACTTAGAAAAAGATGCACAAGTGTTAGTGTTTTTGGATCTGTCCATAAATGATGGCCATAGAATAATGTGTTTGCAAGGGACCTCAAATTCATTTATTTTTTGTCCCTACAATTTATCCCTTATATCACCCTAATCTAAAGCTTCTTCAGGATTGTGGGAATGACCTGCACATGACAGGCAGTGGGTCACCATTCTCAGAGCAACAGAGGGCCGAGAATGTGGGTGAGTGGTTCCCAGCACTTAGGAATGATACAAGCAATGGTATCTGTCTTTCTTCTTCTGGGCATAAATCAAGGACTCTAACTTTCTGGGCTGCCAATTCAACACCTTTTATAGGCACTTAATTCACTCAGAAATTAAAAATATACATATACTCCTTAGAGAAAGTACCATTATTCTTCAGCATGACACATGATTTGATTTTAAGCCTTCCTATGTGTCTTCTATATGGGTTAGAATCAGTCACCTGCCCGCGATGAATAGCTATTGCTGCCCAGGCCATTCACCTCCCATGTGGGCTTTGTGTACACCCTCCTCCACAGGCTTTATTTTCTCTCCCCTGCAACAGCATCAATGTAGTTGGGGGGCATCACATGGACAGGGCACATGTTTGATATGGGTATTACTCCATGGCCTCTTTACACATAGATCCTCTGTTCCCTGCCTTGCAAAGCAATACTCAGAATCACTAAGAAGGCCAAGTCCCCCATCACTGTTGCCAAAACCTTGTCCTCTCCTCCCTTTGCCCACAGTCCTCACACCACTGACTCCTTTGTTTGCACTCTCTCCCCTTCTTTCATAATACATGCTTTGTAAAGAAACTGAAACCCCTTCACCTGAGCTTTCTGTGATAGACTAACCTAATTTATCCACCCTTACCAGGTATACTTGCACTTTTAAAGGTTTGAAACTTTCAGTTACAGCGAATACAATTTTGGGATAAATGAGTGGCCAGGGTGTACTTCTTGGGCAGAGGAGGCTTCACAAGCAGCCATTCAATCAAACCTTGAGCTAAGGAATCCAGATGTATTCTGAAAAAAAGAAATAACACTGGACAAGAAGCCAGAAGCATTTCTTCTACTCCCAGTTCTGCTCCTAACTTGCCTGAATGCGAGTGTGTTATTGCCCTGCTCTGGACAGCACTTCTCAGTGTGAGCCTACAGTGTGGGAGGCTGAGAACAATGCTCCTGGACTGTTTACTGCACAATCTTCCCTCAGTTTGGCTGGTGGACTTCAGCCTGTTTTTAGATAGTATTAGGCCAAGTAATTCAGAAATACATACATCTTTTCTCAGACCAGATTCCTCTTCTTCATAATGTCTTTGAATTAGATACTTACATGGAGGGAAGTGGTCAAAAGCAGTAAAGTCATACCCCAATGTAGGCAAAAGGGCTGCTTCTGGTACCCACTCTCAAGTCCCCCCACCTTCCTCTAGGTTTAGCTTGACTCCCGCCATTGCACTATGCTCTCCGATCAATTGCCTGGTGGGCAGCCGGCTGCAAACGAGAGGCTGCCAGGGCCCATGTGTGTGCCCAAGTCACTCAAGTGTGACTTAAGAAAAGCCCCCAGATCTACGCAGTTATCCTAGGAGAAGCACAGGCTGGTGGCTGTCCTAGTCTGGAGGCTGGGGACAGGGCGGGGAGGTCTTCTGAGGGAGTGACTTCATTTACTAAGCATTCTGCCATATTTTCCTCCAGAAACACTGAGTTATATTGCTTTCAATTTGTGTTTCCCTCTGAATCAACAGCAGCTCTGTTTCTCAAATTTATTCCTTAGCACTCAGGACCCTCCAGTTTAGGCCCAACCTACTTGCACTCTCAGTACTTGAAAAAACAGACTCAAATCCACCCAAATTGGCTCACTCTGATTTCCACTGAGCTTCACATGCGTCTCCAAGCATTTGCTAAGTGATTCCCCTCATTGAATGAACTCCCACCTTCTGTTATTGAACGCTGATCGAGGCTGATGCCTTTTCTGTGGCTCTCACTGACCACACCAGGCTGCCCTGATCTTTTTGCTTTGTCTCAGTTTCCTTTGATGTGAAGCCAAGTGTGGGGGAAGAGCAGGGTCTTGAATGTAGAGAAGGCCTGACTGATTACCCCCTGTGCACTGGTGGACAAGTTAGTTAACCTCTTTACTTGCAAATTAGGGGCAATAGTATCACCATGTAGGGACACTAGAATGTTTAAGTGAGAAGGCTTATGCTAAATGTTCACCCAGTGTCTGGCATGCAGAGATGTTCATTGAATGGTGGCTTTCTCCCTCCAGCCAACCTTTAGGAGAAGAAAAAATATGGTCTGTCTTGACTCCATCTGTAACTTTAGTCTCATTCCAGTTTGATAATACTTTTTTTTTTTTTAAAAAGCAAAGGGCCTCAGGCACCTACCTTTCTACCTAAGGCTTTGGGTAATATCTACATATTTACAACATATCAGGGAAAGTACTGTGGGAAGGAGAGGGAAGCAAAGGAAGTTTAGACTTATTGGCTCTCCACGCGGAGCCTTCCAGCTCAGACCCTTTCAGTTGCTAGTTACAGAAGCTGAATTCAAAATGACTATGTGAGATGGGTACTAGACCTACTGGGGTGAGCACTTCCTCAGTTACATAACTGTCTGATCACTACATTGTAACCTGAAACGAACAGAACATTGTATGTCAACTCTAACTAAAAATACAAAAATTAAATATCCTAAACAAATACGGGACTGGGAAGTCTGAGGATGTGTGTCGGCTGTCAGGCACAACTTACCCCACCTTTGTGCTTATTTATTTAACTAAATGTATCGGAGTGACATTGGTTAAGAACAATATGTAAATCTCAGGAGACTGACTTCTTAATACATCTGCGTACTCCACTGTGTGCTCGCCACCCAAAGTCTAATGCTTGCCCCGCTCTCAGTGGTGCCCCCTTTTCTCGGTTCTCCTTTCTTTTCTGTTGACTTCATTTCCTTGCAGACTGTTTCCACATGTTAGGAAAGCTATCCCCCTGGCAGCCATACCTCTTTCCAGAAAGCACCTGGAAAGCTTTCTGTGCAAAGCTGATTTCTGGGGCGAGGGTCGTGTGCTCACTCCTACACCATGAGGAAGCAGCCCCCGTCCAACCATGCAGGACTGATGCTGTGAGCACAAACAGGGGGCCAGGGGGCCAGGCAGCCACAGACAATGGCCCCTGGTCTGCAGCAGAGCCCAGAGAAAACCTCTGGCTGTAAGCATCCTGAAGGCAGTGACTCCTATGAAGTTCTTGCTGAATATCATCCAGTCCAGTGATTTGTATTTTTCCAGCAAGCTGATTGCAGTGACATAGGAGCCAATAATGTATATGTTACATGTTGAATGAGGGCAGTTACATGTTCATTTTGCTTAATTTACATAGACTGTGTCAAATAGATGTGTTACTATTTCCACTTTAAGGACAAGAAGGGAAGAGATGAGATGCCATGAGAAAATTGAGGACCACAGAATTGAAGGTAATGAATGGAATTAGACTCAAATTCAGGTCTTCTGATTTTACATTGTTAAATTCTTTCTGTTAAATTGCTAATATGCCATATCATTTTTTTGAAATAATGATGATAATTCATAGAAATCGAGACTAGATGACTATGACTATAATTCCAGTTGGAAAACACTAAAATTGCTTCTTTTGTAGGAATGCAGATTTAAATCTCTGGGTCCTTAATCTCTGGGATGTTAAGGGTTGGGCTTTCATTTCAATATCAGGTTAAGCAAATTATCAATAAATCAGGAAATCTCCCTCTCTAGGTCAAATTCTCAAAATTGACTTTACAAAATTACATTATTTGTCCCCTAGACCCATTCCACTCACATCAAAGTGACCATTCATGGAGATCATGTCTAGGATGGCTTTCCAGGAAGAGCCCCTTGGAAAGATGGCAGATGCTTTCTTCCTGACGTAGCTTTCTCCCTCCTTGAAGTGACATCGCAAGTCAGAGCTGGACCCTGCTCAACACCAGATGTAGGGAGGGCAGGTCGGCTTCCTCCTCCCACCGGGGCAAGGCATCTCCCAGCCTGAGTCTATGTGCTCACCCTGTACACCGAGCCTCCTCTGAGGCAGGGCACAGAAGGCGGGTGCATGGTTGTGCAGAGCAGCGGCTTTTGTTAAATCCTGAACATTATTTCAGGGCTGCTCTTCAGATTTAAGCTCCTGCAGTTTTATCCATAATAGCTGAGACAAATAAAAAACACTGCCCATCACCGAACACACCTATCTCCTTCTCTTCCTTCTGCTCCTCCCCCTCACCCGGCTTTGCTCTGCCAGTCCTCTGGACCTGCCCACAATGTGTACAGGGTTGTCCACCCCTCCTCCCAGGGCTGGAAGGCCACTCTCAGGATTCAGCTAGCATTTGGACAGCAGGGCAGCCAGGCTTCACTATGACCTTCCTGGCCTCACTGTGTGGTTCGGTGAGGTGACAGGTGTGCACAGTGACAGGCAGTATATAGAGAGTCAATTCCTGCTCTGCCTGGCTCACCACGCACCATGCACAATCTTAAGCTACCCAATGATGAGAGTTTTATGAAATGCCATCTGAGCTGCCTTTCTGCAGAAGTTAAAGACCTCCTCTGTTTCCCTTTTCTTATCCCTTATTTCTCATGCCTCTTTCTTATTCCTTATCTGCAAACAGGAAAGTCATTTCTGTAATAGAGTTCTCTGAAGTTCAAGAATGCCCTGGGAGAGAATATTATTCTCCCTAAAATTTGAAGTCTCCTTTCTGACATTAATTTTGTCTTAGGACCATTCATCCTCCTCTGACCCTCGAACTGGGAAGTAAATGGTGCATAACGTGCATCTGGCTAATCTGAAAGGCAAATGTAGTCCTACAGACACCTGATTCAAAGTACTTGAGCCTCCTAACTCAGAGGAGAGAACTTCAATCATTGAATAAGGAGCTGCAATTTCCAACAATCCCCTTCCAATCAATCATAGCTTCCCCCACTCAGTTTCTCTAGTCATTGCATTATGCATCAGTGTGACCCAGTTTATTAGGTAAGGGTTGGACCTGGCTGAATGAAAGCCTTCTGTGGACAGCCCAGGATCAGCACTTCAAACTGGGTTTGAATCAGTGAGGCTGCTGAATGACCCAACAGGCCTGTATCATCGGTAACACTGTGTCACACTCTGTGCTGAAAGAGAGGGAAAGATGGCTTCTCCAGAAGGGGGTTAACTGTGTGCTTTTGTGAAACAGGAAGGCCATTGGGAAATTTTACGCTGTGTGGTAAATTCAAGCATTGAAAGAGATATAGCTCTCTAGATAGTTTAGCATTTAATAGCACTCAGAGCCCAAATTAGACTTTTGGTTCAGCAGTCCCCGAGGATGTATTTTGCCTTAGTGAATGCACAAATTACAATTCTGAAAGGAATCCCTGCAGGAGCCTTGGTTCACGGGCTCCAGTGGCTCCACCCAATGACACTTAGCAGACCTCATCAGTCTCAATTTGGTTAAAATGGTAAAATAAATGAAAGTGAGCCGACGGTTATGATGGGTGGTGATGGTTGTAATGCAGCTATTATTTGCTATCCCCATTTCAGACATGGACTTGAGATGACTCAACCAAAATCCCATAGTCTTGGGGATGGAGTTGGGGTTTGAACCTAGTCAGATGCAGCCCTGCTCTGTGCTCTCAGTCAACAAGCCATGATGACAATGACGAGTATCTCTGAGTGTGCCTGCCATGTGTCAGGCATGGTTACATTGTCTGTGTGTTCAGAGTAACTGATATGGATCAAAAACTGGGCCAGATTACATTCATCTACCATTTAAAATTTTCACTACAACATGGGGAATCTCAGACAGGCCTCGCCCAAAATTTAGGTGGTGTATTTTCATCTCTAATTTTTAATGTGTGGAATCCCTCACCAACAGTGTTCTTCCTTCTGTCTTAGATCTGGTCTCTACCTCACATTCAAGGTATAGCATGACTTTCACCATCTCCATTGAACTTTTAAAAACTATCATAGAAAATGCCCATCTATCATATCTTTGCAGCTCAGGTGTAACAACCATTTGCAGCTCAGTTAATTCTAAAGGCAATATATTGGTTTTCCTATACTTCTATTGATATATACTTTGTTTTATATAATGTGCAATCTCATATGCCATTAAAAATAGCAAAGAGGTTATATATAAGAATGTCTGATGCCTATTTGAATCCCTCACAGTATTTAACATAAGATTGTATTTAGAAATTCGTCTGAGAGAAAAACATTTAGGTTCAAATCCTGGCTCCATTGCTTACCAGCTGTGTGACTGTACACAAGTTTTCCTTGGAAAAAACTCAATGTTTTCATCTATAAAATGGGGATGCTAATTGCACCACCTCATGGGTTGTGAGGAATTAATAAGAAGCATGCATACAAAATGGGAACTATAATGCCTGGCACCTAGCAAATACTCAATAAATACCAACTAGGATTTTTAATTTTTTATTGCTGTCACACATATGGGTGCCTCATAAAAACTGGTGAATGCACAGACTTACTGCAGTTTAGGGTGAGGGGATTACAAATGTCAGTGTCTCTACCTCTCCAGGCAGGGACAATGACGATGGCCTTCCCTGTCAGTCTGGAGAGAAGTGGAATGGCAGTGAGAGGAAGCTGTCCCTCCTGTCCTGGACTGTTTACACCACTGCCATGGACAGAGCATGTCATGGCAAGTGTCTCTGTGCCAACCACTGCACAAAAGGACAAGGAGAGATATGGCATTTTTGTTCATTGGGACCTTACAATATCAAGGGCATTTTGATGGACATGTGAATTATAATATAGTGGCAGGGGAAAACCCATGAACTTAAAACACCTTTCAAATGGAAAAGAACCTTAGAAATTATTACAATGGTCTAATTTTACATATGAGAGGCCAAGGTTCACAGAGGTAAAACAACCTGCCCACTGTGCCCAGGTTTGTGTGGGGCTGAGACAGGGACCCAGGTCTCTGGACCCCAGGGCTCCTTTTGCTCAGAGTCCCAGGGCCACTGTCCTGCCGGGGCTGTGGCTCTGCTTCACACACAGTGTGGACGGGTGGACGGTGGCTTTGAGACACATGCGAATGGCCGTACTGTTTCCATGTCACATGTGTGCCAACAATTATTAAGAGAACAATATGTACTCTTGTGTTCTGTAGTTAAAGAATACATACAGTAAATTATTATGGGGGCTATAAAGAAATATAGTTAGCTGTGGAGATCTGGAAGACATATTTCAAAAAACGTGTGTCGGGGCATTGTGATGGCATGGATTTGTCAAAATCACCTAGGAAGAGTCTGTGGGGGCTAAGTGTTCCAGAGATTTTGTTCATATCACATAACTTGCTTTTCATAAGAGGAAACAAAAAAATACGTTATCAACTGCCAGGGCCATAGAGTTAGGAGATCTCTCAAGAAGTCAGTGCATCCATTTGATTGTTCCTGCCTGATTTTTATTCTTACCCATCACCAAAGAGATAAATGTCGGCAGGACATTTTGTAACCATACACACAGAGTCTATCCCCAGAAAGTCCTTCAGCATGTCTAACTTAAATCTGTCTTGCTACAGTTCAAGCCACAAACACTTACATTGTTCTTTTTAGTGAATGCAGATTAACTGAGGCATATAGAATAAACCCATTCCTTGATCACTTTTGAAGAAGGTTTTCTGTATTCAGATTGCAGTTCTTTTCAAATCTCAGAAGGCTTCTTGCTTGACATGGTGTCATATACACATGGGTGACTTGAGGAAATAAATTAAATGAATGAAAAATAGGAGTGATACAGGTATTCTGAAACAAGGGTGACAAGAGAAGAAAATAGGAAGTTATTTATTATAACTAGTTATTTATTATAACTATACAGCTAAGTAGGAGGTTGACTGGGAATGTGAGAAAGATAAGAGAGAGGGAAAAAAATCTGTTGTTGAATGATATTTTTATCAGAGAAGAAAATAGGTACCAACAAATGAAATCTGACTCCTCTTTGCAAGTTTCACTGAGCATGAAAATGTCCCTTTAAAATTTCCCTTAAGCCGCTGCTGGCTATGGGATTTTTCCAGTGCAAAGGGAATCTGAGTTCAGGAGGCCAAGGAATGCCAGAAGGAAAGGGATTTTTTTTGATGCTTGGGGCTCTGAGACTGTCAGTTTAAAAAATGAAAGTAATATTGAAGGGGCAAAGTGGCATTTATCATTCCATCTCTCCAGGCTCCTGTCTCTTTAATCAGCTAGCCTGATTTGCCCAGTAAATGATTCCTGAGTGTGTGTGTGTGCCCGCGTGCGTGTGTTGTAGCTCTGTCAATCCTTGGATTAGAACCAATGATTGCAGCTTGTAGGAGGGCTGTCCAGGGCCAGATTGTACGATGTGTCTCAGTGCCAGAGTATGAGTAGAGATAATTACTGAGAAGTCACACTCTCGCACACCCTCGGCTTTCTTGTTGTGTCCTTCAGCAAAACAGTGGATTTAAATCTCCTTCCTGGAGCTTGAGAGCAACGCGATCTGTCAGGAAAGAGAGAAAGAAAATACCGAACCTGACAAAAAAGAAGAAAAAGAAGAAGAAAAAAATCATGAAAACCATCCAGGCAAAAATGCACAATTCTATCTCTTGGGCAATCTTCACGGGGCTGGCTGCTCTGTTTCTCTTTCAAGGTAAGAGCTTGCTATTGATTTGCCTACAGTAGACCCAGGAATTGTACAGTGTGCTTTATGTGATTCGCAGACTCCCGAGTCGGCTCTGCTGCGCGGTTTGCAGGTGGAGGAGAGAGTGTTTAAACAGCATGGCTGGGACTTCATCCTCCCTACCAGGCTGTGAGAATATTGATTTGATTCTGGCTGCTACTGGAATGGGGGAATGTATATGCATAAGTAAAAGGTGTCTGGTGCTCCTGTTTAGGTACGTGGCTGCGTGCTGGTCTTCCTGGCTTTATGCACATTCTTGCACACACACACACGACAGAGCACACACAGAAGCAAGGGAAAATTACAGATTCTGAGGGCAGCAGGGTTGCTAATGTGTTGCTTATGTTACTGGGAAAAAATTACAAGAGGAAACTTTAAATATTGGCCAGTAAACTTGCAAAGCTTCAGATAGGAGCAAAGGAAAATGCAGACTAGAAATAATCAGGTAACTGCATCCTGCAAGGTTCTGCTCAGAGATCCAGCTTGAAAAGATAAATCAATTTGCAGCCGCGGTGAACAACTGTATTAGTTCTGAATGTGTTTGGGGGTGTGTTGGTGGCAGGGGTGGTGAGGGGTGGGGGAGGATAGTGAGCAGATGGAAGGCAGTGGGAACTCGCACGCACGGGGCTCTGAAATTCCTAAAAGCTTTTCTAAGTTGAAGGGAGAGAGGCAGTAAGAGTCGAATGCTAATTTTCTGTTTATTATTGGTCTGGAAGCCAGGCCACCACGGGGGCTGCAGCTGAGGGCTGGGCTTGTTCCTGGGCCAAGTGCGTGCTTTGATGTTGACTGTGCCGTGTTGGGTACATTTGGAATCTGCTTCAGCCCGGGGTCCATTTGCTGCACTGTGTGGCCCCACACTGTCCCAGCTCTTCCGTCCCAGCAGCTGCATTTTTTACAAGCCTGCTACTCCTACCCACCCTATCCTTTGGAGCGGGGAGGGGGTCTGGCTTGCCTTTTTCATGTTAAAGATATCTGAACTCATAAGGATTGAGACAGATGGAGAAACTTTGCCCAGGTGGTCCACCAGGCTCTCCAAGAGGATCCCAGGAGGAAGCTCTGTCCTGGGCAGTTTATTCCCAGAGGAAAGTTTGGTCTCACAGGGTGAAAAAGGATGGGGAGCCCCACCCCCCTCTTTCTCTTCTTCTACTGCAATATGGAGTTCTCGTGGTCTCGAGTGAGTCCCCACCTCTAGTCCTGTTGACCCCTCTCTTCTGCTGTCCCCTCAACATAAGTTTTAGGGGGTACCATGGGGACCCACACAAGGGGGTCAGAGAGACGAGGCTGGGAGGAATCCAATGTGTGTGTACCCTTGGCTGGGGCTGAAGGAGGAAGGCAAAGCATGCAGGGGGCGGGGGGGGAGGTGACTGGAGGGTTTTTGAGTCAGATGACAAGGAAGTCACAGTGGTGGGCTGTGCAGGCTTATCCTTGACATTGCCTGCTGCCCCCAGCCTCAGGATCTCTCTCCTCTCCCGTGGAGGCATCGGTGGGTGGAAGAGGGAAGAAGCTAACTTGGAGGCATCCTTAAATGACTCCTCTTACGTAACATGGAGCAGCAGCAGCAGCGTGTGTGTGAATGTGTGTGTTTGTGCATCTGTGTGTGTGCACCCTGATTGTTTCTGGTACACAGACTCACCCAGTGAGGTGAGAGCCCTAGTGCTGGCTCTGGGGAAAGTGAGTTCAGAATCAGGCTTCCTTGGGAAATGGCTTGTATTGTGCTAACAAGAAGGGTAGAGTGAGGGGTCAGGGGAAGGGAAAGCAAGGTCCCAAGTCCTCGATAATTTTCTATCTGTCCCGAGCTCTGTGTGTCTTCTGTCTATAACATTAAACTGGAGACAATGGCCAAACTTCCACCATCAACAGCCCCACTGGCAGCATGCCAGGAGCCCCAGGGCCAAACTGAATTTACATATAAATTAGCATACGTGATTATTTTTTCATCAGAAATAAATGCAGGGAAGCATAATATTTGCTCATACTTTGAATCATCCACGATAGATGAGTAAAAAGCAGTGGTGCAACATTCTCCAGGCTAAAATCCGATTTTGTGGTCTTGTTCTTATCCTGGGGTGGGGATGGAGGTGTCGGGTACTTCAGACCTCCTTGCATTCTCCCAAATTCTGAATTTCCTGAGAAAAATAATGGTCTTATTTGTGCCTGCCCACCTCAAAGCCTGCTCTAAATAGGCTTCAATCTGTCATAATAGAACAAGGCTGCCCAATTTTAAAGCAAAATGACCCCCGACAACCCCCGCACCACCTGGCAGTGGGACCAGCAAGGGTGATGGCTGTTTTCTCTTTCAGGGTATAGAGGCTGGATCCTGCCAGCTATCTCTGATCAAACTTACAGAATTACTGAGGCAGCCCAGGTCTTGGCTGCAATAATCCACCCCTATTGCATTGACCCAGAGGGACTAGTTAGAATGCAGTACACATTCCAAGGCAATTTTTTCTTCTCCTCTGTTTTTGTTTTAAGCTGGCTCTTTCTAGTGCTGCTACTTCCTGGGTTGCTTGCCTACTGGAATAGGTGTGTAGGGTGCTAGTGGCAGGTTATGGACCCCTGTGTGACCTGCTCTTACCCCCAGCCCGACCAGTGACCAGGATCCAGCTTAAGTGGGGAGGGATATCTGAGGGAATCAGCACTGATTAGTGATGGGCAAGAGGGAGGGAGGAAGGGGGTGATTAGCACCCTGGGGCTCTGGCCCTAAGACTCACCAGGGTTGATTAAGCAGCAGCTCCTCTCGCTGGAACGGGAGCCTGGCGCTGGATTAGGCACTGTCCTTTTCAGCACCCCGCCCACCTTCTGCCACTGAGAGGCTGGGAAAGGAATGGCTGCTTGTACTGCAGCTTTTCTCTTTCTAGAAATCCAGCCATTTCTCTTTCGAAGGATTACTGCTCCTTTTAACACCTTCCAATGAGCTTGGCTAGATTCCTGTCTTACCTTTCTAATTTTCTCTCACTTCCTCACATTACCCATCAACTTATCTGCCCACTTGAGACACGAACAGGGCAGAGTAGAAGGGAAAGCAGACTGGGCTGAATTCACACTCTCCTTCACTCAGTGCTGAAGGCAGGGAGACCATTCAGCTGGGCTGCTCGGCCAAGTTCCTGCCACTCACAGTAAACGTTTGGGTGCCAGCAGCAGCCTGAGTTGGGCAGCCCTGCTGCTGAGATGTGAGGGAGGGAGTTGAGACCATAACAATGTTTACTGGCAAAATGAAAATTGGTTTGGGATGACGGGCCCCTGGGTCTTGATGTAAGCATTGTGGGCACTGGGGAGTATAGCCACAAATAAAGTAAATACATACATTTTAAATAAGGCAGAGAAGAGGCACAGAGGAGCTTCACAAAGTGGACCCTGGCTACTATGCTTGGAGCTGCCAACTTGGTGCAAGTTATAGGCAAGTTGTACACAGCACAGCAAAGGCCACTCACCTCCATCCTTTCTGCTCAGAGTGGGCCCACTGAGCACTTGATCACGGCCGCTGGGAGTGCCTGCAGGGAGCAGCAGGACTTGCTGTGTCAAAGGCCCTTCTTGGGACTGCAGCTTTACTTACCAGGTGCAAAGCCTAGGCCTCATGCTGGCCCTTCCTTTTGGTACTCTTAAAGTCAATTATAAGCCCAAGGTGTTAGCATCAGTACCTAACCCCTGACTTCAGGTGTTTCAGTAGGCCCCTCCTCTAGTGCTTATATTGGAGGGCTGCTAAACTGTGTCCTTAAAGGGTCTCTCCCTAGACTGACTGTCTTCTAGCAGTTCCCTGGCCCCTGTCCTCTGCATGCATTCAGTCCTGCAGCCCTGAGATACAGTGACCTGGACTGGTGCCAGCTGATTGTCTTGAATGGGCAGACAAATCAGTGTTGGCTTCAGCCACAGTTTACCCCTTGGGTGGAAGTGAGTTCCCTTGACATCCTAAGAAGGGGCAAAATTTCTAAAGTGGTATGGTACATGTGATTCTGGTGTGCACGGGAAACACATATCGAAAAGATGTGCAGTGCTCTTGGCTGTTTCCTCATGGTAGAGGCACTTTGGATGGGACCACATCTCATCTGAGATTTGGCTCTGTTCCAGGTGTTTTGGTTTGGAGCTAATGTCCAGCTCCAATTCACCAACTAGAATGCTGAAAATACAAAAAACAAAACCAAACAAATAAAAAACCCCAAAAGTTTGCTTTATATATAACCTCAGCAGAGGCCCTACAGAATCTTCAAATAGTTGAATATGTGTACCTTCCAGACTTCAAGCCAGAGCTGGTAGCCTGAGCACAGCTCAGTGGGGGACACATACATCTGAGCTCGAACCTTTCTATGTGTTCTGTAGGGGAAACTCTATGAGCCTGTCTCCCCACCTGCCCGCCAGGCTGGGGACCAAGTCCCCTGGGTGTCATAAGGACTCATTAATGCTTGTAACACTCCAAACATGTGGTGCTAAGTGGAACTCCATGCTGAGACTGGTTGTATTTATGCAGTTTACTTCCTTTCTGCTCTGTTGGCTTGTTACATGTTTATTTTATATCTATAGCCATTTGAAATTCAATAAAACAAATTAAACATAAAAGTGAAAACATGCAGCAGTAAGGTGACCGATGGCACACAGGTTGCATGGGGCTGGGCTCTGCTGCTGTAGCATCCTCCCCAGTATCTCTTGTGAAATCCTGTTTCATTAGAGAGTGCCTTGGGGAAGGCCAGTGGGGCTTTAGAAGAAACAGGAAGGGGGCATGCCTCCCATCCTTTGTAAGACTTCTTCAGGGAGACACAATGCTATCAGTGGGAATGGCAGAGTGGGGGGAGCATGGGGAAAGGGGATGATGGAACTGGGAGTTTTAGAGGGAAGAAGACCAGCTCTAAATAGGATTGGGAAATGGTGGGAAAAGAAGACCATGCTTTGCTTTGACCATGATTTCGATCAGTAACCTCTGAGAGCTTTCTATTTCATTTTATGTATTTATTTATGTGACCTTTTAGATTAAGCCTGGTCTTGCTATTGCTGCTTAAACTTAAAAGAGCTTAAACTTAAAAGATAGATGTGTTGGTTTACTTTACCTCTCATTTGCTCTCTCCATTTCTCCATCTTTTTCTCTCTGCTTTTCTCCCTCTCTCTTTCCACCCTCTGTCCCCCTTTTCTTTCCATTCTCCCCTGATTTTTTTCTTCTTTTCATTTTTCCTTCTCCTCTATGGGAAAAATAATTGATCAGCTGACAGATCTAGGTCATGCTGGCAGGGGCTGCTTCGCTTCATGCAGGCTTGCTAGAAGAAGGAGGGGACAGTCTGTCTTTCCAGTTCACAAGGAGCCCAGATGACATGGTACAATAGGAGGGAGGAAGGGAGAGGGGGATGGAGGGAGAAAGGAAAGGAGGGAGAGAGAACCAGTGATTCAATGATGGGCAAGTGAGCTCCCCACCATAAGTGTACCTGGGAACCCAATGATTACAGTCCTCAGCTATTTGATATTCCCTACACTCTAATTCTCCCTATCCGGTTTACCCTCGCCTCTTTCTTTCCTTTTGCTCACCTTCTATGCCCTGCTTGTTCCAGTTTTCCTCATTCTTTTTTCTACTTGCCCCTCCTTTTCTCTTCTGCTTTTCTTCTTCTTCCAAAGCTATGCAGGGCAGATCACAGAGTCCCCCCACTTAAGTCAGATTAGAGAAACAGCCTTTTGTTTATTTGCAAGAAGAAAAACAGCAACCCTGCCAGAAGAGCTCTGTAAAGTCATTTGCAAACTGAAAAACAAACCAATGAAGATTCACATTTTCATTGCTGAGAAGAGAGTATTTCAAGAGAGACTGTCAAGCTAAGAAATCAAATATTGGAAAACACATTCTTCAGCTTTGTTACAAAGGACATCTTAGGTAACTAAATTTGATTTTTTTTTTGGCTGCTCTAAGAGTATTGCCCTTTGCAATAATAAAAGACTGATCAAAAAACTGACTGGTTTTAGCTTCACTTGCTTATTCAAATTCACTCTCTAAAGGTGCTTCCTTTGCTTTTTCTTGGTTGTGCCACCAAATTCTAACCCACAGCCTCCATCTAGTCATTTATTTGTTCATTGGCTCAATTACCCAGCACACATTTACTGAGCACCTCCTATATTCAATGTGCTGTTTTAGGGACTGGGAATACAGCAGTGACTAAAATCAACTAAAGCATGAGACCAAAGACAGAGTACAACCTCCCAGATTTGTCTTGGCTTACCATCTTTTTAATACATTTGGGAGCCCCAACAGGAGCACCAGAAGCAGGAGGGTAGACTCAATGACACAACCTCTTGTTTTTTTGTGCAAATGATGATGGGCAGCAAGAAAGCAACTAACCTTTGACCCTTGTTTGTAGATGGGGAGCAGAGTGGAGGATGCATAGTTCTAGCTCTGTGTTAATAGAAAATATGAGCTGCTCTGTGGACTCTCCTGCCAAGGAGGGGCTTGTAGATGGTTGATGTAACCTCAGTTAGTATGCGGATGGTGTCAGCTAGTTGGCTTTGTGACCACAGCTTCTTGTCATTCAAGTTACTGGTTGATTCTTTGCACCATCCACACCCTGTCTGTTGGCCTATCCACCTTTTTATGCGCTACCTTCTACACAGAACTGGAGGGCAAAGGAGGTAAGAGGAGGACACATATAAGACAGGGTAGGATTTGCCTCAGGCTGCTGGTCTGGATGAGGTAAATGAAGTCCAGGGATCTTCTGTGAGGGATTCATATTTCAGGGTAGATTTAAGACAACCTCTCTTCTGAGAACCATTTTATTTGCTGCCCACTCACTCACCCTCATTCAGGGTTCCTGGAATAATAAAATCATTATTTATTTGTTCTCCTCTGGTGCTATGCTGTGGTTGGACACAAGTCTTTCAACTCATCAACTTGTGTGGTCAGCTCTATGTACCGAAAGGGAGCATAGCTTCTCTTGCACTCACACTGTGCATGGTAGCCACCCCCAACCCCTGAATGCCTTAGGAAGATCACTGCTTCTACCTGCATTTCTGGGTTGGTGGAGGTGACTATTCTTAGCTTTTCTTATGTAGAAGAACCTTTCTCATGGATCTATGATTCTTCCAAGTGAAGCAGCCTAAAGCAATTCCCCATCTTTTCACCCCATCTCAGATGCTGGTAGAGCTTCAGGAGGGTAGGTACAGTGTATGCTTATTTGTAGTATCCCTATTCCCTATGCCAGTGTTTCTCAAACTTTTCGTATCATTGAATCGCCTGAGGAGCTTTATACAAATACCAATGCCTGGACTCCATCCCAGACCAATTAAATCAGAATCTCTTCATGATGGGATCCCATATTGATATTTTAAAAGGCTTTCTGAGATGTTCTAATCTGTGGCCAGGTTTGAAAACTGTACCTCTAAAATCAACCAAGGATGTTCTATGACCTTGAATATGACACACCCCCTACTTGAACCTCAATTTCCATATCTCTAAAATAAATCAGTTGGACTGAAAGATATTTAAGTTTCATTTCAAGTTCGACATTTTGCAATTCTGCAAACAGTCTTTTTGAGTGTGGTACTTGAAAGATAGTGGTGCTGCAAGAAAATACCCAAAAGCAGTCTCTGCTTGCAGGAAGCTAAGAATATAAACTCAGTCACAGATTGATGACCAGAGTCAGAATGTGTGAGGGGTGTGTGTGCACACAAACAGCACACATGGTATCATATAGACTATGTCACATGTCCATATATCCATCTATATCTTTATGTGTAAGGCATTCTTAGGATGGGGGAAAGGATTAACTAGTCACAGCATTTCAGGTATGGGGACTCAGGAATGATAATGACTATTAACTGATCAATCCCATAAGAGAAATCCAGGAGCTATTTGAATGTGGGTCAAGAATGAATATTCAAGGAATATGTATAAAGGAACCATGGACAAAGACAATGGTGGGGGGTAGAACTGAAAGTGGAAGGTGTGGGTTGGGTAGGGCAGAGGAGACTAATGGGGGGAAAATGGGGACAACTGCAACAGAACAACAATAAAAAATTAAAAAAGAATGAATGTGTTAGAGCTAGATTTCGATAGTGGTAAGCAATAGTGAGTTTGGAAGAAGCTCCATTCATAAGGGTAAAGATTGCCATAGCCTCTATTTCCCTCCCCAAGAATGGGTTATCCAGCACACCACTGCCATTGCTCTTGTCACTCGCAGCAAAGGCTCAGGCTCAGAACCTCAGTGGCAATTTTGCAGCTAGGGTGTTGGGTAGAAATCCTGCTGGCTCCATTCTCTAAGCCAGGTCTGTTCCTGAGCAGTGCACACAGGAGTGAAAACTTGTCTGTTTTGATGGAGTCAGAAGAGCTAAGGGAGCACATGCAAAATGGAGCTAGTGTGCAGATTGGTGCCAAGGGCAGCCACTGGGTAACTCACAGAGCACTCACACTGCTGAGTCAGCCAATCCCAGAGTCACAACCAGCTTAAACTCAGAGGAACTCTCAAGATGGTTTATTCTAATCCCTCTCTTTGAGCTCTAACACCTCAAAAATGCAGCTAGAGGGGCCCCCGAGTTTCCATCTCCAATAATTGGGAACTTACATCTTTCTAGATAGTCTATTGTATCTGACTGTTCAGGAAGAAAAGGAAAACAAAGGAGAAGAAGAATGCCTGGAAAGGAATTATAACTCAGTGGTTATACCATTGCTGGGTCCAAATGCTGGCTCTGTCACTTCCTAGTTTGACACCTTTAGCAATTTAATCAACCTCTGTGTGATTCAGTTACCTTTTTTATAAAATGGAGCTAACGATGGGATTTTCTTTAAGGCTATTACAAAGATTATATAAGTTACTGTAGATAAAATGCTTGGAACTTTGCCTGGCACATAGTAAGCTCTCAATATATATTACCTAATGGTATTATGATTGCTACTAAGAATAATTTTTCTTCAACATGACTTTTCTTCAAATATTGGAAAGCATGATTCCCTTCCCTTTTCCCTCAAACCTCCTCATCACTAGGTTAAATATTCCAAACTTTTCTCCTATTTTCTATATATTCATCCATGGAAAGGGTGCTGATTGCCTTTTTCTAAAGGTATTTTAGATTCTTCTTCAAAAATTCTTCTCTCTCTTGCTCTGAGCAGCCCAAAATATTACAGAATATGGCCTTTCCTGATTTTAAAATCAAACAGAGTAAAGTCTCAGCTCTTGGAAGAGATATGGGAAGCACCGAGGGTCTTGACAGGGGATGCCAGCCTCTCTCCTGGTCCCATGTTCTCTACTAGTTCCATGGCCTCCTGTGGGGGGTTGAGAGGGGGGGCACTGCCTTTTCCTTCTCAGAATGTATGTGCACACTTCCCTCTGCTAAGGGCTACCCCTGTCGACCTTACAAATACTTGTAATTTTTATCAGGACAGAATTCCAGGTTCAGCATTCTTTCAAAGTCCCTTATATCCACCACCCATTTGTGTAGTTACCTGCTTACATGTCTATCTGCCTTACAGACTGTGAGCTCCTGGAGGTCACGACCTGCCTTACTTACCTTTCTATTCCTAGCACACCCAGTACAGCCCTTGGAACTATGTGGTACTCAGTGTCTATGGATGGGGAAAAAAAAAGGAAAGAGAGAAAGAAAGGCCTGAGATTCCCATTAGGTTTTTTAAGAGCCATATAACTGTTGATTTACAGTGAACTGTTATTCAACACTTCCTTAGTTTATGCCTGTGTTTTTTTTTTTACTGTGTATACAACAACCTGACCTCAGGATTTACCTTCTCTGAAATCACCCTATTAGATTCAACTCATGTCTTCTTTCTGACAAGACCTTTTTTGGACTTTGAATCTCATATATTAGTAATCCCGTCCTGGCTATAATCAGTAATAAGCCATATGTTATAGGCACCTAGGTAATGGTAGATGAGCTCAGTATATCTGTCTAAATTTACCCAAGAGCAGATAATAGTTACTCTAGTGGTTAATAGATTAGATGAGCAGAAGCACTCATGCTGGTATCAGAGGGAGCACCAGGGGCAAGGGAAGATTGGATCTAAGAAACGAGGACAGTGACTGGATGGACCTGCTTATTTGAAGAAAATGACTTGGTCCAGTGTTTATTTGCTCTTCAAATCTACTCTTCCTCCTCCTTCCTTAAAGCTTTTCAAGCATTTGACTCTCCTCCTCAATAGTCAGAAGGAAGGTTGGCCCAGGCATGGAAGAGATTAATCGACAGCTGTTTTTCTCAATGCAATTGGTGGTACATAGACATCATAGTTGGATATACTATTTTGCTAATTCTGAAAGCAAATAATTAATTGTTCTATAGTTCTCCTTCTTTTTGTCTTAAAGCTTTTTTAAAATATATTTTATTGATTATGCTATTACAGTTGTCCTATTATCCCCCCTTCATTCCCCTCCACCCTGAACACCCTCTTCCCCCCACATTCCCCCCTTTTAGTTCATGTCCATGTGTCATAAGTTCTTTAGCTTCTACATTTCCCCTACTATTCTTGCCTTCCCCCTGTCTATTTTCTACCTACCATCCATGCTACTTATTCTTTGTACCTTCCCCCTCTCCTCCTCCCACTCCCCTGTTGCTAACCCTCCATGTGTTCTCCATTTCTGTGATTCTGTTTCTGTTCTAGTTGTTGCTTAGTTTCTTCTTGTTTTTGTTTCAGGTGTGGCTGTTAATAATTATGATTTTGCTGGCATTTTACTACCCATGTTTTTTTATCTTCTTTTTCTTAGATAAGTCTCTTTAACATTTCATACAATAAGGGCTTGGTGATGATGAACTCCTTGAACTTGACCTTATCTGAGAAGCACTTTATCTGCCCTTCCATTCTTTATGAAAGCTTTGCTGGATAGAGCAATCTGGGATGTGGGCCCTTGCCTTTCATGACTTGGAATACTTCTTTCCAGCCCCTTCTTGCCTGGAAGGTCTCTTTTGAGAAATCAGCTGACAGTCTGATGGGAGCTCCTTTGTAGGTGACTGTCCCCTTATCTCTTGCTGCTTCTAGGATTCTCTCCTTCATTTTTACCTTGGCTAATGTAATTATGATGTGCCTTGGTGTGTTCCTCCTTGGGTCCAATTTCTTTGGGACTCTCTGAGCTTCCTGGACTTCCTGGAAGTCTGTTTCCTTTGCCAGATTGGGAAAGTTCTCCTTTATTATTTGTTCAAATATCTTTTCCACTTGTTGTTTTTCCTCTTCTTCTTCTGGTATCCCTATAATTTGGATGTTG